>CAXKWD010000007.1:161198992-161853635 GCA_964059195.1 Ectobius pallidus | reverse complement strand
AGCCCATCGCCTCTCAACCCCCCTCCGGAAACTAAGGTATTATTTGGACGTGAAAGGGCTGAGAAATTTCAGAGGCTCTATTTAAGGCTTGGAGTTCTTTTACGTGCCGTAAATCTACGACACAGGCCCCCAGCTTAAAGTCCAGACCACTAGTAGGAGATACAATCTATTACCTTTAAACCGACCAGAATGTTTATGTCGTGAAAAATCCATCGACCGCGGCCGGCTATGGCATTGAATATTTCAGTCTGACTTCACCTTTCCATCTTAGCCTACACACGGCCAGTGTGAAAGAATTATCATTCTACAGATTATGTTGTTTTATTCTAGTACTTCTGTTGTTTATTTACAAGTAACACAACAGTGTATGTACATCCAGTACAGCTTCACACCCACGCTTTCTGCATGTATACACTAGCTTTGGCAGTCCTTGGGAACTACAACACTAACAAGACAAATTATACAATAATCGGGCCCTTACAAAATGCAAAAAGAGAATTTCTGTCTTAAAGCCGTACAAAATCCAACTAATATATTCAGCTCAGATATTATATGTATCTTACAAGGAGGCATCAACAGACATCTTCCAACATCAGGGATAATATTTTGCATGATTATAGTGTGGACACGACTCTAGGGTACACGAACACTCCCACAGGCGCTTTAGGACTGCGAAATTTACGGTTGCCAGGTTAACATCAGCACCCAGAATTCTGAGGTGGGCAACAAAGATTCAATTTTGAAGAAATGCTTTTTTATTTACTTTTATTACTTTAGTTTCCACAACAAAAATTCAAACTTAATAGTAGATAATGCCACAGGCAGTTACTTATTACATGATATTTACTTGGAAGCGTTTGGAAACAACTAGGGGTTATTGATATAATTTCAACTTCCTGCTTGACTTTCATTGGTCTTGGTTCTCTGTACTTTAGCTAAATATCGCTTTCTCCTTTATTAAGTCTTTGAGAGGGTGATTTAAAAACTAAGTTCCGTTGATTTTTTAAAAGAATGTTACATTATTTATTTAATGTAATATCCATTTACCAGACATCTGCTGTACCATTTCACAAGCTTTGAAAACCCCTCTGCGCAAGCATTTGCCGCCTGTAATTGTCCAACAGTAGACTTCACAATTAATTATTGTGCCTCCTTCCTTGAAGTTACATATTGGATTTATCGGGATGTGGCAGAACAGGCCCTTAATAGTGTAAAGATACTGACATGTTTATAATTGCATCACATTTTATCTATCTCCAACACATCATGCAAATTGTTATCCCTAAAGTTCAGTTGGCATCTTCACATACGCCTCCAACAATAATGTGTTAATTGCTCATAGACTTTGGCACATTATAGAGATTCTATGTGACACTACTTCTATTGCTATATAGGCTATACTTGATATTGCTTCAATAAGTCGAGGAGAATATGTTATTTAGATCTTGTGCCACTCTGATAAGGCAGCAAGCTAATCTAACGACAAAGAGGAACATACACAATCAACTGGAACATATCACATAACAGCAAACAAATATAAGTATTTACAGCACACGTTTCAGTCAAAGCATCTTAGTTTGCGGTAAAGGATAGAAAGATCCAGCTTTCTTAATGTTATAAAGTCTGTTTGAGAAATGTTATATCAGTGCAACATACCTGGGCTGCTGGAGAAAGAGACTGGTTTTCCTTATTAGATGATAACTGACTGATGTAGAAAAAGGATTTTAATTGTACGAACTAATCAGCTATACAGCCCTTCAGTGTGCTATCAAATTCAAAGCAAGATGTAGCATGTCAACTTCCATGGACGTTACTGTTGGTGTTAAATGCAGATATAAAACTAAACTCCATGGCGCTACATCCTGAAGGGACAAGGCCTACCACCCGACCGCTGCATCATCTACCATAGGCAGATGGCAGGATTGGGGGCATGTGGTCAGCATGCCAACACCCATGGCCGTTAATGGTGGTTTCCATGATCAGAGCCGCTACTTGTCAATTAAGTAGCTTGTCTATCAAGTAGCTCCTCAATTTGAATCACGAAGCTGAGTGCACCCCTACCAGACCTCCCTACCTCAGAAATATCAGAGGAGGTACCGGGGATCGAACCCGGGCCGACGGATCTGTAGTCAGCGATGCTAACCACAAGACCACGCTGATAATAATCATAAACTATTTTGTAACACTGTATTAAATTAATTTAATTAATTTCTAACAAATACTCATGGCCTTGTCCACCATTCTCAATTTCCAGTGCTTCCACTACGATTAAGTTGAATGTTGTATTTGACCGAAATAAAACACTTGTGAGCAAGTGATCACCTGGAATTGAACAGGGTCAAGTTCTAAAAAATGGCAGCGTACTTATAAACCTGATGAAAGATTTCATCTATAAAAGGAAACCGTGTGGTTCTTTAGTGAATAAAACAAACTTTCCTATTAACGGAAATAATTACCGTGTCACTTTTGAAACAGAGTTTTAATAACACAAAGATCTTACTACATGGGCATTTAACGCTGTGAATGGTATTATAATTCATTGCACAATACAACGAAATCAATCTACGAAGTTTAATTACAGATTTCTGACCACAATAAATGTAACTCGTCTTCTACATAATACTATAATATATTTTTTATCTTTCTATAACTTTAATAAAAAATTAATCGAGCAGAGCAGGCTAATAAATTCGAAGTGATCGGCAATTAGATACAAATGCATAAGGAAATTCCAGTTACCCTATTAGCAAGTTTGTCATCGTACTCTTTAGTGGCCCAGGTACATGTTTTGTTTGGTGTATTAGAATATTCTTTAACACAGTATTTTCTTCTAAAAAACAACACGTGCACAAAAAACTATCATACAGGCTTTTCAACTTTTTGTGCTCTCTATTTTCAAGATCCAATGCATATAAGCAAATATTCAAGCATAAAGAAAATTTGTTCACAATACAAATTAATATTTGGGATTCTTTGAAAAAGTATAATATGGTGTATATGAAGTAAAATTCGGGACAAGACTTTGCAAGACTGTAATGGTGACAAGCTGTAATAAAATCTAAAATTAGATATTTTGTGATATTGGTAATAAAATTTTTCCTCACAGAAAACCAAATGAATCTATAAATACAGAGCGTTTATGGGAATTTTTACAGCACTAGGTGGCATGTGCTCCTCACCTCAGCGAATACAGATCTGCCATACGGCAGACAAAAAATAGTATGATATTATTGAAAATCTATCGAGATTAGTTATAAAATGTTTCAAAGCTGCTACAAATTATAAGACTAAATGTTCAGTTGGAAAAAATGATTAGGGGAGGAAGATATTTGAACCAAGATACAAGGAGAATAAAGATCTAAAGCTATTTGTCCAGATGACTTCTTGTAAAACCTTACGAGAAAGAGTAGCTGCAATAATCGCTATTCTCATTTTCTGGAAACAGCCGAGTCCTCTAATTAAGAATGTTTAGCACTCCATTACAGGCATGTGAAGTTTTGCCGTATCCCTCTAAGATTAAAGTTTAAAGCCTACATGAAGACTCTAGATGAAATGTTGAACATATATATCATACTCATGCTATTTTCTCGATAGTGAGACAACATATAGTCTGAATTTTGATGTTTTTTACAAGACTTTTTCCTCATATATGGTACTAATTTTACTTTAATTTTAATAAAGATAAAATAACTGAATAAAGGTTAAACACCTCAGTGGTATGTGGCATTGAATTACCACTGTCTTTTAAAAGAATATCTTGCTAAATGTAAATTTTTCAAGTACAAAAAATATAGTCAATTAAGGTCCCTACATCTAATGTTAGAAATGAAAGCTCGCGTTTTCTGTTTTAGGCAACTTCTGTAACATTATACTAATTTTTGTTTGAAATAGTTTGAACTTTATTAAGGGCAGTGTTCACTAACACCGATAAACTATTTTATCCTGGTTTTGGAACTGGAAAGTGAGAACTCATTCATTTCGCATTTTATCATCTTCAGTATCATGGTATCTTGAGATTATGCTTTTAGGGACAAAACTTCGGCCAGTAAAAAAACTTATCCTAGACTACTCCACTCAAATATCTGATATTAACCAATAATGTTTAGCAATTCCTCGGATATAGACCAATCACGATCACTTATCTTATGAAATGCTTGCTATTAATATAAGGATGGGATTTTATCTAAAAAATCGTCAGTTCGTAACTGGACACGTAAGCATCAATGTGCCGTGATTAATACGTCACATGCTGCCAATAAACAGCATGAAAACAGATTATTTTATACAACATAACTTGTTTGAATTTGAAATAGTATAAATGTTGCTCTGCTAAATGACAATGATTTCTCTTATGAGAATTCTAAGGGTCAGACAAGAAGTAGACAAAATCGGAGAAAGTAAATGATGTGGTGAAACCCAAGAGATTTACTATCCAAGATAATGATATAATCTGAGTTCTCATTATATATGATAATGAGAAATGTTATCTAAGTTAGTGAACACAGCCCTTACAAAGCAATACCACATATCAATTATTGTTTTTGTTGTTGTTATTATTATTATTACTATTATTGTCGTTCACTTTCCTTTACTACAGCTAATTCTTATGTTTTAAGAACCAAATTAGGTAAATGGAGCTAGTATCCCTTCTTGTAAGCTAGTTGCTTTGATTGATGGTAGTTAATATATGAAAGAGTCAAACAATAAACATATTAAGGATAATTCAACATCATATCGGAAGTTAAGACAGTGAAGTTATAAATTATAAGATATATGGTAAGTTGGTCTAGCACATACTAATATACTTTGTTTTCGGTATAACTACCAGAACTAGTTTCGAAGACCAGTCATTCATATTGATCAGATGCACACCAACTGCCGGCTGGAAGATCATGTTGCCCTCTCATGGATGTTCTGCATTTAGCAATGAGACCCTCATCGATTGGAATGTCGAAGTTCATGAGATGATACAAACTGTGTGAAAGTGTATGAGGGGAAAACCAACAGGAAACTGGAGGTCAGGACCAAGGGGCATATGAGGCATAGATTCCTTTCTATTGGGGCCTATTAAGTTAATATGGCCAGATTTTTTTTTTTTTTAAAGTGATAATTTTTTAATTATCTAACTATGAACCTGTTCCCATCCCATTTTCAAACTTGGTACATCATTTAACATTGGTTTAACCTATTTCCGAAAATTTTTAAAAATGTACTTTTTTCAAAATTCAAAATCAAAATTTTCACTTTGAATTTTGAAATACAAATTTTATTTGAACTATTGTGTTACATATCATCTGAAAGCTTGTAAAAAATGCTAAAAAATGACATTTTTCCCACCTCTGTAGGTTAATTAGAAGAGATGCTACATGAGTTGAAAGATATGTTCTTGATGCGATTTTTGTTATTTTTTAAATACTTTGCATGGCTGTATTTTCAAAACGGATTGAAATATTTGAATAAAAG
Organism: Ectobius pallidus; assembly: GCA_964059195.1. NCBI lineage: Eukaryota > Metazoa > Arthropoda > Insecta > Blattodea > Ectobiidae > Ectobius > Ectobius pallidus. The sequence goes on along the minus strand of CAXKWD010000007.1, from coordinate 161,848,172 downwards.
TTTGTACTTCTCTTAATATACATGTAAACTACCTCTCTACGAAATTTCATCCAAATTTGGAATGGTGAGGTTAAATTTTAATCAAAAGTGTGTTGATTTGACACAGAATGACCCACCTGAAATTTTGGAAGACACACAAATCTGCAGTAGCGGCCCACTTTTGGGATGGCCATGACATTGATCGGGAACTGAAATCGGTTAAATGGGTTCAAGGTCACAAGAACTTTAGGTTTGGGAAAATGTTATTTGGAACAATAAGTCTATCTCATGAACTTCGATATCCCGACTGATGAGAATCTCATCGCTAAATGCAGTCAACATCCGAGGGAGGGCAATGTGGGCATTCAGCCGACAGTTGGTACACATCTAATAAATACGAATGCCATAGTCTTTGAAACCAGTTCAGTTATTTATACAGAAAGTGTAGTATGTTACGCTGGCCCCAATTCATCATATAATATCTTATATTAAAGATATTTTAACATATACACTAAGATCAGTTTTGACAGCCTTACATTTTAAGAGTTTAGTTATCACATTGAAATTATTGTAATACATGGAGATACATGAAACATTACATTTCTTACTGTCTTACACATATTTCTTACTATATCATGCTGATGATGTACAATCTGTAAAGAGCCACCGACATAATATTCTTAACAACGTACTTTAACAAGAACCATAACTCTTGATGTCTATTTGTACCAGCAAGAAGGAATTGTTTATATTTCCTTGTATTCATTTGGTCACCTTATAATATTTAATTACAAAACACAAAATATATTTTACCATGCTTTCAATCCTATAATTAGAATATTTAGTCCAATAATATTATTATTGTTTAAACCTAAATTCTGTACTGAGTTGAATAAATCTATCTAAATATTATAACTAACATAATCAATAACAGAATATTATAATTAGAATTTTTATCATAAAAACATAATTAACATAATATTACTTCTATACTTTATAGATTTATATATTTTTTAATCACGATAAAATTTATATTATTTTTCACTCCTACAAAAAGTCACCATTTACAGAACTGGAATGGTAATTACATATTTAAAAGTAATTTTGAATATGGTACCATTAGTTTGGCTGAATACAAATAAGAAATCCGGGCAGAAATAATTTTTTAAGCTGATATCAACATAAAAAGGACTGTTGAAGTCAACTCTTCCGGGCTTATGGGCCATGGTCGGTCAGTTTTGCTGGCTGACGTTTCGCCACAAGCTGCGACTCAGAGCATGTCTATGGCTGTCCGGTGTCAACTGCCGCTGCTTTCCCCATAAGACCGATATTTATACTGTCTTCTGCGTGCTGATTGGTCGGCGCTCTGCCGTGGAAAGTTGTTCTTTTTTCTGATTGATCTGTATCCCATAATCTTGTTTCTGAGTTTTTTATTTTTGAATTTTGTTTTTGTTATAGCCGGAAACCATGTTTTGTGTACTTTCCATGATTCTTCCTTTCGGTTAAAACAGCCCATAAGCCCGGAAGAGTTGACTTCAATAGATGCCGGCCGTGAAAGCCTAAATACTTATATAAAAAGGACTGTTGCAATGTTTACAGGACATGTTTTTAAACAGCGTGTACAAATGATGAACTGTTAAATGGACCACACTATTAGCTGGCAAAATGTTATGGAACGCTTGTTCTTTGGTGGAACTGACTTCAATCATTACATACATGTAAAATGTGATGTTACATGTTACTGAAAAAGAAAGCTGGTACAATATGTGTAAGACAAAATTACCAGTTTTAAATGTTAGATAGAGCTGGGCATGTAACAGAAGACAATCAATAGATTTTCACACTCAGCACACTGATTATCATGAAACATATTCAGAGCTTGAAGTGGGACAAGGGTGGCAGAATGTTACAGGGTCAACTGTCAAGCTACGTCTCCATTGATATACATTTAGCACCAACATGTTCCAGTTAACATATGTTAAATGTTTATTATCAACTTGTTGATGTATACAAGTCAAGTGGTTTGCCAATTAACAACTGTCTCCACTACAATGTTATAGGTTAAATGTGTTGGCGCGGTCATTCAAAAAGAAAACGCCTCTGAAGAGGGCAGCCAACATTACAAAATGAGAGTAATTTTATATGCATGTTATTATCTTCTTGTTAACTGTCTATGACTTTCTTAAATACTAATTTTGTATAGATGTCTTGAGCTTTTCAAAATAACTATCACATTTTTTAACAATGGAGTATGCCATAAAAATAATTTTAAAAGTAGATGCAATACTATTGAGAACACTGATATACCAAATACTCAAATAATACAAAATGGATGCCGGCAATATTGAGGAAGCTGTCGACTGCTTTTTGTGTACACGGAAATTCCCAAACCAAAGCCGATTAAGCTGGCGATCGCTTTTTGTTTCCCGGAAATTCCCAAAACAAAGCCGATATCGACAGACTAGTCAAATTACTTGATATGTTGTACATTTTCTCCGGAAAACAAATTAACATCTGAAAATGTTAAGTGCAACACGCTGGGTTTGCATGTCAAGTCAATTTGAACATGAAATTGCAATGTACATGTCAATATAAACTTGTTAATATTGACATGTTGGTGTTAAATGTATATCAATGGAGACGCAGCTTCACAGGTACAGCTGGCTGTAAAAAGGATGGGCCATCTAAAAGTTGTACGATCAGATACAGAATACTGCACCAAACTCGTCTCATCATTGTCTGCATATACATGGTAATATATTTATATTTATTTATGTATTTATTTTGTATTTTATTACGGTCTTTAAATTATCATCCATTTAGTTAGATACCAACCATTTTTCAAAACTCCTCTTTACAACCTTCTTACTAACTGTAATTTAACATTCAGGAAACCACTTTTGCTGCATTGAGCTGGACTGTCTTTTAAAAGTTCATCACTACAGAATGTCAGACAAAAATTATAAGTCTGTAGCGAACAGCCCTGTTTAAAACAAACAAAAAGGAAGATTTGTGGAAGTGAATACGATAAAAGGTCCCAAGAAATTAAATTTGAGAAACTTTCCAATCAAGGCTGAAGAGGGGCCATTCTCTTATTTTCTTAACTAGCCATTTACCCCAAATATTTTATGGTAGACATATATATATATATATATATATATATATATATATATATATAGTTCACGATGAACTCCAGGAAAGTGGATCAAATCACCTATGGGTATATAAATGCTTAAATATGCTGCATAGGGCCCGGATGTTTATGTCATGTCATATTTTCTTCCAGACTTTTATTCCAATCATAGCATTGATTTAAACAAGAATTCAACATTCCTATGACTTTTAGATAAGAGATCTTTCGAAAAGTCAATTTGGAGTGATCCAATTCCATTCCACTGACAGTGACACCACAATATCAGTAACTGTTTTTGAGAATTAGTAATTTTTAGAACATAAACAAAAATATCAATCATTTAACTCTTCTGAATATAAGATCACATTCACAATGTAACCAAAATAAGACCTTAAATTGCAAAAGCATGCACAATATGAACAAAACTGCAAAAATGGTTAAATATGCAAATATATGATGTATAAAATATATCTAAGAGTAGTCAGGGCCATTCATTTCTTGTTTAAATCAATGCCATGACTGAAATAAAAGTCAGGAAGAAAATATGACAAGTTATAAACATCAGGGTACTAGTCGTTATTCACGAGTCATTTTGATCAGCCCTCTCCTGCTTTCTTACTGGCCCACTCCTAGCAGGTATCCAAGTTATATAATAATCCACTTTTTCCGACTAGCTCATTGCTGTATAGAAAGTAGCAGCTAAAAGCTTGGACTTATTAAATCCATTCACCTGAACGGAAGCCCAAGAAATCCTCATTAATTTCCAACATCTGGAAAACTTCAAGTCACATGTCAGAACAGATTTTGTTGTTGTTATACAGCACATAACTGATTAAACAAAATATTTCTGTAAAAGTGAATTCCTTTCTGCTTCAACTGCAGTTCTTCTTCATAATTATACAAACATAACAGCAACAAAAATGATATACGTTTGGATATTTTAAATAATCCATTCTATTTGAAACCTGATAAACTTGTGTCTTGTATGTAATCATAGACTTCTGCGGCCTGAGTATACAATAACATTTTCTAGGCTTCCAGGTAACTGCCACATCATATTTAAGATGTATGCTGATGTTCGACCATCTTGCCTTGATAAAGCCCACAGCAAGATGGTCGAAATGTTGGCAGACATCTTAAATATAACGGGCAGAAACCTGGAAGCCAAGATTTTATTGAAAACTTGTGTCTTGATTTAAGTGTAGATGTTTTCAGCTTGTAAGTCTTTTCCAATAAGAATTTAAAAACCGGTACATTGTTTTCCCCCATAAGCCTGATATGTTACTTTAATCAAGTCGTATAGCCCATCGATCTCAACTAATTTTGCTGTACAGATTACTAAAAGCCAGATAATTTTTTGTTACATCACTTTTTTTTGGGACTTTAATTACTGAAACATGTAAGGTTACTCTAATATATTTACATTCAGTCATTCATACAATTACAATTTTATTAAACATTTATTATACTCAGAAATATTCTTACTTTCTGAACTAATTACGAGAGAAGACATATTTTTGCACTCCGTCAACCAATGTCTGCACAAGTCTGTAATACAGTGGTAGCAGAGCGCACGACCTAGTCCATTAAACCGCTGTTTAACAATAAAAACTTAATACGACTATCACTTCTTTTGCTCTTTCTGAACACAAGCTCTTTAATTTAAAATGTATGGTCCCCTCAGTTATGAGTTAAACAGAGGTTTCAATGGGTAGCGTTCTATTCATTTGCTTGCAGCTCTGTTTTAAACACTTCGTAATAAATAATATGCACTTTTGATACACATTGAACACGACAGGGAAAGAACACAAGTCCGTTATACGGTAGCGAACAAGCGAATGAGCGACACTTCCTTGCAACTATCACAACAGGATGGGATCCCAAACAACAAGAAATTAAACAATATCAATAATATCAATTAATATCAATAATTAATCACCCTGTTCTGTGTATTCACTGTAGACAAGCCTGCACCTTTTCTATCCACTCTTGTGCTGTAGATGCATCACTTGCACAGAAATTATACGTCCGCCGATTCGTCCGCAACTAAAATTAAAACAATGCTTAGTGTAAACCTGAAAATAATATCTTACAAGAAGATGAAGGATGAGCAATCACTGCAAGTTACTTTTAAACCGTTTTACTACCTAACTGATTTACTATTTAAAGAATTTCATGTTTTTAATATTGATTACACAGTGAAATCTCCGTATAAGAATATTTGTGGGACCTAGCAGATTGTATTGCTATATGAGGGTTATTGTTATAATGAGGGGCTGTCATTTACCATATATTAGAGAGACTACATGCAGAAAACTGTGTAATCTAGGCCTACAGGATAACTCATGGAATGCAAATGGAAGTAGAATGCAAATTTTGTTACTTTAACGACTTCTGATGAATTGTAACCATAGCTATGAGCCTAGCCATGTGTCAGAAATTCCAAACTCGTAGTTGATGGGAAAAAGAAGAGAAAGACAAGCAAATTCAACACATAGCTAAGGCAAAACTAAAACAGCTGCTCCTTATGGTGTTTTAATTGGTGTTGAAGTAACAATCTAACTCACAGTATGTTTTTGCACACATAACGAATGATTTTAGTTTTAGTGATCCTATTTTCCATCCCTCATGAATTTTGCTTTTTTTGAATTTCTAAAAAATATACCAGATATCAGGCACCCAGAAAACAATATTAGTGGCTGGGAAGGATACTGATCTGATACCAACTCCTATCTATGGGGCTAAGCTACTAGTTTTGCAGTAACAATTCAACCTCCAAGAAAAACTAATATTCAATAAGTTTAGTGAATTTCTGTATGATTTTGACCTGGCTCAGATGCGTGTGATCAGGATTCATTAAAATAAGTGTTAAAAATGTTAGATTTCACATATATCTATGAAGCATAAAACAGAATATTGCATTTGACATGTTTTACCAAAAATCATGCCCTTAGATTTGGAAATCCGTATGTCTTGAACACATCTCAGCAGGACCGCAATCTGTATCTCAGATTGGACTTAGTGCAATATGTCACAATCACACATGGTAAAGAAACATGCCCTTACAAAAATGTAATTAACAGTACTTACATCAAAAAATGATTTGTCATCAGTCTTCTTGGGTGGATTTGGACCTGGTGCAGCCGGAGTCACTGACACCACTTCAGCAAGATCTGAAAGTTATCACCATAGTCATTACGATATGGGGCTTTCGATTTTTCTAGATTGGGTCTCATAAAACTTTGCCAAGAGTGAAGTTTTCAAAAACCAATGGATTGTAAAAGAAAAGGAATTCACATGACTTCCCATATCCAAAGCAGAGAAAATGAACTTTTCTCGGTTCACATTTACATAAATTAAGTGGCTGCATTGTGGGAGTGCTCATTCAGGACTGTGTTCACCAACGCCAATAATCTGTCTAATCCTGTTTTTTTTGGACTGAAAAGCTGCAATATTCTTCATTTTGTGTTTCACCACCTAAAGTAACTTGGTTTTTCGATAATAACCAAGCTAATGCTTTACCAGTGAAATATCAGCCAGCAAAACAGGGCACATAGGTGATTGGAACATTTGATCAACATGAGAAATGAGACAGTGACGAGGAATATGAAGCAGAACACAGAATAAGGCACCCTAGATGCATAAAGGATTGTATGTCATACTTGGACAACTATGACGACATTAATTTCTGGACAAGATTTAAGGGGAGAACAAAATTATCGGCTAAATAAGTTCGTAGGCATCCACAGCCGGTGTCATATATAAACTGACTGTATTGGCTATCCGGGTGGCCGCGTCATGTTTTTAGCTATTCACCACACCCCACAAAAAGTGAGACATCTATTGACCATTTCTAGAAATACGCTGCATTTAGCACCCGGACACAAGCCAAAAGTAATTTTTTTTCCTTGCTGTTTCACACAACACCTGCCAAACGACAATTTTGCATATGAACATTTTAAGGTCAGACAAGTAGTAGAAAAAACCAAGCTTTTGAAAAACACGGTGACAAATGATGTGGTGAAACCCGAGAGGTTTACTATTTGAGATAATGGATTAATCGTAGTTTTTATTATCCATGATACCGAGAAGTTTTATCCACGTTGATGAACACAGCCCTCAGCAGTCGACTTGTAAAGCTAAACTTAAAGCCTGACTTTGTTAATGTTGTGTGTTGTATTATATTATTCTGTTATTAATAAACGTCCATGAAGCGATTTGTGATTGTGCAGGAACACTAACCTATATGTCCTTTGCTTTGAGAATCCTCCATGGCATCGTAATATCGCAGCTGATGTTTGATGGAGTCTAGGACAAACCACCGCTGTTTCCAGCCTTTGAGCAGTGCTCCTCGTTTATGCAAATACCCTTCATGTGTCCGGTTTTCGGCAACGTTCGATGAGAACTGGTCATAGTACTGCTGACTCGATGTCTGGATGGTTGTCACACCTGAAAAATATAAACATAATAATACGGAAATACTTTTTAGTACACACTCTGCAAAACAGCTACTTGTCGGACAGTTAACATTACACCTCGGCCGCAATACTACATTCATCCACTAAAGCGTTATTTTTACTTGATACTTAAATAGCTACTGAGCTGTTGATTTGTCATAAAAGATAGTCTGCAACCCATGGTACAGCATTAGCTCAGTAACATGAAGGTTCCAGGTTCATATCCTGTAACATTTTATACTTCAAGCTCACCTCCCGCTAAACATTTCGCATGCTGATTATAAATGTGAGTATATGAGTATCGTAGCAGGTGATGTAATTCTATAGCCACTATGAAGTGCAACATTCTGGCATCTAAATAACCACATCCATTAATAAAATACAAGCCTGATCAAGAGAGACTGAAAAGGCTTCATGAAGTACACACAAAGAGAGGCTTTTGTCTACTTACTGGAGCTGACTGAGCCGTTGTCGCCACCACTACGAGTAAGAGTTTGTGATGTGAGGTTTCCATCCGCAACAGACTTGTACTTTGTACAATTCTTGGGGACTCCTTCAGCACATTTCTCATGGCAGCTATATCCACAATCAACACATCGCATACCGGTCTGAAATAAACAATAAACATGCATGGACTTTTACCATAAGTAATTTCGACTGGGATTTATTGAGACTATTCCATGAATAAAATGTAACAAATTATATAAATATTACTTTCTTACTTTGTTATTTATAATTAAATCTATCAGCTGCAAGATCACGGCATACAATGAATCGACACCAGATTCTAACCAAGGTTATCGATAGTGCGTATGAAAAGTAGTTAACTTAATTCAGATGAGATAACATCAGAACAGAATAAAATAAAATTAGGTAAACTAATGTAACAAAGTGCTAGAATGCTTTTGTTTAATCAGTGATGATTGCATTATGATATGGAGATTTAAGTTATTTTTTAATTGATATCAAAGTTAAGCTTTCAGTAATTTTTAGATCTGATTAATTATCAATTTGATTTCCCGTCTTCTTCATTACAGGTGTTTAAGGGTGAAAAAATATTAATGAGATGAGTTACATACACTACTTCCCTTATTACAGTAGAGTCCCGAAAACTCGGCACTCGATAACCCGGCAGTCTGGATAACTCGGCCACACCCTGGCAGGGCAAAACGCAGAGTGCAATGCGAAAAACAACAGGATATTATGCTTTTCTTTAAAAAAAATGTAGCCAGTTTTTATAAAATCAGCTAGTTAATTTTCATTACAGACAACTTTATGCCTTATGTCTTTATGCCATATGTATTCTCAAGCAACCCATACATACAAGTACTGTATTTTCTGAGGAAACACTCGTACTTATTCTTTTTTAAAACCTTTCCCGATAACCCTGCATTTTCACACACTCGGCCACCCTTTGGTCCACATTAGGCTGAGTTTTCGGGACTCTACTGTATAATTACTAACCTGAACTCAGGTTTCGATGAGCCTCCTCATCATTTTCAACAGATGGAGTAGAACTGTTGAAAATGATGAGGAGGTTCATCAAAACCTGGGTTCAGGTTAGTAATTAAAATAAGGGAAATAGTGTATGTAACTCATCTCAATATTATTTTTCCATAGTAATAACTTTCCTGTATAAACTATCTAAAAATTTCTAGTGTTTAAGAGTGTTTACCTTGACAGGTCCCCATAGCACATTTGTGCACAGGTCACAGTATGTAGGCGTGGTGTAGTTGTAGCGCTCGAACCTGTGTGGATGTGAGTACACATGTTGCGCTGCCTCTGCTGCCCCCACCATTTTGCCTCGCATCAGGATCTCCAGTGTGGAGCGTTTGTGCAGCAGTCGTCCATGTGACCTCACTAGTTGTGTGCTGAACGATGCGTGCCTCTGTGAAGCAAGCAAACAGAAAATTTTAAAATATCTTTATGGAACACAATACACAAGCAGTGCACAAGCTCTATACTCCAAATGTGTCTTCAAGAGTTAAAAACCTGAGGTAAGTGTAATGTTAGACCACTAAGAATGAGTTATATGAGTGAGAACTTACTGTTAGAGAGTCAGTAGTTGGAAGTTCCAATTTATCCCAGAGCACTTTCCACTTCTGAGGCAGATGTCCCAGTTCTGTTTCTAATCTGTGGATCTCTTCCAAGAGGTGAGAAAATGCATCAGGTACAACACGCTCCACATCATCATAACTGTAAAATACATCATAAGCATGACGTAAAAGAATAAATTCATTTCTTACGCAAGATTCAAAATATATCTTTCATGTTTTAAATAACGAGTCACTTTAATGCTAGCTGATATAGTATGCATGAAAAGGTTTATAATATAAGTTGAGTGTGTCCTAATGTGAACAGATGTAGGTAGCTGTAATCATTTGTTGTCAACACTCCTTTTTCCTCTAGATTTTTACTCACCCCAAAGTTACAATTCGTCTTGCAGACTTGTTGGTAATTCCATCAGCAGCCTCTGCTTCCTCTTCCTGCTGAGAATCCATCTGGATCACTTCCAGGTCATAGCTTGGCCCATGAGCCAGCTGTTCCCCCAAGTAATACTGCCATACCTCAAGACTGGGCAGAGCAGACTGCGGCCTCAGAACCTGGGGGAAAAAATATCAAAACTTTACTGCCTGTCTTCTTATTACAGTTTATTTCTTTCAGTTTTGGTTGTGACAATTACGCATTAATTGCAGCTGAAGTTTATGCAGCTATTATGTTTTCCTTTAAATCTAAATTAATTGTAAACAAAGTGATGTGACAAGGAAGCACCTCATTGGCTGGTGGCAAACTGCAACTTTTGCTATGCACACACTTGTTCTTAATAAAATGGCTAATATTAGCCGTTGAAAGAAAGAAAGAAAGAAAGAAAGGAAAATGTGTATTCATTTAATTATTTATTGCTGTGCAGACTTGGAATGGGAAGTGGAACAATATTAATACACAATATCTTGAAGAACTGACTTTGGACGCAGCTGATAAGACGGAGGTTGTCTTAAAAGGGGCCCGTTTTTAAAGTCATCAACTGATTCCATCGATGCCATCGGACTTTCACCAAGGTGTTTGTAAAGTCAATGGATAATCCATCGGGAAAGCATCAGTCATCAATTGCAATCAGACTCATAGAACTTGAAGTACGATGCTTCTTAGATAGTAAACATGGCGGAGCAGAGAAGCAGATGACAGTTACCACTAGTATAAATAAATTGAGTTTATCTTCATGCGAAAGCTAACGAACTACTCTTCAAAAAAGTGTGAGTCCTCCGAAAATGAAAGTGATGAGTTGATTTTGTTTCAAGATGAGAAAAGAAAGAAAAAAATAAACTCTAGTCATTAATGTCGTTTTCCAAATATCTCAAAACTGACAGCACAGGTTATCCATAATGAGGTTAGGTACTGTATTTAAGTAGGGGTACGCCATAGCGTAGTGGTTGAGGCGCTGCTCTACAAACCAGAAGGTCGCGGGTTCGATTCCCGATGAGGTCGTTGGAGTTTTTCAATTGGCCTAATCCTTCTGGTGGCACTATGGCCCTGGGGTCGACTCAGCCTCTAACAGAAATGAGTACCAGGAGCAATCCTGGGGGTAAAGGCGGCCGGTGCGTAAGGCTGACAACCTTACCACCTTCACGTGCCGAATGTCCAAAATCTGGTAGCCTCAACCTCCTGGAACCCTCGGGGCTTCCATGGCCCGTATAGGGATTACTTTACTTTACTGTATTTAAGTATGCAAAATGTTTTATGGATTTTAATATGCTCAAAACATTATTTATGAGAATGGTAGCATTCAGTTATTAGTTCCCTGCCCACCATATATTATAATTTCCACTTCTTGCAAATCCATGATACAATAATTATTATACAACTTCAATACCCTCACTGAAATCCATCAACCTGTTCGTAAAGTTAACGGTTCATCAGGATCATCTTACATTCATCATACATTCACCAGACTTTCATCGCACTTTTCCACCAGTGGATTTACTGATGACTTTAAAAATGTGTCAAAGTTGGTTACTACTAAGTAATTAATAATAATGAAGTAGAGGGTGTTCCTAAAGATATTATATATTAACATTACAATTTGTTTACTTCTACTTTGAACTTAAAGTGAAAACATAATAGGTCTGCAGCACACAAGGCATATAAACAGGTTCTTGGTGCACCAGTTCCACACTTCTTCAAGGGTTAAAATCCTGAGAAGTAAGTGACCCAACTAAATCACTCAAGTGAATATTATAATCAAATACTTACAGGATGTTCTGTGTCAGGTGTGTACATGAAGTTGTAGAAGAGAGGAGATCTTGCATTTTGTTTCTCAATATAGTCAAACACAGACTGTCCCAGATTAGGTCCTGAATTGCTTCCTGCCATTCTTCCACCTAAAAAACAATCACAAGGAACACATCAAACTCAACTCTATCCAGATATTGTAGTGTTCTTAGGAAGAGCAATCAGTCATTTTCAAAACAATGTTGTTGTTGTTGTTGTTGTTGTTGTTGTTGTTTTTTTTTTTTTTTTTTTTTAGTTACGTGATATCCTTTTTGAAATTAGGAACAGTTAGCTTTTTATATACAGTAAACTTTAAACTCTGTGGTGCTGCATCCTGAAGAGACTAGGCCTACCATCCGACCACTGCATCATCTATCATAGGCACCAGCTTCTTCAAAACAGAGGGATCACCTTACCGTATTGGCCCGAATATAAGACAATGTTTTTTTCCTCAAAATGTGCTTATAAAAACTATACTCGTCTTATACGTGCAGCCTAACACTTTCAACAACTCTCCATTCATGAATGCAGCTGTGCACATGTGCAGCGGGTATCCCCATGCAAATGACGTGCATATGTAATCTGTAAGATGTATTCTTATGGTAGATGTTAAATTGTATGTACTTGTATCTGACAATGTCCAAAAGATTAATTATGGTCTCCATGGACGGCAAATAAATATTATTATTATTATTATTATTATTATTATTATTAATATTATTATTATTATTATTATTATCCGACCAAAGGTCAAAGTCACATAGAAATTCACAAAATTTTACCGAACTTTATTTTTCCCAAATTCGTGCTTCTGCTTGTACTGCACTGTTACTTGCTTTGCATCTTTATTCTCTAGGCTTTGTTTGACCACCAGTCATGGTGGAGCATGTGGAAAAGAAAGCATCTTCATTGTCTCAATGCATAAATCAAGGCGAGAGAAGAAGTTACAACATAAACTTCAAAATTTTGTTTTATGTTAAGGAAAATGTACTAATAACCAATTTTATTTATTTTTTCGTAACTACTCTTTGAAAATTCAGGGCCGTGCTATATGCGAGGCTCTCTTATATTCGGGCCAATACGGTATATACAGGGTTGTCTTATAATGAGTAAATACAGTAGTTAAATAATATGTTGACTGGAATACAGTATTTAAGCTGTTCACTGAAGTGACAAGTACAACATTAACTTACCTGGATAAACTCCTTCATCGTCTGAGCCTGTGTCCACACTTTTGTGGTGAGAGGCCAGAGAGCCTCGCTTGTCTTCTACAGCGGCAATGCCACACTCCACCCTCTCCAGCTCACAGTCCAAGAGGAAGGTACGGAACCGACATGACACTGAGTGGTAGGCCAGGAAGCGAAGGAAGTAGTCGTTAAATTCAAAAGCCAGTGGGAACTGTGTGTGGATCTGTAAATTAAAAGCGCAAGAAAAAAGTTAATGTACAATTGTCAGTCAATGAATTTCATCAATGTTTCTCTATATTATAAGTTTGAAAACAGGTTTGTATTATAATACAGAAAAGACTAAGAAAGGCTAGTTGGAAGTGGAGGTGCTGCAATATAAAAGCCAGAAAACGTAACAGATAGATGGAGAGCTTTGATTGGTCAAGAAGAAAAACTAGATTGAATAATAGAAATCACTTCCCTACTATTCAATTCAATTTTCTTTCCTAACCAATCAGAGCTTTCGGTTTATGTTTTGTCATCTTCATTTTCCTATTGGCTACCCACTCCACTTTTCTTCTCTTCTATATAATGCAGACTATTTTCCAATTAGTTCACTTTTCCCAGAAGATGGCAGTGGAGGAAGCTGCCAAAAGCTCAGAATCATTCCTACTGCTCACCTGATTGGAAGCCCGATAAATCATTATCTCATTTGTAGTTTATTGACTTACAATCATGAAATTACATAAATTTATCATTTTAAGCCCACAAAAAAATGTGTAGTTCCATTGGGTCGCAAGCGACCCCTGGTGATCCCTTAAGGGTGTATTCTAAGCAGATTTGTTTCCGGGGTGCACCAGTCCCCTACCTAATACTTAAACCTAAAGACAACACAAACACCCAATCCTGAACCCAGGAAAGGGATTTTCCACTACTGAAAAATCCCAACATGGCCGGGAATCAAACCCGGACCGCCGGGGTGGAAGGCAGGTGTGCTACCGACTCACCCACGGCGGCGGATTTTAAGCCCATATATATTATTACTTATACCTATGTCGTATACACTTGAATATAAGAATTTTAATAGCTAAGGGAAAAAGTTAACCACATCAGAGAAGTAATATAACTGTCTTATTTTAATCAAGTTAAAGTAAAAATTTATAAGCAGAAACAGGCTTGAAATTGGGGGGGGGGGGGGGGGACATGAAATTAAGATGAAGTTGAATCTCCAGGTTCAAATGACACTATCTCACATTATACCCAAATTATATACAAAAATGACAGAAATTCATTACACTAAAAATCAATTACTGTTGATGCGAAATTTATACATGGCTTCCACACATTTTCAAATAATAATAATAATAATAATAATAATAATAATAATAATAATAAAAAGAAGCCTGTTTTGATGTTTCAGTTTCAATAAAATTTTCAAGGAGTAACATCAATTGTTCCAATAATACACTGTATGGATGATAGATGATTTTAGCTTCCGGCCAAAACTGATAATACTTATATATGACTGTGAGTAGCAGAATTGGTCCCTGTAGATCAACCACTTATGTTACATAGGCTACTCATATTGCCTAAGTGAGCACTGCTGCAGATATGTATGCCTTAATCCACAAGGGGTAAAATTGCAGCTTATATTCTGGTAAATATGGTAATGAGAGAATTATCATTGAATTTCCTTTCCAAGTGGTATAGGACATAATGAGTTTGGATATAGTTTATACAACCACTATTAATAATTCAAATTTCAGCTAGGAGATGATAGGTAACAAGAAAGAAATTGTTCTCACTTGATGAACGACATCCAGGAACTGCAGGAAAGTTGGTGCAAATCCACTGGCTTGAGAAGTGGCAGCTAAATTGCTGCGATGACTGAACTTGTGTCCAAATCCCAGCCATTCCTTTTCAACCAGAACTCTAAACCCATCCAGTGTACGATAGTGAGGATCCAGACACAGTTGTGCTATAGACGAGACCTGTAAAAGTAAAACAAAATCATGTGCCTGTTTGCTTTAATTGGTACCTTGTAATCTATAGAGGAAAATTTGTCCTGGGCACAAGTCCCACAGGACGTACCCATTTCAATTCCAGATCTCCCTCTGGACCCCTGTCGACCTCACTATACATGTCCGCACATCTAGAGGGTAGCAAGGATGCAACTGACTCTAATACTTATTTTAATTATAGTTTTAAAATTAACCAGTGCTTCATTTCTAAACTTCTAGGTGCCGGAACACTTTGCCACCTTTTCAACCATAAAAATCACAAGTTTAGATTTTTGTTGTGTTGTGTCAGTGATGACTAAAAATAGCCCCCTGGCTGCTCCCTGCTACTGTAAACACACACACACGCATGCACACACACAGTGTCTTGCCCCACATCCCTGCACACTCTTCACCTGTTGTCATGTTCACCAATGCTGGCGCAGCAGCGAATTATAGTTACAGTTATGTTGTTATGATTTAATACATGTGTACTACTTTAAAAATCTCCTGTGCGGACTATGTTCCAGTGAGCTCTGGTAACTGAAGCTCTATTAGACACAGTTTCATTAAAAACACTGTGCACAAAAAAAAAAAAAAAAAAAAATCTGTGGGAGGTGCCAGAACTCCATTCTACCACGTTCTGGCTGAAATTAAGCACTGAAATTAAGCTTCTATCTTTTTCTAGCTTCATCCATGCTTATAATTCAAAATACATAAAATGTAGTGCTTTTTACTGTGTTCTGTAAATTAAACTTGGAAGTGGGGAGTAGGCTTTAATGTAATGTAGGCTTTAATGTAATATATATACAAAAAATTCTTCTACATAAAAAGATACATGATCATCATTATGATATTTGTATATTTTAGTAATTTCTAAACATTTTTAGTAATTATGTACTTCAGTGGCTAAATATGAGAATATCTACGAAAAATACTGGAGTGCTAGAGGACAAATTACTTTGTTGTCAAGTGTCTGGCATTAGAAAACAACAACATCATCATCATTTCAGTAATTTGATAAGTTCAGTTATTTGTACAGAGAATCAAGAATCTAGTGAAGTGTTTTAGAAATTAGCAAATTCTTTCACCTCCCCCTAAGCACAATGCATAGAAGTGTAACTTAAAAGTAATTCATTTAAAAAATACAATAAAAAGTCATAATTTTTAGATAGCACATATTAAGGTGTAGATGAAGACCTGAGATAAATTTGGTGAAAGAGCAACAAAATACATACTTGTGCGGTTATGTCCGATCCATCTTCTAGGCATATCACAACGGAAGATCCCTGCACATCTAACAGATCCACCACTGCTCCAGCCAACTGCATTATGTTCTGAAGCTGCTGAAGCCATTCCGAGCTTTCTATCAGTCTGCAACACCATACTCATGCATTACTATACAATATGTTTTCACAAGAAATTTTACAAAATTCCTGGTAAAAAAATGAGTACCACAAGCAATTCTGAGAGTAAAGACAGTCGGTGCATAAGGCTGACAACCTTACACCCCTTCTAGCACAAGTAACTATTAGAAGAGACAGCAAAGATGTTCTTACCTGTGGAAGCTCTGCTCGGGTTCAGGATTTGGTGAACTAGGAATACATGCACGCATCAGCTTTTTGAAAGCTGTTTTTGTGTGACGAACTTCATAATAGTCGACAGGAATAAAATCTGTCTTGGGCGCAGATTCAGCCTTCACACCCTGCAACGGACATCATATAAATAAAATATAACCACAGCAAGGATCGAGTGATCACATTTTGAAACATGAAAAATCTACAAGTCTCATACCTAAGCCACAATTACAGTAACAGTATTAATTCATATGCAAAGTTGATGAAAGTGAAGTTATTATTCATAATGTGATATTGAACCGGGCTTTGTAACACTTAATTAATTTAAAATTATTTTTAGTACACGCTCTGCAAAGTAGCTGTTTCTTGGACTGCTAACACGCTGTAAAGTAGCACTCTACCATACTAGGCCAAATATTGCAAAGTACCGGTACAACTATTTTATAACTACGAAGTCTTTCCGGCCAGAGCCTTGTAGGTTAAAAATTTCTTCCGGGCTGTTGGGTCGTGGTCTCGGCTTAAAACTGCCTGACGTTTCACCCATGGCTGTGATGGGCATCTTCGGAAGTGTTCAAGTTGCTAGTTTAATAGAAAAGACAAAGCTCCCAAAAGAACAGGATCTGGATGACTGCAATAGAACACACCCGCGACTGCAGAGACAGCAAGAAGGAGGGAAATGTGGACAACAAGGGATCTACAGCTCCCCCCCTCCCTTCACCAATGGGAGAGAACTCACTTCGGCACCAAATAGCGATTGAACACCTCCGAAGATGCCCATCATAGCCATGGGTAAAATGTCAGGCAGTTTTAAGCTGTGCCCATGGCCCAACAGTCCAGAAGAAGTTTTTAACGAACAACTATTTTCATGAAAAAAAAAGTTTCATCAAAAGTTGAATTTAATGTTATTTCACAATTTAAAAAATGGTAGAATAACAAGACATATTGGGAAAATGTAAGCTATTCTAAATTTCCTTATTGTCTTACGATTTCCATTCTTCAATTTTTTCCAATTGAACTGCTATACATACATTTTGAAGAGTGATATTAAAAAATAAATAAACTTACATTAAAAGATTACTAACTCATTTCTAAAAACCTGTCATTTATTGTTAACAACTACAAATTTTGAAGAACACAAATAAGTATGGTAAAAAGTAGGGCTGAAAATCGATTAAAATTTCTAATCGAGTTAACACTTGACTTTAATCAATTAATCGACCGATTAATCGACAAACAGGTCGGTATTTTAAACGAAACGAAAGTGTACATTTAATATTGTTTTACACGTTTAATAACTACTACATTACAGATAATCAGAAGAAATCCTGAATTAATTAATGCCATTATTAGTTAACTAGTGAAAAAATATATACAAAACTTACATTTCCGGTTACTTTTTGAGTCAAGACTTGAGACACTTGAGTTTGTTGACATTTGAATGTTCAAGAGACGATCGTAGCTTGTTTACAATATCACCGGCAGCACTAAAAACTCTCTCACTCGGCACTTATGGTCATTTGACTTATTTCTCGAAAAACGTTTTTCAGAATTCGACTAAACTGATTAATCGAAAAATGTAATTGATCGACGATTAAATGTTTAAGCGATTAATCGGCTCGATTAATCGATTAATTGGTACAGCCCTAGTAAAAAGTTAGATCTGCAGTAACAGTTGAATAAGGCATAACTCACCTTCATCTGTGCTTTTTCTCCAAGGATATATAAAGCAGCTTTCTGGAAAGTTTGAACACATTCAGTACCAGAGTCGGAGTCTGCAGAATGTCGAGGGTTGCCACGATGAGGAACAGAGAGTGTTGTCAGTGAGCCTTGAGAGCTGTGCCGCCTGTCCTTCAGGGAGCCCCACCTTCCAAAACTCTTGGGGCCCTTTCCTCCACTGGATCGTGGAAAGACACTGTTAACACGTAGGACTTACATACATACAACTAATACGACAAACATGCAAAACAGGAAAATAAAGTAAGCAGAACAAGAATTCAAATGTGCCAACACTAAAAAAAATATGCAATCAACTAAAAAATAAAAAAATAAAAAGACAAAACTAATGCAAGACTACACTCCACACTGATACAGATCCATGAGGCTGGATTTATTTTTAAGGAAAATTCCTTTTTAAAATATCAAGATTTTGGTGTTAGCAGTTGCCTGTGGCTTTGCCCACGATAATCAATTCGAAGATAAAAAAGTAAGAGCAAAATAATTAAAACGTTATATTTATTAACACTTACAAGTAAACCATTTATAAACTAAACTAATAAATATAATGAAACAGCTAAAAATCTGGTTTTGGAGTGCATTCCACGATAGAAAGCGCCTGTATTTATCTGACATTACAAACAAATGAATCGACCAGGCTGAACTCATAGAACCAAAGCAATCAATAATTCCATGTACATATTGAAAAAATAGCAATGCTTTATTTCCACGTTATGACAAGAAAAGGCAAAGCCACCTGCAATTCATTTGACAATTGAAATGTATTACCGAAAACTGATGCTTTGATAGCACAAAAAATTCATGTTTTCTGCCAATTTTTCACCCGTAATGCGCAAACGAAAGCTGACATTAAAAATCTGGCAGATTATGATAGTGCCAGAGTATAGGTCTACTTGATATGCTTTACACTGTAGGTTGATCCAAAATTTCTTGCTCTTGGCTTTCCCAATGAGCTATTTGTTTTGAAGCAAAAAATTGCTGTTCTACCTTCCCCTGAGAACATTCTTCTACGCCAACTTGGCTGATGGATTTATTTACTGTAAACATCACGAGTCCGTCGCCGTGGGTGAGTTGGTAGCGCGCCTGCCTTCCACTCCGGCGGCCCGGGTTCGATTCCCGGCCGGGTCGGGGATTTTTCAGTAGTGAAAAATCTCTTTCTCGGGTTCAGGACTGGGTAGGTTAAGTCTTAGGTTAAGATAATGCACATTGTGCGCGATTCCTTAATTATTATGTAAACATCACGAGCAAATCATAGCCTAGAAATTACTAAAATATTGCTTAAAAATGGAATAATTGTACAATTTAAAAACTGGGGATATGTTTACTTTTTGCATTTTATGAATTTGCATATTTCAAGTTTCAAAAGTGCAGTTTTTGGGATTGAAGACGTCTAGCGATTTTCACGGATCTCAACCTATAACACTGAACAAAACACACACACACACATACCTGAGGGTTCCCATTGCTTTATTGAATGGGTTAGCTCTTCGAGAGACTTCTGGAGTGAGAGTTCCTGTTCCTTGTGTGTGGTCTTCAGCAGCTAACAGCAGGGAGTCAATGCTGAGAGTGCTATCAGACATGTGCCAAGCCGAACCCTGTCGCAACGCTGACAGTGGAGTTGCAGACACCAGAACTGAGAGATACCTCTCTTGCTCCAAAGATGACGTAGTCTCAGAAGTGGACACTGCAATGATATAACTTTCTGGTACAATTACATTCTCGTAAACATTATTTAGTTACCTATACATTCAATTGAATTACTAGTCGGCCATGATATGAATGCGGGTGATAAGATAAGATGCTTCATTGTCACAAACGCTTACAGGTTGTTGAGCAAGTACTCAGTAAACATGTGACTCATCAGTTAGTGTACTTAATACAAAATAAAGTAGTAGTAATACAAGCTGTGAAGATATGCCGGTATATGCTAAGTTGACAATACAAAATAAAGTAATACTGATTCTAGTGTAAAGGAGAGGAATACCAGAGAACTTACCAATCATTAAAGAGGCTGTCTCCCTCAGTGTCACTCAAGAGGGACACTGAGGGAGACAGCCTCTTTAATGATTGTTAAGTTCTCTGGTATTCCTCTCCTTTACACTAGAGGGCCATTCCGTGAGAAAGTGGACATGAGGGGTAATTTTTATTATTTGGTGTATAATGTTTATTTTTGCACCAAACATTTCTTGAAGATCTATATTTTATTACACAAAGTACCAGAAACATAATATGAAGAATTAACTTTAAAAAATATGGGGTTAAAGTTGGCTCTCTTTGAACTTGCTCTGTTATCTTTAAAAAACATATTTTTTAGTTAGCTAGACAGCTTGTACAGAACCAGCAGAGACAAGTTCTGCTCAGGTCATTGTTAACAGCGTCTTTTGCTCTATATGTTACCTGCATTTCATCTCAATCCATCAAGTGAGTTTATTTTAAAATGCATATTAAGTTGTCATGGTCATAAATGTAACATACGTAACAAAAAACTTCAAAAAGTTTTTATTTAATTGCAAAGAGCGGGTGGATTTCTTTGTTACCTTGTGGAAATAAGGTTAGTCATGAGTTCTAATGATTGCAAAACTATTTTCACCAAAAGAACAATTATTTCCTGAAAAAATACGTAAACAATAAGTGTAACATACGTAACACATTTTACTGCCTTGGAATAAAATATGAATTTCCCTTTTGATAGGCCTACAGTTAGGCCTACTTGAGTGCTGAAACTGATTTCATATACATAGGCCCAGTGGTCCAGCCATTGGGGGGGGGGGGGGGGGTAACTAAGGGGGCTAAAGCCCCCCAGCCCCCCCCCCCCCCAAGATCAGAATGATTTTTCTTTAGTTTACCACTTTCACTTAAGTTAAATTAGTGATAACTAGGGCAAGGCATTTAATGACCATAAAATAGTGAAAAAATGCAAAATAAAAAATGCATTTATGACCTAAAAATAGTGAAAAAATGACCTAATAATTTTAAAAAATGACCAATAAATTTTTTCATTGTTACTTATATTTAGTTTTTTTTTAAAGTAATGAATTGCTGAAAGCAATTTAACTGATAACAGTGCGGTATATATGTATTGACAATATAAAACACACTTATTTTATCTAAAAAAGTATTAATTTATACTACTTGGACACCTTTAGCGAAAACAAAATTCTTTCTGAAATGGCATGCCCATCAAATTGCCCCTAGCAAATATGTATCATTTTAAAGGAAAGAAAAAGACAGACTGCTATGGTGTTTACAATAAACCTGAATTAAAATTAACTATGAACACTTGGCGGAGATTCTCAAATAAGAACGATTTTCTGTTGTCTGAAAGTAACGATTTGTACATGGAAAAGCTTCCCTCTACCTCCACTGAAACATGACCTAAAATGCGAAAAAAGCCTATAAATGCCAAAAATTACCTAAAAATTGCCAAAAAATGACCTATCTCTTGAAAATGACGAAAAATGCAAAATAAAGCAAAAAAATGCAAAAACAAATTGCCCTTATTTAGTCAATTATTCAATTATACACATTTATATATATTCGAGCTATCTTTTAACCTTCATATAAAAAAGATGCAAAATCATCAAATGCCTTGCCCTAGTGATAACTAATAAGAATGCAAAATTATTTAAAATGTTTCACAGTGTTTGAAATTGTTGCTTGGATTAATAATAATATTTAATTTTTGCCGAACATAACAGAAATTCTATATCGATTTCAAATGCATTAGTTTGCAGCTTCGCTTTACCGAATCGAGGAGTCCAAATCCCACTGCACAGGTTTTCTACAGAATTCATAATGGCAGAATACGTTAAAATCTTCTGTAATAGCAATAATTTCAAGTAATCACAGAAGTCGAAACAACTTAGTATGTTTAGTTCTGTATATTACTGCAGTAACAACAACAAGTGCTGTATTCTCCGTCAATCCATCATTCAATGACTAGATTGTCTTAACGCTGTTTTTTTAAACACTCATTTTTTTACAGTGCTTCATACGATCACTTTAAAGACACAATAAAATACTATGGGGTAGCAGATTCAGTTCTGATTAGACCTAATGGTATGATAACTATAACTTTCAAAAGTTCGACATTTTCGACAACAGGTGATATGGAAATATGTGTTGATATCCAATTTGATGATGATGAAGATAATGATAATAATAATGTTAATGATGTTTGCAACAGGATAATAATTTCATTGAATAAGAATGGGTTGTAAAGAAAATTGAAAAATTAGTCCTTTGCACCCAGCTTATAATAAATTATCTTTTAAAATTTTATTAGCATGCATTTTAAGTTTTAGCAACCCCAGATCAAAATCCTGGCTGCACCACTGTATAGGCCTAAAGGTAAAATTCAATAATTAATAAAATAATTGTTTGTCTCATGAATATAAATATATAATTAATATAGGCCTCATTATTTATTATTTAATCAAAATTGCATATAATTACGCATAAACGAAAGATATTCTATTTGGCTTATAGTTCGAAATGAGTTCAAAGGAAAGAGTTAGGAAATAGAGAGGCAGGATAAAACAAAATAAAGAGGTAGGCCTATTTGAGGCCAATTTAGAGAAAGAGAAAGAGGAAGAGGAAAACAAAGAGAAATTGGAAAACAATATCTGACTAACAATCCAAGGATATTAATACTAAAGCATGTGAGAAGACACATTGCTTCGTATACTGTATATGTATGTGTAAATACACATATACACATATAATACATATAAGGGGTGGGTCTCTGTCACCACAGCATGGTGTATCCTAAGGTTGCAGATAGAGGATATGGCCGCCAGGTATGGAGGGTAGCTGTGAATATGCTGAATAAGCAATCGCGAACAGATGACATGAGAGACTATAAAAACTTAAATATGAGTGAACTATCATGTAAAAGTTCTTAAAAGATTCAAATTGTTGAAATATTGCACAATAAAACATTATTCTTGTTCATTATTTTGCACAGTGTAACATACGTAACAAAGTAATGTAACATACGTAACAGAAGAACAAAATTTTAATTTCTGAAAATCAGCCTGAACTATTGAAACAAAGATACTAGTTTAATGATTGTAATCTTGGCTACCCATAAAAAAATGTCCTGGAGTAGCCTACTTGTGTTACATAATTCACAGAGATTTCCATGTAAGATAGGTAAGGTTAAATTCTGTGTCCGATTTTTGTAACATACGTAACACCCATTTTATTGATAACAATATTTAATGTATATTACTGATTAATAAAACTTTCATATATTCTGAAAGCACATCTTTGAATCTATCTTCTGTTATGTCCAAAGTTCCAGTTAATGCCATATTTTATTCACTGTAGGGATCTAAAGTGCGTCCAAATGTAACATACGTAACAATGGAATGGCTCTAGAATCAGTTTTTGGCCTAGTGCCTCTTAACCTCTTTGACAAAATAAAGTAATAATAATACTAGCTGTGAAGATATATACACTAATTTTACAATACAAAAATGAAATAGTAATAATACAAGCTGTGAAAAATATACACTAAGCTTACAATAGCAATTTACAAATACTAGATGATGTGAGTACGGTAGTGACTTTTGCATCAGAGTACCGTATACCACTGGTTATGTTATCCATCATATATTCAGCCACCGAATAGTAGGCCTTGTCTAAGTTCTTCACATTTTTATTAAATAGTTTTATTTCTGTGATATCCCTGATCTGAGCTGGTAATTTATTGTAGGCCTTTATACTGGCATATAGTGGACTTCTTTCGTATAGTTTTAGTCTGTGCATGGGTGGTTTTAAATTATTCTTTGTTCAGGTTGCATGTGGTAGGAAGAGCTAAACAGTTATGGAACAAGCAGGCGGGGCCTCGGAAGTGTAGTCATAAAGAGAATATCTGCAGTTCTGAGTAGCATTTACCAGTAACGCATGCAAAAGTATTGCAGTACAGCACATTGCTTCTTTGAATGTGGTCTTCTGCTGTGAGAATATAATATAACTCGTAATAATAATTGAGAATTTCAGGAGAGGCTGCTTCCGAGAACTAATGTGGAGACATCAGCAGGTTTTCATCCTGCAACTGTACATTCCCCCTCAGGTACCTAACCTCAATGGCATTACCTACTGTCAACAAAACAGTGGCACCCTTTTCCAAGTGCACTCGTATCGTGGCCGGCTAATACTGCTCATCTTCAATATTGTAAGTAAACACTACACATAACACGTTTCACACATTCTTGTCTGCGTCTTCAGTTTATTGGCAAACGTCCTACCAGGGCAATTCCATTGCAGGCCATTATTTGCCAATAAACAGGCAAATTTTTGGTCCCATAGGCTGCATTAACAACAGGGTAAACACAGTATTCCATTGAATTGACAGGTCCTTACCAGTTGACGACGGATGACTCTTGAGCATACCCATCACTCCTTTCCCATGGTAACCTGCCCCTCTCACAAGCAACGCTCTTGTTCGGGGATGCCTCCATGTAATACTAGGTATGCGATTATGTCGATAGCAGCGACAGAATCTGCGAATGCTGTCATCTGTTACTCCTACAGGCATTACCAGCAAAGCCGGATACCTGAAATACAGTAAAAACATGTCACTAAGATCAACCCTACTAAGACTTACAATGTGAAATGCCTACACTTTCAGAAGAAGTGGAAGGGCTGTCAGAAACCAATATTCTGTTCGAACCTAAATATTCACTTCGGGTTTTAACATGTTTTGAGGTCCTTTGAGTACAAATAGTTATTTATGATCCAAGAGTTAAAAACGAGATATTATTTTACGAGTAGGTTAGCTCTGTGAACATAGTTCCATAACCGCACATCATGTTGGTTTGACGTGGTTATGATTTTAATTTTTTAAATTTCATTACTGAAGATAACCAGACATGGGTCCAAATATACATCATTTTTAATTTTTTACAACTTCTATATTGACAAACCACAGTTACTGCATCTTAAACCCAAGCAAGTCAACATGGCTCCATTTTATCAAAATTGTTAAACCAGTTTTTAAGACGACGTCCCTCTCATCGTCAGCTACATCCAACTGCCAAACTTTCATCTTGTACCACCCAATCACGCTGCTGTGGTTTAATGAGTTTTCCAATTAGCCCTAACTTGTTCTCCCCTGGAGTGTCAAAATTTTGGAGGTTATTCCTGTGTTGCTGTATGTAGATCTTCCACCTATGGTCAAATGAATAGGATGATGAAGGTTTTAAGTGGAACCACAGAATAAATTCAAACTCAAGTCTTTCCTAGCATCAAAGACAAAGACAAAGTCCTCCAGAACAAAAATCAGGTAATTACACGTTAATATGTAATGATTGTGACTGTGTATATAATTACAGGCAAAACAGAAAGGAACCTCAATAAATTCCAAGTCTCCTCACAAGTTCACTCGTAATAAAAACAAACTATTATCTATAACCACTCATAATACAAAAATGGGTAGCAGAAATGGGAAGGCGGCCATGAAATCGGGGATGATGTAGTACTTCTGAAACAGGTTCCAAAGCCAATGGAGTTTGTAGTGTAGGAAAAAGTATTTATTCAAAAGAATCGCCACAAACTCCTAACTTTGACACCTCAGTGAGCATCCAGGGAACTTTGATCAACAATTGAAATTTGAGATGGAGGTTTAACATACGTAACTTCACTTAATTCAAGCACTGACCTGAACATGTTTCGAGCAATCCTTCATGACTCATCATCAGCTATACTCCATCTGATGATGAGTCATGAAGGATTGCTCGAAACATGTTCAGGTCAGTGCTTGTATTAAGTGAAGTTACGTATGTTAAACCTCCATCTCAAGTTTCAATTAATTATAACTTCACTATATAAACTTCCTACAAATTCTAGGATTTGATCAACAAGTTCATCCACCCGTCGCCAGATGGACAGTCGGAATCAGCTGATGATGATGGGGATACCCTTAAAATGATCCTGGGTAAATATACCTAATAGTGAAGTTAGTGGGCATATTTCCATACTCAAACTTCCTACTGATGTTAACACTTCACTGTGCTATTTCTGTTAATAATAATAGTAGAATATAATAGTTTACCAGATATTAAAAAAAAAAAAAAATCCAATTACAACATGTTAAAAATAAATTAAGTTGTTTTATGTATAAATGCTGTTTTTATGGTGAGACAATGAGAGGGATGTCCTCTTGAAAACTGATTACTAGTAAGTAATAAATTATAATGAAGTAGCAAGTGTCTTGGAGAATTATGTATTAAGAATCAAGATTATATTGACAAAAAATTGTTTAATCTGTAATGGAAGACCATGAATACTTACGTCCGGCACATCATGTAAGCACTATTAACAGTGCTGATGCGGAAAGGTTCATTGTGCTGTCGAGAGTTAGAGTTGGTAGATGCACTACTGTTAACCAGTCCCAGCCTCTGCCAATCTCTCACATAGCTCCTCTCTGATAACCTCTCTAGTGTCTTAGCATCAGTAGGCGCTGGGGGAACTAATCCTGGGCCTGGCACTTCAAACTCATCAACTATAAACAATACAAGAGTTCTGCTATGTAACACTCAGTGTTTAAATATATCCTAAAGTTACTGAAATAATTCTAATTTCCAAAGGGGTACTTGTTTGTTAGGGCCATAAAGTTTACAATGAGCTGAAATATAAAACACATTATTATCCAGAGCACTCACTACTTCATTAAATTAACTTACTAGTTAGCCGGCTTATAAGAGGACATTTCCTCCCATCGTCAGACTCCGCCCACTGCCGAACTTCCCTCCTGTACCACCTGATGACAGTTCGGCAGTGGGCGGAGTCTGACGATGGGAGGAAAGGTCTTCTTGAAAGCCGGCTAACTAGTAAGTTAGTTAATTTAATGAAGTAGTGAGTGCTCTGGGTGATAATGTGTTTTATATTATTACACTTCATTGTGTTTCCCAATTCCAAATGAATTAAATTAATTCAGAGCTGAAATATTTCTAAAAAATATTTAGTTTATCATGATCTGTTACAGATCTGGTGTATTCATAAAAGAAAAACTAGAATTACTTTATATAATTTACACGGAATTACGAAAACATAAGCAGGTGGAGATTTTATACATAGAACTTCACTAAAATTATAAAACTGCTGTTTTATTTCATGGTCCATATTCCACATATGGGCTACTACTGCCAATTTCTCAATTTAAGCATATTTAATATGTCTGTGGTGTTCCTTCAGGCTGGTCTCTAGATTCCTTTTGTTTTCCCTACATATTTAAGGCAATACTGATAATTAGGGGCGGATTTCTATGACATGTCATATTTTTCCCCTTTGCATTGTTTCAGGTTTCCGACTAATTTTAACCCGATTCTAAGCATCCTGGTGAAAATGAAACGGCTTTTATTGTGGATATAACTGCATATTTAGGAAATTTTCAACTATTGTAGCATAATTAGTATGAATATGCATATTTAGGTAATATTTTTGGCATATTTTTGTGCATATTAAAGAAATTTTAGTACAATAGTACAATAGTACAATAGTACAAAAACGAAAATATTCAAAACCATACTACAGAGTATAGTCTTCTACGGAGCAGAAACATGGACATTAAATAAAAAACAGGTTAACAGATTGAACGCACTGGAAATGGACTTCTGGAGACGGTCTGCCAGGATATCTAGGAAAGATAGGATTAGGAATACGGAAATACGACGTATTATGGAAGTAGAAGAAGAGAGTGCAGTCACAATTGAAAGGAAACGACTTCGATGGTATGGACATGTACGTAGAATGGGAGAAGAAAGAATACCTAGAATCGTACAGGAATGGCAAAGTAAGAGAAGAAGAGGAAGAGGACGACCTGCTACTACCTGGATACAGAATGTACACATGTCAATGGAAAGATTTGGTTTAGTGGAGGAAGATGTACAAGACAGGGATAAGTGGCGAAATGTAGTGAGCAGTGTAGAGTTCTGAATGGTGGTATCATATTTTGTGTGTCAGGTTGAGTTATGTGATAGTGCTTGACTGATGTATTTGTTTGGTTGGAGACAAACCTCTGTTTTGAGGAAATTTCTCATTTAATAAAAAAAAAAATTAAAGAAATTTTGAAGTTTCATATCATATTTTGTAAATTTTGCATTATACTGGTACTTCTTGAGAATTTACAGATATTTTAAATAATTATCATTACATTTAATAAAATGAATTGTAATGGAACTTAGAAAAATATATACAGTAAAACCCCGATTATTCGAGTTAATTGGGGCTGAGGCTACCTCGAATTACAAAAAACTCGGATTATAAGGAAATATCACTAAATCAATGGCTAAATCGCAAATAAATGTTTAATGAGCACAATAATGGTTTAAATAATAAATAAATAAATAATATAGTAGGCCTACATACCTGTGTTAGCGGGAAAGCGGCGCTACTAGGAAAACACTTTTAATTACCATTGTCGTTGAATAGAGATTACAGTAACAATACAGTATTCTTTTCTGAAAGGATGGTATGCACTGTACAATTGATTGACACGAGGTCCCGACAAATAAAAATCGAACCTAACGGTTTCTGTCAATCTGTAATAGAAATGCATTAGCAGTCTGAAGCCAAGGTTATTTCTGTGTATTATGAACAAAAATCCTAAGTGGGACAGTTTTACCTGCATTTTTGTGCATGGCAAAATTGAAAGAAAGCTCAAAATGTAACACATTCGGAAGTGCGTAAAACTTACATGCGGACACCGTATAAAAACGGGATTTTACTCTAGTTTTAGGGAAAATTTTCATTTTCTTAAGACCAGCTCGAATTACACGGAACCTCGAAATACCAGGGCTCGAATTACCGAGGCTCTACTGTACATATTGTGTAAGTGGTAAAGTCGCATTTAAAATTTTATTGGTCATATTTTAACGTTTTTTAGGTCATAAATGCATGCATATATCCTATTTTTTAGGTCATAGAAATCCTCCCCCTACTGATAATCTTCACAGTTGAACTGATAAATGCCCTAAAAAAATCAGGTATTTATCAGTTCCACTGTAAAGATTGTCACTTTAAATACGTACATGGTAATTTGATTTTTATGCTGGTCCCTTCAGTTTCGAATTATCCAAGTTCGACTGTATTTCAAATGGATATATGATAAGGTAGTCTATTTTATATGTACAGAACAAAGAAGAGGGGTTAGTTCTTCATAATTCTAATAGGCTATGACACTATAACATAAATAACGGCATCTAAGATTTGAAAGTTAATTATACTTACTGGAGATATCGTCATCATGTCCAAAGTCACCAGGATTTGTGATGGGAAGGCTCATCCGGCCAGGGGATGTCAGGTACTTGCTGCTGTTACTCATGTTTGGTAACACATACTTCTGCCGTTTGGATGATGTTTTCGGTTTGAATCCAGCTTTTCGAGCTGTTTTCAGTAATGTTTTCTTTGCAAAACCTCTGAAAAAATACATAATGAACATGAAACTTTATCAAAATGTAGCAAAATATTAAAAATTACGGAAAATAACTTTAGAAATGGGAGGTCCATTAAAACAGCTATCATCAGTACGAAGCTCAAGGGAGCTGGCATTACCTGTTTCATTCCCGTTAGCGTCTACCACAAGGAAAGCTGAGCAGCAAGTTGGTTTGTAAACTCAGTGGCGGCTGCACAGGGGTAATTTTGCGATAAAAACTGATCTGAACATTACCAGACAGGATTGAACCTACCGCCCTGCTGAGCTGAGGGAGAGTATGAATGACATCAACATATCCCCCTTTGCTCCTCTTTCCATTGCTCCCATCATGCTTATGCATTGAGCAGGCAAGCTCCAAACCGAACTCCTTGGTACTTGATGATAGCTGCATTAGGACACAATAAAAAGCTCTAAGAAGAAATAATAATTTTATGGAGCATGTAATAATATAAGCTAATCTCACCACAAACTCTTACTGTATTTATTTCACAACATTAGGCTATTCTTGACCAAACATTGTGTTGATCTTTTGTCATTATTTAGTTAATACTATTATTTAGTTTCGTTATTATTTAGTTATGCCAAATCGTTCTTTACTAGGGAAGCTGTATATTTATATAATTATACTGTATTTACCCGCACAATAGATGCATTTTCTCCCCAGATTTTTATAACAAAAAACTAGAAAGAAAAAAATTTTAGTGAAAAAAAAAGACACACATTTTAAAAGGTGCGCCAGCTAATGATCGATAACCTAGGTATTTTGATATATTGGCCGCAACTAATATATTGATTGTATCGCACATATGATGTTAGTTAATACTAACAGACGAGAAACACTGCGCACATTACACTCAGACACTGTAAATTCTCATCCAACGGCTGTGCTACCGTATTCTTCCATGAACTTGATGACTTTCAGCCCAAAACTCACTGTATAACTTGAATATTTTGTTCGGCTCTAATCCGTTGCCCAAACAGAAGTTTGTGTACAACTATCTACTGCAGATGCACTAAGAATACTGCGATATTAATCGACAATTGTTGAGTGTTATTTTGTGCGTTGATAAGAACCAATCATGTTCGTTGTTTCCATGTGCTGTTGCTTAAAAACTTGAATTTAAAAATATCCAATCTTACATCTTCAGATATTATTAAAACAATTTTTGTTAAATTGGAGTGTGTCCAATATGCAGGGGTGTCCATTACGTGAGTAAATACACTAATCAGTTCTAGAGAGTTTTAGAAAGTTTATACAGGGAAGTTATTACTATGAAAAAATAATATTGAGATGAGTTACATACACTACTTCCCTTATTTTAATTACTAATCTGAACCCAGGTTTCGATGAGCCTCATCATTTTCAACACTTGAAAAAGTTCAACTATTGAAAATGATGAGGAGGCTCAGGTTAGAAAACTTGGTTCGTTACTAACCCAGTAACCTCGAAACCTTGATTCAGGTTAGTAATTAAAATAAGGGAAGTAGTGTATGTATGTTGTCTCAATATATTTTTTCACGCTAATCAGTATTTATTTCATTCGAGAAATAGATTTGTGAGCTTACACTAATAGCTTTGGTGTATCTTAGAATAAACTTAGCTAGAGTTCTGTAGTACTCACTTGAGAGTAGCGTTCTTCTCCTTGCCTTTGTGCAGTGGGGTCTGTGGAACCACTACTTGTCCAGTAAAAGCAAAGTGATGCAGAATGTGAGGAGGATGTCTAATTCGATGCACTAGTTTCCGGAAGCTCTCTATGTTTTCAGGCGTTACCTCTTCATCGAATGCCAACTTTATAAGCTAAACATTAAAAATGGTGGACGAATTAGTGACATTTCCTACCATTAAAAGACATATTGCTATATTAGGATACACTTTTAAAATAAAGACAAGCTTTCAATCTATAATTCATTCAAATGCACACCATAGAGAGAAGTAGTATCTAACAAGGGAAACTGTATAGGGTATCATATCGAAACCTACCCTAAAATTTTGCATATCGATAAATCTTCATTACAGATAGACATATAAAAAAAATTAGGTGCTCATATTCACTCTAAGTGGGTGAAAACATGTTTGTAAGTGTCATGTCCATAAAGTTAAGTTTTCCTAGGGCCGTTTACACAAATAAAACAAAATTTCATGAAAATATTTATTGCAACAGACACAGCAAGTATTCAGCTATTTTTCTACACATTTGCCACAGGAATTGAGAAATTTATCATACTGTGGGATCAACTTTTGGACACTTGTGTCGTAGAAGTCTGCTGCCTAACATTTGAACAATTGTGTGATAACCTCCTCTGGCAAGAAATCGCTGAACAGAATGACAAACATAAGAAATCTTGTGGAATTCAATATGGCACATAAAGATACATCAGTAAGCTGCTGCTAAATTAATATCACTGTTCATAACCTGACAGATGAAATTTACAGAATGATGAAGGTAAAGAGTGGGTCAAGTAATTTCCAAGAATTTTTTTGTGGGGGCTGCACCTTGTAGTTCTCACACCCCTGGTTTATTTCAATACTACAGCGTAACGGCCACTACAGCTACAACAAGTATGTTGGTCAGCCTGCTGACATTGAGAAACAAAGACATAATGTTGGTGCAAACCAGCGTAATGCAACATGGGGGCACCTCATCAGCTGGGACTATGCCTTATTCTATTTTTAAAAAAATGGCACAGTATTTGCCACAGGGTGTAAAAATAATTATGATTTTAAGAGTGCTTACTTGAAATGTACATGACCTGAGCTGTAGCCCCTCTTGCAGCCACTGGTCCAAGTGGGCTAAATATTGCACTGTAACTTTCTTTTCCTTCGTCAGAGAAGTAACAGGAAAAGATCTCACAACCAACTGCTCGCAAGCTGTTAAAAGGAAAAACATGATTTATATTTACTATATCCTTCTATTTTGTTGATATTTGACAAAATACAGCAAATTACCAAATATCTGTGGGTGAATCAAACATACAACGTTCTTCTTCTCTTTATAATGCTTTGTGAGCAGAATATAGATAAAATACGATGCGAGATTTTGAAATCCATGCATAGAGAATGTTACATGGAGAAGCCAAATTGGACATTTACATACCCTGAATCATCCTCGCTATTTTATGTTTTAATATGAGTTGAAATTTACTCCATAAAATACATCATTGATGTTTACCCACTTCCAGATGAGCTAGGACCTGAGATTTGGCAGACTTTTAGCTTCAAACCGACGGAAAAATTCTAAAAAGTTCAAATTTTTATTTTTTTGATCCTGAAAAATCCTAAAGTCTTCCTGCAGTTTTTTAAATGTTTTTTTTTTTTTATGGCTAAATGCTAATAGGCAATAAGGCAGTCTAAATACCTGGACTTCAATACAGTGTCAGTTCAGAAAAAAAGCTTTTCCCGATAACCTTACCGGGGGTTTGGGTTGGGGGCTGAGCCCCCTACGAATACTGATCATCTTTGAAACTAGTTCAGGTATTTATGCAGGAACACCAACTCAATATAAATATTATCTTCACTGAATCAACTCCAATAAAATGTTGAATTTGGAATTTCTTATTGGAAAGTGATAAAGGTGACTACAAAAAATTTAAATTCAATTCCTGTGATGCTAGTTCTGAAAGTGATCTGCTTGCTTAGACAATAACCGTCTTCTGATTTGGTTTTATTAGTTGATTAAATCTTTTAGGAGTGAAAAGTCTTCAAATAACTCATTAGTAGGTAATTGTGAGGCATATGGCATCCCTCCAGGGACAATTAAAATATCCTCAAATGAGGGATATCCTGGAAAATGAGGGACGAGTGCTCACCATACTAGTGTGTCACATTGTAACAAAACGAACTCCCTAATTTGATAAAATTCATATAAACCAATTTTTATACAAAACAAACTAACCACTTCGCATATTATGCACTATATTACCAACAAATATTTTTTATGTTTTAAGTTCTGAAGTTCAGAATGAGCATATGGTTTCAATAAAAAATAATACTTACCAAAAGGGTCACATGGAGTCCCTTTAAAGACAATACGATAGTTTGTTAAGAAAATGGCTCCTTCAGCTGGTAGGAGAGGAGGACCACCCAGAACACCACCGGTGCCTTCCTCACGACCATCTGGTAGTAGATATACCCGTAAACCTTCCATAATGGCATCTTCACCAGGCAGCATGTTGGGAGTCAGGATCTTCGGCTGTAAAGTAAACAGATGTGTAAGATTCAAACATGTTATCTATAACAAAAAAAATTCAGATACCCAATCAAAAGGTCTGGAGAAATCTCAGTACAAAGTAGGGTCTCCATTCATTCCATTTTTCCTGGGAAAGTCCTTTTTTTTTTTTAAACAAAATGTCATGCTGTGCGGAAAGTTTTATTGGGGACACTCAAATCTCCTGCTTTTTTGTGTTTGTGACTGGCCAGTGTGTTTCATACTACATTAATAAAAGTTACAACAGTGAAGGTCTTGCTCATTGTCAAAACATACTTTAATGGAGTGGTATGTGCTAACTTTTATGATAAATTATTAAAAAAAACGCACTTTTGGATAGAATACATAAAAGTAAATGTTCAGAGACAATGAGGCATCTATTTCTGTGGAATAAATTATCTACACCAGTCTGCAGAAGAATTTTAAGAAGTCATTTGGGATAATTTGTGTCCATGACACAAAGTTAAATTGTAAATATTCCCTAAATTTTTTAAATTAAATTTTTGTCCCCTTTTTTCCTTAACTGTCCCAGGTTCTTTATTAAAATGTCCCATTTTTATATAAACATTATATGGACATTCTAGAATAAAGTACATCAGAGAAACAAGTTCTTTATATGTTAATTAAGGAGATAGTTGACACTTAAACACTTTAGACTTCAACCATCTCACTTAATTAACACAATATTTTGCTTCACTGTATAAAAGTTCCATTATTCTATGGTGTTCCCAAGTCATTTATACTTTATTCTGAAAAGTATGTTATACTGAAAAAGCAAATCTTGATGAAACAAAAGATGTTTTACAGTTTAACCAGTTGAAACAAAATCATTGTGATTCTACAATAAATAATGCATTAAGAGTTATTCCACAACACACTATGCCTTTGCTGAACTTAAGTAAATTTAATGATTTTTTCTTGTCCTTTAACCCTTCAAAACTGCAGTCCAGGTTAGAGTCAATTTTAGTGAAGTTAGTGTGTCACATTCCATCTCATTATTTTTATATTTTGCTCTATTTATTTTGTAATTGAAGAGCGTTTTTTCAAAAGCCGATATCTACATGGATGGCTCAGTGCCAGAGGTGACTAAGTGCCATCAAGAAAAGTGGTAATATTTGTGTGTATTGACCAGCAAAGATCGTATTCTATCTAAGCCAAACATGACAAACAGCCTTGCTGTATCAGTTACAGACACAGTAATGGCTGCTAGTCATGTTTGGCGTAGATAAAATATGATCTTTGCTGGTCAATACACACAAATATTAGCACTTTTCTTGATGGCACTTAGTCACCTCTGGCACTGAGTCATCCATGTAGATATCGGCTTTTGAAAAAACGCTCTTCAATTGGTACTTATGGTCTACTCTGTTTATTTTCTGCAATTAAGTATGAGAAATGAGTTCTTACCTTCTGGATGGGTGGCAGCCTCTTTGACTCCCTGTGCACTGCCTCTAGAGTCTCTATGTGCATATGAACCACTCCTGGCACCATCTGATGCAGACTGCGAATGTGTTCAGCATTCACTCCACCTTCAGTGCACACCTTGTCCACAAAGCGAGACACCATTTTGATCACCGCCGCTCCCATCTCACCAGGGTCTTGCTCCTCGAATCCTGACTCTGCATCTGCACTATCACTTTCTGCAACACTGCAAACCAATACAATTTCAATGTTATACAGGAAGTTATATATGAGGGTGATTTGCAAATTTAAGTTCCATTAATTTTAATCTACAGTGAAGAGTTGATATCTGTAGCAAGACTGAGCTCGGGAATACACACACTAAACTTCACTAAAAGGTATATTTACCCAGGATGATCAATTCAACGGGTCTTGTAAATTGGGTTAGCCTGTCCTTCAAAAATATATGTTATAAAATTAACTTTAAACCACCTATTTGTGAGTGGTAACATTGTTTAAAAACATCAAGATTTCTTGAAACTATGTCCTTGTGCCTTACGCCCTTATGGAACTAGGCCCTTCAATTTTAAGTGAAGTAAGCGTTACAAATCCCAACTCAACATATTGTCAATAATAACTTCACTTTTTATAAATATTAGATGGAAATTTACAGTGAAGTGTTCAAATCTGTAGCAAGATTGAGATCGGAAATATACACACAAAACTTCACTAAAAAGGTATATTTACCCAGAATGATCATTTCAACGGGTCTTCCCGCCATCATCAGCTGATTCCGACTGGCCCTCTGGCGGTGGATGAATGAACTTGTCAATCAAGGTTCCATGTATGCCAACTGAAGTGTCCAAGTTTAAAAGATTTTCTCGGTTCGTTTTAATGAATATTTTTTCCCATACCATAAGATCTATTGGTTTTTCAACTTGTTTTAATAATTCAATTTCATTTTCAATTTCATGGCCTACTTCCCAAAAATGCATTGCCAAAGCGGATTTTTCAATTTGTTTATTCATAATGTTCCTAAAATGTTCTTTTCTCCTTGTGTCTAAATTCCTTTTTGTTTGGCCAACATAAAATTTTCCACAATCTTTACAATTCATTTTGTAAATTCCAGCTTTTTTGTAATGAGGGACCTTATCTTTCTGGTTGGTTTTTATTAGATTTTCAAACTGAATTTATTCTGTGGTGCCAATTTGATGTTTACAATGTTGAAAATCTTCTGAAATCTGTTGTTTGCCCATGGGTGATAGGTGAATCTTTTGTGATTTTTGTTTTCTTTTTCATTTAATAGTGTAGTTGACTCTTTAACCTTCTTCTGTTTTTTGAATTTCCTTACTTTTTTGTCAATCAGATCTTTTTTGAAACCATAAAGCTAACAGCTACAACCCCACTTCTCATACGCAGGCAGTATTTAACAGTCTTGCACATAGATTGGTCAACATTCCCATGGGCAAAAATGAATATAAACTAGAGTACAATCACATAGTAAAAATTGCAGAAGAGAATGGTTTCAAAAAAGATCTGATTGACAAAAAAGTAAGGGAATTCAAAAAACAGAAGAAGGTTAAAGAGTCAACTACACTATTAAATGAAAAAGAAAACAAAAATCACAAAAGATTCACCTATCACCCATGGGCAAACAACAGATTTCAGAAGATTTTCAACATTGTAAACATCAAATTGGCACCACAGAATAAATTCAGTTTGAAAAATCTAATAAAAACCAACCAGAAAGATAAGGTCCCTCATTACAAAAAAGCTGGAATTTACAAAATTAATTGCAAAGATTGTGGAAAATTTTATGTTGGCCAAACAAAAAGGAATTTGGACACAAGGAGAAAAGAACATTTTAGGAACATTATGAATAAACAAATTGAAAAATCCGCTTTGGCAATGCATTTTTGGGAAGTAGGCCATGAAATTGAAAATGAAATTGAATTATTAAAACAAGTTGAAAAACCAATAGATCTTATGGTATGGGAAAAAATATTCATTAAAAAGAACCGAGAAAATCTTTTAAACTTTGACACTTCAGTTGGCATACATGGAACCTTGATTGACAAGTTCATTCATCCGCCGCCAGAGGGCCAGTCGGAATCAGCTGATGATGGCGGGAAGACCCGTTGAAATGATCATTCTGGGTAAATATACCTTTTTAGTGAAGTTTTGTGTGTATATTTCCGATCTCAATCTTGCTACAAACTTCACTTTTATCAACTTCCTATATAAATTAGTAAGACGTGCTAACCTGTTGGTAATGCTGTTGCTTGCTCTCTCATCATCGAAGGCATTGTCCTGTTTGTGATTTCTACAACTGCTATCCACTGGTACCAACAGGTAAACCATTCTATTAGCATAGTGAATTGCTTGGCTGTATAATGTCGATTCCTCACTACTAGCTAGCTCCACTTGCTTCTCTGAAAACAAAATACAATACTTACAACCAAAAACAACAGATCAAAGTGTGTCTATATCCATTTATGATAGGATGGTTGTGAAGTCATTTGCTCATGCTGAGAGTAGAGAAAGTTATGTGATAAATAACATCAGAATTTATTAGAGTAGTTATGAAAGATTTTCGTACCAGAAGCCTCACCTTGGTCAAGGTTTGGCCACACTCTCATCTGCTCGGCTGCTATCTCCAGAGCTGACGGTTCCTGTGCTCTTGTGAAGCCAGACCTTCTGTCCTTCCAGGGAAACTCCTTGTTCTGGAAAAATAAACCCAAATTACCACCATATATGTACATCATTCATTTAGAAATATCTGTTGTTTATAATGCAGTCATTTTTACACAAATGAATACATTTGTTACAAATTATTTACAATGAAATGATTATCAATGACTATTCCACTTACACTTCTGATAATTATGGACAACAAACATTACCGCTAAGCAGTTATCTCATGTTCCTTACTGATCAGTTCATTTATACACTGTCCAACTGATGACTCAAGTAGTTGTAAACAAAGCAAAATGTACTTTAATGTATTACTCTGCCCATCATGTGCAATTTAACACGGAAAATGCATACAAAATAACAAACAGTTGATAGTTGATACTCTGCCCATCATGTGCAATTTAACATGGAAAATGCATACGAAATAACAAACAGTTGATAGTTGATATCAAGTTAAAAGACTTGATATGAAATAAATAAATAAATGCACAAGTGGCATAATCGTGCCTCGTTTATGGTATGAGAAGCAAAGCATACTCACATTAATAAGCCATCATCGCTTCTTAAAATGCAAAATGATCAGTTTTCCCCCTTCCCTATTGGCTTTAACCCCGATAGGAAAGTCTGCTTCTTTGATTTTAATAGTATTGTCACTCCATACCTTTTATGGTGTGTGGCCTGCGTTAACCCAAGTTTCACCTAGATAGTAAATTTTCCTTTCTTCTTGTCTAAATTCTCTTATTTGACAATAATTCCTGCACCATAAAATAATATTATCCCAGTCTCCTAAAGTGCTTCTTTCACTTTCAAGAAACAAATTCAAAACAGATTTGTTATTAAGTGTGTAGAGTAATGATCTATTTTACTATTTATGTTGTCAATTTATTTTGAGTAAAATAATATAGAATGATCAAGCAACTTCTCTGTTATATGTAAGCAATAAATGGAAATCACACAATGAAGTGGTGTAAAATTAAAAATAATGTACCCTATTATCCCTTTCGTTACCAGTATTGCTTTGAGCTACAATGAATCTTGAAATCTATATGTTTCTAGTTTTACTTTCTACCAAGAAATGGCCCGTTTCATCAAGAACAAACTGAATTTAAATGTTACATGATGTGGTAAGTAAAATAAATTAATGTAGCTCTCAAGCAACACATGTAGCTAAAGGGATAAATACCCACAACTTCACTACGGTATTAAGATTTTTTTTTACTTAAGAAATATGGTTTTAACTCAAGATGAGAGCAATTCGCTCTCAAAACATGTCCCAGGCAAA
This sequence comes from Ectobius pallidus, assembly GCA_964059195.1. Lineage (NCBI taxonomy): Eukaryota > Metazoa > Arthropoda > Insecta > Blattodea > Ectobiidae > Ectobius > Ectobius pallidus. Next base: position 161,808,838 of record CAXKWD010000007.1, on the reverse strand, counting down.
AAATAAAAAGAAAGTAACCTAAGTGAAGTTGTGTCTTAATATATAGTACATTCTTTTTAGTTTAATTTTAATGATTTTTCAAGCTCATTTGATAACAAATTTTCAGTATCCATATCCGAAGGGCAAGATTTCTCAGCATGCCACATTACACAGTCACAAAAAAGGGGGAGTGGCTGAGTGGGCAAGTTTTATGGTCATAACTATACCCAGAAATATAACAAATATAACACACAAAACTAAAACTATATTTCAAACCAAACCAAGGGCATGGAGCATTAAACAGAGGAGGCAGGATAACATATAATGGTGGAAAATTCTAACCGTCTTTTACTGCATGTTCATTAAATTTCATTGTCGAGTGGGATAACAACAGGATGAATTACAACAAATGCCTCATTGATTAGCAACGATGCTTTGTAGTATAGTCTTGATTTCCCATTTAAAAAGCATGTGACCTTTAATTATGTTAGTCGTTACTCTGGAACTAGTTAACCAATTTGGTCCAAAATAAATAGGCTTCTTGCCATGGATGTTATAAATGCTTATACCAAGTTTCATGAAAATCCGATGAAGCACATTTGAGTTATCGTGCATACAGACACAAGGACGGACAGACATTTTCCCATCCCCCACACAATCTCATAAAGTACCATTCTGGCACTTAATAAAGTATGATTCATATATTCTACAGAAATTAAAGCAGTGAAATGTAGATGATAGGATTCAAGAGACAATGTAAATTTCAATACAAAAATTTGACATCCATTTTCTGTTCACTTGAATGATGTTGAAATATCTGTCATATCCTTATTCAGAGTGGGTATGAGGTAACTGAACACTGAGGTGAGAAGGTACCGTAAATGTTAATAAGGGACAGGGGCACATGTCACAACTACCAACCTGAGTGAGGATTTTAACCTTGGCTGCCAGGAAGGCAGAAGAATGCAGTACTTGATAACCCTTTGACACAGCTGATGTACTTATTGTCACTTTTATCTAGGTTTCCAAAATAAAACATAACTCCATAAGTATTCCTTTATAAGTGTTTTATATTCTAACAGCCTTAACTGTTATGAGATATATAAATTAATGGAGGTTAATTCACAGAACTTCATCAAGTTTTGAAAATTTATCTAAAATACATGTAACATTAGGGACAAAAGTATTGAGCGGGCAGAAAACTGTCAAGTTCCTGTGTGCTATGGTTCACAAGATGTAATATAAGTACTGAAGCATAGGCCTATACCGTATTGGCCCGAACATAAGACGACCCTGAATTTTTGAAGGGCAGTTACAAAAAAATAAATAAAATAGCTTATTAGTACATTTTGCTTCACATAAGACGAAATTTTGAAGTTCATGTCATAACTTCTTCTCTCGCCTTTATTTATGCATTGAGATAATAAAGATGCTTTCTTTTCCACATGGTACACCATGATGGTTGTCAAACAAAGCTTTACGCATAGAGAATAGAGATGCCAAGCAGTGCAGTACATGGTAGTACAAAGAGAAGCACGAATTTGGGGAAAAAATTTCAGTAAAATTCAGTAAGTTTCCGTGAATTTCCGCATGACTTTGACCTTGGGTAGGACACACATCATCGCATGGGAATTCTCGCTGATCAGCTGCATTCATGAATGGAGAGTTGATGAAAGTGTTAGGCTAAGCATATAAGACGAGTATAGTTTTTATAAGCACATTTTGAGGGAAAAAGCATCGTCTTATATTCGAGCCAATACGATAATTGAATGCTTGCGAATATCCTAAATCAGTAAAAATTATAATATGTTATTCTAGTTTTCTTCTGTGTTTAAATATTATCAGTTAAGTCAACTAGGAACAATTTCACAATTCTAACAAAAGCTACTAGCAATTCATTAAAGAAAAGAAAGAAAGAAAGAAAGAAAAAAAATGTAAACTTTCTACTCACCTCTCTTGGACTGACAGGGCTAAGAACAGTATCACAGCTAAGCCTATGGTTGGGCGGACTGGTTTCTATCCTTGGAAGATAAAGTGCTTTGATGTCTTTTTGTACATCCTGATAGAACGCTGCCTCCCAGAACTGCTGATTCTGCCACACACCATGTTCCTGAAACACACCAATTGTGATTTTTACCTTTTTATCCTGTGTTTTGATTCTGTGGGAATAGGTATAAAAACTAACTCCAAGGCACTACATCCCTGGAGGGACTAGGCTTATCATCTAACTGGTGCATCATCTGCCACAGGCAGGTTGTTGTAGAACTCCAAGTTACTGTGAACTTAGTAAAGCAAAGCCAATTCATTTCATCGTACAAAGTCTCTGAAGGATTACAGGATCGAAATAAGCTCCAAAATTTGTTCTTTCTCTCTTCAGAATAAAATATTTTAAGTTTCATCACTGTTATTGATAAAAGCCACAGGCTTGGGGGAAGCACTCAGCGTGCTGACTCCCATGGAAATTAATGATGGTTTCCATGATTAGAATCACTACTTCTTTATCAAGTAGCTCCTCAGTTTGTACTATGAGGCTGAATGCACCCCGTTCCAGATCTCCTTCACCCGGAAAAAGCCAAGGAGGCATCGGGGATCAAATTTGGGTCTGCGGACCATAGCCAGTGATGCTAACAGCAAGACCATGCAGGAAGTCAGATATAAAACCTAGTATGTTCAAATATAAGACAAAGAGAGCTTATTTTGAGGCAAATTTTGTCTTACTACAATCAAGTTAGCCATTTGTAGGCCTAACAAGTACTGAAGTTCTCAGCATACCCATAAGATGGGAGAAGATACATCTTCTAGTTTTTAATGAATAAGATAATTCTGTCATGATGGTCCTGATTTCCACCGTATAATATATTTACACAAGAATAAAATAAAATTGTTTCTAGTGGATCAAATGTATTTATTTGTAGAAAAGACAAATAAATACATTTGATCCACTAGAAACAATTTTATTTTATTCTTGTGTAAATATTTAATGAATAAATTATGAAGTAAAGAGTTCTGCCCTCAGATTTTTAGACAGCACATGATGGTGGTCGGCAGTCAGCATTACTTAGGATTCTTCCTGGTATTTATTTCTATTAGGGGCTTAGTCGACCCCAGGGCCATACTGTCACCAGAAGGAGCAGGTCAAATGAAGAGTTCCAATGACCTCACTGGAGATGAAGCTCATGACCTTCTAGTTTGCAGCACAGTGACTCAACCCACTCTGGTGTGTTAGGTTTAGTGTGCAATTGGTCAAAATTATAATATGGTATTCTAGTTGATTTTTTTGTTTAAACATCCTCAGTTAAGTAAATCTGTTTTTAATAATTAAAATGTATTATGAGTATATTAGTCGGCCGCGGTGGTCTAGAGGTAGCGTGCCAGCTTCTAGATCCGAAGGTCGCGGGATCAAACCCAGCCGCAGTCGATGGGTTTTTCAGGATGTAAAAATTCTGGGCACAGAGTCCTCCGGGAGGGACTTTAAGCTGGGGGGCCCATGTCGTAGATTTACGGAACGTAAAAGAACTCCAAGCCTAAATTAGAGTCTCTGGACAAAATTTCTCGGCCCTTTCACATCCAAGTAATACCTTAATTTCCTGAGGGGGGTTGAGAGGCAATGGGCTTACCACCTGTCCCTCTACCCTCTCTCGGAAAATAAGCATAACAAAATTCATGTAGGTAACAGAAACCTCCCCTTGGAGGCCCCTTCGCCCCAACATAGGGGCTATAGGGTTCCAGACAAACAGATGAGTATATTAAAAAATGTATAGCTTTCCAGCTTATATTGAACAACGATTAGGAAGAATCAAGAAATCTATATAAAAAAATAGCCATAGTAAATGGTAAAATTTGGTTAATATTACAGAGATCTGAATTTTACAAAAATTATCAGTAACAGTGATGAAACATAAAATGTGTTTGATTTTATACTGACAAGACACACAACAATTTTTTAAGTTTATCCCATAATCCAAGTTTCAAGGAGTTTGCACAACGAAATAAGCTGAGTTTTCTTGACCATGTTCACAATAACTCTTGAGATTTACAACAACCTATGGAGTTAATTATATTAGAAATCCTGATGTCATCAGCTGTTGATGTGTTCTTCAAAGACAATTCAGTAGAACGAAAGTTTAAAAACATCACATGACGTCAGGATCCAAGTGTTGACCACTAAGTTTATAAAGGGGTGGCAACATTTAGAATTCTACATTGACAAAACGAAAACAAATTGAAATTTAAGCTACAACGAATCCATGAGGAATATTAAATACCAATAGAAAGAAAAATCTGACTGGCTCATTTCTGGTCTACAGTTCATGATTTCAATAGTTAGGCAAATTAAAAAAATGTGTATAGAACTGACTACAAAAAATTACACATCCAGAAAAACAAAGATAGGCTTCTAAATTTTGACATCCCTAAGGACAATGACCTTGTATCCAAATGCATTCAACCTGAAGGACATCTGGTGGACATATAGATTCCACTGCACCTGAATAAAAAAAATAATAAGAAAAATCTCTTATACAGAAGCAGCAGAATCCTATTTTTGCAGCTATTTTTTTACACATGCCACACCCATAAATACTAATATTTTCAGGCAAAAATTGGAATTTTGTATGTATATTATAAAATTGTACTGCAAACCTATTTGTTCTCAGGCTATTTGATCCCAGAGCAAGGCATGGACCACGAGTTGAAAAACTTCTACAATGTTTGGTTCAGGGGGAAGATTACAATTCATGGCTGGTTTTATCCCAGTATTTGATGTAAAATAAAATGTTGATGATCTACTCCCAAGCTTCAATCCACTGCAACACCTATTCCTTTGTTTCTTTATAATTTTTGGTGATGGTGATGCTGTTTCATCATTGTCACTTGATTTGAGATATTACTGATATCACATACTAATCGACAGATAATATTTCTTTAGCTTTAAAATGGTAATAAGGAATGCCATGTCATCTACTGATAGAAAGCTATAACCAAAAGAAAAGTAATTGGTGACTCCTACCCATCTGGCAGTTGTGATGGTATGAATGGACTTGTATTGTATTCACAGCTCAGAGCTATGATGGTAGGTTAATAGGTTGAAGGCAATTCTACTGCAGAAGTAATTTAAAAAGAAATCTACCTGTATACAGGTGTATGCAAACTGAATAACACCAGTGCAGAGTTTTCTGCAGAAAGCTGTGGCCAATGGTAACAGTGCCGCTGCTACGCCATGCTCATCCATTGCAGAGTCATCCTGTGGAAATACAACATGCATTATGAACACAGAATCTATTTTCAACCTTAATGCACTAGTGAATAAAAATCAGGTAAACTGATGTAACAAAGTGCCAGTATGTTTTTTTTAATCAGTTATGACTGCAATTATGATATGCAGAATGTGTTTTTTTTTTAAATTGATTTCCAAGTTAAGCTCCAGATTTATTCATTAAGCAGGGCTTACGGAAGAAGAAAGGTCTACCATCTCGGCCACCTGGGTCATTTTAACGGTCTAGTTGGATAAGCGCATGTAAATCAATATGTTTTTTGTCATAGCTACCTGTATTTTAATTTCCAAGGCCTTATAAGATCACAGTAAAACAATAGGCTATGTTGTCAAGATAACTGATTTTCATTTTTTTTATAAATTCTTTCGAATACGTATATTACCATAAAATAGACACTAAATTGAGCATTACTCCGAAACAGGTCAACCGATTTTATCCATTATGAATAGACGTCTTCCCATGGACATTATAAATGTGTATACCAAGTTTCATAAAAATCCGGTAAAGCGTATTTGAGTTACCGCGTCTTTAAAATATACACTAAATTGGGTTTTACTCCGGTACCGATCAACAGATTAGGTTCAAATTCAATAAGGCACTTTTTATGGACGTCATAAATGGGTATACCAAGTTTCATGGAAATCCGATACAGCGTATTTGAGTGATGGCGCCTTTCTATCAGAAAGGCGCCATAATCTATTAAAATAGGCACTAAATTGGGCATTACTCCGGTACCGGTGAACCGATTTGGTTCAATATCAATAGGGTTCTTCCCATGGACATTATAAATGTGTTTTCCAAGTTTCATGAAAATCCGAAAAAGCGTATTTGAGTTATGGTGCGTACAGACACACGGACAGACGGACAGACATTTTTTCGTCCACCACACAATCTCATAAAGTACCATACTGGCACTTAATAAGTGGATATTGGATTGAAAGGATGCTGACTTAAGAAGAATCTACATTAACAATTAATAGTATATTATTTATGACATATTATAGAGAACGATCAATTTCAAGTAACTTACTTCCTTTTTGTATACATTGTAACCTTATCTTTCTTCTAAATCATTTGTTAACATTTTTTATCTACTAATTATTTGTAAAAATCTACTCTATATGCAATTTCCACCTATTTGTCAGTAATCAATTCTTAATATAAAGAGTTTTCGTAGAAATCCAATTCTAAAATCTAAAATCTAAGATTATCACAGTCTGTTTTCATAAAATTTACCAGACTCAGAGTCAATTTTTCCACTTTTTGTCAATAATCAATTCTTAATATAAAGAGTTTTCATAGAAATCCAATTCTAAAATCTAATATTATCATAGTCTGTTTTCATAAAATTTATCAGAGTTAATAGCACGTATATTACGAATATGCCTGTACTTCTTGCGCGGCTGCCTCGGTTGACTGTGGATGTGAACTCTTCTATGTCAGCTTACAATCTATTAATATCCATTGCGAGTAATGGGATAACATACACTGTTACACTTGTAATTTTAAAAGATGTTACTATGACTAGTATCTGTGTAACTATTACCTGCAACGCGCAGTTCATGAGTCTGACCACCAAGTCGAATTGCTGATGTTCCAACATAGCTTTGTTCCCAAGCACGTGTTGAGCCAACTCTGTGCAGAGAGCCAGTCTCGCAGCCTTTGACTTTAGTGCACGGAGCACTGCAGGAAACGTCTTTCGTGCATCTGATATCTTGTTGTCGAATATGCAGTTGATGCAGTTTCGTAATACCTACAGAAAATACTGCATTATTAAAGTACATGTATAGCATGATCAGAGGTAAGCAAGCTAGCATACGTTTTCATGGAGAATTCAAATTGACCTTAATATGATCCCGTTTTCATGCAATTTTTGATACGGCATTGAAAACAATGTTTCCAAAAGAATCCATCCCCACAAACAACTAATAAAACATTTTGTGTCACAGATGCGAGGACCAATGAAACATTCAGTTAGCACACTGGGAACAAATTGAATTTGGCAGTGCTTTTATGGCGCTCAATACAATCTCGATCCAAACCCACATTTTAGGTGTAATGACCATGACAATTTCAATATGGTAAGTATATTCATACTGATTGAATTCTCCATGAAAAAGTAGTAATTTAAGGGTTAGCTGCAAAAAGGAAGTAGCTCCATCCTGGGGAGTACTGTGTTACATGTACTATCAATGGTTTCTAAAAAAAATCCTCTTTTGTTTGTTGCCAGAAAGATGTAGTTCCAATGTTACTCAAGAGATGGAGCTGCCTGCAGCATTTAAAACAGCATCCTTTTAATGATAAAACAACTTTCAGCAAGGATACTCCCATTCCGTACCACTGCAAAATATAAATATGTAATGGAACTAGCCTGTAAATACATAGCACAAAATGATAATTATGCGCTTTTATGATGAACTATGACAAGACAAAGCAACAGATGTTGCTTACATAGGGGGATGTGACAATTGAAATGTAATTTTCTGTTTATAAAGCAAAAATATATTATTTATTTCAATTTATGCTCTGTTAAATAAAATATTATGATAGTAGATTGTATGTTTTGTGAAATCATTATACTACACATAGGTAGAACAGCAAGAAAGAGGTATCGTAGCTCCAACAATCACACTTGTGCCACATCATATGTAAGCTATATTTCTGAGTGAATATTTCACTCGGATGTTTGATAGTGACTAAGATCGTTTAGCAATTCCTTGGATATAGACATCACAATCATTTTTCTTATAAAGCGTTTGCTATTAATATGAGGATGCGATTTTATCTGACAAAACGTCAGTTCATTACTGAATACATAAGGCATCGATGTGTGGTGATTAATGCATCACATGCTGCCATTAGAAATTTAAATAATATAAATGTCCATTGATTAAAAACACAATTTTGATTCAGTGCAAGCCAGTTTGTGTGCTTTTATAGCGTTTTGATGTAAGCAACTACCACGATGCCCTCCATCTTGTGATGTGCACTTGTGATGTGCATTGGGAACTTCGATCGATTCATTGAATCGATTTGTGGACTGTTCATTCATCTAGTATGCCTGATCTTATGGCTGACAGAATTTTGACAACAAATTAAGAAAATAATTATTATTTACAAAATCCTTTACAGTTTAATCGTAGAATAGTCTTAATAAACCCTACTCAAGATTACAAGTTTCATCAGATAAATTTGCTTAAACTTCGTTCTTGCAAATATATCAATAAACTTGTAACCTCTCATGGGTTTACTATGAAAATACTGCCCTAATATGTCAAAACAATATGAAGGAAATTCAACGAACAATTTTTTTCAAACAAGTTAAAATTTTAAGTTTTTAAACATTTTTTACGATTTTCTGAAAACTTGAAAAATTGGAGCTGCCTCCTTTTAGAAGCAAAGTTTCAATTATTATTTCAGAATGATTTTAGTACCCTTTAGTAGAAGAGTAATTAAGATTTATGTAGCTATCTTGTATCCCGGTTGATAGGATGCATGATGGTTTTGGTGTTGTGGAAGCCAGTATTTATATTCCCCACATAAAGTGTGTTAGGGATGCTTGAGCTGAATTCTAAAGATAGAATGCTCATACCTGGCAACGTTTAATGATATTGGTTCTGTGAAACAAGTAGGGGCTTCACATACTTACAGAATCAGACATAAATTTTGTTAGTATTTGTTTGGAAACAAATCAGTGTTTGAAACAGTTGAACATATGAGAAACGTTTTCAGAAAAGATTTAATCGTGATCTATTCATAAAAAAATTGATCTCCCTCTTGAAGTTATTGAAAAAACAAATAAAAAAACTAATACTGAAAAATCCTTTTTAATGGCAAAGAGCTGCAGGTGTTTAATGAATGGAGAGAAAAGAAAGTCGCAAGTAGTTTTAAACAAAACTGTTGTGTTGACTTATGTTTTATCGTGTGAACTTCTTTATTATATTAATCCAATTCAAAATGTTTTTCTTTTAACTTTGCTTTGTAATTATGTGATCCAATGTTCCGAAACTTGAAACAGAAACAGGCACTATTGATGCCTATTCCCTGAATGTAGAGATGATGATATTCATATTGCCACATACTGTGCTGTAGGAGAAAAAAAGACATACTGTATCTATCACTTACCTCAAGACGACGGGCTGAATTGCTAACTATGTGACGAGGGTCATGGATATTCGAAATGTGAGGTCCCATCGGAACAATACGAGGTTGTACAGGCCTCAATGACGATAACCTAAAAAGATAATTTATTGTTAATTCAGATAATTTATTGTTTATCCAGTCCAAACAGAAAAATCCTAATAACATCCTCCTACAGAAATAAAGTGGGGATACAAACTTTATTCAAATTATTAGAAATTGATCAGAAACACAATTCTAAACTACTGCTAATGAATACTGACATCAATAATAATAGGTAACTAATCATAGGCTAAGCACTAAGATTCATTTAACTAGACACACAACTAAAGGTATTCTAACACCAAACATGAAACCATAACTTTCATGCTCTAGTACTGTAAACTAATATTACTGTATAATTAATGTAGAAGTGTACAAGGTGAACTTATAGGAGTACGAAAACATACTTAGTGGAGAATTTACACACTGAACTTCACTAAAATTATAAACTGACCTGGACAACTGTTTCGAGAAATTCTTTTTCATCCTCACCATATTCCAACTGACTGCTGTGCAATTCGAGTAATCCTCTTGTGGATGTCCTACAAACTTTTTAACTAGGTCAACTTCCAAGGGGATGTCAAAATTTATTAAATGATCTGCATATTTATGGATAAAGGTCTTCTCCCAGATTTTAAAGGAAGGGTAAACTAAAAAAATACCATTTTCTAATTTTAATCTCATCGCATGGAGCTTTGAATTACGAAACGAATGGTGATCTCGTGAACTTCAGGTGCCCAATATTACGCCTTGTACGGGTGAAGTAAAACGCTCCTGTGACGTCACACCTGACTAACTCGCTGGCAGGACAACAGCTACTGTAATGCTCGCGCCTGTGTTTCTAGTACACCACAAAGTCTCATTTGTGTTTGTTGTTGATAGAGATGCCTGCAATGTTACCTTCTAAGGACAAATCTCGGTATTCACAAATTAATATCACACGAAAAAAAAATGACAAGGAATTATTTAAAGAGTTGCAAGGAAGAAAAGAAAATACGGAATGGTGTAAATGTGGGCTGTGTGTACATATGAAAACGGGCCACAAAAGTGTGTGTTGTTGGGACCGTGAAGTAATTTGTGAACAGAAGGGGGTTGTAGACTGTATAACACGACATTGCTCATTCGATAGCGTTATTATAAATAAAGGTACACTAGTTGCCAGGCGTTATCAGTTAATACTTAGAGCTAATACAGTTTCAAAAACAAAACATTTTTCAAGATACGAACAGAGTCACTTTCAGATTCAGAATCATCTTTTGCGGTAGTAGAAATTTCTGAAATGCTAAAAGAGCTATCTAAATCACAATTTCTAGAAGAAACATTAAATGAATCTGTGCAAACATTGACATAAGTTTCATTTCCTAGTTCACACTGAACGCCTACTCTGTTAGAAACTGAATTTTCGTCATAAATACTAGATTCCACATTCATGATTTGTCCATTCCCGGATACTGAAGGATTACTATTCAAATCTTGCAACAACTCTCTCATTTCCATCTTCCTCAAGTACGACGATTTTCTTTTCTTCATTGGCGGTGTTTCAGATTTCCCACGCAAAAGAAGTGATGGCACAGCACTTCTTTTTTAACAGATTGCGGGGTTTCTCCAGATAACTGTGTTCGTAACTGTACCAAAAGCTCGGTATCATTTTCTTCAAAATGTTGTGAACAAACCGTACTGTATTTAGTAGGAACAAATTTTTATCTTTTTATTTTTATCAGCCATTGCTTATTTACGTTCGGGTGACTTATCTCTGTTGGGAAATCGATGGAAATATATTTTAAGTGTGTTATCACTCTTCGACGATGAGTTTGTATACCCCACAACACAACAATAAACCATTGTTTGAACAGATACTCACTAAAAAACTGTAACAGTAGACAGAATGCTGTGAAATGTCTTTCACCGAGCGAGACTGAGCCAAGCCTTCGTCAAGCGTGACGTCACGCGCCCATCGCGTTACAATAAATAGATTCGTTTTGTGAATAAATGTGAAGGTGTAAAACATTTCTAACAGTGAATATCATTTCTTAAAAACATTCTCTTTCAATCCGTATGAAGAAAATGATACTGAATTTTTAGTTTACTTTTCCTTTAAGTTACCGGTATGCCCCTGGGTGCACTTAACTAGCTCCGGATCTTGTTCAATTTCATGGTCCACATTCCATACATGGGGCTATCACCAATTTCTCAATTTGTGCATATATAATATGTCTGGTGTTCCTCCATTCAGGTCTCTACATTTCTAAATATGCACAAACTGAGAAAACAGCGATAGCAGCCCATGTGTGGAATATGGACCATGAAATTGAAAAGGAGCCGGAGCTAGTTAAGATCTTTATCCATAAAGATGCAGATAATCTAACGATTCCTGACATCCACATGGAAGATGATCTAGTTACGAAGTTTGTAGAACATCCATGAGAGGGTGCATGGATAGCACAGCAGGCAGCAGTTGGAGTACGCTAAGGATGAGAATGAATTCCTTGAAGCAACTGTCCAGGCTGGTTTTATGATTTTAATGAAGTTCTGTGTATAAAATCTCCACTCACTTATGTTTTCATAAATATACTGGTTAACTAATGGTCTTGGATTTATTATATGAGGGCTACTTTTTTCAACCTCCACTAGGTCATGAAATAAAAACCAGAATGAATAGCAAAATGATTGCATTGGCAAAACCTAAGAACATCTATCTACAAACTAGTTTTCAACAAACTTATCATGAAGATTCAAATATTTGTTGTACTTATGTAGCAGTTTTCCAATAACCTCTGCAATCAAAATTGTTTCTGATCTCTTGAGTCATGTCTGCCAGTCTGAAATTTCAGACAGTTCAAAAACTATGAACTGATGCATTTCATGAACCACTTGTCCATTCCCTGCACACATTTATCTTCCGCCACAGATTTCTGTCCTTGATCACTTGATAAAGGTAGTCAAAATCTGCAGTAGGAGGTGAATGCATGCAGTGAGTGGACGTGTGGTTCATGAGAGACATTGGTTCATAGTTTCTGAACTATCTGAGATTTCAGACTTGCAGAGACCAAAGGCAACTTTGTTTGCAGAGGGTACTGGAAAACTGATGCCTAAGTATGACAAATGTTTGAATCTTCATGTTTAATTGATTATGTTGAAATGTAGCTTTTAGAAGTATTTAACTTTTGTCAATAAAACCATTTTGCTATTCACTCTGAATTTAAATTCACGTTGAAAAAGTAGCCCTTATATTTTGAACAGCATTTATGGGAATTTGCTTCGTATAATTTGTAGGGAAAAGTGGTGGCAATTTTCAATAACAAACTTTAAGTTGGTAAATAAATGAGAAACACAGCAATCTACTGCACTGTGCTGAAGGTAAGACATCAGAGACAATTTAAAAAAATATCTAAAAATAGTTTTATATGTGAATAATGAGCTCCAAATCTTATGTATTATCTGTCTAAGGAAAATACCTTTTTCCCTGCAAATATTACGAAGTTCTTTATAAATGACCACCCATTAGGATTAACGGGTTATCAGGCCCTGAACAATCATGTTATTATATTTATATAAAACATATAAACCTTTCAAAATAATAAATCATAAATGACAAAATTTATGTTTCTTATGGAAGAAGAATCAATATAACAATAAATCAATATATCTTTCAATTACAAATAAACAGCAGTGATAATACTGACAATATTTCAGGTAAGAACAAAGTGTATATTTTTTACTTGATCAGTTTTCAATACCTCCTTATTCACTAATTCAGTCTACTGATTTTGGTAAAAGTTATGAAGCTCCAACAAAATCAAACAATTGTGTAAAGAAATCACAGTCTTCTTTCACATATATTTTGTTATTGCTAAACCGGGAAACAAGGATTTATCATAACGTTTATTATTAAAAGTTAGTCTTGTACCAGCATTCAGTCTTGTAAAACTAACATAATATTAAAATACTTGCAAGCTAAACAATATATTTGATTTATAATAATAAATATGCACACAATAAGATCAAATTTCTCTTCAAGCATGCCTAACATCCAGCAAAGCAATAACAAACAGAAATTGTGGCATTAATTCCTAGAACATTCTGAACATTCTTTGGAAGTTTAGTGTAAACTACATCAAATATAGCCTACCATCAATGATAGAAGAAGAGAAGTGTAAAGATAAGTGCAAAGAAGTACTCAAAACTGAAATGTTATGTCCCAAACCAATATAGAAGAAAAATTAAAATGAGATCGAAGCTTTACCACAAAAAACTGTGGTAAATACACATTCCTCTATAGTCAGGTACTCTTGAAAATGGTGGACAAGAACTGTTATTATTGGAAATAAAAGCTTCTTTCGGGCTGTTTTACTGTGTATTGCTTGGAGTAATACATCCAGACGATTTGCAAACCACAGCAAAACAGCCCGAAAGAAGCTTTTAATTCAAATACAGAAGAGAATTATAAAAATTTGTTTAAAAAAGCCTATAGAATATACAACAGAATTGATATTTCCTGAATTTAATGTGATGACTGTACAACAAATTTATAAGCTCACACTTTTAAAATACTTTCAAAAATACCGCAACGTACATGTATCGGATCCTCATAACTACAATACTAGAAGAAATAAAACATTGCCTTTAATAGAACCAAAATACTTCACCTCTTCTGGCTCTAAACATAGCATTTATTATGGTCCAAGACTCTATAACTCTATAATTAGGTCACATCCAGAAATAGTACATATGAACAACAAAAAATTCAATAAGTTTATCAAAAATCTTATTTCATAGTTCAAAAGTTACTTCACTCTGTACTTAGTAGACAAATAAGGAACGATTTTATTTGTAATAACTCAGGGTTTCAATTTTTGTTCTTACTACTTTTCCTTTTTTCTTTTTACTTTTCTGTTCTTTCTTTATTATTATTATTTTTTAGGTTTTGATTTAATTATATTTTCTTTATGTATTTTGTAATGTAAATGGCTGAACTGTGCCCGAGCACGAGCGCTTGCTCATTCGGGTGGTCTTGTTTTGTTTTGTATAAATATAAAATAAATATAAATAAATTGAGAAAAAAAAAATAAAGAAAAAAAAAAGAAAAAATAATATGGACCCTGGCTGTGAAAGCCTATGCTTATTAATAACTGCTATTATTTTCAACTTTAAGATGCAGTTTTCATTATTTACAATTTGGAGACAAATGGAACGCAAACTAAAATAAATTCAAAGTAGTTCATAAACAAATCATGTAAAACTGACTTCGGGGGTAAATCACGAAAAATCTGAAAATACAAAATTGTGAAAATTTGTGGATGTGAAGTGCTCAAAAATCAGATCACAAGCATGAATTTACACTCACATTTCACAATCAAGGCACAGAAAATTTCTGATGCTTCTGGTTTCTTCTAGTACAGTATTTTTCTTTATTTAAAGTTGGCATTTGATCTCCTTATCTTTAATTTGCGTTCCACACCAGCCCTGGGTAAGCCAATTTCTTATTGGTCTGAGTTCAAAATCCAACCACATGCAATTAGCCTATGAACAATGCTCAGGCCTAGGTGAACGGTGAAAGGGGGTAGAGATTCATTTGAGTGGCTAGGCATGCATTACAACAAATGTCTATAAAGGCCCTTGGATGAGTATGACTCGTGTTGATTTGATGTCAAAAGACCGGCACTCAAACATTAACCTATGAACACAGTTTGGTTTCAAGTTCAGGTGCGAAGGAATGGGGGGAATAAGACATATTAAGTAGAGGGTTGTTGAAACTGCCTTGTAAATAGTGTCTTCCTTATCATACATACAGTCATTCGAAGTGAACAAAGGATATGGACAACAAACCAAAAGTTATTTCCTTTATCGAGCAAGGGAAAGATTAATTTTGAAATGATTTTGTGCTCTCAATGAATCTAGGAGCTCTTAGCCGCCATCACGAAAAAAGGAGGAAGGGGATTGGACTTGGCAGAGCTGGTTTCGAATTCCCATACTAACTTGAATCACTACGTATTATATCGGAAAGATTCCATCCACTCGAGTTTATCTATCTATCAATTAACCAAAATTCATTAACTTCCCTTTCACCAAAATCAAGGTTCCTACCTACAGAGTATTTTACAAGCAAAAATTAAAACATTACTATATAGTGAAAATTGTGTTAAATCCCTGAAATATGTCATGCTTCAGGAACTTTACTGAAATAGAACAGATGCTTAGGTGCCATGCAAAACAGTGTACTTAATATATTCTTACCATGCTATGTCGCCAGAACTACCATGGCTAGCACAAGAGAAAAGAGGAATGGTACAAACATGTTCCATCCTCAACCATTTCACTATCTATTACAGCAAACTCCTGATTATCCTTAAGTATCCGGCTTTGCACATTATCTGTGCAAGGTTCTTACCATCCTTTGTAACCCTTTGCAAGGAGAAAATGGATATAACCAGGTGTGAGAGCTTGAATTTCATGCACTTTACCAATGTCATCATCCACCCTGATGTGTGTAAGTTTATGTCCTTGCAAACTCCTCCAAGACCTTGACCTAGAAGTCTGAAATATTCACGGTATGTTCCCCATTACCTAGGCAGTGTATCTCAAATTTAAGAGAGCAAAATTGGTTCGGTTAAAATATTATTTTTAATTTTGGTTAAGGTTATTTTATTGCTTTATGCAGTCCTGTACAGTCATAACATACTCTAGTGGCAGTTTGCGATGCTGTAGCGTTGTGAATTAATTGTGGATTAATGCTGACAAGATGTTATTCAATGTGCTGAACCGGTTAATAAACATTTACTGTTCAGTTTTCAAAATTCTACTACTATATCTGTAAAATTCACTTAACGGTAAAATTATTATTTTCCCGGCTTAAATCATCTAGTCTGTGGATAGAGAATGTTACTCGGCTGCCAAAGAAGGAGAGTAATGTTCTTTATGCGCAACATGGAGACATAAGTATAAGAAATTCAAAATTAAGTGTGGGAAATTAAAAAAATCGCATTTCCAAATGTTTAAAATTTACATGTATACTATTACTATTAATGAAAACTCTATAACGAACATTATGAGACACTGGGTAGCATTTTAAGCCTATTAAAGTCACATTAGATTATATGTGTAGCACATAATATTTCCGCATTATCAATTTTTTTTATTATTCGTGTATATCATACAGATAATCAGGAATTTGCTGTACAACGTACTATTTCATTTTAAAGTGAAAGTCCATCTCAAAAAATTAAAGTGCTCCCTACACAAAGTACGAGGATTTTGAAATTCATTAAATCATCTTCATATCTGAAGGTATAGATTCTCCCTAAACTTTGGATGAATTGTGTCTCTGACACATTTTATCAATTCTAACTCTATATTATCATATATATTAGTTGACAAAACATTTATTTACTTATTCTAATATCAGTTGATAGCAACTGATGATGTGGACTAATATCCATGAAAAGTATTCTGCTATTAAAGTGAAGTTAGAAGTGTTTTGTCAACTTAATTTTGTTAAAAAATATAGTCTATTGCTTCACTGTAAAAATTCCTGCCAGTAAAATAATCTACAGTATATTATGACATTTATCCCAACTGTGGGATGTAAATTTTTCAGTTCATCCATATACTGAAGAATTCATTATCAAATATGGCCAAACCGAAAAATCTGTGACAGCAGCCCCCTTTTCGGTTAGTCACAAAAGAGGATTAGACCCATAATTGATAAAATTGACCAAAGACATAAGTATCTCACAGTTTGAATATACATATCTTCAAAAGAGAGATCTAATGAAATTCAAAATCCCTATGGGTGATGATCTAATCAAACAGTTCATTAAAGACCCTTCAAAGGTTGCTTGTTCCAATCAACCACCAGATGAAGTTTCATCACTGAGGATGGGAGCGATGATTCTCAAAACAGTTATAGTTATGTTCTGATTTAAGGAGTCATGTACACCATAGAGGGCTAAAATTTTAAAATTTTACTTTTACATTATTTGTACAGTACCAGTTAAAAATCTGTACACACCCTCTAGTGAGGGTTCATGCAGAAATCTTTTTATCTTGTGATACTAAAATCCATCCCTTTCTGCTTTTCACAGGAGATGGAGATATGGGAGTTGGGTTCTGATTTAAATACAATTTTAAACTGAACAACAACAGACCCCTTTCATATGCCCTGCCTCCATTCAATTTCCCCTTTCTGTATAAAAAAAATTATTAATTATTATTACTCTATTAGGAATGGTCACATTAGTTCAACCTGTCATCACAGTAAGATATCTACTTCAACCGGTGATGGATTTCCACTTAATAATAACTAAATTCTAAACTAAACAGTGATAAATAACATCTTTACTCTGTGCAAACACTGGCAAAACCTTACAATTTTAAGCAATGTACCATTCAAAACAAGAATGTTTAGGAGAATATTTTAGAAGAATGTATAATTCACCAGCCAACAATTTATTTTCCACACCTCCAGAGTCAAAATAGGCGATCCAAATTGATATGGTTTCTCTGATTTAAAAATCACCATAAATAATTTCCTATGATGTCAGGCTCAAGAGATCTGTCATAATTTTAAATTCTAAGGGCCTGTACAACCACCTCTCGACAGACAGGGATGTTATCTGGAAGTTGGCCAAAACTGCGTACTAAGACCTCTTGACAAAAACTATCTGGAAACTTAACTCCCAGCTAAGCTATTAGGAGGATGGAGTGGATGATAAACTACCAACTGCCAGATAGGAAGACTAGGTGGAAACAAAATGGCTGCCCTTTGGAGATGCAAAGCCACCTGAATTGAGGCCATTTTAGATTCACATTTGTATTATGTAGAATTGCACAAATTAATTAATGCACTGTAATTTAATTGTACAAGTAGAGGAATACACTATGATCAAGATGTTGCACGTAACTGAGGCTGCTCAAACTAGAAGAAACAAACCAATCAAAGGTTGGTTGGTTGGTATATGGTTATTTAACGACGGGGATGTTCTACAACTTAGGCCTGTGACCGTCACTGGTGTACCGGAATTTTGTCCTGCAGGAGTTCTTTAACATGCCTGTAAATCTATAGACATGAGTCTGTCGCATTTATGCACATAAAGATGCCATCAACCAGAATCAAACCCGCAACCTTGGGTACAGAAAGCCAGCGCGATACTAACTGCGTCACCCAGGCCAACCCAATTAGGGGTCTATTTTTATCTGTTCCATTTTCCAATTTTCTCGCTGGCTCTCACCAGGTCAGGCATTTCTTGTCCCTCCCCAAGTCCAGCTCACTTCCCACAGAAGATGGCAGTGGAGATGGAGATGCTCCCAAAAGCTCAGAATCAATCTTCCTACACACTTGCTTGGAAGCCCGAGAAACCATTATAACAGTATAAAACCAGCAGAAAGGCCTCAAAAGTTAACAGTGTGGGAAAAAACTTTTATCCAAAAAAACAAACACAGATTACTGAATTTCAAGATACCAGCAGAAGACAGTCTAAACAGAAGATACATTCACCCACCACTAGAAGGCATCCAGCAGCCTAAATTCTGTTGAGGGAAGCAGCCTTGCTAACCAGATTTCAGATGTAGCTAAGGATGATCACAATGGTGACTGAAACTATGTAGTCCTAAGGTAATTACCATAAAAGTGAAGTTTAAGTGTGTTTAAAATCATAATATATATGGTATAAATCTTGTTGACCAGTGTTATTTTCATTGGCTCGGTGTATATTACTTAAAAATTGCTCAACAGATTTGCTAGTGCCCCAACAGATTCTATTTTCAATTTACCTTAACACATACTACTTGATACAAAATATGCAGTCCATAGTGAATTTTCCGGCTATTAACTAATCTTATCCCAAACCACATGTAAATATACATGCCACTTATTACGCTACAGTACAACTTACATCTCATACTGATATATATAGATACTTCACATTTTTTAAGGCATGAACATTTGATATTCCTGCTACAGTGAGGTGAAAATTGCAATAATTTAAACACTAGATTAAAAATACAACAAATAAAAAAAAATTTGAGCTACATACATTTAAAGTCCTTATGCTATGTTCGACTGAAAAATTTGTTGCAGGGTCGTGTGACCAGGAACACGTAATGCAACCTATTTGACACAAGTCGCAAACCTATGGAACATGTTCCTAGTCCCGAGGCACAAATAGTTGAGTAAAATATACCAGAATCATGGTTCCGATACAATTCTTGTTTTTGCTCTGAGTGCAATAACATGAAACAGATCCCAATGAGAATGTTATTTGCACATGTGCTGTAGTGACGTTTCATATGAAAATTGACTAATGACTATTTTGTTTCGAGGCATTTATCCATGTAGTTAAGCTTCATATTGCAACGTTCACACTTTTTATTTCACAAATTCATTAATAATTTGCTATGGAGTGGTCTACACAGAGCATGCTTGAATTAAGTAAAGAATTCCATATAAGAAGATGCTTATGGGACCCAAAAACCGGGTAACAAGACAAAACAGCCACATAGAGGTGAAGAGAATGTTCAATACTGGATATAAAGGCACAGAAAATAAAATTCTTAGCCTGAAATCACAGTTTATATGGGAACACAACAAAGCAGTAGCTTCCAAGAAATCTGGTTCTGGAAGCAAGAATGTTTATGTATCGAACTAGTATGGACACCATCTACACAAACATACTGCATCTGAAGCCAATCTCGTGCCTACAACAAATTAGTAAACACTCACATGGGAGTGTGACAAGTATATGTACCCAGGATACACCACACATGTATCTTGGATTTGTATGTAGGATTTGTGTCTGCAATAAATTCCTTAGTGTGAGGATAGCATGAGAGACGAGAGCCAAAACCTGAATACAGCATAATAAGCAAGGGGATACCGTGGTGGTTTGATTCCGCAGAAATATGTGTAGGTCTTCACCAGTTCTTTCCACAGTAAAGTAAGTTACTAGCAAAATTATGTCCGTTTGCATCAGAGGGCTGTTTCGCCAATATTGTAACACAATGCCCTAAAAGTCTTGAGATACAATATTTTATTATACCCAGTATAGTACGATATTTGTTGAAATTATAAAAAATTTGCTGCCCTTTCTAGGTTTGTCGTTGTGTCCATCTCCAAATCAGGTCCTGATAGTTTGTAAAATGAGTGACTGCACCTTTTCAGTGTGCTGTATTATTCCAATTATGTGGGATTTTATCTGTATTTATTAATGAACTGCCTACCACTGAGTTAACCTGGTTGTGTTGTCCAAAATATTTGATTTTTAACAAGCTTTATAATTGTGCAAGAATTTTAAATAAAGCATATGCAAATAGTTCTAATAAAGTGTAATAGCTTAATTAATAGGGTCCAGATTTTTAGGTTTTTATAATCCCTGTATTAGTTGTTAAAAATATTTAAATAGGTTTTTTAGTTTTTTACTATTTTCAGACAAGTTTTTTAAAGTTCCATTTTGATACGTACAATAAACATATTATCACAAATATATTACTAATTAATTTTATTTTTACATACAATATCCATGGCTCTGAACCACAGAACTACACGAACATTCTTTGCTTAATTTTCCACAGTTTATAGTAAACAATTAATTTTAGATTTACCCTGTCATTTTCAAATATATATATATATATATATATATATATATATATATATATATATATATATGCAAGGTTCTTGCTTCATAAGAATGTCTTTAGTTTTTTTCCTAAAGAAACAGGGATTTTGGATCACTAACAATTTCCCTCACCGGAACAATGGGGTTACAAAATGCAATGCTATATTTTCTCTTACAAATGTACTGGTAACAATGAGCAAAATGCAAATTGTAGGCAGATATTTAAAAAGTAATTTTTAATTTTAATTAAAAGTCGTTTTAGCCATTTTTAGTATTTACCGTCTTACTTAGCCATGTTTAGGTTTTATAAGATTGGACTATGTGACTGCCATGACAATGAAATGGATGAGTATGTTAAAATATCACAGTTAGCTAGCAAGGAACAAAATAGTTTAAAACCTAAGAATCCGGGCCCTACTAATTGTATAAAAAGTGGTGAATAAACTGTTTTTAAAAATTTTGCAAGACCTGTGCAGTATGCAATGACTGTCCTGTAAATTGTTTCCTTATAAGCGTAGTTAAGCATAAGAAATGAACATATCTTGTGAATATAATGAAATAAATATAACTTATACAGTCAAGCAATTATAATAGATAATAGTAAATAAATATAATACATTTATAACTTTCACCTCTTTTGCTTCACTTACCAACTTGAGTTAAAATACAGAAACTCTGCCTTTTAAATATAAGATGTTAAAACTCAAGACATATTTCAGCCACCTTGTGCCCACCAGTGAATAATCTAAGTTAAAAATTAAAATATGTGTACATAATCACAGTGAGTTGAAACAGCTATATTTTAATTTTTAACTTCAATTATTCACTGAAAATGGCCACAAACTGGTTGAAGTATATTTCAAGTTTAACGTTTTATATTGACAAGGTCTGGTGGAGGTTTGACAGACTTCACCAGGTAGACCTTCTAATCTTCTGGTATCTCAATATTAAACAATCCACTTTTGAATCATAATATAGATCTTCTTCCAAATTTGGAGATCTTTTGGTCTCGCTTCTCTACAAATTATATGGTCATTGTGGTAAGAATGAGTTGCTACAGCTGATTTCTCCATCTGATTGCATTTAAGATTTTGCATATGTTGTTTAAATCTAGCGATACTATTTCTTTTTGCTTTTCCTACATAGGCTATATATGTATGAAAGATGTGGCAACTATATTTTTTTTCAAAGGAAGGGGATGGTACCGTGAGATGTTGTATGTCACAGGAGAGAGTGGAATCTCTAATACATGGACACATTTTTTGATAGCATTGTGATTGTACGATTATACAAAAAGAAGTGATGGTAATTTAGTTGTGAGTCAGCCACCATGCACAATGGATGTGACAAGATGTGAACAGAATTCTTACATCAGAATAGTCACTATCTGAGGGAGAAATGCCAGAAAATACCACAAGGAGCTGAAGAAAGCTTTGGAGAACAATGCCTATCCATACCAAACTTTAAGGGACCCTGCTTTCATGCTTCCAACTATCGCAATACATTAGAGTGGCAGACTGCAGCAAGAGATATATATATATATATAGGGGGAAAAGAATATATTGACAATGGATTCAAAGAACACATTAAAATTCATAAATACAATCAGAAATCAGTTGTAGCTGCTCACTCTTGGGACAATGCTTCTGTTCAGTTTACGCAGTCAAATGTTAAAATTGGTGGACAGACCAAAATATTTAGAACTTTGGGAGAATAATCTAAAGAAATTCAAAAGCAGACTGATGACTTTTTAGATATCAGACGATGAGAGCTTGATCAAGAAGTTCGTCAAACCTCCACCAGGTACACATCAGGATTTTCAAAAGTAGAATCTGTCAGTCAACAACTAGCTGAAGATGAGAATAATGGTTCTTGAAACATGATCTATCTAAAAAGTTGTAAGAGAAGAAAAAGTATCCAAGTGTAATTCATCTAATAATTACAAATATTATATCTCGTGAAACTTGGGAGGAGAATAGTGTAATATGCTTACCTGGATTTAAGATTATTTTTGGCAAGACCTTCGTCGATAATAGCTTGAACCTGGGATACATTGACAGTAGGAAAGGGTGGCTGATGAATCCTTGCAAACGCTCCATCTGGTGGTTTCAAGATCTTCTGTACATATGGTTGTGGGTTGGGATTCTCATTTGTATATAATTGTTGTGCAAGTTCCTAAAAGAGAAAAACAGGTTCATATAATATTACAGTTTAATCTCGATATAAAGACCTCAATTTAGAATACTTTTCAGTATTAGGCACATATTCTAAATCCCTCCTCCTAGTTTATGTATATTATAATAGATATTTAACTTTATGGTTCGATTACTTACAATCTACACTTAAAGTAAGCAGGTCTGTTTCTTTGTTTGTTGAAGTGTGCGTCACAGACAGCTTAATCTAACTAAGATAAAGACATTCTGCTGGGTCATAGGACAAAATTAAATTTTTTTGCTTTACCACTATTGGAAAATTTATCAAACACTACTTCAAGCACTGCTCACTTGGCCGCCGTGACAGGCAGAGGCAGAAATTGATCAGCTATGGAAATTTTTAGATGGTATGATGGGTAAGTATTGTCTGCTCTAAAACTGGCCCTAAAGTAATGAAGCTTATCTCAGAAGCTTAGAAGAAAGTAACTCTATCTCACTATCAGAAGTGCCGACTTGAAAAGATTATCGGGGAGGCAAGAATTTAATTTTTAATAGTTATGCATAGGCTGTATATGATAAAACCTTAAAAGCTTGGGCAGAAAGTACCTTCCCCCCAAAGTTGGTGCCTATGCTCATTGTAGCACATTACTTGATCTACTTACTATCTACAATCTATGCATTCACACCAGCTTGAGCCACTCTGAAAAAAATTTAATGTAAGGCTGTTTATTTTATATTCTTAAAGTAGTAACAGCACTTCTATTTCATGATTCACCTTTTGTATTTCATGTGTCAAGATGTTCAATTGAATGTTCTACTGCCTGCCAAATTTAGATGTCCTTAGTGCGATGTGGCCCCTGCTTGAGAATAGTAAGCAAAACAATTTATCCTCTGGAACATACCTGAATGTGTACTAATAAGATCCGCTGGTCCTGTGCCTCTAGCCTTAAGTGGTCTCCTATATTGCTATACAGTTCATCCCATACATCGCACGGTCTCCAAGGTGGCCCTCGCTCAGCCACAAACCCAGTGAAGAACATGCAGTCCAGAACCCGTGTGGTGAAATCACAGTCCATGAGTGCTCTTTCTCCCAGGAATGCAGCCTGAAAAAAAATCATATTTGTTATTATCAAACTCATTTACTCACTGAAGGTATGAGTTAAAATTATGAGCAATTCAGAAAGTTGCACATAGCTTGACAGAATCATTAATAATTCATCTACCCATTATGTTTTCATTAAGCTCAATTTTATTAATGTTCAATGGAAACTGAAAAAGCAGAAAATTGCAATAATAGCTATTTATGTATCAAGTATGCAAAATAACGCTTTAGTGGACGAATCTAGTATAGCAGCCAAGACTTAAGCCGAGGCTAAAATACTGGATGAGTCTGATAAGGTTTTTTCGTACATGGTGCAAACAATATTTTTTTGTGAAAGCTCTTTAAAATATATGAAATTAAATAAAAATACTATATAATTAATTACAACGAATGGTATAGTGAAGTCATTGGTTAACATAATATTCTCACAGTCACCTAAATCGCAGAACAACAATGAACTGTACCAATACGAAATGCGGTATAGATGCATAATATATGAATCGCTTGTTTGTAAACAATACGAACTAGTATTTATGAAAAGCTTTTGAAGATATGAGTGATAATCCCGAGAAAATTTCAATCCAAGCCAGAAACATTCAATTCTAGCTGCTGCCAGTAAAATCTCGGCAGCAGTAACTATGAGAAGGAATATACCGTATATACTCGAATACTACCCGCATATTTTTTTTCAAAAATCACAAACGAAAAACTGGGGTGCAGGTATTATTTGAATACTGGACTCCTCTTGTCTGAATTTTGACAATTATGTACCATATCGTCTCATTATAGCACGATGCTTTTTAGTAGCATCACAGTAGGCTTATAGAGTAACAGTAACGAAGCTGTAATGAAAGGAAAATGAAACAAAGAAGATGATTTCTTATGCACATGGTCTGCATAGAGACGCCAAACAAACAGTGCAGTCACGGCGCACGTGCAGTACAATAATTCGGGAAAAGTTCGGTAGAGTTCGGGGTCGGACCGAGTCGGATGCACGTCATTGCGGGTGACTCCCGCAGAATGAAGAGTGTTGTTGTTGAGGTATTACGCTGCTCGTATAAGACGGCGAGATTTCGGCGGGCTGTTACCATGCAGGTTATTTTTATAAGTGCCTTTTAGCCTACCATATTTAATTATTTTATGATATGAAACGTTAATTATAACTGTTTAATTAAGAATTAAACTGGCAAAATAACTTTATATATTGGCCTGTATATCTTTTTTTTCAAACTTCTTTCTGAAAAATTTGGGTGCGGGTATTATTTGGGGGCGGGTAGTATTCGGGTATATACGGTATTATTGAAATGAAATGCTGGTGCATCCATGGTAAGCAATGTTTCTCTTGTGAACCAAGATGTGAAAAGTTGTTGGCTTATGTTTGTTGTTATACGATGAAGTAGGTTACCGATGATCAACTAAAATCTTTTTACGCCTTATACCCTCAAAGATTTTAGTTGATCAATGTGATTTCCCTCAAAGAAAAAAGATGAAATTTATCAACAAACCCTGGTAAAGTTTCTGATTAACATAAAGAAACATGTTGGCTTAAATTTGTTGTTTTATGACCAAATTTATGCTTAAATCCACGTTAAAGTTGGTGTGACTGGCCAATGCCATCTGGATTCAAAACATCGGAATATACAGTTATGAAGTCCAACTATGAATTTAAGGAAAAAAGGGGAAAACCTGGATCAAAGTCTATAGAAAGGTATAATCCTGTTAAAAAAAGGTATTTCTGGTCACTCTAACACACACAGCGTGCACTAAATCGTGGAATCCCAGAAGTTTTAAATGTTAAGTTTAAAACTGGTCAGGATCCAATAAAAATAGCTATCATCAATTGCAAAGATGATGCGAAGAAGATTTTACTATAGAAGTCTGTATAGCCTGAAAATTAATAACATACCTTGTGAAAAGTGATGACGGGTCTTGGATGGATACGAATAATGGTGAGACAACTACGATAGCCTTGGAGAAGCTGAGCAAACGTGCGCATGAACACAGAGCGAATTTCTTTATCCAGCATGGCAGGCATTGTGGCACGTATTGTTCCCGGTGGAAATGCATGATCTGCACAACTGAGTTCTGGCTGCAACACCAGACTGAGCGACTCTTGCGTGTGGCTCAGCAGCGGCTCAGGGAGGAGGGGAAGAGACACTCCATCAGGTACTGTTATGGAACCACCATCCAGGTCTGCTACGATCACATCCATCTGCAACATAACATTAAAAACAAGATTAGACAAGATGCCGAACACATAATTTTTAAAAGTCTAGAAACTAGAACTATAAGATATAAATTTTTAATATTGTGATATTGTCTTTAAGTTGTTCTAATGTATGGGGGTTTGACCTATACACTTTATTTTTCAAGTTCAAGTTCAGGTGAAATATTTACATAACTGAAAGAGAAATTAACTCTATCTTGGAAGTTGATCTTATGCGAGTGAAAGAAAATTTCCTAAAAAGGTGCCAGTGTTGTGTGGATGCAAGAGGAGGACATTTCCAACATCTCTTGTGATGAAGTACATGGTTATTTATATTGTAATTTTAACTGTAATCGTGAGAACCTGAATCACTGCACCGTTAGCGACTTTATTTGTGTAGATATTTCACCCAATCACTTGGAAGTTAGAGCTGTGGCCACCGCGACCCAGAAACCCGCATGATTGGCCAACTCACACGTGAAACACACTGTACATTAGAATGTATAAATTAAGGCTCTTGCAGAAAGACAGAATAAATGAGATAGAGTGAAAGTTATAAATAACAAATAAGCTAACAAGCTTTTTTTCGAAGTGCATTCTTTGATGATAAACTAGACATAAAATGCTCGATACAAGAATTACAAATAACTTACCAGTTCTGCAACTTCAGACTTGAGGGAAGAATGAACGCCCATGATGAAAGGGGTGGGTGTAGAGAGGACTTCAACCAGTGCGGCGGGCAGCAGTGGAATGTAAACATGAGAATATCTGAATGGATACATGAGAGCCGTCAGAGCACGACAGCCCTCAGTGAGGCGAGTGTAGCTCTTAGAGTGGAACAGGATCTTATGTTCTGTCATGATCGCACAAAACAACACCAGCACATTACGTATACCTGGAATAAAGTAACATATAGGCACTTATATGCTTGTATACATAAAATTGATCGATCACTGTAATGTAAAGCTACACGGCTAACTCATTCACTCACTGACAAGGTTTACCCACATCCGGATGAGCTAGAAAATTAGATTTTTCACACTTATAGCTTTCAGAATGTAACGATGGGAAAATTCTGAAATGGTAAGATTTTTAAGTTTTACACCCAAAAAATTTTTCAAAATGGCAGACACAACTACTGTATTTAAAGTTGATTCAGACCTTTTTTTATGAGCCTTATAGTAGCTAAACGGTAAGTCGTATCATAAAACCGACTGAACCAGATTAGACAGATCTACAAGTTTTCTCCAACTTTTTGTCATACTTCCATTGAATATGCTTTAGATAATGTTAGTTTTTTATATTTATTTTAATGAAAATTTGTACATTTTCCATATATTATGTAATTTTTGACACACTTATAGAGGCAGCTCAAATCATAAGATTTGGCAAGAATATTGGCACATCCAAAAGCCACAAGCAAGCCAAACTTTGTGATTTTACCTGCCCTACAAACATGAAAAAACTGACTGGATAGCCATGACATCATCACATCTACGACAGTTTAAATAATTACCTATTTACTGACATTGATGTTTACCTACTTCCACAAGAGCTAACCAAGGAAAAATCCAAAAGTTCAATTTTTTACCCCCCCCCCCCTGAAAAATGCCTTAAAGTCATTCCATAGTTTTTCAGAGGTTTATTGTGGCTAAACGATATGATTAAGAGTCTAAATACACAGACTCCTACCTTCGATGAGGAGTCAGTTCATAAATAAAAGTTTTTCTACAGAACCTATTGGAGGTTTGGGGGCAGAGCCTATGAAGTTTTGAAGTTCATCCTTCAACCATCATTTACATAATAATTGTAAAATTATATCCTATATATATACACCCTACTGAGAAATTTAAGATTTTTTTAACTTTCTCTACTGTTTTCAAGGATACCATAGGTGAAGTATTGAATGTAGCACTAAATTTGATGTTGCATTTCCACCAGAAGTAGGCTACATATCGTCACTGTGCTGCCATAACCACCAATGTGCAAAAATTCAGATTTTGACTTCACTGCATTGCTTGCATCTGTTTACATTAATCTTTGTTCTGGAGGAACCAGAAACAATGTATTTTCTTTCCTTGGTTACTAACAGTTAGTTCCATTTCAATGAAAGTACAAGTTCTGCTTTATTTGTTATGCTACAACAACAAATGTGACCCATTCGTGAAGTTTTTATTTTTGCACATTCATGGTTATGGCAGCACAGTGACGATATTTGAAGTCCAATGAGCACACACAAAAGATAAAGTTGCTTCGTGTTTGTTACAATAAATTAAATAAATAAACACACTAACATTTCATGCACAAAACCTAATAAACAGGAATTTACAAGGCTGACCAAACATTCCAGTTTTGATGAGACAGCTCATTAATTTTTTATTTTTTTGGCTGTCCGGTCATTTTAATGAAAATGTCATTAATGAAAACTCTATTATACTTAAATATTGGTAAAGTGTAATTT
The DNA here is from genome assembly GCA_964059195.1 of Ectobius pallidus. Classification (NCBI taxonomy): domain Eukaryota; kingdom Metazoa; phylum Arthropoda; class Insecta; order Blattodea; family Ectobiidae; genus Ectobius; species Ectobius pallidus. The sequence goes on along the minus strand of CAXKWD010000007.1, from coordinate 161,779,873 downwards.
ATTATTTGCACCATATAACTAAACTAAACTCTGTGGTGCTACATGCCTGAAGGGACTAGGCCTACCACCTACCGCTTGACCACTGCGTCATTTACCATAGGCAGATGGCAGGATTAAGGGGCATGTGGTCAGCATGCTGGCACCCACAGCCATTAATGGTGGTTTCTGTGACCGGAGCTGCTACTTCTCTATCAAACAGTTCCTCAGTTTGAACCACGAGGCTTGAGTGCATCCCGTTCAAGACTTCCCTACCTCAGAAAAATCCAAGGAGGTACCAGGGATCAAACATGGCTTGTGGATCTTTAGCCAGCGACCCTAACCACGAGACCACACAGGCGGTCATTTGTAACATACAATCATATATAAATCTCATGTTTATCAGTAAATGGAATAACCACAGAGTTGCATTGCTCAATATTAAGTATTGATACATGGAGCGATTTATTCAGAGGCAATATCACATACTGTGGTGTAGTGAACAGTGTGTTTTGATAGCAAAGTTCTATTCTGATAAGATTGTATAATCTCTGCACATTGTGTGCATTTCAACTATTATATTATTATTGTTGTTATTATTATCATTATCATTTATTCAGAAAAAATAAAGATATGCATGTAGGCATATTATTAAATCAAATGACTCAATACTATGAGAAATGTGAAGCGAGGACGAGTTATTGAGTTCTCGCTCAGTCATATCACTTCATTTAACTTTGTTTAACGTGGTATAAGTTTTGCAAGCAAGAAAGACATATATGCATGAACACACAGCTAACGTTAGCAGGGGGCAGTTCAGTGTGGATGGAATGCTGTTTTTTAACAGACCATCGCATGGCAGATGAGACAGCAGATCCTTGCATTCATCCAAGACAATCATTCAATTCTTTATATTATTCGAGAACAGATTACTTGATACTTAAAATCATTAAATTTTGCCCATCACTAGTGAACAGAGCAGTGTACTCACCTAGCTGCTGAAACAGGAGGTTGACGGCAGTGTGGGTGACAGGCAAGGATGGACTCAGAGGCGGCTGCAGCGCCTGCCTGTCACCTGCTCCAATGCTGAAGCGGACTTGTGGTCCACCTGGTGGTGGAACCTGGATACATCCCAGTATGTTACCCACTAATGTCTCCAAAGGAACTCCAATGTTCTCCACGTATACAGTGTAGATAATTCCCAGACAACTCTGCAGCAAATAATAATATCAAATTAAATATAAATTAAGTATGTTTATAACATGTAGCACGAAACAGTGATATAGCCCATGCATTTTGCACTAACTAGAGGGTCTGTCCTTCATGCAGATGGAAGTGAAAAAGTTGTACCAGAGTCAGTTATAAAAATATTGTACCTCATTTGAAATACAGTGAAACATCTTATTTACAGATATCGAAGGGACGTATCAATCTGTCCGCATCTGGGAGGTGTCTAAATACACTACAGTAAATTCCTTGCAACTTTGAACGAGATGAGACCAAAAAAGTAAAATTCTAAATCTATAATTACACAATTTACAGTTTTCTACGTACAAACAATTTGTGCTTTAATAAGTCACCTTTCTGTTGCAGAATGGTACTATTCGGTCTTTTTCCTTTCACATACTTTATCTGTAACAACACTGCTTTTAGTCCCTCCCCCCCCCACACACTCGATAACTTCAACTTTTTCGCAGATTGTAAGTTTGTCAAACCTTGTTTAGATATCATGTCTCTGAGGCAGAACAATCTAACCTACTATTATGTGTCGAATACAATTTCACAGTCACAGAAACTTTGGACCCATCAGATAGGCTAGCTGTTGGACTAGCATATGGTATGAGACCCCTCATCCTCTTCTTTAATTTTAAGGAATTTGTATAGTAGGCCTATACATTTCTAAACAATCTCAAAACTAAATTTTCCAATTATTGTTAGGAACATATTAGATCTTAGAAATCTGAGTTCTGTCCAAAGTAAGGAGGAAAAGCAAGTGTTAGGACTGTCAAACAACTGTCCGTGTCCTTATCTGAGTGTGTCCATAAACGAGAGTTGAATTCATCATTATTTCTACATCATTTTAGTTGGAACATGAAAATCTGTCCGTATCTTGGGGGTGTCCGTAAGGAGAGGTTTCACTGTATAACATTTTAATAACCCTTTTGGTGCCGCTCGCTGATACCATCGGCATCGTGCTTAGTCTCCACTGAGACCCTGCCTTTGTACTGGTTATACGAGGGAGAATCAAATGAAAACCGCAATTAATTTTTCCCACTATTTTACTGCAGGAAGAATGTTTGCTTGTACGTTATTTTCTACATAGTCCCCTCCCAGTTCAATGCACTTATGCCATTGGATAGGAAGAGCTTCGATACCGCATGAGAAAAATTATTTTGGTTGATGCTGCAGCCACTCCTGTACCATCTATTGGATGTATTCATCAGATTTGAACTCCTGCTCTCCAAGGAGACCCTTTAACAGACCAAAGATTTGGAAATCTGAGGGTGCCAAAGAGAAGGGGGTTGCTGAAAGCAGGTATTTTGCTTCAACATGATAACACCCGTCCTCATGCTGCTTGTGCAACCATGAAAACCATCGACGACATATACTTTAAGTGCCTTCCACATCTGCCATACTTGCCAGGTTTGGCATTATCAGATTTCCACAGCTTTAGTCCATTAAAGGAGCTCTTTGGACGGCAGAAGTTCAAGTCTGATGAAGACATCCAATTGGCAGTGCATGAGTGCCTACAGTGTCAACCTGAATAATTTTTATCATGTTATCGAAGTACTTCCTACTTGATGGCATAAGTGAATTGAAATGGGAGGGGACTATGTAGAAAAATCTACTCTTATACAATTCAACGGCCCTAAATAGCGTGCTTGCTCGCCCGCTTCGTGAGACATCGGGTATACTTGGCGATGTTCGTCTCTCGCAGTCTAAACTTTCATGACGTCTACAAAATTAGGAAGGAAAACAGTTTCTTTATTATATAAGACCTAAGTGAAATGAACACAATGAACAAATATTCAAATTTTATTTTTACTTACAATTTTCATAGCTCTGAACCACAAACATTTTTAATAATCTACCAGTGTAATTTTCTTAAAAATCCTGGAGTCAATGAATAATGGCGGGCGAAGCCGGGGGCAACAGCTGTAAAATATTGATGGTTTTATCTCTTGAAATATCGCTGATAATAATAATCCAAACAAACCATTCCTTCCCTTGAAACATTATATAATTTCTGAAAATTACACTGAATTGATAAAATAAAATTCACATCATATTCATGTCAATAAACAGCTGAGAAACAATACGTATTATGTGTTCACAGGTTCTTTGGAACTGCATAATCGATTCTGATATAGTTTTCCCAGAGGGCGCTTTCATGTCGTGGAATGTACTCTAAAGCAGGAATTTTAGTTGTTTCATTAATTATTAATGGCTTAGTTTATGAATGATTCGCGTGCAAGTGTTAATAAATATAATGCTTTAATAATTATTATACTCTTAATTTTTAATTTTTAAAAGAATTATCGTGGCGAAGCCACGGGCACCTCCTAGTAATGTACAAGCAAACATTCTTCCTGCAGAAAAATAGTAGAAAAAAATTTATTGTGGTTTTCACTTGATTCTCCCTCGTATATGCTCAAGAGTGCCATGGCTTTCTACACAAAAATGCAAATGTAGAAAATATACATAAAGGATGACTTTTGCCCCTAGGGGACAATTTTTCTAATTATAATAAGAGAGATACGCATAATTTAGTTATGCTAAAAATGTTATGTTTCCATTATATTTATTGCTATATAATATTGGTACGATCATGATGTCTCTGTCACTGCTACTATCAGATAAGTACGGTAACTATCACTGTCACAGGTAAATCATCTGTGTTGTAATCACACTGTTCTAAACACTATAATAAATATTCATCATCTTTTATGACAACAAATGTACGTGTCTTGGAAACATTCTTCTGTGGTTCCTACCAAACAAACATATTGCAATGAAACAACAATATATTTCACACACAAAAACGCCCCCTTCTGAAGGTCAAAGTTCTTACAAAGTATGTCATTAAAAAGTGGGCTATGGCATTGAATTTTACAGTCTGACTCTACCTTTCCACCTATAATTTACACTATTCATTATTGCATCTTTGTGTGTTCTTAGATTCAAAGCATTTTGTTTAATATAAATCAATTTCTATCTTAAAAAGATTTTTTCTGGAAAAAGTAAATTCTGCTTGTCATTAAATACATTATGACGAAATTACTACTTCCAGACAATAGATGAACTAGTCTAATAACAAAAACCATAGAATTCTAGTAAAACAACAAGCAAGCTCAGTTATTCTTCACACTGACATTTAAGTGCAAAAAATTTCATTTATCACGTTATACAACCTCAGTAAGCTAATATTCTCAAGTCTATATTATGTGCTTAGTAAGCATGTGACGGGCTTTTCTTACTTTATGCTATAAAGTTCCTTAACTTCTTGGATTAAATCTTCGCCAAAATTCTGTGACGACTAATATGTGATTATTCTTAATCGTAGTATATAAGTTTACTGAACTCCTACAAAACAAGGTCACTCATGCACCTGTCGTGTCATCATAACACTGCCTGCATAGTCCACATTCCAACGTTCAGTACAACTACCTTTGACACCGGGTGATTGCAAACTTCCTACTCTCAGTCTACTTTCTCTCTCTTTTAACAATTTACCCAGTCTTGATAATATTGATGAAAATTTATATTAACGGGCGCCATCATCAATACGCTTCCTCTTTTCTTTTTGTTATGTATCAGCCCAGACACAAATTAGATTATAGATACACAGGCTATGTACCTACATGCCCCTCGACTAGCTTTTAATTAACAGTGGAGACGGGAGTTGGGTTCGGATTTATCTTTCTTTTATTATTTTGCTTCTTCTTTTTCTCCTTTTTTCAATACTCACTACCAAAGTATGTAACTTAGCACAAAAACCAGCTACTCTCAAACCATTATAAGGATAAGGGTCAAAAATCTGAACTTCACGTTAATTTACTTTGCATAACAATAACCATAATTTATTTAATATATTATTTTTTTTTTCTTTTTTCAACAATAACAATCTTATATACAATAAATTACATTTACACTACATTAACCATTCAACACTTTTATTGGTAGGATAATATTTGATTATTCAAGGTTAGTATACCCAATTTTAACTATATAAGTACGTTCTCTGTTCAACAATAACAAATCCTTAATTAATTACTTTAATTTTCTTTCTTTTTTTTTTCAGGTATCTACTAGAACGTTTTGTATTATTCTTCTAATTTACTACTGACTTGTGCAGTCATTTACATTTGCAACTTCAGGGTAGCTCAATATATATATTATACTGGGTGTTTTTTTTCTCTTGAATAAATAAAGGTTTTCAATTCATAATCCAGTCCTTACTCTACAGATTACACTCAATAATCCCACCTATGTCTCCTATATTAGTCTATTTGTCAGCTTAGTCCATGAAGAATTGTATTTAAAGATAGATAGAAAAGACAGTCTCACGAAGAAAGAAATAGAAGTTTAGGCCTATACCCACAGAGTGACTGTGGCGATAGACCACCGATACAGGAGCGACGTCTAGATCTTGAGTTACAAACAATCTGACTCCTCTCCTGCAACCGGGAAAATATTAATGGGCCGCAAACAAAAATACAATTTTGTAAATCGACGTCAGAGGTCCCTGACACTCTCTCCTAGAGGCACGTGGGGCCGTTGTTCGCCTCCAACATCGATGGCTTTCACAATCCCTCATAAATTTCTTTTCTTTATATGTTACTGGTATAGGCCTTGCCTACTACCAGATTTTATTTGTTTGATTCGGGATACTTCCGGCGTTCCCTCACCTCACCCTTACAATCTCTAGTACTTGCTAATAAACTACTTATCATCAGTACACTACTCGCAATTTCCTATTCTCCTCTTTCTAACCTAACCAATCATTTGTTGTTATCTTTCAACTCACTCTCCTCTTTCTAACCTGACCAGTCATCAGCTATTATCTTTTAACCCCTTTCTTTCTTTAAGTAGAGTTCCCTTCAGCTTATACCATTGATTTAATTCACTCGGTGGTTATTCTAGTTTTCCTACTTCTTACGTTACTACTCTTTAGCATGGGCACCCAATCTTATTTTGTCTCTAAATTCCCTAGAATTCTAACTGAAACTAATTCACGCCCAGATTAGTAAGCTTCTCTATAACCCCTTTAGTGACTTCTACTTCTACCCTAACATGTAAATTTTCCAATGGTACACACCTAATGCACTACCACTCGTAGGCCTTCTTTTGCCCTTCAATCTTTCCACTTCTTATCCCCCTCTACCATGTTCCATACACCTTCGCTTGTAGATAAATCTCTATAAAAAAAACATAACTTAACATTACAGGCCAGCATGAAATCTATTTATAGATAGTCACCCGTCACCTGAAAGAAACCCAAGAGGGAGGGGCCCTCGTAAGAAGTACTAAGCATGCCCCTTAATTACTTTTCTTCCTTACTCCCCTCGCGTCCTGTCTCAAAAATAACAAAGTTTCTATGAGCATCACCAATTGCCCCTAGCTATGTATTCATTCGTGGGACAATCACCCAAAAAAAACTTAAAGTGAAGAGATATATCTGTGGCATTCAGTTGTTAGGCTCTAGACTGCTCTTTTATAATTAATTTAGACCAGAAACAGAAAATAGTTGGATTACTGGATTTCATCACTTTACTTCTAGAATTCTCACTTCTATGTTTCTATTCTATTCTATTATTCCATACGGTGTCTAATCGCCATACATGACTTAGAAACCATCCTTAAAAAAAAGGGGATATCTCAATTTTCTCACTCCCCAAACAATAAGAAAAAAAGTCTAGACGCTTATACTCAACCAGTGATGTCCAACTTATCCTCCGATCCTGAGTTGTCTTCCATTACTTCCTGATGTCCATATCTGCTCTTATTCAGAGCGAGCAGTCACGACTCACTCTCACAGCTGATGTTCGCTGTAGCGGTGTCTCGTACTGGCCGACTTGGTGTATTCTTCTGATTAATGACTATCTCCATATAGCCGTGTCAAGGAAGTTCACAACCAGAATTTCCTTTAGATGAAAGTCTGACACACCATTATGCCAGAACGCCTCTACCGCTGTCACACATCCCAATCTCGTCTTCTCCCTTCTGCCTTTTCAACTTCTCTCTCTCGTGGTCAGGCACGTACTACTAACTGTCTTTCAGGTTCCGCACGTCTGCCTCGTCGATTCACCGTCGACGCATGCGCACCTCTCCTTTTCTGTAATTCAAATAAAATTCAGGGCAGTATCGATAATCATAAAAATGTTCAATATCGATTAGTTGCGGTCCCCCAACCCTTCCTTTGTTTAGGAATGGTCTCCTATCGTTGATTATGCACGTCGCTATTTGCGTCGTTACATTCTTCCCTCACTCACCATAAAAAAAAATAATGTTGACACAGGTCACATTCATTTTTTTTTTTTGTGCGTGTCTCTTTTACCAGCCTTAAAGAATGTTTATCCAGGAACAAAGGGTTTCAAGTCTTTGACGTGCCACTTCCCCAACTTTTTACCAAAACGGTTTGTCAGTTCGTAGCTATTTTCACTGAACTTTTTCTTTATAATATAGGGCCCGACAAACTTTGCACTTAAACCTGCTGTATAAGCTTGTGAGGCATCACTTAATTTAAAGTTTCTTCTTAACACTAGATCTCCTGGACGAAATCTCATCTCTCTCCTCCGAAGATTATAATAATGACTCGAATTCTTATAGGCGGTTTCTAAGTTATGTCTAACCATTAAACGTACCGTTTTCAATTTATTGAGTCTCTCCACCCAAATTTTTGGAATTTCTTTATGAATCGGTTGGTTTTCCACCTTTTCAATCCTACTGATAATTTCAGGCTCCTTCCCATAATTTAGCATATAAGGAGTGCATCCAGTGGAACTATGCTTAGCCGTATTTATAGCAAAATTAAATTCTCTCAAATACACGTCCCAAACTGTCTGATCCTTTTGAATATAACTAGAAATCATTGTTTTCAATACTCTATTGACTCTTTCTACTGGATTTCCTTGTGGCGAATATACAGGTAAATAACAAGGAGTTATATTAAAAGCTTTAGCTATCTCTCGCATTAATTTACTAGTATATTGCGGTCCATTATCCATCAGCAAATATCCCGGAATTCCCCATTTAAGGATAATCAATTCATAAAATGCTTCCGTAACTGCTCTACTGGTTGCTTTCCTTAACGCTTTACATTCTACATATTTGGTAAAGGTGTCCTGAAATACTACAATGTATCGGTTCCCTTTTTTGGAACGTGGGTAAGGTCCCAACAAATCAGTAGCTACAGTCATCCAAGGTTTCTCTTTCTGGTAAAAATGCATTGGTCCTGCTTGAGCCGTCTGTAACACTTTCTGTCTCTGACATATTTCACAAGCAGTAACATATTTAGCAACATCTCTAAACATTCCCGGCCAATAATACTTGTTTGCTATTCTAAAGAAAGTTTTAGCTATCCCCATATGTCCTGCAGTAGGTGCATCATGACATTCCTGTAATACTTTAATCCTATAATCTTGCGGAATAACTAATTTCCACCTATTTACTGTTCCCTCCAAAGTTTGTTCTAACTGATCTAATCTTAAATGGTACAACTTCTCATCTACGACCTTCCAATCTGGCCAAAATTTAGGTTTACTTTGTACTTGCTCTTTCCGCTTAATATACCAAGCATCTTGTATATTTTCCCATTCCACTACTTCAGAGTTATCAGTCAACAAGAGGCAAAATTCTTCCTCTACCGTTTTCTCTTGAACTTTCCCTTCGTGTATTCTAGATAAAGCATCCGGAACTTTTTGTAATCTACCAGGCCTATGTATTACTTCAAAATCATACTCCTGGAGCAATAAACTCCACCTAGCTAATCGTCCGGTCGGATTCTGTAATGTATTTAACCATTTCAGAGCAAAATGATCAGTATATACTTTAAAATGATAACCTTCCAAATAAGGACGAAACTTTTGAACTGCCCACAATATAGCTAACAATTCCTTCTCAACTATTGCCCACTTTTGCTCACCTACCGTTAAAGTTCTACTAGCATAAGCTATTACTTTTTCCTCTCCTTCCTCTCCTGTCTGAATTAATGCTGCTCCTAGTCCTGAAAAACTAGCGTCGGTCTGTAGCACTAGGGGTTTAGTATAATCTGGACAAGTTAATATAGGACTACTAGATAATTTCGATTTTAATTCATCAAAAGATTCCTGACATTCCTTAGTCCAACGCCATCTCTGATTCTTTTTCAGAAGTGCAGTGAGGGGCTTTACAACTTCAGAAAAAAATGGAATGAATCGTCGGTACCAAGAAGCCAATCCTAAAAATGCTCGTACTTCCTTGACTTTTGTAGGGGCTGGATACTCAAGGATACACGAGATTTTATCTGAATCTACAGCAATTCCTAATGGAGTAATGATATGACCCAAATATTTTAATTCACTTCTACAAAATTTTGATTTTTCCCTATTAATTTTCAGGTTAGCTTTTCTTAATTTCTCTAAAACTTTTTCTAACAAGGACAAATGTTCTTCAAATGTCTCGCTAATAAGTACTATATCATCCAAATAACAAAAGCATTTCTCTCCTATCTCTTCTCTTAATATAGTATCAACTAATCTTTGAAACGAGGCTGGTGCGTTATGGATTCCAAAAGGCATAACTCGAAACTGATACAATCCTCTACCAGGTACGGTAAATGCTGTTTTTTCTTTACTTGCTTCATCTAATGGAACTTGCCAATACCCATTTTTCAAATCTATTGTACTGATATACCTAGCATGTCGTAATTTACTCAAAACATGTTCAATGTATGGCAAAGGATAACTATCTCTTTTAGTACAATTGTTTACTTTTCTGAAATCTACGCAGAACCTCCATGTTCTATCTGGTTTCTTTACCATAACTACCGGAGACGACCAAGGTGAATTTGAAGGCTCTATAACTTTTTCCAATAACATTTTATCTATTTCCGCGTGTATAACTTTTTCCAAAATGGGTGATACTGGATAATATCTTTGTTTTATAGGTTTTGCATCGCCTGTATCAATAACATGAGAAATCAGATCGGTAAGTCCAGTACACTGATCAAATTTCTGTAACTGATTTTCCAAAAACATATTCAATCTGTCCCTTTCCTGAGGTGTAGGTAAAGTAAGAATATTATGTAGTTGATCTTCTTCTTTTAAATCTATAGCCTTAACAAATTGAAAAATTTTTGCTGGTTCATCCTTAAAATACCAAGTCCCATCTTGCAAATCTACTACTAACCCAATCTGTTTCAAAACATCCATGCCCAGAATCATATCTACTGCTAAATTTGGCATAATTTTACATTTTATCTGAAAGATCCTGTCCTGCAATTTCATCTCAAAAGTTCTCTCTCCTGTTATAGAACTATAAGTTTTATCTGCTAGTTGCACCACCCTAACTTCAGATTCTTCTACTGCTAAATCTAACATTTTACACAAAAAGTCACCTTTCTCTCCCACATAAGTTTTATCTGAACCGGAATCTATTAAAGCAATAAAAGTAATATCCTCTAGCAAAATTTCAACAAAACATCTATCTCCATTAACTAAATCTGTAGGATTTATATTTAACATCACACAAGCCTGATTTTTAGTTAATTGTCATAAGGAATTTGTAGGCCTAACTTTTCTTTCTTGGGGCATCCTACAATCAATAGACCTATGTCCAAGCTTATTACAATTATAACATTTAATCGTAGCGCGTGGAGTAACTCTACGAGGTGCTTTACACTCGAACTGCCTATGTCCTGTTTTATCACAATTCCAACATCGCTGATTATTTGAAAAACGCAAAGTGGTGTTTTTACCATTATCCCTCGACTCATCCTGTCTCTCTTTATTTTCTATTACTTTAACCATTCTAGAATCATTTACAGGACTTGAATTCCGTTCCTTATCCCACGTCTTTGCAGAAAAACTAACATTGGGTTTCTTTTGTAACTCGGACGATGGAAGTTCCTGTTTTCCCTGAATTCCTAGCGCTGTATGAACTGAAGGTATAACAACTTGTCTCTGAGGTTTATAAGCCGTTTCTTTAATTGTAGCTCTAACCTGCGTTGGAGGAGGAATATATCTCTCAGAATCTAACAATATTTGTTCATACTGTCTACCTACACGTATTAAATCTGTTATAGTTTGAATCTCTGCAGGTCTAAGGTACAATTTTACATCAGGACGCAAATTTTTGATAACAGTCTTCATCATTTGTTGAGGACTCATTGGAGTACTCAGCCTCCTCATTAACGTTTGAATAGCATTAACATAATCAAAAATCGATTCTTTGGGACCTTGCGTTCTCTGTCTAATCTCATCCAAAAGCGAGTCTTCCTCATCAATAGGCAAATAATATTCTCTAAATTCTTTCAAAAAAGCTTCCCATGTAGGCCAATCTGTTAATCTGTTCCTGTACCAAAGTAAAGCTGAATCTTGTAAAATTTCGGGTAATACTGACAATAACTCTACACCCTGTAACTTAGAACTTTGTTTTAAATCTTCCAATCTCTCCAAAAATAAGTAAATACTATCCCCAGGTTTGAATTTAATGTTCCATTTACGAACCAGATCCAAAGTATTTGGTTTATGTGGCTCTAACTGAATTGTAAACGAGGGTACTACTGGTACAACTTCTTCTGAATCAGCTACCGCCATGGCCTTCCTACGCATTAACTTAACCCATGTATACACTACATCTCCATATGAATCTTGTGGAATCGTTATATTATGTTCAACCAAATCTTCTTCCAAAACTTCCTGACTCAGAGCAAAAGCCGTAATTAACACTTGAAATGACTGAGGGTTCTTACGGGCATAATCTAACAAGCGTTGTCTTAACTCATCCCTTGTACCTGTGGTCGGTAACTTTACTCTATCACATTCTGCCTCTAAATCCGCCTTCCTCAACTTCCTAATAGCTTGGGTTAGCTCAGCTGCTCTTATTTGTGCATACGGATCAACATAAGTAGCCATATTTATATATTAACAATACCACTGGAAAAAAAGATTAGAACACACAATAGTTCAGTCGTCTGTCTTAGTCATCTATAGAAGTCCTTACTTGTCAATAGTCATTATTCTTTTCCCAAAAATATGTTATTATTATTATTTATTTTTTTTTTGAGAATAAATTTCGGTTATACTAACCTAACTCCCAAAATTCTTTTAACCCTATCTCGCCTCACGTTAGGATATCAAACTATCACTGCCTCACGCTATGGGCTATCATAATATGGAACTTCAACTGAATAAAGGTTTCTTTTTTTTTTTTTTTTTAACAATTTTAACTAAATTAAGTTGCAACAATTAGCAATACTGTTTTGTTTTAACACTACTCAGCCCCACGATATGGGCGACCAAAATATGTGAAGACTGAACTTCACGATATTTTGGTCATAAATTAACAAACTATCGCCCCACACGTTACAAATTAACAAACTATCGCCCCACACGTTACAAATTAACAAACTATCACCCCACGCTGGGCGCCAAAATTTTGAAGGGGACTTCACGTTATTTTACTTTGCATAACAATAACCATAATTTATTTAATATATTATTTTTTTTTTCTTTTTTTCAACAATAACAATCTTATATACAATAAATTACATTTACACTACATTAACCATTCAACACTTTTATTGGTAGGATAATATTTGATTATTCAAGGTTAGTATACCCAATTTTAACTATATAAGTACGTTCTCTGTTCAACAATAACAAATCCTTAATTAATTACTTTAATTTTCTTTCTTTTTTTTTTCAGGTATCTACTAGAACGTTTTGTATTATTCTTCTAATTTACTACTGACTTGTGCAGTCATTTACATTTGCAACTTCAGGGTAGCTCAATATATATATTATACTGGGTGTTTTTTTTCTCTTGAATAAATAAAGGTTTTCAATTCATAATCCAGTCCTTACTCTACAGATTACACTCAATAATCCCACCTATGTCTCCTATATTAGTCTATTTGTCAGCTTAGTCCATGAAGAATTGTATTTAAAGATAGATAGAAAAGACAGTCTCACGAAGAAAGAAATAGAAGTTTAGGCCTATACCCACAGAGTGACTGTGGCGATAGACCACCGATACAGGAGCGACGTCTAGATCTTGAGTTACAAACAATCTGACTCCTCTCCTGCAACCGGGAAAATATTAATGGGCCGCAAACAAAAATACAATTTTGTAAATCGACGTCAGAGGTCCCTGACACTCTCTCCTAGAGGCACGTGGGGCCGTTGTTCGCCTCCAACATCGATGGCTTTCACAATCCCTCATAAATTTCTTTTCTTTATATGTTACTGGTATAGGCCTTGCCTACTACCAGATTTTATTTGTTTGATTCGGGATACTTCCGGCGTTCCCTCACCTCACCCTTACAATCTCTAGTACTTGCTAATAAACTACTTATCATCAGTACACTACTCGCAATTTCCTATTCTCCTCTTTCTAACCTAACCAATCATTTGTTGTTATCTTTCAACTCACTCTCCTCTTTCTAACCTGACCAGTCATCAGCTATTATCTTTTAACCCCTTTCTTTCTTTAAGTAGAGTTCCCTTCAGCTTATACCATTGATTTAATTCACTCGGTGGTTATTCTAGTTTTCCTACTTCTTACGTTACTACTCTTTAGCATGGGCACCCAATCTTATTTTGTCTCTAAATTCCCTAGAATTCTAACTGAAACTAATTCACGCCCAGATTAGTAAGCTTCTCTATAACCCCTTTAGTGACTTCTACTTCTACCCTAACATGTAAATTTTCCAATGGTACACACCTAATGCACTACCACTCGTAGGCCTTCTTTTGCCCTTCAATCTTTCCACTTCTTATCCCCCTCTACCATGTTCCATACACCTTCGCTTGTAGATAAATCTCTATAAAAAAAACATAACTTAACATTACAGGCCAGCATGAAATCTATTTATAGATAGTCACCCGTCACCTGAAAGAAACCCAAGAGGGAGGGGCCCTCGTAAGAAGTACTAAGCATGCCCCTTAATTACTTTTCTTCCTTACTCCCCTCGCGTCCTGTCTCAAAAATAACAAAGTTTCTATGAGCATCACCAATTGCCCCTAGCTATGTATTCATTCGTGGGACAATCACCCAAAAAAAACTTAAAGTGAAGAGATATATCTGTGGCATTCAGTTGTTAGGCTCTAGACTGCTCTTTTATAATTAATTTAGACCAGAAACAGAAAATAGTTGGATTACTGGATTTCATCACTTTACTTCTAGAATTCTCACTTCTATGTTTCTATTCTATTCTATTATTCCATACGGTGTCTAATCGCCATACATGACTTAGAAACCATCCTTAAAAAAAAGGGGATATCTCAATTTTCTCACTCCCCAAACAATAAGAAAAAAAGTCTAGACGCTTATACTCAACCAGTGATGTCCAACTTATCCTCCGATCCTGAGTTGTCTTCCATTACTTCCTGATGTCCATATCTGCTCTTATTCAGAGCGAGCAGTCACGACTCACTCTCACAGCTGATGTTCGCTGTAGCGGTGTCTCGTACTGGCCGACTTGGTGTATTCTTCTGATTAATGACTATCTCCATATAGCCGTGTCAAGGAAGTTCACAACCAGAATTTCCTTTAGATGAAAGTCTGACACACCATTATGCCAGAACGCCTCTACCGCTGTCACACATCCCAATCTCGTCTTCTCCCTTCTGCCTTTTCAACTTCTCTCTCTCGTGGTCAGGCACGTACTACTAACTGTCTTTCAGGTTCCGCACGTCTGCCTCGTCGATTCACCGTCGACGCATGCGCACCTCTCCTTTTCTGTAATTCAAATAAAATTCAGGGCAGTATCGATAATCATAAAAATGTTCAATATCGATTAGTTGCGGTCCCCCAACCCTTCCTTTGTTTAGGAATGGTCTCCTATCGTTGATTATGCACGTCGCTATTTGCGTCGTTACAAGCATTTTTTGTAAGAATGGTATAAAAAGACAATTAATCATATTTGTCAGAGTGTGTAGTGAATGAATAAATGTGGATGGAATGATCAAATCCATAGTTCATTAACAAGCTTCAAGGTTGGCCTGGGTAGCGCAGTCAGTAAGGAAATGCTTCCAAGAATGTGAGTTTGAGCCTGGCTGAACATTAATTTTACAGGCACATAAAAGAACTCCTGGGGCATAAAATTTTGGTACACTGGCAACAATAATACTTTATCTCTTCAGCGAGAGAAAACTGAGAACTTGTTAACACTTTCAATCCCACCTGCCTAGTGGCCTACCCAGCTAGCCCAGCCCACCCATTTTTGCAAAAAGTTTCACATCGCAAATCAAAATCAAATCAAATCTTTATTCACCTTTAAATACAATATATTTGTACAATAGGCTTCGTCAGTTTTTGGATGGTTTTATATAATAACAAAAAAGCTAAGAATACAAATTTATATCCATAACATTTTCTGGTATATTACTCTCTAAAAATTCTTCTACGGTGTATATCGCTTTGCTTTTGAACCAAATAGATAGAATATTGTACAGTTGTTTTTTTTAAAGATTTCTTATCTTTAATGGAATTTTATTAAAAAAAATTATCTGTTGATAGCAGTGACTTTTTATATTTGTACTTAAGTGAAGTTGTGGTTTATCTAAATCATTTTTCCTTCGCATGTTGTAGTTATGCATTGACGATCTAGTTGTAAATTTAGTGCTATTTTCTTTAACATATGTAATATTAGCTAAAATGTACATAGAGGTAAGTGTAAGAATGTTGTACCCATGGTTGTATTTAACTTTCTCCATAACTATCAAAGATAGGATCATGAATTTTTTACATATTTTCAGGAAGGAACACAAGGAAGGTGACTGCAAATCAGTACAAAATTCATCAATATAGGCTATAACATTTACGTCTTCCGGGAATACAAATTCAACACAAAAATTTTCACTTTCATTTGATCATTTTCACTATCTGATGGAATCAATTCATCCCTCAAATCTTTGTTGAATAGGCCTAATATTTCAAACACTTCTTCATCACTAAACGCCTCTATAGAACAAAACCCACTTTTATTTCTATTACAAGAACTGGCAATTTCACTTGCACTGCAGTGAATGAGGTTTGGGTCACACGGATTTCACGTGTTTTTCTAAACATAAAAGAAACCTGAAACAAAGCTTGTTTCTACCTGGGAAGAAGGAAATAAATGCACACAAGCATCATCTATCATCTGAAGAAAGAATTACACTCCTGAACCTTAGGAGAGTTTTGTCAGCTTTGGTAAGTTGTATCTGAGAATTCTTGGGCTAGTTATGTCACCTGCGGGAGAGAAGGTGCTAAGAAAATGTTTACTTACCCGGAAAGTTTCAATATAGTCTAGACTGGAGACCAAGACGAGACATTTGGGTGCATACATGATGCTGTGATGTGTGATTGTAGCCAAGCTGCGATTGAGGCTACCAGTGAGGGCACGGGGATGGGAGTTCTCCCCCTCAACAGTGTCCTCCTCCTGTAAAACACAAACCCACAAACTTCATACACTGTGTCATTTCGTACAGAGAGATCAGGAAATAAAGTTTAGTTTCTGCCACCTGGGGCTCATATTGCAGATGTCTCCATGGCTAATGAACCTGACAAGACATTTCTTTTTCAGTTTTCTTAGTCATATGGGAAAATGGTGACTTGAAAATTCATTCACAAGAAAACATGAAATCCCTCAGGCTGCACCATTTGTCGGTAAATAAATCTACACTACTACTAGAAGTACAGATCCATCCCAATTCTACAAACAAACACAAACAGTGAAGTGAAGACATACCAGATTAGGGGTATATTGTGTGATCTGTACATGTGTTACACCTCGGTTACAGTCAGCTCACTTCTGGGGCAGTAAGCAGGACAGTGAGCATGTGAATGGGCAGCGCCAAGTATGTAAACACCTCATGCTATTGCCATTGTCGCTGTCTGCTCCCTCATTAGTTGGTTTTTATGTCAATGTCAAAGGATGGGCAGCAAAGATGCAATTAATTCCATTGTCTGAGGTCGAATGCAAAGTATTATGAAGTGGCAATAATGTAAACACTCACTGCCTTCGATGTTGCTGCAGGATTATTTTGAGCAGTAAATACAGCAGCTGCCTAAATTAAAAACTTCCATAGCAACGCGCTTCATAACCCATACTTGTCACCAGATATAGCAAGGGTAATTAAATCATGGAGGATGAAATGGGCTGGGCATGTTGCATGAAAGGGGGAGTATACATCACAAAAATATTGGCTGGGAGACCCGAAGGGAAAAGACCACTTGGAAGATCTAGATGTAGGTTGGAGGACAATATTAGGATAGATTTAAGAGAAGTAGGATTTGACAGGGACGGTTGGATGGAGTTAGCACAGAATAGGGTTGAATGGCTGGCTGAGGTAAGGGTGGCAATGAACCTTCGGGTTCCATAACATAGATAATATTCCTTTAGCTTGCTTGGGAACTGTCTATTGCCACTGAGTAAGTAAGTATGACATTCCATGTTTAGGCAGCTCTGGCTGGAAGAAATATTTTGTAATAAAAATTGTAACACTTTTGTCAGTTGTGTTTGGGATGTGTTTTGATTTGTAAATGGAGAATTTTTTCCGAAAGTTGTAGGTTAGACGATACGTGTATGACAAAGAGGGGATTTTTCAGTTATTACTAGATGAGGAGACAATACACACTTTTTTAAACCATGTAAAAACCAATGCTTTCTGTAAGAAAACATTAGAATCACTTTAGCTATTTAGATGACATGATGGCAGAAAATAGATCCAGCAGTTATGTTCCTATTCTCCTGCAGCGTGACATCATACATTGCCATCGGCCCACTGCCACAGTCCTGACAAAAGGAATATGTTGATTGCTTCCAATTCAATTCACACAATTTCATTAATTATTTTGTGATTTTGTTGAAAAGTTAATAATTTCCACATTTTAAGTGGAATTTGTGAATGCGAATTTATGTGGAAAATTTGTCATTTTGCAAATAGGTGCCTTTAATCATGAATATGGTCATAAGTAAAGTAAAGTATTTCCTACTCAGGCCACAGAGGCTCTTAGAGTGAAGTTGAGTCTTCTAGATTTTTAGACATTCGGCACAACCTTTATTATCAGGATTGGTTGTGGTACTCATTTCCGCTAAAGACTGAGGAAATGGTGGCATATAGTGGAAATGCTGGAAAGCTGAAGCGCTTGTTGATGGGATTACTTTAAAAAAAAAAGAGTTAAACAATCATTTTAGTTTAACCGATAATTTTGGGGAAGTACTGCTTCTCTTGTATCTAAGGTATCTATGCCTCTGCCATAGTAATATTAGAAAGATTAGACCAATTAAAATATTCCAAGCATCTCATTAGGGATTGAATTCACAACCTTTCAGTTTGTAGTACAGTACCTCAACCAACTGCATCAGGCTGTGATGAAATTTCAGTTGAACAAACATAAAATATATGTATAATGAGTTGCAGTTTTGCAGACTGAACACGATTAGCATGTTAGATATAAATAGCGAAGAATAATGCTAATATGTACTTTCTTCCTGGTAAAATGCCTTAAATTTACTGCTGAGCAATGGTGTTAATTTTCACTAAGATGTTATAATCTGATTGTTGGTAGTAGTAACGCTAAATCAAGAGAGATTATTTGTTCTGTAACTGTTTGATCCCATCAGGACTATGCTATAAGGACCTTTTTACACTGGGTCACTTGTGATGGTCACCAGTTTTTGCATTAAACACACTTGGGTCACTGCTAGTATTGGCAATAGTAGCTACATGATAAAACAATTTGTAATTGCTTTTGACATCCCAAATGGCAGCTCGACATTCCACTTCACTTATAATTCATCAATATTAATCAAATCTAAACTCATGGCTGGATAACTAGCTTTGCTGAGCTCAATTATACAACTGAATTATATATATACAACTGGCATTGTTGGCGATCATAAAATGCAGTGACCGTCACTTGTGAACGCTCCCACTTAAACCAACGTTTCTTCGCCAGTGACCGTCACAAGTGTGAAAAGGCTCTAATAATCCACAAATATATTAACCCTTTCAGAACTGAATTTATATTAATACAGTAGAGTCCCGCTCATCCAGACCCTGCTCATCTGGACATCCGGACAGATTATTTGTACTGAACAATCATTAAATTTCTAATTTTAATCACAAAAATTGTTTGTTTTGTTAATCCTACAACAGTTCGTACATTATAAACCTAGGTCTACGCAAACATTAGCATTAAAACTGAAATTACGTTCTAAAAAAATATTATATTTATTAAAAATATATATATATATTTTTATAGTTTTACCTAACTTAAACTTACATTATAATACAGTAAATGCACGGTGGTCTAGAGGTAGCGTGCCCGCCTCTAGATCCGAAGGTCATAGGATCAAACCCGGCCTCGGTCGATGGGTTTTTCAGGCTGTAAAAATCCTGGAGTCCTCTGTGAGGGACTTTAAGCTGGGGGCCCATGTCGTAGATTTACAGCACGTAAAAGAACTCCAAGCCTAAATTTGAGCCTCTGGACAAAATTTCTCGGCCCTTTCACGTCCAAGTAATACCTTAGTTTCTTGAGGGGGGGTTGAGAGGCGATGGGCTTACCCCCTGTCCCTCTGCCCTCTCCCGGAAAATAAGTGTAATAAAATTAGTATAGGTAATGAAACCTCCACTTGGAGGCCCCTTCACCCCAACATAGGGGGCTATAGGGTTCAGATAGACAAATTCATTTTACGGCAAATTCCGTTTAATCTGTACATTCGGCGATACAGACAGGGTCCGATCCCATCTAATCTGTATTAGCTGAACTCTAGCCTACTATAGGCCTACAGAGAAATCTCGAAAGAACAATTGTGCAGGGAACAGAAAAAATATTGTTGAAGAGAGCATTACTATTATATTGAGAATTTACAAAAAGTGTCTAATGGCACACAGGGAAGCACTCCAGTAAGAAAACTAATCAATTTCAGCACACAAACTTCTTACTCCACCCTTAAATTAATATACTACACTACTATGCACTATGTCCACTCACTTCTTCCTCATATTATGTGAACACATTTTACATTACAGTATGAGACAAGGAAAGTATTCAGAACAAGTGGGATACATTTCATTTTTTCTCTCTTTGAAAAAGTCTGATAAGACAGTCTGTTTCACTTCTTTCATGGAGAGGGAAACACACCAAGATCTCATTGCATAGGATATTTAAATTACTTTCTGGAACAATTACGGGACAAATGATAGAGAATCAATGTTTTCAAGGTTCTTTGTAAACAAAACAAGGAAAAAATCCAGCCTCCTCCATCCTCATAACAAAAGTAAGGAATGATTAGCTCAAGTACTGAAAAGAAAACTGCTTACACAGTCTGGACTGAAGCAAAACACATGTCCCTCACATTTCGCTTACTGGGGGTAGTTATTTTCCCTGACTATTCCATATTTTTGTACAAATTTCTCTGACTTTTTCCTTTATTTTACAAAATTCCCTGACTTTCCCTGGCCGATTTTAATTTCCATGACTTTTCAGAATGTGGATACCCTGCGATTCATGCATCTGATACTTGACCATATTTGAAAACTCATCAGCTTGAGATAATGCATGTACAGTACTTCAAACTCTTAGTTTAGGTATGCTTCACATGCATAAAGTGCAAAACTAGTTTTCCACCTCTAAATAATGGTACCGAAATAATATGTTGTGCTATAAGATTTGAAGCTTTCATGGCACTGATTATTTAAGATGGCTTCTCGGGTTATCAGATGTGTGAACAATATTAAATTCAAGTTTTTAGCCATCATCACTCCACAGCCACAGGAATGTGTGGTTAGAATGAGTTGACCAGTTGACCAGCAGCCGAGGATGGGAGGAAACTCCCGAAACTAGTCCTGCGTTTTAAGAACTGTGACTTAGTGGAGCATCAGTGTATGCAATATTTTATTCATTTTATTGATTTAGTATGTTCCACTATTTATATTACTTCATTTTTATTTATTTTAGAATGAGCATGTTAATTTTTAGAGGGATGAGGCATAAAATTAATGGAGAAAACACTCTCTGATTGGCTGAGACTTATTTATAAGAAGCCAATCGGAAGTCATGGTGCATGGTCTTGTTGTTCTTGAAAAGAACGAATTATGTTAAACTGTAGGCTGTGGTGAGATTGCTATGTCGGCTAGTGACTACAGCCACCACCAGCCAAAAGTGCATAGTTTAAATTTGTATAATACGATGCCAGGATGATTTACATGCTATCATTTGACTTGCTCTTTTTGGTTGGTATTAGGGTTGCCAGACGTTATTGTACTGGACATACCATATTTAAGACCATAAAAGCCTGACCCATATTAACTCCATAAGAAACACCCAAAATTCTATATTTAGGCCTACTGTGTAGCCAAAACAGCCATTTTATCACAGTTGTCTCTTTAGCCTATTATATATTTTTTATTTAGTTTACTAATTTGTATGAGACCGCCTGCATGGTCTCATGGTTTGGGCCTGTACTACCACCTGCCGACAATTCCTCCTGATACGTGACTTCCAGATAGCTTAACTGGAAGATTTCTTGTAATTTTACCACGAAACTATCGGGAAGAACGCAGTAAAATTTTGTAAAATGATCCTTAGCTTGTTGAGCGAAGAGGTGTGTTTGTTGTAGTTCGATAGGCCTCCTCTAGGCGCAGCAGCTCGAATTTGTATTTGTACAATTAAATTACATAAGAACATATCGTTTTAAGTGCATTAATCAATTTGTGCAATTCTATTTCATTCATACGTGAGCCTAAAACAGCATTATTGTTTAAGTTAAATCTTCCAGCATCAATTCTGAAATCCAAGTGCTAGGAAGCTAGGATGTCTAGGAAGATTTTGTCAGGAAATCACAGTACGTAATTCTTCGCCAACTTCCAGATAAGTTCTTTCTGCATGTCAAGCTTTGTATGTGGCATCCAAAGGAAAGAACCACCACAGTCAGCTCTGGGAAACAATTACAGGCCACATAACATCGAGCAGACTGCATGCAGTGTTGTACAGCGCCTCGTAGCAAGGACGTCAACACAATCCGTGACTCAAGCTGCACCAGCCGATACACGGTGTTTATCTGAATGGCTGAGATGAGTGTATTGCTATGGTTATGCTAAGACTCTATGAGGCTTTCAGTACAGAGATTGTCTGTGTACCATGAAGTCTAGTCCGTGTGATATTTCAGTGATTCAGTAACTCTCTTGAGTGTGATACTGTGTACTGTGTTTTATTGTGCATGTAAATGCCCAGAGTACGATATTCTTCGCGGTACCATAAGATGTCTTTGATAAGAGAATTATCAGTGAGAACTTGTGGCCTCCATATAGCCCAGACTTAACAGCGTGTGATTTTATCTGTGGGGTACCCTAAAAAAACAGAGTGTATGCAAGCAATCCTCACACATTAGACGAACTGAAACAGAGCATAAGGCATGGAATACAGTCTATCAGTGGGGAAGAACTTATGCGAGTTAATAATAATAATATGAAGTATATGTGACAGCAAATGGAGAACATTTTCAGCATCTTCTATGAGCATGGTGAGTACAAATTCTAAGACATTTGGTTAATGCAGGGGTGCATGAAGGCTCCATTTATCGGCCGGTGCAGCATAAGGCATGGTACGCGTAGCCACCCATTACACGAGGTGCTGAGAAAGAATGTCCCTACAGTAGACCCATCCTGAAGTGTCGAGTGTCATATCTTGGGTGGAGGGTAGAGGGCTATATAGCCTATATATATGCCTTTACTAAACACAAATCAACTCTGAACATACGATAAGCCAATAGAATGTTACGCAACGTGCTGCGTTGACTATTCAGCACTGTGCAGCTGTCTCTGTCTAACAGATAGAGAAGGGAGATGCATACCTACTCACTAAGAGGAACAAGCAAGCATTGTTTTAAGGTGTTTCATTATTTTTAAATAAGCCATTTTCTCCTCAACGGAGCGTCGTACAGATATGGGATTTGGACAGTCGGCTTCCAAATAAATACAGCTTTCCAATGGTGATTTCAGAAAAGACCTATATGTAATAGATCTTGAGCGCGCAAAGGAATAAGTGAAGTACATATCTTGAGCGAGGCAGCACGGCCCGTTAACTGTACAACACCGCAACAACCTCATTCGCTTATCACTAGTCACGTGATTCTGCCTGCTCCGCCTCAGGTTCAGAGTAGTTCTGTGTTTACTCTACCAACCCATATTGGGCACAGCCAACCAAACAGGGAACAGCTCTTCCATTCCCTGTCCTTTTCAGAGGCAACCTGCCTCTCCTGTCCTTCAGGCCCTGGATGCATTTGTTCTAGGCCTGGTTGACATAAACATCAGCAGAAACGAATACGTAAGTTTACATTGTAACATATACCCATAACCTTCTATTACAGGATAGTCCCATTAGAGTGCAAGAAAAGCCTAAGTAGCATGGATAGTTATTGTAAAGGTTTTTAAGGTAGAGAAAGGTGTGTTCCAATAGCTGGAATCAGATGCGAGAAAATAGTATATTTAATGCTTCAGTAGAGAATGACATGTCAGTGTTACATTACAACAGCTAAAATCAGAAGCGAGAAAATAGTAAAATCTTTACCAGGGTAAGGAAATTTGTAAGGAAATTTGTTCCAAAAGCTGGAATCACAAGTGAGAAAATAGTATAATCTCTCTTGGGACAGAGAAAATAGCAAAACACATGCATGGGGCTGAGAAACTCGTGTTTTATAATAATGAAACAAGAATTTAAAGATTGAAGTTTGGCGGTAAGCAATTAAACCCATAAAAACATCTTCCTTTTGACCACGGTCAAAGAACTAATGTCAGACAGGCCTAATAGAAGAATGTAATGGCATGCAGTGTAATAGGTATGGGTGAAAACCAAATACTTATGGCACCCTGGCTCTCACTCCACTCTTCACTGCGTGTAGCCTTCAAACTGCTTGCTCCTCAAGGTCGGCTGCAACCTTTCCCCTGTGCTATTAATTGCAATTAAAGTAGTACAATCATCCTTGCATCAAAGCAGCTATTTTCAGAGCCAACATAATATTTCACGATTATAATAAATTACCCTTGCACCAAAATGGCTATTTCTCATGTATTAAAGCTCTGTAAACATAAATAGATGAATTTTCCCTTTACTGCTTAGTAATAACTCGTGGCCTAATGGTTAAGGCTGTTACTGTAGCTATGATGCTAGTGGTCCCAGTTCATAAACCAGTCGATCCAAAATTTACGGTTAGGAATAGGTCCCAAATAGGTAGGTAGGGTGAAGAGGAGGCGAGAGAAAGGGAAGAAGGAGGAGGAAAAGCAAGAGAAGAAAAGAGAAATAAATTATTTAAATTTTTGCCCATTTCACCTTCTACCTACTAGGTGGCATTGCGGCCCAGCGTTCCTAGCAGATCAAATCGCGTTGTCAGGCAGGTTCTGTTAGTGAGTAGGACTGGGGGGCTAGGGTGCCACAAGTATTTAATTTTACACTAGGTATGCACCTGAAGTCAAAAAGTGCCATTAAGTATTCATAACCATAAGCTTACCTCATCGACAGGTTTGCTAGGTGTGATGGCAACCGTCTCGTTGAAGCACAAACAGGCACAATAATGCCTGTTTGCATCTATGTCTGTTAGTACAGATACAAAGAAGCGAGGCTCTTGTCGTTCTGTTGACAGAGCCCATCCTTGTGGCTGGCAAAACTGAAATCAAAATATATATCAGTAATCTTTACATTATTTGAATTAATATACTAATTATTTTGTTTAAATCATAGAGTTTGAGAACCATACCCATTCTATGCCTTCTATGAATGGTGTGTCACTCCAATCTTTCTCAGGGAATCTCTGCAAAATTATTCCACTGCTTATCCCACTTCCTATGAATGAGAGAAGACAGATCTTTAATTCATGAAATACCGTATCTGGAATTTTATTTGATAGGACATCAAATGGTATACTGGCACATCTTCTGTCAGGTGTCACACTTAAGTGACGAGCCCATTCATTAAAACCACCTTACATGCTGAATTAGAGTCCCAGAATAAGTCTGACAGCACCCAACATTCTGACACATTAGTATAACAACATATCTTCCGCATTATTACTTACTTTCTTTCTCATGATCATATCCTACTATTACGAAGTAATCTGCCAATCGTGACATCGCAGGGAATAAAAGAGCCAAAATTGCTGCATTGATTCAACTTAGCTATCTCCATACGGCTGCCATCTTTACCATTTTCTCACACAGCGAAAGTCAAGGCCCAATGGATCGCGGCTTCGTTCCGCCATGTTCAAGCGCAGGAATGATTCATTCCAACCTCTTCGAACCACACCTAACCAAATCTATGCTCTCTGGAAATGGTGGCAGATAATTTTGAAAAGCTGTCAATTTGATAATCATCTTCTTCGTTAATGGTTATTATTAATCGTAATAAATACATTTAAGTTCTGGCCGTCCCCATGGATAAGACCGCTCGCCTTCCCCCGCTGGGACCCGGGATTGAACCTCGGTGGATCCATGTGGTGGACAAAATGGGGTCGGGGCAGGTTTTCTCGGGGTGTTCCGGTTTCCCCTGCCGTATATCATTCCACCGTTGCTATTCATCATGGTATGACAATTTGATTGCAATAAATAATTATGAAAATTCATTTAAGTGCACAATTGAAACCAATATTACCCACTTCACATGTGGGAAACTATAAAATACCGGTAAATCAATATTTAATTATATTAAATGATCCTATCCCCCACCACTCAAAAAATTAATGGTGATGAAAGCTAATTATTTTGCCAAGCTTTTGCAACGAGTACGGTAAGTTATTGGCAATGTTAACCGCTGAAATTACTAGAAACTAACACTGGTTCGAATCCGACTCTTAGGCATTATTAACTCAAGAAATAACTATTCTTAAACCTGATGATATAAGAGAAAGAGAGTATTCTCAGTAATTTAGAATTCATTATTATTATTATTATTATTATTATTATTATTATTATTATTATTATTATTATTATTATCATCATCATCATCATCATCATCATGCCTATTATTATTACTATTGTGTGAATTCTTCTTCTTATTA
This sequence comes from Ectobius pallidus, assembly GCA_964059195.1. NCBI lineage: Eukaryota > Metazoa > Arthropoda > Insecta > Blattodea > Ectobiidae > Ectobius > Ectobius pallidus. Next base: position 161,753,655 of record CAXKWD010000007.1, on the reverse strand, counting down.
TAATTATTATTTATTATTACCATTATTATTATTAAACTTATTATATTTATTTTTATTATTTTTTGTTATTAATATTACTATTTTTGCCATAATTTTTTTATTTGGTGACCGTTAACTTTTGTAACACTTTAATGTAAGTGTACTGTACATTTCATCCTAGTATTTCACATTGTACGGTCATGGAAACCACCATTAACGGCCGTGGGTGTCGGCATGCTGACCACATGCCCCCCAATCCTGCCGTCTGCCTATGGTAGATGACGCAGAGGCCAGCGGTCGGGTGGTAGGCCTTGTCCCTCCTAGGATGTTAGCGCCACGGAGTTAGTTAGCTAGTTATTTCACATTGTAGCCATTGTTTGTTACCTAACTCTTAAACATTCCACTTGTTCAACACATTATTCAAAGAATTTTGTAAAAAGTGTGGATCTCTGTAATTTTTTAAAAATATGGTGAGTGGAAGCTTTAAGGCCTTAAGAATGCCTGATAAAATAATTGCATTATTATTATTATTATTATTATTATTATTATTATTATTATTATTATTATTATTATTATTATTATTAGACTTGGAAGTTTATAGCAAAGGACACCGTTTAAGTTTTGAATGATTTAAAGGAAGTAGGATTTGCGAGGGATGATTGGATGGATTTAGCACAGAATAGGGTTGAATGGCGGGCTCAGGTAAGGGCGGCAATGAACCTTCGGGTTTCATAAAATAGATAATATTTCTTTAGCTTGTCTATTACCATTGAGTAAGTAAAAGTAAGTATTGAATAAGACCGTTTTTCTGTGTGCATTAAAAAAGTAATTGGGGGTCCAAAATATTTTTGCTGCGAGGACAGCTGCTACTGCGTGAACCCAGGTCCTTTCAAGTTATCCCAGAGAGTAAACAGCTTGACTTATTAATCGCAATAAAACTCCATGAAGCCTGGACTTCGTTCCCTGATACGGAATCTCGTGATGGGCACAAGCGGGTCACGAAGCTTACAAATGCTATCTATCTGCATCATAATCATCTGCCAAGGCGTGATTCAATTAGCGCATTGTAGGTCATTTGTTTCACGATCGTAGCCATGCCTGATGACCACTCTAACGGCAGATGGAACACTGCATTACTCTGCAATAATTACTACAACCAACTTTTCTAGACTACTGACCAGAATTCAAAACACCAAAATTGTTCACGCGAAAAGCGTGAAAAAAAGTTCAGCATATTCAATAAATGGACAGGATCTTTCTCCTCCTCCTTCAGTATTTTCATCTACGAGGCGTGCCCATAAAGTAAGTTTCCCTGGGGCCGTTTACAGAAACAAAACACAATTTCATGGAAATGTTTATTGCAACAGTTACTGCAAGTGTTCAGCTATTGATTAAAATATTCGCTACCGGAATTGAGATATTTTTCATACCGTGGGACCAACCTTTGAATACCTGTGTCGTAGAACTCTACCGCCTGGGATTTGAACCATTGTGTGACAACCATCTCCGCCTTTTTGTCATTCTTCGTCATTTCGTGAGTTTAGGAAAAGATGGAAATCGCTGGGATCGAGATCCGGGCTATAGAGTGAATGTTTAAACACCTTCCAGTCGAACCTCCGCAGGAGACTTGCTGGAAGGTATTTAAAAATCCACCTTATAGCCTACCAGCGATTCCATCTTTTCCTACACGTCAACAAATGACAGAGAATGAAAAAGAGGCCGAGATGGTTGTCACACAGTGGTTCAAATCCCAATCCCAGGTTCAAATCCTAGGCGGCAGAGTCTGCGATACAGGTATTCAAATGTTGGTCCCACGGTATAAAAAATGTCTCAATTCCGGTAGCGAATGTTTTGAAAAATAGCTGAACACTTGCTGTATCGGCCCTATGGAAACTTACTTTATGAACGGCCCTTGTACTTACTCTTAATCTTTTAATGTTTGTCTTTTTTTATATTTTACTTCTATCTTTTCTTTTGTATTTATTCTCCTTCTTCCACGTTCTCATATCATGCTTCTCTCTTATTTTCATTCTTCTTCATATCTTTTCTCTTGTTCTTCGCGTGGGCCGGAGTGCCGCTGTCTGTAAGGAGATGATTTGGAATGGATGCATTCGTGATTCAAAAGGCAGAAAATAAATATTGTTCCTGAGAAAGACCGGTTAGCTGCAGATAAAGTATGTTTCCTGATTGGTTGATGCCCTCAACTTCCCGATGTCCCCTGATTGGTTGATTCTCCCAAGTCCACTAGTGTAATTACCAGTATCCTTGATCCACTCGACACTTCAGTATTCCCTGAAGATGGTGGAAGCGTGTTCCTCCGAAACGTGGGAGTTTAACAGATTATCCATCTGGCTACCAACCTGAGAACAGTATATTCAAATAATAAATAATGTTTTGGAAATGAGAATATTGTAAAATAACATTTGCTGTAATTACTAATTATTTATTACTTACAGACTAAAAGGAAGGTGAAAGTAAAAATGCAATATGTAATTTTCCAGTTGACCAAAACATAACATTTATTTGCAGTTTATTTAACTTAACGTTTATACAATATTCATGGTGTCTGCTACAATAAAATGAAGGCATTTACAGTTATACTCGCTGTACATGTACAAATTCTACAAATGTCCGCTATAACAACATATGTACATAGGCCTGCCTTACCTCTACTCCAGTTTCACTCTCATGTGGGTAATATATAGGAAAATAACTTCAATACTTTGTATAAATTGTCTATTCAATACTACATTTATCACGAGGAATACAATAGCTAGTGGTCATCTTACTTGAAAAAATAAATATTTCAGATTAGAGCTGAAAAAGCTCTATTTTGCGTTTTAATTAGAAATGTTAGTACCAAAAAGTAGACCTTGAGGAATAGGTTATAACCGTACCAACAAATGAATAGACATGGCGAGTCCTGTAACATCCTGACGTATGCTTGTTCTAAATTGAGTGAAGTGCCTCTTTTCAATATTAATTATGATTTCATTAGCTTGAAACCATGTAATAAATTCGTGAAAAGATTAGTAGTCTACATAACTGATATTCATTGGGCAGCGGGGTCAAAGCTGTGTTCTTTTTATAATTTATACCTTCCTGACCAAAAAAATTAGCATTCTTCCCAGCAGGTTAGCTGAGTAGAACTGGGGGGAAAGGAAATATACGCCACAAACGCTGGAGTTAGTTTTACTATTTTGGGGGAGTGCCCCCGGAGTGCCCATCAATGAAGTTGATTACCTCCGGTCAAACCAAATTTTGGTAACCATTTGTTTGCTGTGTGTACCTAGGTTCGCCCATTTTTCATCCTTATGGGATATGTGGTGTTTGTGACACGTTAGGGCTAAGTACTTGTTTCAGATTTATGTGGCGCAAGTTTGACTTTCTCGCAGTGATGTCAGTATTAGCTTTCTTGGTGTGTTGTTTTGTATGGAGATGTTTTCTGGTGTATGTCCCAGCATTTCTGTGTGAGGGGATTATTATCCAGTCCGGCAATCGCCTAAGAGCGAGGGAAACCCCTCAAAAACCTCGCTTGGACAGGGTGGTGGCCAATTGGCCATCCACCATGAATGTGTTATTCTATGTTTTCTTTTTCGAAGAGTGCAGCTTTTGCAAAAGTTTTTAAAGCTGAGAAGGTGTTTTTGTGAGTCCAGAACTGTAGATTCGGTGCCCATTTAATTAGTTTTACTGTAGAATTGAGTTCATTATTCACCACTATAAATACTTGACCACGTGTTCCCAAGAACATATACTTAAATACTCTTAGGTGCGCCAGCGTGAAATGAGCTGGCAATGATGCTTATAGCTGGAATCATCGTAGTGGCCACACTTCAATATATAATACAAGCAAAGTGTACACAATTATGAAATCAACAGTTGTACTTAAAAGCAGATAGCAACATTGTGGATTGTTTCATAATGCATTGTACGCCAGTACTTGTACTACCGCTCCTCGCCCCCCTGAAATATCATAAATTTACTCCAGCGAGGTCTATTCGTTTGTTGGTCGGATAATAGATATGATTGTTCGAATTTTAATTATCATTATGAAAGAATAAACCCTCGAGACTTTAATTAGCTCCACTTGAAACCTTCTCTAGGGTTTCGTGTAAAATAAAGTTGATATTAATCTGAAAATTTGATTGTAGTAAAGCTTTGATTAATTTCAAAAAACAAATCTTCAATTGTTATAATCTTCAGGATTTCAAGTAAAAATGTAAATTATATCTGTATGAAGGTTTGATTGTAGTAAAAGTTTTGATTAACTTGAAAAATGGAATAATTTTAGATGAAAAGGAAATAGTTTTTGATAAGTGCAGTTTTCATGTTTTGACGAGAGTTGAATTTTGATTGGATACATTAATCCTATTTCAGACGTATAAAAATTTCGGTTGATAAAAACTTTGATATTGGGTCAGTCAGTATGCATATATAGGCATTCTGGGTAACATTTGATTATCTAAGGAAACAATATAAGATCCTATTGGCGAACACACTGTCAAATATCTGTATATTTCTTTTACAGATGTTCTATTTCAGATGACTTCTGTATGCATGGAGCTTTGCTTTTTTGGACGATACATACTCTCAGTTTACATTTCATGCTATTGCTGCTGGCATATTAGAAGTGACAGTTACAATGACGTCATGGGAAAACGAGGAATGTCTCAAAAACTTAAAGTTGAGAGAAACAAAGGTAACTGTTTAAACACTAATGTATTTTTAGTTTTTATTCTGTCATATTTTTGTTTAAATCTTAAAAACAGTAATAGTAGAGTGTTTTAATGATTCGTGTGTTGATTGTTAAAATAAACCACAATTTTTTCAAAGGTTTAACATTTTTTTGCTTCAGGCGTTTTTTGTATTTCTCCTATGCATAAAAACTTTTATTTGAAGGACATTCCATTTTTTCCCAATTCTATTACTCTCAATTTGAAAGATACTCCCAAAAGTCATCAGATGTCAGAGCTATCTCAGTTTTCATAATTTTGTGACATTACTTGTTTTCCCCTGTGGTCTTCGTATAAAAGAACATGCTTCAAACTTTGGTCTGTGGAAAGAGTAATGGATGCTCTTTTATGTGTCTTGTACAACACTTGCAAGCCAGTATATTATCGACACGTTATCCGGGAACCGTTATCTGGGTACTTTCAAGAACTGAGGCTTTCATGTTTTGCGAAATACTATACCTATTCGCGGGTGCGCAGGCAAAGAGAGTTAAGTCCACTTTCTAATTACTGAGAATTAGAGTGACTTAACACGCTTTACCCTCCCAACATAGCATTAGATATGGATAAACCCATGAGGCACACATTCATAACTACCATACAATTTTGAATATGACTTAATGGACTTAACACAAATGTAGAGAACATTTTTATCTATAACTCTATGTACATATCTCGATTTTTGAGGATGGTGGACTTAACTCTCTTTCCCCGCGCACCCGCGATTATTTACATGTCAATATTGCTCATCTGAAAGGGTAAACTCAACAATCCTTATTTCTTTCGCCAAATGACAAACTGTGCCCACAGAATTTCTTACATTGAATCACAGAAGCGTTCGCATTTAACAATAATTTTGTTCATACCATACAGGGTATATACCTGTAATTGACTGACAGTAACAATTAGAACATAGACAGTAAAGTGTGTTAACTGTGCTCGAACATTAACTACACTGAACACTCATCCACACACACAATGAAGGTAAGACAACAGGTAATACAAGGAAGAAACCAACAGAGTCAGCAGTACGAGCACATTCTATTTCGGCGGCTGGATGATCCACTGACAAAATGTCCAGTCAAAATAAATCCACAGGACTTGAGTCTATATATAGACTGCGAGTTCACTTACCATAAAAACCTATCAAAATTTAATTTCTTCAAGCATTGTCCAAATAGAAGAAGAACTCCATATTTTTTTTGCAGAAACAAAATGCTGGTCTAATTCTTGGAAATTACATGGTCTAAATTATGGTTTGAAAATCTATCATATTCTTAATGCAGATAATCATAATTTTATAAAATATAATACCAACCAATTTAAAGTAAAAAAAAAAACTACGTTATTTAATGTTAAACATAGAATCTATAATTCTGCCTTTCGTTTGTTTCATCTACATTTATCTGTCACCTGTTTCTATGTATAAACGATTAAAATATAAACCTGATTGTAAAATAGAGTTCCACTTTTTGCAATTTTGAAGGATTTAAGTTTCTTTTGTATACATTGTTTTACTGTATTTTTATTTTATAACTTATGTGTATGTCTGTATATGTCTCTTTTCCCCCTCTTATTAACAGATATGTTAATTAAAGCCCCTAAAGATAAGCTATCTTCACTGGGGCTTTTAAATCGGATTCGTATTTAAGGTTGTATAATGTTTATAGTGTAATATAATCAATAAATATATAATAAATACACTAATGAATAAAAGTAAAAACTATAATTTGTGCATAGAAAAAGTTATTGATAGTAAACATTTCGACGTAAACATTCACAAGTGAAGGGGAAGGCGGAAGATAGTGCTAACCCATTCAAACCTAATTTTAGATATTAAAATTTTAAAGTTTGCTCAGATCCGCAAATATTATCTTTATCTTTAATATTATGTTACTAACAAGACATATTGACAGAATTAGTCTATGTCTGAAACATAGCGATTAAGAAAAATATATAAATAGTGCAACAACCTCAAGTTTGACAAAAAGAGAGTTAGCACTATCTTCCGCCAAACCCTTCAATTCTTGTAGCCTGTGTATGTTTTTGTAGACATAAAACATGTGATTTCAATTATTATTTGTTTGCCAAACAAAGAGTGCAGACAGAATGTTCTAAGGATGATAATTAACAGTAAAAATATTTTAAAAAATTAAAATAAATATTTTAAAATAGGAAATCATTTCCTTTTAAAAGAGTCAATATTACTGATATTTACAATGTCAATTGGAAGTTTGTTCACTATCTTGATCATCAGGGCTAGGATATCTATGTGAATACGTATTATTTTTACATTACATAAAGTTAAAATATTGATACGTGTTTACGAATTGGGACATTTGGAATGGTTTAAGACACAATTTATTTTCATATTAGTTCATATTTCAAGGTAGAGTACATATTTTTACATATTTAAGAAAAAACTCATATTTTTACATGATTAAACGTTTTATTTTAAATATGTCCCATATTTTATAGTTTCAAAGTTACTGTAGTCATATAATTGTTTAAATTTTATTTCACAACCATCTGTATTTCAAAGTTGGATTCTTGAATTTCTATGAAATGTCGAAAACAAGATCTAGTTCTAATTCCTGAAGATGTTGCAAGGATGGTCCCTGTTACTTCTTGTGACGTTGAGCGAAGTTTTACTGAGTACAAAAGCAATTTTCAGAGATACATAGTTTCAGTTTTGAAAATTTAATCCACAGCTACAAAATAGTCAATTGCCTTTAAAATATTAAGATTTGCCCCCTAAATCGTTATGTTATGCTTATGTTGTGTTATTCTCATTTAAATTGTTGTGTGGCATACATTCTATTTTTTCTGAGGCTTTTATGCTTGAGCAATAAATTATATTATTTATGTTTTGATTTGTTCCCTTCATTGTGTAATTTTCAAGTTATATGTATTTCTTGTTTCTTTTTTCGGTTTTTTTAGTTGTAGTATTAGTTCAAATATTTTTAGTATTAGATTAAATATCTAATATTAGTGTTGTAAAACTGGTGTAATTAGTATAAGAGAATCTTGTAATTGGGCAATGGGTCTGTAATATTCTCAACATAATAAATAAATATTTAATTGCAGTCGTTTCATAACTATGCAACGTTCATAATGCACATGTGTTCTTTATATTATTTTTTACCATTAAAAAAAATTAGTCTATATTTTACTCCGTATTTTGAGAATTTTAGCCCATACACATATACATATTTATTACATACATATCCTATCTCTGATGATCACACATGCAGTGGAAAATAATTATATTGAGCTGGACAGTTATGGACAACGAGTAAATGTGAACATAATGTCGGTGTACTTTCTGGAAAATGGAGACTTTTTAAAAAGCTTCACATCTCACAATTTACAATAAATTTCACAAATCTATTGCAATATTTCAGTAAGTCACTATCAGCAAGCGTCTACTAAAATTATGATTTTATAATATACAGGGTGTTAATGAATAACACTGAAATATTTTACCTGGGTGTAGAAGGGACATAGACAAGCAACTTTTATTAGAAGAATTTTGCTCACAGACGTAAAATGTGTATGCTACAGGGCATTAAAGTCACTACAATTTGTGCTCATAAGTCAATAATGAAGCGAGACTGGGTTAAAATTTTCGTTAAATTGACTTCATGCCTTCTTAGTATTCTACGAAAACCTATTTAATCAACAACTACGAGTATATCATAATTTAGTGTTCCCATAATCTGCAAAATTTACAGACTGATCACATGACTGGCCGCCTATGCATTAGCTTTTCTTTTTTCTTATTAAAACTCTAGTGTTAATAACGAAGTTCCTTTGTTTGCATTTTTTCAAATGTTATAAGTCAGTGGCGGCCATGCCCAGGGAGATTTTATGCTGTAACAGGAAAAATTAAATCCAAAGAGCAAAAATCATTTAATAAAAGTTGCTGGTCTAAGTCCCCTCTAAACACAGGTAAAATATTTCGGTGTTATTTATTAACACCCTGTATATAAATACGAAGTTGGCTTTTTATGTATCAGATAATGTCGTTCGTAGTAATGAATACCTTCCAAAATTATATTAAACTTATATTAAACTTGAATATAATTTTCCTTTTTTGAATGAGCACCCCGAATCAATTTTACAAGTCAGCGCTTACGGGATTCTTAGTAATTAATTTTCCACTGGTGTCAGTCTGTATACATGAGTAATGCCCGGTTTCTATAAACTCGTGAAATACCTATGGGTAAATTATCCATGGGCAAATTAGTTCCTAATCACCCACAATGATATAATGAGGAAGGCCTTGGAGTTGTACAGTTAATTTAATTCAGAAGGCTCTTATTCTCATTGTTTAAATTATTATTGATCCTATGAGAGGTTAAATTTTATCCAGCCATCAATGAAAGGATAAAATGACCCGACGATTTACCCTTAGAAATATCTAGCCCGAGTTTGTAGGAACATTTTTTGTGTCATTTTCATATTTACCCAGAGGACATTTATCTAGAAACTCGCCACAAGTTTATGTGATTGTTACCTTTAAATTATTTGATTTTGTAAAAATTATTCTTGTGTAAATTCTGTCCATTGGATAATTTACCCATAGGTATTTCGAGAGTTTATAGAAACCGGGCATAAGCTGTAGAATTAATTTGTTAGGAAAAATACATGAAATCTACATAACTCTATAAACTCTTGTTCAAACTGGCCAGTGTTTGTGATAATGTTGTTTTGTTAAACAGACGCGTGAGTTGGCTACAGCAGAATCAATAATACACAAGTGAGGGCAGGTAGAGGATGTGTTTTGCTGAATTTATTTCCCATGGGATTAGGGCTGAAATTTGTATTACCCTCATGTCCAGATACCGCTGTACTGTATGTTACTGACTAATTTTCACCCTGAAAGCTATAAACCAGATATAGCAAGACAGATTCAAGCTATTATTTTGCACAAATGTGATTACCAGGGCCGGATTTTGATGACATAGGCCTATCATCTTTTAACTGGTACACCATGGACGTTGCCCACTAGTGAAGATATTCTGATCGAGAATCCTTAACTTAACTTAACTCCGTGGATCTAACATCCCTGAACGGACAAGGCCTAGATTATAAAAATGGTTATTTTTAGGGACTTTTGTGGTCATTTTTTCCCAAATTTTTATTTCTAGGACATTATTTAAAATTTATTGTCATTATTTGGTCATGTTTTGGCCATTTTATGTTTTTTTTTCAATTTCATATTTTTAGGTAATTTTAAAGAGATTAAAGTAATTATTTTCTCGTTATTTTCTCATTATTTTCTCATTTTGTGTTCTTTCTTGTATTGTATTAAGTTTTTGTGCTTTTACTTACAATGAATAAGCATTAGTAAACAAATCTTTTTGTAATTTTAATTTGGATATAGAAAGACGGTGTTTGCTGTTTGCATTTAACCGTATACACCAATTAACTAATTGCAAGAATTGGGTCAACAACATAAATGTAGAATAGACACAAACCAGATGAATAAACTGGTATTTTCATACACATTTTTGAGTCTTTTCTTTTTACTTTTCGGATATTTTTTGTACTTTTTAATGGCTCATATTTTAAGTATTTTTAGGTCATCAAAATCCGGGCCCTGGACCGATTACTATCGCGTACATTTTAAAGAACCAGGAAACTGCCGATTGAGGAATAAAAGCCAATTTTCACATTTAGGACTGGGCTACAACTGTTTCCGACCCTAGTCTAGAATTAGGTGGCGGGTAAAAACGATCCGACTAACATTTTAATTCTTCAGAAGGAAAAACTGTATGTTTATGATTCAATAGTTAAGAAAATAGTACGATACGGTTCAGAAATTTTACCAGTTAAAAAGTGAGAGGAAAGAAAATTATTAGCAGCAGAAATGGATTTTTGGAGAAGAGTAAATAGAACTTCTAGGATGGAAAGAATTAGAAATGAAGAAATTCGGGAACAAATGGAAGTACAACACACTATAATAGATGAAATTAAAGAATAGCAACTCGTATGGCATGGTCATGTGAGAAGGATGGGGGAGGAGAGATACCAAAGAAGATCTTCAGATGGAATCTTCCGGGCAGGAAGAAGAGAGGCAGACCAAAGAAGACATGGTTAAATGGGATACAAGAAGACATGAAGGAGAAAAACATTCCTGAGAATCTATGGAAGGATAGAGAGGCTTGGAGATTGTACACATATATTAAAAAAAAGAAAAAGAAACCGTAATGAAGATGATGATTTCAGAAAAACCACAAATCTTGATTATGTGCATAAAAAAGCATACGGGGACTGAAAGGGCTATCTTCATGAATTTGGAAGAAGCTGTGCTCTTCTTTTGACACAAATACAGTAGCTATATTCCACTCTATCGTAACCTTGACCTACACATACCCTCATTCTCAAACAATGCTTTATCTCAGGCTTAATAGACATCGACAAGAAAAATATATGATTTTGTTAAATCTTTCCTAAATTCTGTTTTACTTTTCACAACTCTTAATAACATATCTAAGTATTTTATGTACAATATCAACTTGGCAATGTTCACAGTGCAACTTACGTAATCTCTTCTGAATAATTACAAAATATATTCGTTTCCAAATATACAGAATTGTACAAAGGTCTGTCAAAATTGGCCACGTCCAGGTTATTACAAATAAGACAAATATATTTACTCTATTGTTCTACAGTACTGATATATATTCTGTTTCTGAAGATACATCCTAACTATACAATTCCATTGATTCGTTTTATGCAACTGGACATGGACAGTTTTAATGATTGGATAGCACACATTATGAACGATGAAGGGAATATCAGATCTCATATTCTGCATACTAAGACCAATACACAGCCAAAAATAGATTATAGTCACCCATGAAATACGAAGGCCATTCAAAAAATGTATTACTTACAACATTAATTAATTTTAATTATTTCAGCTGTGTTTATACTTATTTTAGCTTTGGGGCCATGTCAGGAATTCGGGATCTATGTCTATACAGTAGGGTAGGCCATGGAACTATTGCTTGTCAATTGTTTCTTTTGTCGGTGTATTTAATGGAGTAAATTTCAACTGATATGATATAGGATGAAATGGCGAAGATGATTCATGGTATGTAAATATCCAATTCGGCATCTGCCTTTACAACTGGGGAAACCATGAAAAGAAAAAATTATATCAATTTAGCCGGAACAGGAATTGAAACTGGGACCTCCCGAATACGAGTCCAAGACGTTACCATCTCAGCCACCTCGCTCGGTACTTACAACATTATTTTATCAAATAAACCGTACAAAGCATTTCCTGTCCTTACTGATACATCTAAATTTTATTGTTTTGCTATCCATTTTAAACTGATTTTGTGATTTTTGTAACATATTGGTTCAACTGTTTACTTTAGTTTTTGCTTCTTTCATTTTGATTCTCTCCAACCCAAAACCCACTATACTATTTTTATTGATTAGTGTAAAATAAATAAAGTTATAAACATAATTTTGATATATTTATTTTATTTCTTCCTGCAACACCTGCAGGTTGCCATTGACAAAGAGTACCAACAACAAATATAAATTCAAACAGTAAAAGAAAATAGATTAAATTAATAATGAAGCTTTAACAATTAGTATATATAACTATTAAAAATTGGAAGTCATGGTCCACAGGTATGATTGCGAAATATGGCAATAGACCCTTTCAATGCCACCAGTGATATTTCTGTAAGGATAGCTTTGTGCAGGCCGAACTTTTTGGAGAAGTCAAACAGCAGTTTTGGGATGGTACCACGTGCTCCAATCATTAGTCCTGTCACTGTTATGGATGTACAGTAGTAAAAAGGGAATGACATAAAAGGAAGTGGTTCTGCAAAAGTAACTTGAAACCAATAAGAGTAAAATAAAAATGTTTTGGAGTCCTAGGGCTAGGTATTGTGCAATCTTTAGTCACCCTGATAATGGGAATTCTACCTTTTTTTACTTGTATTAATGAAGATTAAATTGTCAATATTATTTGATAAACCATCGTTTATATTCCAGGTGCCATATTGTATTACTTTAAAACAAACAGAAATCAGAAATGACAGTCAACGAAAATGACTTGCACCCTGCTGATAATATTTTATTTTAAAGTTTGACATTTAAATAATGCTGAATTACCAAACGCCCTGTACACAAATATGAAATGTATAGCAGTGTAAGTATAAAAGCATACGCTATGGCAAAGACTCAGAAAATAGTTCGTAGAAAGACAAGTGTAAATACTTTCTTGAGTGGCCTTCGTGAGTTTCAAATATACTAACTTGGAAACAACACCCTGATCATTTATTTAAATATAATACTTTTCTATATAAATGAACACTATAGCTATAGCTAACCAGTATTAAAGCAGGGAGTACCTGTTCATAGAAACTTCTTTTTTTCTCAACAACCTTGAAAAATATACTGGAAAAGTGACCCTGTCTTAGTCGATATGGTGCATTTACACAAAATATTCAACATTGCGACAACTATTAAAACAACGTCTCTTGGGACCAGGAACAATTTTTCACTGGTGGCGTGGATGTCTTTTCACTGAGAGCTCTTATAAGGTGTTCACAAGATCCAGTGTTTAAGAGTGGGAAAGAAGGCAAAGCAACCATCTTAGGGGGTGAGGAAGGAGCAGCCGTCAAACTCTCACACGACTTGACACCCCTCTGTGGGGAGGCAGTGGACTGTTGATGATTTGGGATCGGCTTCTCTGCGAATACTTTCTTCGGCGGATTTCGTGGCGAACATGTACGCGAATCTGTAAGAAGTGTCAAGCTGTCACTGCTTGACGTACTCAAGCTTTCATGAACCGGAAGAGGATAAGGTGGCCTTTTCGACAAACTGTTCTGAGGCACGCTATTTTTGCCTGTTAGCCTTTCGCATGATCTACTCGAAGATGGAAAATCGGTTGTATCTACTGTTGGTGCAGCTACTTCGCAAGTCTTCTCAGCCACTTTGGCACTGATTGTAGCACATGAAAACTTGTCTTTCTGAATAATGTGGCCATAATGCCCACCAGGAGCAGACAGTCTGCGCCTTGGGCGAAACCCATTACTACCTGCGACACCCCAATGACTAGCTGGGCCAAAGTGCTTCTGATGAGACGTTCTGGGTACTTGAAGAAAATGCTGAGAATAAGAGGCATTAGGGTTTTCTGCTGGCGATGAAGGATGTCTTGCCCGCTCATCTTTCTCCCAACGGCGTCTTTGCCTGTAGTGACTTCTTTGACTAACAAAGTCTTCATCTTCACTATCCGTAGAGAATCCTTCAACTTCATCTTCGGTATCTAATTCTTCACCATCTTCTAAAAACACCGAATCAGAGCCAACGGAGTGGATTTCATCAAGGTCAGGATAATCAGTAAGAGAACCACCGATACTACTTATAGATGCAAGAGGGGCTAATCTTGATGGAATTTTCAAGCTAGACGACATGGATTCAGCTACTGATCCCCTAGATGGAGGTCTCAGACTGGATGAACCTAAATCCATCGGGTGATCGTAGAGAGTTCTTTCACTGCCACAAGGTGACACTTCCGGCGTCGGCTGAATGACTTGAATGTCGATGGGATAATAGAAGTCCCAAGGTTCTTCAGCCATAGACACGTCTGCAGTTAAGCGACCTTTTCCACGAGATTTGTGCGGGAATGGAGGAGGTGCTGGAATTCCCAGTTCAAAAGCCGATCCTCTTCTTTCTAAGTAGGACGTATCTGAGCTTGAGCACGTGATGGAACTGAGTCTTCGGGAGTCCGTGGGAACTTTGAGGAACTGGTGATAACAATACGGACTAGCTGATACAGAATCCTCATCCTCTTCCTCCACCTCATTGTGACTCTCCCGGTCGCGGAAGCTAGTGGCGAAGGAAGGCACCGGAGATATACTACCCCTATCCTCTTCGCTGTAACCATTCCGCATGTGGAACCTGAGCGCAGAACCCGGAAGACTCTTGCCTCTCTGGTAGTAGTAACAAGAGGGAGGTTCTAGAGTTGTATACCCGCCAATGGAAGAGAACCGGCGAGCTCCCCTGGTGAGGACTAAAGCAGGAGCGCTCATGTTTCCAAGCGACCTCCTGGGACCTCGGACGTTGTTATTGCACAAAGTCCGAGAGTAGAAAGAAGCAGACGCGGCGTCCAGAGCTGCCGCAAGCTGGTCTTCTTCGTCCTGTATCGCGACTGCAGCTGCCGCGGCATTTAAATGCTCGTCGCTCAGCGTTCTGGACTTGCATTTGCTCTTGTAAACTACTAGCAGTACCATCAAGCTGAAGAACCCGCCTAACGTTGCAGCAATGCGCACGCCCGTCATTACGTCATATGTGCGGAAAAAGTCTATCCTCATTTGTTCTCGAGCGGTGACGGTGGTACCGGCGGGAGGGATGTCGGCGGATGAACCGTTACTTCCATTGCCCACGTCCAGGACACCACCATCTCCTGATCCATCCAGGATGTCCAGAGGTGTGGATGTCGTGGAATCTCTCCTGGGACCGGAGATGGGTGGTGTTGTCGTTTGATTGATGGCCTCCATTTTGCACTGGATAGGCCAGGATACCTGGACACAATAGAAAAACGTCTTATTAGATTTCAGTAGAGAAACACATTCGAATATGTCGTGCCTAATAAGAAATTATTATTATTGAAATAAAGCGTTCATAATGACATGAAGGGTATTGTTTGTGTGTAAGTGCCCGAGTTTGATTGGCAACTTTTTTGGTAATATCCAGGTTCACAGACAATGGCTGTAGGGAATAAAATATTATTTAAAAATATTGCAATCTGATTGACTCTGAAAAAAGGAATTTATTTACAGGGTGGATCGAAAAGTAACGCACAATATATATATATTTTTTTTTTTTACAAAAAATTTAATAGGTACAACTACGAACAAATGCACGCATGAAGGGACATCTTTTGTCTATTTTTCTATATAGTCGCCAAGTTTCTTAACACATTTCTCCCATCGTGATACCAGTTTCAAAATACCCTGTTCACAGAAGTTCCGTTCGGTTGGAGTAGCCTATAGCCACCTGCGGACTGCTGTTTTACTTACTTACTTACTTACTTATTCTTTTTGTTTATTCTGGCAGAGCTAAGGCCATTTGGCCTTCTCTTCCGCTCTACCAATCGAAAATCTACATTACAATTACATAATACAAATACATATTATAGAAAGAGTACTTAATACTTAAATACAAAGCACTAACATTGCTATTAAAAACACGTACGCCTAAATACTCTACAAATTTGTTATATGCCTAATCTAAATTTAAGACTATTTTATAAATTGTTACAACTTTTAGAGTGCTATAAAACATTAAATTACAAAAAATAAAAATAACGAAGAAAATAATTAAGTTTATAGCATCTGACGCAAAGCGTTTACCGGCCAGGAATTTCTTCATGGGACCAAACAAATGCATTAAATACTCGCCCCCATGTTATTGCAGCTGTTCGTGAGAAAATCAACAGGTTTGATTGTGAGGTGCTCCAGCACCCTCCATACAATCCAGATCTGGCACCGTCGGATTTTAATTTAAAAAAATAGCGTATTTGACGTGTTACCAATAAAAAAATTGGCACCAGTTGTCACTGTTTTGGTCTCAGGTTCATGAGTCGGCCGCGAGAGGTAAAGGATATGAAAAGACAATTTATACGTGACTATTACATATTCTGAACTAATATAATCCAGATTTTGCAAATTTATTATCTGACTCTCCGACTAAAATTAAAAGTGTTGTTTGTTACCATAAACTTTCTTGTTTTGTCATATTTAAGCATGACCTTTTTCTTTCATTTCATTACTTTTTAATTACTGTATTTTACGGACTGTAAGACGCTCCGGACCATAAGACGCACCTTGACTTGAGGATGGAAATTTAAAGGAAAAGAAATGTGACTTTAAATGAGGAATTTTAAAGGGAATAATATACTTCATTGCATAAACAAATTATAACCTTGTACAAAATCAGTGTAAATCACTTCTAACTTAAAACCTGCGTTGTAAGAAAATCTCTTGTGTGCAGTTGGCATCCCGTAAATTTAACTATTGAAATGATTTCTCGTGAAAGACGGAAAATACCTTTACACCAGTATACAGTTAGTTTAACGGACAAGGCTGGTTAGAGGTTATGCCCTTCATTTAGACCACCCTGCGGAGACAACTCCTTTTGCATAAAATAACTCAACATTCCTTTAATTTCGCATTGTATACCTGGCTTCCAGCTACCCTCATTTACGATTGTGACAAGTGCATTGATGTACTGTCTGTGCCTTTTTGTTTATAATTATGGTATTCCGGCAATATTTACCTTTATTTTATTTGTTTAGTGTACTTCGGACCATTAGACGCACCCAACATTCAAGGCTCTCTTTTCAAAATACAAAAGTGCGTCTTATGGTCCGTAAAATACGGTATGTACACATTTATATTTTGTTACTCAGATAGCTTAATATTATTGGATTAATGTGTGTTTGTATTTAATAAATTAATACAATAAATAGTGCATGAGTTCTCTCCCTTCATCTATTATTTTTCCGTACAGATGAGTCCGTGGAGACGACAAAAAAAAAGCTAGCCACAGAAAAAAAGTGAAAAATATCCGTGTTGGGGGGGGGGGGGAGAGGGGAGCCTCAAAAATAAATCCGCCCCAGGCCCCAAGTGGTCCAATTACGCCATTGATTAAAATTTATAATGATTGCATTTTGTAATTGATAACATGTATAATGTATAAAATAGTGGGATTTCAGTCATGGCAGGGTTAAATGTCTGTGTGGATATGACACATCGCTCAGACATTCAGTTCACTTACTGTACATTGCATTCATCTGCAGAGCACAATAGGTCCTCTGTTAGGAGATGTCAGAACGCCGGACACAGGATACCTACTGTCTGCGTCAATGACATCGACTCCTCTTTAAACTAGAGGACACTCTTCATGGAAATGAATTCTGCATTAGCTTTGTTTAAAAACAGGAATTCGCCGTAGCTTTCACGCAAAATGTAGGTCATAATAAAACAAAGCAAGAGACATACCATTGAACAGATTACTTGCTTTACTCGTTGGGGACTCACCGTTCTGCCATATTAAACTTTAAAAAATTCCCTTTAGGCAGGCCTACAGGCTGAGGTAGATTTTGAAGTGCTAATTCTCGCCTTATATGAGAGCTATCGAAAAACCAGTTATTGATTTGTAGAGTACTCATCAATAGCTTTTCAACGATACCCCATAAGACGTGGTTTCAAAAATTTCGAATTTCCATGCCCACACCAACCACCCCCACCAACCACCCCCACTCATACCCCCAAAACCCCCGAATCGTTTGTGTCACTGTGAACTCCATAGGGAATACTCTAATTTATTCAAACAAAGTTTCCCTCTATACTTCATAGGAGCCGAGATATAAATTTTTCAATATTTCAACCACCTCCCCCGACCCTCCCCTTGGGCTAATTTTGCTCATTAAAGAACTTGTCCGAACTATTGGGCCTAGAAATAACATTATACATTTTGGTTCAAATATCTTCAAAATTACGGCCGCTAGCGTATAAAGATATATATATATATATATATATATATATATATATATATATATATATATATATATATATTTTTTTTTTTTTTCGTACTTAGGGAGGCATGAAACGTAAAGATATGAAAGAATGTTTCGAAAGTCATGACATGGTATCGATTGCAATAGGTAGATTTTTCTTCAAAGTCTACCTAAAAGATTATTTTGATTTTGGGGGAGTAAAACATACAAATGTTGAACCTTTTTAGAATATCCTCGTCTGTTACAGGTTAAAAGCTATGCAGGGTGTTAATGATTGACATCGAAATATTTTACCTGTGTATAGAGGGGACATAGACAAGCAACTATTATTAGGAGATTTTTGCTCTATGACGTAAAATGTATATGCTACAAGTCAATACAATTTGGTGCTCATAAGTCAATAATGAAGCGAAGTAGGGTTAAAATTTTCATTAAATTGACTTCATGCCTTCTTAGTGATCGATAAAAACCTGATTCTTAATCATTCATCAACAGATTTTATCATAATTTAATCTGCAAATACTTACAGACTAATCACATGACTGACCGCCACTGCAATAATTTTTGTTTAATTTATAACTCCAGTGTTAACAACGAAGTTCATTTGTTTTGCATTTTTTCAAATGTTAAGAAGTCAGTGGCGGCCATACCCAGGGCCGTCCATAAAGTAAGTTTCCCTCGGGCCGTCTGCAGAAACAAAACACAATTTCATGGAGCGTTTATTGCAACATATAACGCAAGTGTTCAGCTATTTTTTAACTTATTCTCCACGGGAATTGAGACATTCGTCTTACCATGGGACCAACATATAAATACCTGTGTCCTAGAAGTCTGCTGTCTGGGATTTGTCATTCTCTGTCGTCTTTTGAGGTGTAGGAAAAGATGGAAATCAATGGGAGCGAGATCCGTGCTGTAGGAAGGATTTTTAAACATCTCCCAGTCGAACTTCTGCAGGAGACTTGCTAAGAGATGTTCATACGTTGGTCCCATGGTATGATAAATGTCTCAATTCCGGTGGCGAATATTTTGAAAAATAGCTGAACACTTGCACTATCTGTTGCAATAAACTTTTTCATGAAATTGTGTTTTGTGTCTGTAAACGGCCCGAGGGAAACTTATTGTATGGCCCTCGTAGAATGGTAATCTGCGATCGTTTCATAAATAACATACTTGTGTCTTAATAAATGCCATCATAAGCCCGTTGCATAATGCGCTTTTACACAATATTCCAAAATAGGGGCCATGGGATTGTATTAGCGAATAATATGTGTTCTTTTGATAAGTTCGCTGTAACAACCTACATTACTATTATTCGAGATCAGGGTGTTAATGAATAACACCGAAATATTTTACCTGTGTATAGAGGGGACATAGACAAGCAACTTTTATCAGGAGGTTTTTCTTCTATGGATTCAATTTTTCCTGTTACAGCATAAAATCTTCCAGGGCACGACCGCCACTGACTTCTAACATTAGAAAAAAAATCAAAACAAAGGAAGTTCGCTGTTAAGACTGTAGTCAGTAGTTATGAATAAAAAAATACTGATGCAGTGGCGACCAGTCATGTGATTAGTCTGTAAATTTTGCAGATTATGGAAACACTAAATTATGTTATAGCGGTTGACGAATGATTAAGAGTGAGGTTTTCATCGACCACTAGGAAGGCATGAAGTCAATTTAATGAACATTTTAACCCTATTTCACTGCATTATTGAGTTATGAGCACCAAATTATAATGACTTTAATGCCCTGTAGCATACACATTTTACGTCATAGAGCAAAAATCTCCTAATAAAAGTTGCTTGTCTAGGTCCCCTCTATATACAGGTAAAATATGTAGGTGTTATTTATTAACACCCTGTATAATAAGAGGAAGTGTTTCTCTTTCTGTCTGTCTGTCTGTCCATCTATCCGCGATGCCCAGCGAAATCTACTAAACGCAGAGTTTGAAATTTTAAACGTAGATGGACTGAAGGGTGGCAAAATGCACCTCGAAGCCGGATTTTCGATTTTCATTTTCGTTCGCGAGTTATGAGTGAAAAACTGGCAGAAAACGTGATTTTTTTCCCGCTATCGAAGCATCAGTATTGAAAATATTGCATCGAAATCAATATACCAATATATATCGAAACACACATAGGCCCTATATATAGTTATTGCATATATATATGTCCGCCGGCGTGGTCTTGTGGTTAGCGTCACTGACTACAGATCCATCGGCCCGGGTTCGATTCCCGGTATCTCCTCGGATTTTTCTGAGGTAGGGAGGTCTGGTAGGGTGCACTCAGCCTCGTGATTCAAATTGAGGAGCTACTTGATACAGAAGTAGCGGCTCCGCTGTTCACATGCCCCCCAATCCTGCCATCTGCCTACGGGAGATGACGCAGCGGTCGGGTGGTAGGCCAAATATCTCCAGGGATGTAGCGCCACGGAGTTTAGTTCAGTTATATATAGAAACACTTCCTCTTATTATACACAGATCTCGAAAAATATTAATGTAGATTGTTGCAGCGAGCTTATCAATCTGGCTATTTACATCTCTTGTTCTAAGCGCTATTTATAGACCACGTCACATCGAAACTAACGTTGCATTAACAATAGGCCGGGCACAAGTGACGCGAGTTAAACACATGTAGGAATTTGCAATTTGAATTCACTTGCTCGTGTAACACGGGCTCTTCATTAGACAGAGTATTGACACCTCAACACAGTTCTGATTACAGCTTGCGCTGTATTATGTGATATTCATGGGCAGCAACTCACATCAGCGGGAGGTGGATTTAATGGCTATTTAACGACAGGGGCCCGGGCCCCACCCGAAATGATAAAAAAAAAAAAAACTTAACGAATATACAGCTGAGTATGATAAATGTTTAAGGTGGGATATACAGCTTTCGGTGAAATTCATAGGTGAGAAAAAGGTGAATTTCATTATTTTTTCCTCAGCAATGAATTGCTCTATAGTCTTGCAATCTGACATACAATAAGGCTTTATTGACTACGTCTACAATTTCATACTATTTTTAAAATTAGTCAAACTATTACAGTTATGGGTAATTATCGTTACAAAATGGCAGCCACGTTTCGTGCACTAAAATGCAGTTTCCGCGATAATTTTTACAAAGGGCAACATTTTTGAGTGTTTCTTTTTTCTATCTATTTACAAAATCATACAAACAACATCATCTACAATCTTTGAAATATATAAAGTACAAGTATTTTTTTAAATCTTTTTTTAAATTTTCTTTTATCATTTATCATATATATATGAATGATAAAAGAAAAAGTTAAATGAATGTTTGTAAAAAGTGTTGTTTATATGATATTAACAAATGCACAGAAAAATAATTACTCAGAAATATTGATATTTGCGGAAGTTATCAAGGAAACGGCATTTTATTACTTTATTTACTTTATTACTTTAAACGTAGCTGACATTTTAAAACGATAATTGCCCGTAACTGTAACAGTTTTATTAATTTTGAAAATAGTATGCAATTGTAGAAGTAGTCAATAAAGTGTATGTCAGATTGCAAGATTGTAGAGCCGAACTTCTGCAGGAGAGTTGCTAGGAGGTGTTGAATCATCACCCTACAGCCCGGACGTCGCTCCCAGTGATTTCCATCTTTTCCTACACCTAAAGAAATGACAAATAATTACACAGAATGACATAGAGGTGGAGATGTTTGTCACACAGTGGTTCAAATCCCTGACGGCAGACTTCTAGGACACAGGTGTTCAAAAGTTGGTGCCATGGAAAGACAAATGTTTCAATTCCGGTGGCTAATATGTTGAAAAATAGCGCAACACTGGTCGTGTCTGTTACAATAAATATTTCCTTGAAATTGCGTTTTGTTTCTGTAAACGGACCTAAGGAAACTTACTTTTTGGACGCGCCTTGTACTCGAACAATGACATTAACGACCGGCCATTGACAACATTACCCCAATTTACTTAATTGTCCGAAAGATGTATACTAAACCGTACCATACAGCATCTTACCGTCTAGGCATGAGGAATGGACCGGAATTATCCAGCTCTTCTGTTTACACTCATGTAATCTCGGCGGGTGAATCACTGAGCTATTTTTGAATTAAGTGGCATTTAGTAGTGGGAGTGGCTTAAGACTAATAAGAAGCAGCAATCACGGCTCTTTAGATAACCAGGCGCTTCAAACATTCATCAGTCGATATCAACTCTTGTTTAGTGTTGTTCTCAGAACGAGGCGAAATAGTCTGAACTTTAATTTTGTTTGCTTTGTAACTTAAATATTTGGAAAAGTTTTATCATTTTCATTTACACATTAGCACACACATTGCAGTAAAACAGGGAACAAGGAGTGTAATATAAAGACGAAGACGTTCTTATCATGCATTTTATAATAGTGTAATAGCCTATGGGATCTATTTATGGGGTAACAGCTCCAGTATTCTTAAAGTTCTGATCTTGCTGTACGCATAATTAGTGAGGCGCCTTTTGATGCTCACTGTAAACCCCTATTTGTAAAAGAAGGGATACAAACTGTTGTTAATATGTATATTCTTTTATGTTTGGTAAAGATCAAAGAAAATTTGTCTCAATATTCTACTAAGTCTGAAATTCATCAATATCCCACAATATTTAATCAATACTTCGTAGTACCCATACCACGTTTGTCAATTACGAAAAAATGGTTTCACTCATCAGCTATTGATATGTTCAATTCATTACCTGTCGAGGCTCACGTTGTTAATAATTCTAGGTTTAAGAGTGTTTTATACAAATTTTTAATTATGAATCCATTTTATAATCTTGCAGAATTTTATAATAATTCCGCAAATATTGTATTTTAAATTTGTAAATGAATATACTTGTATATATTGACAATGTCATGGTATCTTAAGATCCGTTTGACAATAAAGAAAGATTGATCGATTGATTGAAAAAAATTACCTATAAACTGCAAATAGCTTCCTTCAGATTACTTATTAATTTTTTTATTTATTTAGAAAATAATATTGTAGAGCACAATTTTTGGAGATTAAAGAAGAAGTATTAAGCTTTACCTCTCAAGTTTTAATAGATGAGAAATGTTAATTTTGGTTTACAAGACCAATATTTTATTTAAATTATTAAAACTAATAATGATTTATTTTGTTTTCAATTTGTTTTGTGGTATTTGGATATTTTCATCGAAAGCATTTGTTGAGTTTAGAATTTATTATTTTCTTATCTCGCTATGTATATGTATTCGGATATATATAGTTATGAATTATTTTTTAGAATAGTGTTTTTAAATTTTTCGGTTTGTGAGGGAGTTTTGGGTTATATTTTTAATATCTGTTATATTTTTATTTAAGTTTTCTTCGTCCTTCTCTTCAAAATGTTCCCGACAGAGGAATTTAACACGATTAAACGCTCAACAACCTTTTATTTTAAGCTGCTCAGGCCTTTCGACAGTCTTATGTCATCTTCAAGATATCTTGCCTTGAAGGCGTAGATGCATTAACTAGTAAAAATTAAAACGATATTGTATTATTATTATTATTATTATTATTATTTAAGCTGTATTTATACTCCTTTTAGCTGCGAGGCCATATCAGGATTTGTATCTATACAGCAGGGTAGACCATGGAATATTAATTGTCAATTATTTTCTATTGCTAGTGTATTTTTATGTAATAAATTTAACTGATATTAATTTAAATGGATATGATAAAGGATGAAATGGTGAGGGCGATTCATGGTATGTAAATATCCAATTCGGCATTTGCCTTTTTCGACTGGGGAAAACATGAAAAAAACCACGTAAAATTGGCCGACCACGGGATTCGAACCTGGGACCTCCCGAATGATTGATAAGGCGTTCAATAGGCCTAGGCCTAATTAACCTTTATTTTAAACTTCGAAAATGCTTTATAACTAAGAGAGGCAGAGAGAGAGAAATACATCTTTTTTTCAAAATTATTATTATTATTATTATTATTATTATTATTATTATTATTATTATTATTATTATTATTATTATTATTTTGTTTTTTAAGTTTTCTGATGGGAAATGTCATGTCGTTTTCAAAATATCAGGTTTATATAAGCTACGCAACTTTGATATTTAGGCCTACATGTAAAAAGTATGATTGCGTAAGGGCGTTCAGCTGATAAACCTTTCTGCTTGTTCTAGAAATATTACATATTCTACATTAGTTTTGCGTTTCCGCTTATTTTGATGTAGCTGGGACCTTCTTCGACCTGTTACACATGGCGTCAATCAAATAACAGCAGCTGTTAGTGCTTTTGTAGATTAACTCTTGTATCATACGGGATAGAATAGCTTGCCTTCAGTTTATAATCAAACTAGCATGTGCCCGCGGCTTCGCCCGCAATAATTATTTCAAAAATTAAAAATCAAGAGCATAATAGTTAAATCATTATATTTATTAAAATCTACATCACGTAGACTACATACCACGATTAGATTGCGTCACCTGGTAAAAGCGACCTCAGATTCAAGGTCCTTGGCCCAGAAAACCCCTGTATAGTGAGTTTCGTTCAAATCGAACAATGTTTGACTATATTTAGGCATATATTGATTATCCCTCTTCCGTGTAGGTTGAAAATGTCATATGTCTACGGGACTTGACATTCTAAACAAATGAATCGTCCAGGATGGACTTACAAAATCAAGTGATCGCCCGCGATAATTATTTCAAAAATTAAAAATTAAGAGCATAATAGTTAAGTCATTATATTTATTAACACCTAAATCACGTGAATTACATACCACGATTAGATAGCGTCGCCTGGTAAAAGCGACCTCAGATTCGAGGTCCTTGACCCAGAAAACCCCTGAATAGTGAGTTTCGTCCAAATCGAACTAATCCTCTTCGGTGTAGTTTGAAAATTTCATATGTCTGCGTGTCTTGACATTATAAACAAATGAATCGACCAGCGTGAGCTACAACATTCAAGCGATCGCGAAAATTTCATTTCCAAGGTATGACAAAAATAGCCAAAGCCAACTGTAATTGATTTGACATTGAAATATATTACTGAAAACTGATGCTTCGAAAACGCAAAAAATGAACGTTTTCTGCCCGTTTTTCACTCATAACTCGCGAAGGAAAGCTAAAATTAAAATTCCGGCTTCGAGGTGCACTTTCCGACCCTTTAGTCCATCTATGTTTAAAATTTCAGATCTCTGCGTTCAGTAGATTTCGCTGGGCATCGCGGACAGACAGACGGAGGAAGGAAGACAGACACTTCCTTTTATTAATATAGAAGATAGAAGACTAGCATGTGCCCGCGGCTTCGCCCGTGATAATTATTTCAAAAATTAAAAATGAAGAGCATAATAGTTAAATCACTATATTTATTTACACCTAAATCACGTGAATTACATACCACGATTAGATAGCGTCGCATGGTAAAAGCAACCTCAGATTCGAGTTCCTTGGCCCAGAAAACCCCTGTATAGCGAGTTTCGTTCAAATCGAACATGTTTGACCATATTTAGGTCTATGTTGTTTATTCCTCTTCCGTGTAGGTTGACAATTTCATATGTCTGCGGGCCTTGACATTCTAAACAAATGAATCGTCCAGGATGGACTTACAAAATCAAGCGATCGCGTATGACAAAAATAGCCAAAGCCAACTGTAATTGATTTGACATTGAAAAGTATTACTGAAAACTGATGCTTCGGAAAAACAAAAAATACATTTTTTTTGCCCGTTTTTCACTCATAACTCACGAACGAAAGCGAAAATTAAAATTCCGGCTTCAAGGTGCATTTTCCGACCCTTCAGTCCACCTATGTTTAAAATTTCAGATCTCTGCGTTGAGTAGATTTCGCTGGGCATCGCGGACAGACAGACAGGAGGAAGGAAGACAGACACTTGATTTTATTAATATAGAAGATCGATCAAGATAACGGAAAAGAACTCGAAATAACTTTTAAAAAGCATGTAAATCTCACATAATAATGTGCAAGGAATAAACTATGATCGTAGTCATTTTGTTAACTGTTTTCTTTGCAGTCCGGCACAGATTTGTAATTTGCTTGAGAAATTGAATTCATGCAACTATTCTAGTGGGTTCCTTCATATCTGTGGTTCCTTCCAAACCATCGCTCACGTGATGAAACGTATACATTGATAATAAGGCAGACAAGAAGTGAAAACATCGGGAAGTTCTAAGTTTGAAATAGATCAGTAAAATTTCAGTAGAGTAGCTGGTTTACATGAATGAAAATCGTAACATAACAGTAAAAATCCTCATATTTTAACGTAAAACTTTACTCTGGTAATCTTATAACTTCGTTTGTAGATAATTTTTTAGGCGACTCATGTATACATCAGTAGCAGTGAAAAAGTTATTTTCTTTATTTCAAACAGTGGTAACTTCTGACAGAATGAAGATATTTGCAAGCTCTTTTCTTTGATCTAAAATTATGGTTGAATTTTTCCAAGCACCATGAAGAAATAGCTATTTGCTGATACAGTAATTTATTTTTACTGGATTCAAAAATCCTTGATGCAGTAAATCATTCAACAATTTCTATACTATTTGACAATGCCATTAAACTGTTAAAATAGCATGATTTAATATTCAAATAATGGTGATTTTTATGTGATTAATTAAAAAGTGTTAGCTCAAAACGATATTTTTTGGGTCATAGTTAGCTATTTTTAAGGTCATATTGTTTTGCGTATTTCTGCTAGCCTATTTTAGGTCACAAACATCGGGCACTAGCGATTATAAACGAATTTATAAGGATGTATCCAATTACTTAAATTCCATTTTCCAGGCTTTTATCAAAAAGTTTCGCACGGGTTTAGTAGAATCTATAGCTTAAGCCTATTAAATGCACCCTGAGATATGTGTATGTTCGCTTACCCCTCCGAGACCTTTTGATTTAAAGGTCCTAAATTTTCACCATGTGATCCCCATGATCTGGGAAGTGTCTATCTCAAATTCATTCTGATAGGATGGTCGGTTAGGTCAAAATTTAATTTTAAATTTTGGTTAAGGTAATTTATTGTGCTTTATGCAGTTCTGTACAGTCGTGGTATGGACTGCATTCAACGTACTCTTGCGGTGATGGTGTAGATTGCATACAACGTTTTTCAGTGGCGGTATTGCTAAGTTGTAGGGTTGTGAGCGAATCGATCATTCCCGTTTCGGAACATTAGTGTTGTTTTATTATTTGCATATAGTGAGTTTATTTACGTGCCATTATTTTCACTCAATGGTAAATTTCAAATAATGATAAAATTATTTTCCCAGCCTGAGTAACGGCATTCGTTACAAAATGTATAATAATAAGAGGAAGTGTTTGACTTTCTTTTTGTCTGTCTGTGCATCTACTGAACGCAGAGATATGAAATTTTATACATAGATGGACTGAAAGGTGGACGAATGGAGCTCGAAGCCGGATTTTAGATTTCCGCTTTCGGTCGCGAGTTATGAGTGAAAAACTGGCAGAAAACTTTTTTTTTCCCCCTCCATCGAAGCATCAGTTTTCGGTAATAAGTTTCAGCTGTGATACATTTCAATTGTGAAATCAATTACAGGTGGCTTTGCCTATTTTTGTCATACCTTGGAAATAAAAACATCGCGATCGCTTGAATTTTGTAAGCCCATCCTGGTCGATTCATTTGTTTATAATGCCAAGGCACGCAGACGTCTCAAATTTTCAACCTAGACGGAAGAGGGATAATGAATATAGACCTAAATGGGCAAACATTGTTCGATTTGGACGGAACTCACTATGCAAGGGTTTCCTGGGCCAGGGAACTCGAATCTGAGGTTTTTCACCAAGTGGCGCTTTCTAATCGTGGAATAAACTCCAAAGACGGATTTTAGCTGATTAATTATAATTATTAATCGTTTAGTTTATGAATGATTCGCGTGTAAGTGTTAATAAATGAATTTTTTAAATTATGTTGCTCTTAATTTTTAATTTCTATATTAGGCTAATTATCGCGGGCGAAGCTGCGGGCACCTGCTAGTGCTCAATAACAGTAACATACTGATATCTAAATTTAATTTCGTGTTCCGTGCGAAAAATATCCACCACATACAAGTCTAGAAGCATCTAGGTAGCGATTTATCTGTCATGCTAATACTAGAGTAGGATCTGAAATGCTAGTTACAGTGCCACTCTATTAACGACCACTATACGGGAATTATATTGTAACGGGCAGCAATGCGCTATAACACGAGTCCCAACGGCTCAATCACTACTATGCACTTTATTATGCTATTAAAATATCTGTCAATAATGTTATTACAGGTATATTGTGTGCACTGTAATAATGACAATTGCAATATCAATCTACTCCATCCTCCATTTTCAGGGCTGAAATTTCTGCCATTATAGAATTGTAGAGTGCTCAGAAGAAACTGCCCTTGTAATATTCTAATTCCTTTTCTAAGTTTCTTTCTTACTCCCAACGATAGGCTAAGCTGGAAATGTAGAGCAGGTATGGGCAACCTTTAGAAAGATGCGGGCTAAACTTTATGATATTTATGAAGTCGCGGGCCGTAGATAATAGGTAGTTGTGAAAAAATAATCATGATACGATTTTTTGTATTTATAAAGTATAATTATAAAGTTACATGAATGAGAACAAAATCGAACTGATTAGGTATTTACTTACAATCTGCAGAAATTAATGAGAAGCTTGAGCTTGAACTTGAGAAACAAGATAATCAATGTTGGCATCAATCCCACTAATATATACAAGCGCAGAGTGTTTTCAAAATGTTCATCTGTAAGTCTGGTTCGATACTTTGATTTAGGTCTATTGCAACATTTTTCTAGCGCTGACCGGAAGGAACACCCTCGTAGTTCAGGCTTTTGTTTCCCCCTCTCACTCTCTTGTTGGCGAGAACAGAAAATATTTACTTTTCGAGCGCGATTTTAAAATGTTCCGCGGGCCGGATCAAAAGTCGGGGCGGACCACATCCGGCCCGCGGGCCGAGCGTTGCCCATATATGATGTAGAGTCAGACTGAAAATTTCAATACCGTAGCCGGGATTTGAACCACAGATCTTCGGCTCTCAGCGCTTCTGTTCTGTCATAACGGGGATGTTGATAAGTTTACTTAGTAAATAATTGGCAAGTGTTTCCTCCTTTTCTCATCTAATACAAAGCCTACAGCGATGGACAGGATTTCTTACCGACTTCGGACAGAGCATACTGAATTTACGTTGAAACATTGTTTGTTTATTTAATTTCAACACCCCAACAAAAGACTAAATTGAGTGATATATTGAATAATTCTATCATTAAAGGGTAAATATCTCAATTGTTTATGCTACTTTTCGAGTGCTGATATAAGGAATAGTTACTTGTTTATTTTGTAAAGAAATCTAGAATAACTGTGTCAAAATTATAACTTACAATTTTCGATGTTAATATTAGTGTTCATTATATGTTTTATTAATGCCCGGTTTCTACAAACTTGTGAATTACCTACGGGTAAATTATCCTGGACAAATTAGTTCCATTTCACCCACAATGATATACTGAGTTGTATATACTTGGAGTTGTACAGTTAATTTAATTCAGAAGGCTTTGATTCTCATTGTTTAAATTATAATTGATCCTACAAAAAGGTTAAATTTTATCCAGCCATCCATGAAAGGATAAATTAACCCGACGATTTACCCTTGGAAAGATCTAGCCCGAGTTTATAGGAACATTTTTTCTGTTATTTTCATATTTACCCAGAGGACATTTATATAGAAACTCGCCACAATAGTAAGTGATTGCTATCTTTAAATTATTTGTGTTTGTGTGGTGTTATTCTTGTGTAAATTCTGTCCATTGGATAATTTACCCATAGGTAATTCGCGATTTTATAGAAACCGGCCATAAGACGGCTAAAATTGTTTGTTTAAAGCCCAAAAAGGGTTATTCCACGAAAATAAAAGCCTAAAAATCCTGGCCCTAATGATCACGTGCGGCGTGCACTGTGTTTTATCATTTGTGAAAAGATACAGGCCTATACATCTTTCTTCTAGGTAAATAATATTAGCAATAACTTATAAATCTTAATATGTGTAAGCTATATGAGAATGTCTGTGTAACGTATTTCGCATTTTTTGTATGATACGAAATGAATCAAAATTCCTAGGATTTCACTATGAATTCTTTGTTTCAGAACGAGCTGTGAAGTCATTCATCATTTGTTTAGCGCATGTTTCATGAGAACA
The DNA here is from genome assembly GCA_964059195.1 of Ectobius pallidus. Lineage (NCBI taxonomy): Eukaryota > Metazoa > Arthropoda > Insecta > Blattodea > Ectobiidae > Ectobius > Ectobius pallidus. The sequence goes on along the minus strand of CAXKWD010000007.1, from coordinate 161,723,189 downwards.
AATGCTAAACGAAAGCATTCGCTTGGCAGTGTCTACTTAGGTTTAGTTCTGAATGTCTCTGGTGAAGAGAGGTCTTTAGGGAAATTAAAAACAATGAAGAGTACAGGATAAATTGAATCACTCCTAATCTGCGTTCGCGCGGGACCAAAAATAAATATGACATGCAATTATTTTCATTTTCCAATTGAGCTGTGCATCTTTGAGAATGTCAAATGTTCCACCAATGCTAAACATATAACATGACAATTTTAGACTAGTCTGTATAATTAGTAGGCCTATATTTTCGTGGCCGTAGCAAGGCTCTTCTGCGCCCTTGGCGAGTTTGACAAATCTGCGCCCTTCAATACTGGGGGTTTGAACATTTTTTTTTTAAATTTCTGTAAAATTGTTTATTATTTTAATATAAAAACACTGTTATTATCAAAGAAAACCTAAACCTCAATTTGAAAATGAACTAAGTGTTGGACTTTTCATGGTATTTTCAGACGATTGAACTAGTTAAAAAAGAATTAAATAAAATCTAGTATCAAAAGTAAATTACATAATAGACCTGAGGCCTACTAAAATGTTTAACAAAATAATTTTTTTTCGAATAGTTGAACCACTTTCATCTCAATAATAACGTACATTTTAATTTTTATTGTTATATCATTCCATACTGTTCATGATTTATTTTATACTCTGTCAATAAAAAATGTGTTAATTAAAGAACGTTGCATGACTGCTTTTTGTTTGTAGACAATCGGCATAATACTACAGATAGTTCACGTCCAGTAATTTTTAATAACCTGAAAGATTTCTTCCATTAACGTAGAATTTTTATTGCTTGATAAATTGCACCAGTCTAAAAAATAGGCGGGATTCTTCATGGTTAATTTTGCGTCCTCTATGTACCTGCGCCCTTGGCGGGGGCCTATCTCGCCACCTCCTAGCTACGGCCCTGCATATATTGTAATTGAGTGCTGGTGGAAGATTTGTTTGATCTTAATAGACATAATAGTATATTGCGATACAAGTGCCGTAAGGCACGTTTACGGGTCGAGGAAACAGATTGAAAACCCTCGGCTGCGCCTCGGGTTTTTAAGTTTTCGAGACCCGTAAATGCCTTTACGGCCCGTGTGTTGCATGCTATTTTTTGCACGATGATTATTTATATCAATTTAATTATATTAATTGTGATATTACCTGAAAATATTATGTAAATACATTCTTGAAAATAGATGTTTATTTCAGAAAGTGATTCGCATGTGTTTGTTGTTATGGGAACCTAATATTTGTCCTGGGGGCCGTGGCCATAAAGGCTTGTATTATGAAGTGTATCGTAATGAATTATGACGTAGCGCTTGGACCGTAAGTGTTTTAACCTCATCGCAACCGGCCTTAGCAACAAGACTGTGTGGGAATGTCAACTTACGATCCATGTAAACAAAGTTCGTAAGTACCACTTACTAGCTAAGGAGTGCAAAAAAGTTTATTCAATACTTTGATTAATGAAGATACTCACAGAAAATAAAATGAACGCCATCTGTTTTGCAAAAACAACGAGATAATTTACTAAACATGGAACGAGATAAACTAAACGATATAATTTACTAATGGAACGAGATAACGAGTTTAATAAACAAAATAATTATAGTGCTTCAAAAAAAAATGTATACACATTTTGAAGTGTCATAGAAAATCTATTTTCCGTTCAACAAGGTTAAATTTCTGGAAATGGAAAGCTTAAAGTCCAATTTGAAAAATAAATGACTTTTTGATGAAAATGTTGTTCAATGTTCAAATGTTAAACTGTTAATGTTCAAATGTTCAAAATGGTGGCCTTCATGATCAATACATTTCTGAGAACTGATTCCGTGCATCGTACCAAAGTGTCCAATGAAATTTCTGTGCACAACGCTTGAATCACATTCCAAAGTGTTATAGGTTACATGGTTTACGTTTGTACACATCTTTTACTGTGCCCCAACTGTTAAACGATTGTTGAAATTATTGTTGGATGATTGTTGAAACGATTATTGGCACGATTGTTGGATGATTGTTGAGACTATTCTGCTGTCACCTGATGAAGAAATATAACATTACTTTCTCCCCAAAATTTAACCTTGTAGAACGGGAAGTAAATTTTCTATGACAGTTCAAAGTGTGTAGGCCTATACATTATTTTGAAGCACTCTGTATTTAGGGGCAGGATGTTTATTTGAATTTTTTATTTTCTCCCCTTTCTCTTACATTCATCTCAAACTTAAAATATGCATGATTTTACCTCTCCGTTTAAAATCTACTCTTAAGGGGGAAGATGCATCTCTTTGGGTGTTAAAAACATGCAATTTTTCCTTCACTAAATTGAAGAGGAAAATCTGTAAATAGACCTGGGATTTTAGGCTCTAAAAGAATTAGTTTTATGCACCTAAAATAGGCTTTTAAAAAAAGTAAATAGGCTTTTAAAAGACAAAATAGGCACGTAAAATATGATTTAAAAATGTGTAAACAGACAGAAAATAGACTTCAAAATTCTACAATATGCTCTTAAACTGTAACGTGACTTTTTTACTGCAAGAAACGTGGTATACCTATTCTTAATAGAAATAATTCGAAAAATTAAGACAGAATTAAAAATATATTTATCAAAAACAGTTTTGTTTATATGAAAAATTGACACAATATGGCACTTCTTACTATATACTTGGTACTTGTTGTTTTGAGCTAATCCTCCCCCGTCAGTCAGAATTCCTTTGGCGACAACCGTTTGGGAAAATCAAGTTTCTGTGAAAAACTCACTCTCTGCTGATCTGCTCTTTATTCAGGGATGTCCATTAAATGATTGTAAAAGTTACAGAAGTTGAATTTTATTTTAAATGTACAAAATAGACATTTTAGTCACTAAAATAGTAAAAGTAGGCTCCAAAGGTCCAAATAGGCATTTTAGGGCACTATAAAACTCTATTAATATAAGTGATTTATCATGAAATGTCAACATATTTTTAAAAATTCATGTTATTTTATAAGGAACAAAATAGGCATTTTCCTTAAAATCCCAGGTCTAATTATAAAGGACAAAATAACTTGGATTTTTTTTAAATGCTCAAAGGAGTAACTACCCCATTAAAGTGAATACGTAAAGCAATGATTCTGGTCAAAAGTAAAGCGTGAAGGTAGTATGTCGATATGCATCCCAGAGACCGCGTTTTATTGATTCGCAGCGACGGACTGAGAACGCGTTCCACCTATCACAAGTTTAGGGTGTATCCACGTGTCACTTACTTTCACTTTCATAAACAACACATTATTCAAATAGTTATTTATGATCCAAGTGTTAAAAAACAAGATTTTATTTTGAGAGTAGGTTATGTTTGCGAAACGAGCCCGTAAGAGCGAGTGTAGTAATCCTACGAGCAAATATAGTATATTGCGATAAGCGGTGCATACGGCACGGGTATTGCATGCTATTTTTTGCACGATGATTTTTTATATCAATTTATCTATATTAATTGAGATATTAGCTGAAAATATTATGTATATACACTATTGAAGATGGATGTTATATTTCAGAAAGTGATTCGCATGTGTTTGTTGTTATGGGAACCGAATATTTGTCCTGGGGGGCCTTGTCCACAAAGGCTTGTATTATGATGAGTGTCGTTAGTAAATTCTTACCGCTCGGAAATTTGTTTTGTTTCCATAGCAACAAGATTGCGTGCGGGAATGTCAACTTACGATCCACGGCAACAATATTCGTAACTACCACTAATTAGTTAAGTCGTGCAAAATAGTCATTTTACCACATGTATCATACATACACTATGCACTCTTTCTCCTACATTATTCAAAATCTATTTAGAGTACATATTAGGCCTACAACATTGCAAAAACAGTTGAAAACCCAGATGAATACCGATAGAAGATAATATGATCTATACATTACATTTTGCCGATGACCAAATAATAATGGCACAAGATTATGAAGATATTGAATTCATGACGAGGAAATTGGTTTCAGATTATGAGAATTAAACAGGAAAAAACAAAATATACATGCATAGGAGGTATTCAACAAGATATAACGTTAAATAATAAAGTTATTATTAAAAACATAGAGAATTACAAATATTTAGGCATAACGATTCATAAAGATGGTGGAATGGAGAAAGAAATTCAGAATTGAAACACTCTGGGCAGAAAAGCGGTGGTCTAGAGGTAGCGTGACCGCCTCTAGATCCAAAGGTCGCGGGATCAAATCCGGCCGCTGTCGATGGGGTTTTCAGGAGAAGAGGGACTTTAAGCTGGGGGGCCCATGTCGTAGATTTACAGCACATAAAAAAAACTCCAAGCCTAAATTAGAGCCTCTGGACAAAATTTCTCGGCCCTTTCACGTCCTTATCATACCTGCCCCTCTGCCTCCTCTCGGAAAATAAGCGTAACAAAATTCACATAGGTACAGAAACATCCACTTGGAGGCCCTTCACCCCACATAGGGGTTATAGGAATCCAGACAGACCATTGAAAGAGCTTTTTTACCTTCGACTGACTAAAAAATACCTTGTTGTCCCTTGAGGATACACGAACAAATTTAAATCTTCATGCCATAAAATATACCGGTATATGAACTTTAGATACAACCTACTCGACTATATATATACAGTACATATAATTTATATTTATTTGAGTAAGTATCTGCTAAAAATTCCCTATTATTGTTTTGACATTTGTAACATGGAAGGGGCCCCGACATGGTATTTGGTACCTGGGCCCGGAATTACATGTGCGAGTCACTTGAAATTAGAATCTGAATCCACAGGATGTAAGGTCTGTCCATCACCTAACTCGATCTGCATTGTCCCTCCAACTGAGAGCGTGACCGCAGAAGGAAACGTCATTCGAAACCTATTACAAGCTAATAATACGGTACAATGGACTCGCCAGACAAGACTGTGTTGATGAATCTCTGTTACGTATTCTCTCATGTTAGGAAGCTATGAGAACAAGTTTCCTATTTTATGAGATCTGCAGAGAGAAGTTTATGAACAATAAGTACAGACCGTATTTTTTGGTAACAGTGATAAGCGAACATGGGTCTATAGTAGCCCCTAGATGATCAATAATATTAACTAGGGATGGGTCGATACCAGATTTTCTCGATACTCGATACCGATACATGATTTTTTCCTCGATACTCGATACCTTCAACATTTCCAGTTGCAATAAATAAGTATATTAAAAATTAACATTTGAGAGAACTGTGTAATACCGACTAAAATAATTAAGTCTGCATAATTATTTAATGAGACAAAATTTAATATCATCAGTAGCCTATAATTATTTTTAAACTCTACATTAAAACTAAAATTAGTTTTTTTAAACAGTCCACTTACAAGTTTTGTTAAAAAATACTAGCATTCTCACTTAATTGCAGAATTACAAAAGTATCGAAAAAGTATCGAGCTAGTTTTCTGAAGTATCGTTCGATGCCGATACCATGCAAGTATCGAGAGTATCGAGGTATCGAAAGTATCGAGGACCCATCCCTAATATTAACAATATTCGCTTCAGTATTGACGGATGGCCATATTGATGGAAATATTGATCGTCTAGGAGCGCATTGAAGCGTCCTATCAATATTCACGGATATTGATAGAAAATTATATTTTCTGTCAATACTGAAGAACCGTTTGAACGTCTAGGAGGTTTATTTTCAATATTTCCTTCAATATCAGTTGTTTGTGAGACTGCAAAGTGATTTTGTAGTCATTCGGTTCTGTAGAACGCAAAAAATTAGGCAAATGTTCGTGTGTAAAGTGGTACTCACCTTGTACCACTCTTTGGACCAGCGTCTATTTCTCTCATTGATTTTTCTTTTTCGCACAGTGTAATAGTCCTATTTCTTCAGCCAAAACAATCTGATACTTAAACCTTGTAAGAAGTTGTACAATATGCATTCAGTAGAGGCAGACATAGCATAAATAGATCATATTGAAACCTAGTGGAGTTTATAAATCAATACTGGAATTCAGCTCATTGTTTGTGTTGTGTATGAATTTAATGCGAAGCTTTTCAATCAGGGGAAGTTAATCTCGCATTACGAATGACCTACTGGATATTCTGATGAAAAGCGTAACAAAACTGAATATTGGAAATGACATGTTATTTTGTATTATATTCCGGCTGGAAATGACTCATGATTTAATAGCAAAGGCCCGGAAGTCTGTCAGAAGACGTAATATACATGCAAATATGCTCTAAAATTTGTCAATTATGCTCCGGAACCAATGAAGTATGCTCTATCATTTAAATAATATTAATACTTTACGTTTTCTTGCTATCTGAGTTACGGTAGGTTACGAAATACGAAAAATAGTACAAGTTATATAGTGCCATCAAGAAGTCACTCCGCAGCTCTTGTACAGGCGAGAAACCGCTAAGAAACGGAATTCAGTTGGCAGCGCTAGGGTGTGGTTATAATATACTGCTATAATAATGTATGAAGTAGGAAGTAAAATTGACATATAACTCATCTGCTTAAATAATATGTTGAAACTGTTTACTGTTTTCTTGAAGACATAAATTTTCGCGTTTTAATTTACTTTCGAAAGCTTTCCTTACTTACTTACTTATTTACTTTTTTACTTACTTTCTTACTTACTTACTTACTTACTACTTGCAATGGAAGTGGGGCACCAATACTTAGTTACTTGCTTACTCAATGCCAATAGACAATTCTTCAGCAAGCTAAAGGAATATTATCTATTTTATAGAACCCGAAGGTTCCTTGCCGCGCTTACCTGAGCTCGCCATTCAACCATATTCTGTGCTAACTCCATCCAACCATTCCTCGCAAATCCAACTTCTCTTAAATCTATCCTAATATTGTCCTCCCACCTACGTCTATAGGTCTTCCAGGTGGGGTTTTCCCTTCGGGTCTCCCAGTCAATATTTTTTAGATATGTCTTTCCTCGCCCATGCGCGTAACATGTCCAGCCCATTTCATCCTCCGTGTTTTAAGTCCTTACTATATCCAGTGAAGAGTACAGGTTATGAAGCACGTCACTAAGCAGTTTTCTCCAGTCCCCATTTTTATCTCTCATAGGCCCAAATATTTTCCTAAGCCCCTGTTTTCGAATACTCTTAGATTATGTTCTACCCGAAGAGTAAGCGACCAAGTCTCACATCCACATAATCATCTAGCATAGGTTATTTCGATAATAAAATGAAAATTAATAAACAAGTAACACGAGGTCGCTCAAAGTCACCTATGATCACTACAACCTTACCGAAACATTCATGAAACTATGTAAATTGCAAAAATAAAAAATAAACTGTCTGTTCTATAGTTTCACGGACAAGTGAGGCAGGCATCCTAAATAACCTGTCTGAACACTGGATTCTTAAGATTTCTCCAGGAACCACACCATGTAACAGTCCCTCGTGGCAGGATGTTATGCTCCGTAAAGTGTGGCAAACAGTGTTTTTAAACAGAAGTTACATAACAGAAAGCACTGTGACAAAGTTAATGACACATTTAAGAAAACCGAGCGAGGTGGCCGAGATGGTAACGTCCTGGACTCGCATTCGGGAGGTACCAGGTTCAAATCCCATGGCGCGGCCAATGGTTTCCTGATTGGCCTGTCTGATTGGTAAAAACTAAAATCTTGTGTTGTTAAAATCAGTGCCGAGTTAAAAAATATAATATACGGTACACTTGTATTATATGGATGTGAGACATGGCCGCTTACTGGTCGGGAAGAACATAATTTGAGAGTAAGTTATTCGAAAACGGGGGCTTAGGAAAATAATTGGGCCTAAGAGAGAATAAAATGGGGACTGGAGAAAACTGCTTAACGACCAGCTTCATTACATGTACTCTTCACCAGATAGAGTAAGGGTAATTAAATCACGGAGGATGAAATGGGTTGGACATGTTTCGCGCATGGGGAGGAAAGACATATCTCAAAATTAATGACTGGGAGATCCGAAGGGAAAATACCACCTGGAAGACCTAGACGTAGGTGGGAGGACAATATTAGGATAGATTTAAGGGAAGTAGGATTTGCGAAGGATGACTGGATGGAGTTAGCACAGAATAGGGTTGAATGGAGGGCTCGGGTAAGCGCGGCAATGAGTCTTCGGGTTCCATAAAATATATAATATTCCTTTAGCTTGCTAAAGAATTGTCTATTGCCATTGATTAAGTAAGTAATATACACTTTGTCCACAGATTTGTTGCAAAATATCCATAAAAACGTAATGTCCTTAGGCTATTTCAAATTAGTCCCTGGTATAAGGCGAAAGAATCGTCTGATATAATGTTATTATCATTCTCATGACCTAAAATCGTTTGAAAAATGACCTATAAAATGAAATTTTAAAGAAAATGACTTATTAATTATAAAGAATGACCTAAAACTGATATTTTATTTACAAAACAAATTATTATTGTACACAAAGTTATAGACTAATTTGTACATAATTGTAAAAACTGTAAATGTAGAAGTGATGTTGTAGGTCTAAAAACTTGGTTGTTTGTTCCTGATTGGAGCATCTGAGAAGAAAAGTAAGAAAATTGATTTTAAAGTAGATCCTACAAAATGTTGCATTATAGTAACCTATTAATTTAGTTACATATTTAATTGCACGAAAATAACTAAATAAGGAAGCAAATGTCACGAAAATGATTAAAAAATGACGTAAAAATGAAATAAACGCCCTAAAATATAACATGGTATAAAATGACAAAAATGACCTAATAAAAATGCATTTCTATAACCTAGAGGCCACGATTAGGATTAATCTACAAGTTAGCAATGTCTATGAAGCATCAATAAAAAGATGACATGTCATTAGAATCCGGGCCCTGGTTATTATCATTCCCTCGTCATGAACAACCATGAAATTTATCAACTAAAATACAGGCATAAGGAAAAAATTAAGAAAGATGTTCATTTGCAAGCATAATTTCATTTCCAAATTACAATTCTTTTAAATCATGCGAGTTCTGAAGCAGGTGGGCTCTATCCAGTCTTCATAATCAACCCTCCTTCCGGTTCTCACATTAATACAGTATCACTGACCTTCACAATGCTCCGTTCATTTCTCCCCCTCATGTAAATTTGTCGCACTGACAGTGGTCGTTAAGGCAAGTCGCATTGTCCTATCTCCACAGCCGTTTCATTCTGTTATTCGACTTTTTTTTTCTAGCTCATTTTGTTTCATTTTATTGAACACAACTTATATAAGTTATTAGGCACGTTATCAATTACATGTATCGAGAAAATGCTAAAGGCCATTTAAAAATAGAATAAAATCAGGTAAACTGAAATAACAAAGTGCCAGAATGCTTTTGTTTAATCAGTGATAATTGCAATTATGATATGCAGAACATAAGTTATTTTTGTAATCGATTTCCGAGTTAAGCTCCAGATCGATTCATTAAGCAGGGCTTTCTTCCGCGAGGTGTAGTGCGATTTTTATGGGCTAAAGGGCATAACTCGAGTAAAATTCACAGAGACATGCGTGGCGTGTATGGGGACGACTGTATGGACCATATCAATGTCTCCAGGTGGTGTGCATTCTTCGAAGATGGCCGTGACAACCTTTCTTTTGTTTGGTCCCATGAAGAAATTCCTGGCCGGTAAAGGTTTTGCGTCAGATGCAGAAGTGAAAACAGCAGTCCGCAGATGCATACACTCCAACCGAACGGACTTCTATGGACAGGGTATTTTTAAACTGGTGTCACAATGGGAGAAATGTGATGAGAAACTTGGCCACTATATAGAAAAATAGACAAAAGATGTCCCTTCATGTGTGCATTTGTTTGTAATTGTACCTATTAAACTATATATATTTTGTGCGTTACTTTTCTATCCACCCTCGTATTCACAGCACACCGCCGTCACCATTAATGAACGGTAAGATTCAGAGAAATGTTCTCTCTCGATACTCTAATAGAGTTATGTGTTATTAGATCAGGTGTTAAGTAGCTATCGAGGAATTGAAATCTTGACCTTACTGGGGTGAAGATGGCGCTATCGAGACGTCGTGACGCGCCTGACAAGTTGCTCATTTCCGCATCCACAGGATATTGCAGCGCGTTATTCAAGATAAGCCAGCTTCTTCCTTACACCCACGTCAAGAGTCCTTCCTCTTCACACTTCACACAGGAGTAGTGTTTCCAACTTAGTGGAATTCCCGTTAAATTTGGTGGATTTTTAATCTTTTCAACATGGAAAAATATGGTTTTAACGGATAGTGGATTTTTTAGTGTATATAGTGTTTTGATGGAATATTTTAAAAAAATCTAATATTGCATATTTTAACTTTTAGCGGATCACATTTGAGGGTGATGAAATTACCAGTAATACCTCTCGTTAAAGAGATCGAGTTTCCAAATGATTGAAACTTATAATGGTTGAAACTTATATCTGTGGAATAGGAGAAAAAAGCAAAATATAAGTGAATTTTGGGATTAGGCCTAAAAGAGAATCTATATGCAAGTGCTTTTAATTCTTTTCAAGAAATTTCGGAATTGCTCTTATGCTTTTAGTGCTGCCATGGTCAAATGCAGAATTAGTTAACTTAGGCCTAATTTAGCGGATTTTGAACACTGTTTTAACGGAACACTTTCTTTTAGCGTTGGCAACACTGCACAGGACTTCCACCAGGGGACATGTGTCTATCTGAAATGTATTCTAAAGTCCACTGAATCTATACTTGAATCATTTTTTTAGAAACCCCATACGTAGGCATCTTACGGAACTGGAAACTACTGAATGTTGAAAAAACGATTAATTTTTTTGTTTGTTTATTTTTTTGCTTTTGTTTTTTTCATTTTTTGATTTAGAATAGTTTTCTATATTTAAAAATGTGAAAGTCTTTTTGATGCCTGCAGGAATGTTGGTTTGGAAATTAATACAGAAAAAAAAAATATGGTCATGAAACGTCAAAATAATGCGCTACAAAATATTAGAAGAGCCGGTAAATTGTTCGAACAAGTGGAGAAATTCAAATATCTGGGAGCATTAATTACAGACATAAATAATGTTAAGGTAGAAGTTAAACGTGCAGACTGAAATCAGGATATGCCTGTTTTTATGCAATTCATAAAGTCTTATCTTCTCGTCTTCTGTCCAGAAATCTAAAATTCAAAATTTACAAGACAATTATCCTCCCGGTTGTATTATATGGCTGTGACACATGGTCGCTTACTCTTCGGAAAGAACATAATCTGAGAGTGTTCGAAAACAGGGTGCTTAGGAAAATATTTGAACCTAAGAGGGATGAAAATGGAGAAAACTGCATAACGATGAGCTTCATAACCTGTACTCGTCACTGGATACAGTATGAGTAATTAAATCACGGAGGATGAAATGGGCTGGACATGTTGCGAGCATGGGGGAGGATATATATTGACTGGGAGACCCGAAGGGAAGAGACCATCTGGAAGACATAGACATAGGTGGGAGAATAATATTAGAATAGATTTAAGGGAAGTGGGACTTCCGAAGGATGGTTGGATGGAGTTTAGCACAGAATAAGGTTGAATGGTGGGCTCAGGTACGCGGGGCAAAGAACCTCCGGGTTCCATAAAATATATAATATTCCTTTAGCTTGCTTAAGAATTGTCTATTTCCATTGAGTAAGTAAGTAATGGGTTTTAGAACTTTGTAAGTTTATATGCTCAAATAATTGGATTTTAAAATAGCGATGTGCACATATCCTTGTGAGAACCGAGAGAGAGAGAAAGAGAGAGAGAGAGAGAGAGAGAGAGATAGATGTCTTCGTCCACAATGATTACAACTTTAACTCCGGTAAGATTCGAACTCTATTCCCTGAGCACAGGAATCCCGCAAGCTGGCACGGAGCTGCCGAGACAACTGTACGGATTTACACCCCACGTTACATGAGAATAAAATAAGTAGAGAGCTTTATAAGGTTTTTGCCGTATGAAAATTTAATTTGCGTCTTTCTTTGTTTCTAGAAGCGACAAAGGGCGTCTCTAGGGGCTACAGTGAAGCAGGAATAGCTGACCACAATGCAAGCTCATGGAGTGAAAAGAATGTTTAATGACTTTAAACCAGTCGCTGCTTCCATCGCGAACTCATGGGCAGTGTAAAGCTGTGTAGATCGCAAGGCGTAATGTTGAACATTCTCTGGCCTGAAATCGCTGCATTGTAAACACTTCCTGGGCAGACGGCCAGAAACCGTGAAATGCATGTTTTTCGTTTGTCATAAGCTTGTTTGCACACGTGTTCCAGAACTGTAGCACGGAGCTCTCACATGTCTTTTCCTTATAACTAAAGACAGGATTTTTTAAATATAGAAAATATATTTTTTTTTTTACACAGGATGTTTCAAAAATACTTTTACAAACTTCGGGCATGGGTTCCTTACACCAGGGGTTCTCAAACTTCCTTTATTCGAGGACCCCTTTAATTATTAATGTTGTCATTGCGGACCCCTAAAAAATGACCCTTTACTATTTTTTACCAATTTTGAAGTAATAACCATTTGAAACATTTAATTCAAAACGAAAAGCTATAGGATAGAAAAAGAAAGCAGTCTGTTTGTTTTGATACATTTTTTTTTATTTCTGACAGTGAATTCAATTGCAAAACGACAGGACTCTTAGTATTAATTATAAAAAAATTACCCATGGAACAGTTATATTTCAGTGAGAAGGATGGTGTTGTTTTTTGCTTTTGACAATCTCTGAAATATTGGGTTTTATTTTTTAAAGTTTCAGCCTTAAATCTACTACAATATTAAAAAATCTCCCCCTGGGGGTCCGCGGACCACACTTTGAGAACCCCTGCCTTACACCAAAAAAAGGAAAAAAGTTCATATGAACATATGTCCCATAATCCTTGTTTTCTCGTTATTAATTTATTAATGAAAGTTTGCGTTCAACGACCCATCAAGGTCCGACCTCGGAACTTCATTTCTCTATGCACTCGTTCATAGAAGGCTTTGACTCATGCACGTCTAGAAGGAAGAGGAGGACATTTCGAGCATTTGTTATGAGTTTTGTGTGTTGATTGTTATGAGTGCAACAATGTGTTGAATAGTTCCTAACGAGAAAACAAGGATTATGGGACATATGTTCATATGAACTTTTTTCCTTCTATTGGTGCAAGGAACCCATGCCCGAAGTTTGTAAAAGTAGTTTTGAAACACTCTGTATAAGCTTATTAAAGTGCTTAAACTTGCTAAATATCTATTTCACGTCTTACTGATTCCAAATAAGTATACTTTTCAGTGAATATTTGCATGTATTGCATGCTATTTTTTGCACGATGATTATTTATATCAATTTAATTATATTAATTGAGATATTAGCTGAAAATAGATAGATAGATAGAGATTTATTGCTGGAGACATTTTCAATGTATAGCAACGTCAAGAAAATAAAATAAAATACAACTTACAACTATAATTAAAACCACTCAATATAATAATACTCTTCAACACTGTAGAGAGGGTTAGTTGATAAAAATCTTTTGATTGTTCTTTTAAAATTACTTAAAGTCATTATCTTTATGCTTTCTGGCAGACTATTGAATAAATTCAATGACATCACCTCATAACTATTCTGAGTCTTGGTATATTTATATTTATTTATATATAAATAACTACTGCTTCGAGTAGGATAGTTATGAAGAGATGTGCATTGAGTGTAATCAGACAAGTTCTTCTTTACATGAATAAGACAATTAAAAACATATATACATGGAAGGGTAAGAATACCAAGTTCGATAAAAAGTGGTTTACAGTGTGCTTTCAGGGGAGCTCCGCATATTATCCTCACTGACCTCTTTTGCAGTAGTAGAAGTTTGTTTGTGTAAGCATGGTTGCCCCACAGCAAGACTCCGTAGCTTAGATGACTATATATATGACTATAATAAACAGTTGTTAAAGTTGTTTTACTAATACTGTGACTAAGAGCTCTTAGCATAAACAGACCTTTGCTAATTTTACTTGCTACATATTTGATATGGGACTTCCATCCTAAATCGGGATCGAGATAAATGCCTAGGAACTTAACAGAAGAATTAATGTGATATGAAGATCTGCGTAAACTAAATTTGATGCTAACCGTTTTATTCTGATTGAGACTAAGTTTATTAGAATTACACCAATCCTGTATTTGTATAGAAATCGTTTCAAGTTTACTGTCTAGATTTTCATTACTTGAACTACAGATATTCAAGGCTAGATCATCTGCAAAAAGATAAGTTTCCAGGCATCCATCGCTTATGCTATCAGGAAGATCATTGATGTAAATCAAAAATAAAATTGGACCCAGTACCGAGCCCTGTGGGACACCATACTTAACATGTCTAAAATGATAATGTTTCCCATGTAAGTACACAGATTGCTGCCTGTCATATAGATATGAAGACAAAATGTTAATGCTTTTGGAGTCAAAACCATAAAAATCAAGTTTCCTCATCAGAATTTCATGAGAGATTGTGTCGAATGCCTTTGTGAGATCAAAGAAACGCCCACATGTCAAGTCACCACATTCAAGTGCATCTAAGCTTCTCTTTGTGAACGCCTTTATGGCTTCAACAGTACTATGGCCAGCTCTAAAGCCAAATTGATTAGGCGAAAATAATAGACTATCTTCAAAGTAATTAATTATCTGTTTATTTAGCAATATCTCGAAAGCCTTTGACACAATTGGAATAATACTAATAGGTCTGTAATTAGCGTATTCAGATTTACTTCCTTTCTTGTGAATAGGAATAACTTTAACTATTTTAAAAGAAACAGGAAATGAAGCATTGTCAATACAGATATTAAAAATGTGTGTTAGAGGTTCACATATGAACATGGCAGCTAGTTTTAACATTTTAGAGTTGAGGTTATAAACATCAACACAAGAACTGTTACTGAGCTTTAAAATGATAGAATAAACATTTTCAACCGACACATGGGTAAATCTGAACATGCTACTAGTCTGTCTTGTGTTATTATACATTATATCTATGGGATTATCATTATCTTTTATGTTATTAACAATTTGATCAACTTGATCGGTAAAAAAGGAATTCAGTTTGTCAATATTATGTATATACATTATTGAAGATAGATGTTTATTTCAGAAAGTGATTCGCATGTGTTGGTTATATGGGGACTGAATATTTGTCCTGTTAAAATCGCCAAAAACTAGGGGGCCTTGGATCCGGTCTTCCATAAAGGCTGGTATTATGATGATTTTACTTACGGCACTTGTGCTGTTTGTAATTTTTACCGCACGGAGATTTCTTTTGTTTTCATAGCAACCAGATTGCGTGCGGGAATGTCAAGTTACGATCCACGGCAACAATATTCGTAAGTACCACTAATTAGTTACGTCGTGCAAAAAATCATTTGAAAACGACCTCAGAGCAATCCGGATAGTTGGATTTCGGATAATTGGAGTTCTACTATATTAAGAGTTCTTGATATCTCTTGTATGTACATATGTGTGAAGTATGCAGAAGTAGGCAGAGATGCACTGATTAGCATATTATTCAATTGGAAGTGGCATTCCTTACAAATGGGAGCCATTATATTCGTGACCCCTGACCACGACTTGTCGCGTGCCTTAGCGCACTGCACATCTGGTAACGGTTCAGTATGCAGTTCAGTAGACCATATTTCAGTTGGTTTGTCAGTGAAAATCATTCATGTCCC
Organism: Ectobius pallidus; assembly: GCA_964059195.1. Taxonomy (NCBI): domain Eukaryota; kingdom Metazoa; phylum Arthropoda; class Insecta; order Blattodea; family Ectobiidae; genus Ectobius; species Ectobius pallidus. The sequence continues at coordinate 161,707,517 of CAXKWD010000007.1, read as the reverse complement.
ACATAATTCCCCTTGAACTTCTCTTGACCAACAGATATCCACTGATATACCGCGTGTTTGATACCGACCAATAACGTTTATCAACTCCTCGGATATAGACCACTCACGATCACTTATCTTAAGAATTGCTTGCTATTAATTTGAGGATGCCAATTTATCTAATAAAACGCCAGCTCGTTACTGGACACGTAAGGCATCAACGTGAGGTGATTAATATGTCACATGCTGCCAGTTGAAAATAATAAAAAGAAATTATAACCTGTACTCATCACCGGATATAGTAAGGGCAATTAAATCACAAAGGATGAAATGGGCTGGACATGTTGCGCGCATGGGGGAGGAAAGACATGAATAAAAAATAGTGACTGGGAGACCCGAAGGGAAAAGGGCACTTGGAAGACCTAGACGTAGGTGGGAGGGCAATATTAGGATAGATTTAAGAGAATTAGGATTTGAGGGGGATGGTTGAATGGAGTTAGCACAGAATAGGGTTAAATGGCTGGCTCAATAAGCGTGGCAATGAACCTTCGGGTTCCATAAAATAGAAAAGATTCCTTTAGCTTGCTTAGGAATTGTCTATTGTCATTGAGTAAGTACAGTAAATAAGTAATTAAGTAAGTAAGTATGATTAAACATTAAACTATGGGAAAGGGTATGATCATACCCGAATGCTGCATTGCTTGAAATAGAACCACGGTATTGCAATGTTCAGGAAGTGTGGTGATAACGCGGGATTTTCCTAATCGTGGCAACAGACTTAAACAGGAAATTACAAATCATTGAGTCTAGTGAATAAACCTGGCCTACTTAAGAGGTCAGTGCATTAAAAATGAAAAACTTTTCTGCTAAATGTTTTATTTTTCAATTTTTTAATCGAAATAGTTGATAACATCGTTCCACTAACACTGAAAATGATAAATATGCACACTAACAAACTTGAGAAATACTTATATCAGTAGCAGTATGTAATCATTTATATTTATTTTCTAGAATCCATGAATAAAATATATTATAGCACAGTCACTAAATTTATCACAATATTTTAGTCTTCAGTTTTTTCGTTTTGGCTCTTCGGATTTTCTTTCTTGTTTTACTGAGTTATTAATGTACGGTAATTAAATTTAATTTGCTATTTTTAGTTTCTTGAATTATGCTTTCAAAACACAGGCCTAATACTTTAAATAAAGTAATTATGTATAAAAACATATTTTTGAAATAATTTAATAATAAATTACCCCTAAATGATAAAACGGTCGGAGGTGTATAGGTAGCGTTCCAGTCTCTAGATCCGAAAGTCGCGGGATCATACCCGACAGCGGTCGATGGATTTTTCAGGACGTAAAATTCCTGGGCACGGAGTCCTCAGGAAGGCACTTTAAGCTGGGGGGCCCTTGTCGTAGATTTACAGCACGTAAAAGAACTCCAAGCCTAAATTAGAACCTGTGGACGAAATTAATCAGACCTTTCACGTCCTCGTAATGCTTTAGTTTCAGAACGGGCATTTGCGATACGATGAGCTACAACACCTGTCCTCTCTCTCGGAAAATAAGCGTAACAAAATTAATCTACGTACTGAAACTTCCAGTTGGAGGTCCTATGCTCCACCATAGGGATTACAGGGAAAAGCAGGGTTGCCAGATCAGAAACGTAAAACAGTCGTACCAACAACTGAAAATAGTCGTACTCTAGTTAAAATCGTCGTACACTTTGCGAATTGTCAGGATGAAGATGATAATAATAACAATAACTTAATGTAATAATAATGATTGCCAAGTGAGGTACTCTGTACCGACATTTTTTTCTATAAATGGTGGTTAAAATTTGTTTTTGTAAGTTCTATAACGTGCTACTGCTCCACTCACGCATGCTGACTTTATTGTTCACCGCTACTACTCAGATAACTGGTCTCTCGTAACTGTATACATATACCCATTGTTGTTGATACTTTTTGTCATCGGCTACCTGCAGATGTTGCAGGAAGAAATAAAATATTAATAGTAAAATTACATTACAAACCATAAGAAAGTAAGATTTCCAAATATTACTTAAAGAAAAGTATACAGCCACTTTTGATATGGACGTGTCAACATAATATGTATATAATAATAGTATATTATACTATTAATAATAACAATCATAATTATGATTAATATGTTTGGTCAAAATAAAAGAAAAACAATAAGACCAGCTGCTCTTTTTCGGTAGTATTTCTTTAGAGGTTTCAATTGCTTCGTTTATCACACGTGCGGCTAAAATATAAAATATTTGGAGAAGAATGAGAGAAGTAGCAATAACAATACAACAATACAACTTAAGCGTGGTGCGGCACCGGCCCGCAAAAGCCTGTAATAAATAAATGGACAGTTTTATTTGACAATGGCTATTATAACATTCCGCCATTCATTTAGCGATATGTAGCCATATACAAAATAAACTACGAAAAAACAAAAAACTTCATGTTTATCCAAATTGAAAATTCTGCAGTAGATTGCTAAAAAATTAACAGAAAATGGTAGTAGGCCGATAAAATGCTAATATTAAAAATAGTCGTATGAATAGGCATACGACACATGGTTGCGTCGTACGTCGTACAAATCTATGAAATAGTCGTATGTGTACGACTATAGTCGTACGTATGGCAACACTGGGGAAAAGTCAAAGAGGGAAAGGTGAAAAACGACAAAGAAGAAGAAATACCAATTTTATTAACCCTTTCAGAGATGAATTGTACGCTCTTAATAAGGCCGTCATCAAATGAAAACATCAGTGACCTCTAGGTTTAAGATCGATGAGAAAAATTTCAATGTATTAGCTGGTTCCCGTGAATAACAAATGCAACACTTGGATAAAAATCCTCACATTTTGCACAAAGAATTTACTCTATTGATCTTATATCTCTCCTTTTATTCAGTTTTTTAAAGACGCATTTATACGTCAGTAGCAGTGAAAATGAGAACTTTTTAAATGTATGATTCAAATATCACAGAAATAAGGATTACATTATTTTTTTGCACGACTTAACTAATTAGTGGTACTTACGAATACCTAGGTATTGTTGCAGTGGATCGTAAGTTGACATTCCCACACGCAATCTTGTTGCTATGTGCGGTAAGAGTTTCCGTGCTTTTATGAATATTACGCCACAACTCATAGTACAAGCCTTTATGGACAAGGCCCCCCCAGCACAAATATTCGGTTCCCATAAACAACAACAAATGCGAATCACTTTCTGAAGTAAACATATATCTTCAAGAATGTATATACATAATATTTTCAGGTAATATCACAATTAATATAATTAAATTGATATAAATAATCATCGTGCAAAAAACAGCATGCAATACTCGTGCCGTAAGCGCATAACGGATCTCGGAAAAATTGAAAAAACTCGGCGCGAGCGCCTCGTTTTTTCAAACTATTTCCTCGAACCGTATGCATGCCTTACGGCACTTGTATCGCAATATACCTAGGTACTATATATCAAGAGAACAATGCAAAAGTATGCACGAAATAAAATAGCTTCAATACTACTTTACCTACAGGCATGCATTTGGGCTTCGATACAGCTTATAAACTCTACAACAAATCTATTACATGGATTTTTGATACTGTAATTCTGAATAATAAAAGTTTCCCATTTTAATTTTAATTAAATACTTCATTAAGGTATACAAATACTTATAAATTAATATTACCTAAGGAATTTATATTTGAAAAAAAAGTTGTAGAATTGTTCACTAGAACATTTTGGAAATTCCCTACAAATTTCATGTGATTATATTCAATAGTGACCGACTTATTTCACCTTGAACATTGAAAAACTTTAAAAAATCCCCTCCGAAAAATAAATAAATAAATTTAACCAAGACTTAATTTTCCGTAGGCATGGTTATTTTAAATTGGCTTACGATAAGTTCTTCAGCATTGTATTGTGATGGGGGTTTTCACAATTAAATCTGCATTGTTTAAATAACTGTTTCTTCGACCATACTACAATACGCTTATTCCATGTGACATAACATTTATTAATAGTCCATTTACTGAGTAAATGCTACTCTCAGTTCTGTCACATCCGCCGATAGAAACAGGACAAGAAACGTGGTTATAATAACAATAATAATAATAATAATAATAATAATAATAATCCTTTGTTGTAAAGCACAGATATTGGCATTAATAGTGTCAAAAATCTGTTGAAACTACATTGTAATAAAACACATTAGAAGATTAAAAAAAGTTAAAATAAAATCTCCTTTGGACTAATCTTTAGAAACTTGGGCAGGCAACTTGTTATATATAGCATTTAGGTTCTAAATATAAATGAGAATTAATTGTTTTACTTAACCTAAATTTAGGTAGGTTCAATTCATTGTTGAACCTTGTTTGATGCACATGTACATCCTTTCTAAAATTATAGTTATCTATATTATTATGTACATGAACTAAAAGATCTAATAAATACAGATTTACTACAGTTAAAATGTCTAATTCCATAAATAGCCTAATGGTTTCCGATTATCTCATCTCTTGATTATCCTAAGATATCTCTTTTGCAACAGCAAGATGTCATTAGTTTTGTTAGAACCTACAGCTCTGTAAACATTTATCTGAAAGCTTCATACTTTATATGTTCATATTGTATATTGTTAACTGTAGGAAAGGAGAACTTAAACATGTAATGTTCTTGTAATGGAGCATGTTGGAAATAAAAAAAATAAATAAATAAAAAAAAAAAAAATAAAAAAAATAAAAAAAAATAAAAAAAAATAAAAAAAAATCTGCAGACCTGAGGATGGACTATTGACAGTAGCATTCCTAGGGTGGGGTGGTCGGGGCGGTCCGCCCCGAGCCCCACTTACTATGGGGGCCCCCATTGATGCCACACCCTAATATAAAAATTATTGTCTTTCCTCTTTTTCACTCATCGGAATTTTTGCATTAAATAAAAAATAGCGTATTTGACGTGTTACCAATAAAAAAAAATGACACCAGTTACCACTGTTTTGGTCTCTAGTTCATGAATCGGCCGCGAGAGGTAAAAGCTACAAAAAGTCAATTTTAAAAGTGACTATTACATTTTATGAATTAATATAATCCAGATTTTGCAAATTTATTATCTGGCTCTCCGACTAAAATTAAAAGTGTTGTTACCATAAACTTTTTTGTGTTGTCATATTTAAGCATAACTTTTTTTTTCATTTCATTACTTTTTAATTATGTACACATTTGTGTTTTGTTAATCAGATAGCTTAATATAATTGGACTAATGTCTGTTTGTATTTAATATAAATACAATAAATACTGAACGAGTTCGCTCAATTCATCTATTATTTTTCCATACAGATGAGCCCATGGAGACAATCAGAAAGACGGACGGACAAAAAAAAAAGAATAAGAAGAAGCTAGCCACAGGAAAAAAAAAAAAAAAATAACCTCAAAAATAAATCCGCCCCGAACCCCAAGTGGTCCAGTTACGTCATTGATTACTGAGTCCGAAACATGTCATCGGAACGAGAAAAGTGTTTACAATGATACTGCTAAGTTTTATTCCTTTTATATATTTTACATGTAAGGTGACTTGTGTTTATAATACGCATGTACGAGAACTGATTGCGATTTTAACCTATTTCAACTAATTGAGCTAATGGTGGTAACTAAAAGTTGAAGTATATTCTGGAAAGTAGAAATAATCAACATTTTGTTTCACTCGTTGTCATACATAGAGCAAGGTTACAACACATGTCATTTGGCTCTAGTTTGAATATTTAAATACACCGATTTCTCTGCTGTATGATTTTCCGGATGCTGTTTTGCTCAATGCATCCTGTGCACTGAATGAGTTGGAACTAATTTGGTTATCAATGTGTTTGTAAAACATACTGTTTCAGACCAATCTCGATGTATTCGATATGAACCAATTACTATTGCATTTTTTTTTAAACTAAAGCAACCCTCAATACTATAAGGACCAATACCATGATGCCAAATATTTTATATTAAATGGGTGGATTTGATTGTACCGATTGAGAGTTATGTTTATTGGTGAGTTTTTGTCCAGGTCTGGGTTCATTCTAGGAATAAAACATAGTTTTCCTAATGTACCAGGTTTGCTGCGTACTAATAAATAAATTATTTGTATAAGATTTGTATTGTCAATATGAGAATTCATTATTTCATACAAAAAGCTTAATGGCTGACATGCTCTTCTATGTGTCAAAGTTTGGAATTAAAAATTTGCAATAGTTTTTCTTATTTCACATATAATCGATGACTAATAGCCATAGACTTTAAATATAAAACTTAAATGAATCCCAAATAATGGATCCATGTTTTAAAACTTGTCTTACAAGAGAATAAACAATATAAACAAATTGACTGTCGCCGTTACACCGAAATTTTGGCTCGCAGGAGTTCTTTGACATGTTTGTAAATCTAAAGACATGAGCCTATCACATTTATGCTCACATTAATGCCAATGACCTGGACCAGGGTCGAACCTGCGACCTGCGACAGCGGTGAACAATTGGCATTACGAGTGGGGAAAATATACCTTTCTACTTTGTATTTATAATGTTGTCACTATGTGTGCCGAGGTGCATGTGTGTGTTTGTGGATGTAATTCCAAGAAGAATGAACCGAGAACTACGTCGTCTGCTGGATCAGCTCTGACGATCAGGCATCCCTCTGTCCAAGAACTGTGGGCCTTTTTCAGTTCACACTTATAAATAACGCTCTGTTACGCACATACACAACAAGCACTCTGTACTATTCTGAATGACAAGTTTATATACAGAAGCTAATGCTAAGAAATTCGCGGAAGGTCGACATGAAAACTAGGTATCTACCAGTGGCGGAGGCAGAATTTTTTTCGGGGGGATTTGAATAGGTAGAAAGAACACTCAAAAAATAAATTAACTTACATATATAATTAGTTTATAAAACTGGCCACTTATGGTGCATATATAGCCTTTTTTCAAATTTCGGGGGGATATATCCCCCCAATCCACCCTGCATCCTCCACTGGTATCTAATATATAAAATCGAAAGTGTGTATGTATGTATGTTTGTTCCTTATACAAATCTACATTTCTTTACCAATTTACACGACATTTTGCACACATACCCAGTTAAGCCCGGGAAGTAACATTAAAATTGAAACAAAATACTCCTTCCCTTGAAAATTATATAATTTCTGAGAATATTATACTGAAAAAAATGAAATGCTGTTCAGTTCACATGACAACAGTGAATTGTTTACTGTGATTACATAGGGCCTTGGCAACTATATAGCCTAATGCTGGACTTTAACGAATTATGATTCCATCGATGTAATATATTGGCGAAAATAATTACTGAAAATGAAATCCACGAAATCCACGAAATGTGATGTAGTCACATAACTTTCTCTACCCTCGACATAAGAAATATTTACTCACTTCACATTTTGATGTAGAATAAGAGGTCGTATTGCAGGGACAACTTAAGTGTGTGAGTATGCTATATCAGAAGTCTGTAAATAATCCTTTCCGCTGATAAGTTATCCATACCTGTAAGGCTTTGTATTAGTTGAGAAATAGGGATGTTTATCATAGGCCCTAAGCATGGGATGGAACATTTTGAGTCCTATGCTCGCAGTATATTATGTCCCGGGTTTTAGGGGAGGAAAGTATGAAAGTGATACTGCATTTCTCTTTTATTTCAGCCCCGAAACGGTTGTATGGTAACATGAGAATGAGAAATAACATTTTCCCTCAAGTCAATACAATCTTATGTAATTTCTGTTTCTTCTTATTTCAACCCCTCCCAGGCATGATGTGTAGAAGCAACGGAATGCAGCATTCGACATCCTCTATGAGCCATAAAAAGCTATATCTAGCGTTTTCTGATGGAATAGTTTGAGTGTGATAAATCTTTTTCTTCATTTCAAGTTTTACATACGGTAAATATTATATAAGCACCTAGAATTTCAAAATCGAAAGTCCTCCATAAGTTAATTTCAAATTACAAAACACAAAGCCCGGGTGACGCCGGACCTTTTCAGCTAGTCTACTATAAGAAGCAAACTTCGTAGGAATATAAACGCCCAGCCAACGCCACCTATTAACAAGACAGTATTTAACAAATTGTGAGATTAATTGTCATAGCAACCGGGGGAAAAAATTTAATGACTTGGACGAAACTAGGGCTAGGGAACTCGAATCTGAGGTAGTTCCCCCCCCCCCCGGGCATCGCACTTTAATCGTGAAATGCACATCTAAACCGGGATTTTAGAGTACAATTTGTAAGTAAATGATTATTTTAAGGTTACAAATTATTATTGAATAAATACACATGCACATCGGCACACATAGTGACAACATTGTGAAAACAAAGTAGAAAGGAATATTTTTCTCATTTTTGAAGCCAATTGTTCACCGCTGTCGCAGGTCGCAGGTTCAACCCTGGCCCAGGTAAATGACAAATGAATTTGTTCTAAAGTTATATTAATTTTATAAGTTTAAGTTATATTAAGTTTAAGGTTAAATACATGTATTTAAACATTTAAAAAAATCAATTGGTTTAATTGTCTATGTTTTAATTGTCTATTGAGTAAAGCGCATGAGTCTGTGATACGTTTTAATCGTCGAGGTTCATCCGTGGAGACTTAAAAGACCAATTATCTAGTATTATACAATTAAACGGCCCTAAATACCGTGCTCACTCACTCGCCCGCTTCGTGAAACATCGGGTATACTCGGCGATGTTCGTCTCTCTCAGTTTAAACTTTCACGAAAAGTACAAAATTAGGAAAACCGTTTCTTTATTATATAAAGCCTAAGTGAAATGAACAAATATTCTAATTTTATTTTTACTTACAATTTTCATAGCTCTGAACCACAAACATTTTTAATAAACTACCGGTGTAAATTTCTTAAAAATCCTGGAGTCAATTAATAATGGCGGGCGAAGCAGCGGGCACCAGCTGTAAAATATTGATGGTTTAACTCTTGAAATATCGCTGATAATAAAAATCTAAACAAACCATTCCTTCCCTTCAAACATTATATAATTTCTGAAAATTAGGCTACACTGAATTTATCAAATAAAATCATTCACATCATATTCATCTGTCAACAAACAGTTGAGAAACAATACGTATTATGTGTTCACAGGTTCCTTTGGAACTGCATAATCGAATCTGAGATCTTTTCCCAGGCAGCGATTTCTAATCATGGAATGTACTCTGAAGCTGGAATTTTAGCTGTTTCATTAATTATTAATGGCTTAGTTTATGAATGATTCGCGTGCAAGTATTAATAAAAATAATGCTTTAATAGTTATTATACTCTTAATTTTTAATTTTTAAATTATTTATCGTGGGAGAAGCCGCGGGCACCTACTAGTTAATCTACGAATGAAACCCTATAGAAAAGGACAGACAAACATGACTGTTTACCAACATCTTATCCGTGAAGTTTCTGATTCATATTCTGATCATGAAAATATTTATACTGATTTCTCCAAGTCTACCCATAGAGTAGGATGTGCAAAAATCCTACCAAATCTAATTCAGTCTGAGAGACTTCCCGACTGTTTTTCAACATTTCCCAGTGAATTGTTTGCTATTAAACAAGCCTTATTATATATAACAGATACAAATCACCAGACATTCATACTCTTTTCAGATTCAAAATCTGCTCTTATCAATAAATACCTGGCAATGAGAGAGCAGACGTAATATATCTTTCATGTAACACAAATATTCTTACACTCCATTCCATAGGCGTAACGAGGGGGGGTTGGGGGTTTGAACCCCCCCCCCCCCATTGATTAAAAACGGGAAAATAGTACTATTTATTTCATTATTGTGATATATCACCTTTTTTTTTAAATCTACTTATAATAGTATATTACGATACAAGTGCCGTAAGGCATGATTACGGATCGAGGAAATAGTTTGAAAGCACGAGGCGCTTGCGCCGAGTGCTTTCAATTTTCCGAGATCCGTAATGCGCTTACGGCACGTGTATTGTATGCTATTTTTTGCACGATGATTATTTATATCAATTTAATTATATTAATTGTGATATTACCTGAAAATATTATGTATATACATTCTTGAAGAGAGATGTTTATTTCAGAAAGTGATTCGCATATGTTTGTTATTATGGGAACCGAATATTTGTGCTGAGGGCCGTGTCCATATAGACTTGTATTATGAAGTGTATCGTAATGAATTATGACGTAGCGCAGGCACCGTAAGTAATATAACAGCATCGCAACCGGCCTTAGCAACAAAGTGTGTGGGAATGTCAACTTACGATCCATGTAAACAACGTTCGTAAGTACCACTTACTAGCTAAGGAGTGCAAAAATTACTTAATATGAGTTTAAAGGAGGACCCCGGAACTCCCCTCTCCAGATATTATAACCCCCCCATATGGTCGACCCGGTTACGCCTATGCTCCATTCAGACTTTTCTGAACACATCCGTACCAAAATCAACTCAGCATGGAAAACACAATGGTCTCAACGACAAGGAACCAAGCTTCATTCCGTAAGAGGATCCTCCACTGCTGCTTCCTGCTTTAAAGGCCTGAATCGTAGACACCAAGTACTTATAACTGAGAATTGGACACACAAAAATGACTCACTCCTACATGATTACTAGAGATGTTGAACCACACTGTACAACATGCAATTCTCCACTGTCAGTGTCCCACGTGTTGACAGATTGTCGCCGCTTCGATCCCATCAGGGAAAAATACAAGACAACCAGTAACATATAAATTCTTAACAAACCAAAAATGTACAAAAACGTCACATTATTCCTAAAGGATGCTAACGTTTGTAATAAATTTTAAAAATTGTACCATCATTTGTGAATTATTGTTATTAATTTTGTTTAAATATTTCTGTGTTAATAACTGATTATTTCATGTAAATGTACAATCGCGATTAGACTCTCACCAGTCAAAGCGACTAAAAATAAATTATATTTTTTTAAAAACTATGAGCGTAGTTATTTTGTTAAATGTTTTCTTTGCAGTCCGGGACAGATTTATAATTTTCTTGAGAAACTGAGTCTCATGCAACTATTCTACACATTTTTTCTTCTATCGTATATCTGTGATTAAACGTATACACTGGTAATAAGGCAGACATGAAGTGAAAACATCAGGAAGTTCTAAGTTTGAAATAGATCAGGAAAATTTCAGTAGAGTAGCTGGTTTACATGAATGACAATCGTAACATAACAGTAAAAATCCCCATCTTTTAACATAGAACTTTACTCTGCTAATCTTATATCTTTCGCTTGTACATAATTTTTGAGGCGATGCATGTATACATCAGTAGCAATGATAAAGTTAATGTTCCCAGCATTTTCTTTATTATGAACAGTGGTAACTTCTGAAAGAATAAAGATATTTGCAAGCTCTTTTCTTTAAACTAGAACTATGGTTGCATTTTCCAAGCACTATAAACTAAATACCTTGAAAAGTGTAAATTTAAAAAGTTAAACAGTGTAACTAATCTGTATTACAACTAGGCCCTACATCAATGATTGTAGATAGTGTTGTTCATTCAATTTGTAATAAAATGACGGAAAATAACTTTTAAAATGCACGTAAATCTTACATAATAGTGTGCGAAGAATAAACTATGATCGTAGTCATTTTGTTAACTGTTTTCTCTGCAGTCCGGGACGGATTTATAATTTGCGTGAGAATTGAGTCTCGTGCAACTATTCCAGGGCATTCTTACCCTTCTGTGTATACCTACGATTAAACGTATACACTGGTAATAAGGCAGACATGAAGTGAAAACCTCAGGAAGTTCTAAGTTTGAAATTGATCAGGAAAATTTCAGTAGAATAGCTGGTTTACATGAATGACAATCATAACATAACAGTAAAAATCCTCATATTAAAAAAAATTATTAATCGTTTCATTTCGAATCTTTATGCCCATAAGAAGCACATGATGCGTTGTATTCGTTTAATTATTTATATTTGTTCGAAAAAAAATAGAATAAAATTGTGTAATTGTTCACATTTTTATAAAAACGATGTAAGTGATAATAAATATATAATGTTATAATTGAGGGCCTGAGAAGCAAAGTGATACAAGTGACATTTAGTTACTTTCAAGATAAAGTACTTTGAAGTTGAAATAGCGTTAAAAAAATTAATTGCAGGGCTATGGAGTTGTAACTTTACAGTGGCATACAATCAAACCTATACTTCTTATACAATAAAATTAAATAATCTATCCTATATGCACCTAGGATAACTAAAGGCCTAAAATCATTTGTATTTTTCAAATTTGTCACTTATATCACTTTGCTTCTGAGTGCCTCAATTATGTCTCTGTGGTACGCCGTAGCGTAGTGGTTAAGGTGCTGCGCTACAAACCGGAAGGTCGCGGGTTCGGTGGCACTTTGGGCCTGGGGTCGACTCAGTCTCTAACAGAAATGAGTATCAGGAGCAATGCTGGGAGTAAAGGCGGCCGGTGCGTAAGGCTGACAACATTACCACCTTCATGTGCCGATGTCTAAAAATCTGGGAGCCTCAACCTCCTAGAACCTTCTGGGCCTCCATGGCCTGTAATAGGGAACACTTTACTTACATAATTATCTTTCTGTTAAATAAATTATTTAAATAAAACATCTTGCAACTGAGTAAATAATAGCGGGCACCTGCTTGTCTCTAAATATTACTCAACATTATTTTTTTAAGAACAAAATGAAATAAAGATTAAAATCACGTAAACTGGTGTAACAAAGTGCCAATATGTTTTTGTTTAATCAGTTATGATTGCAGTTATGAAATGCAGAATCCAAAAAAAAATAAAATAAAATAAAAACAGAAAAAAAAGTCTAATTGGAACTCCAGAATGGGAGGCCAAGACGTTACCATCTCGGCCACCTGGGTCAGTTTAACGGTCTAGTTGGATAAGCGCATGTAAAACAATAGTGTTATTTGTCATAGCTAACTGTATTTTAATTGCCAAAGTCTTATAAGATCATTGTAAAACAATAGGCTATATTGTCATGATAACTGATTTGCATTTCATAAATTCTTTCGGATACGTATATTACCATAAAATAGGCACTAAATTGGGCATTACTCCGAAACAGGTCAACCGATTTTATCCAATATCAATAGACGTCTTTCCATGGACATTATAAATGTGTATACCAAGTTTCATAAAAATCCGGTAAAGCGTATTTGAGTTACCGCGTCTTTAAAATAGACACTAAATTTGGTTTTACTCCGGTACCGGTCTACCGACTTAGTCCAATATCAGTAGACGTCTTCCCATGTAGATTATAAATGGGTATACAAAGTTTCAGGAAAATCTAATAAAAGCATATTTGAGTTATCGCGACTTCTTATATATTAACATAAAAGGAACTAAATTGGGCATTATTCCGGTACTGGCCAACCGATTTGGTCGAATATCAATAGACGTCTTCCCATAGACATCATAAATGCGTATACGAAGTTTCATAAAAATCCAATAAAGCGTATTTGAGTTATTGCGCCTTTAAAATAGACACTAAATTGGGTTTTACTCCGGTACCGGGCAACAGATTAGGTTCAAATTCAATAGGGTACTTTTCATGGGCGTCATAAATGCGTATACCAAGTTTCATGGAAATCCGATACAGCGTATTTGAGCTATGGCGCCTTTCTAATATAATCTATTAAAATAGGCACTAAATTGGGCATTACTCCGGTACAGGTGAACCGATTTGGTTCAATATCAATAGGGTTCTTCCCATCGACATTATGTTTTCCAAGTTTCATGGAAATCCGAAAAAGCGTATTTGAATTATGGTGCTTACAGACACACGGACAGACAGACAGACGGACAGACAGACGGACAGACACGGACAGACAGACGGACAGACATTTTTTCGTCCCCCACACAATCTCATAAAGTACCATACTGGCACTTAATAAACTATGAGCGTAGTCATTTTGTTAACTGTTTTCTTCGAAGTCCGGCACAGATTTATAAGATGCGTGAGAAATTGTCTCGTACAACTATTCCTTTTGCATGTGGTGCATGTTATTTGTGATTAAACGTATACATTGATAATAAAGCAGACCAGAAGTGAAAACATCTGGAAGTTCTAAGTTTGAAATTGATCAGGAAAATTTCAATAGAATAGCTGGTTTACATGAATGACAATCATAACATAACAGAAAAAATCCTCATATTTTTCAAAATTTTATTAATCGTTTCATTTCGAATCTTTATGTTCATACGGAAGCACAATATTCGTTCTATTCGTTTAATTATTTACATTTGTTACGAAAGAATTTAGAAAAAATTATGTAATTCATGAAATTTTTGCAAAAACGATGTTAAAAGTTATTCCTCAGGTTCGCGAGCGACCCCTAGTGATCCCTTAAGGGGATATTCTCAACGTATTTGTTACCGGGGTAAAAACGATGTAAGTGATAATGATGTGAGTGATAATAAATATATAATGTTATAATTATGTCTCTGGGGTACGCCGTAGCGTAGGGGAAGGTCGCGGGTTTGGTGGCACTATGACCCTGGGGTCGACTCAGCCTCTAACAGAAATGAGTACCAGGAGCAATCCTGGGAGTAAAGGCGGCCGGTGCGTAAGGCTGACAACATTACCACCTTCATGTGCCGATGTCTAAAAATCTGGGAGCCTCAACCTCCTAGAACCCTCTGGGCCTCCATGGCCTGTAATAGGGAACACTTTACTTACATAATTATGTTTCTGTTAAAATTCAGCGTTTCTCAACCTTTTTGAACCCAAGGACCTCTAAAATGACTAAAAAGGTTTTACGGACCCCCAATTTTACATCCCATTTTTAAAAGTATGCTATATGTAGGCCTATATTCTTAATATTTGGGGTATTAATTATAGGTCATTATAACAAATAAATCTAAATACATAAAACCCTTGTTAAGAGAGCGCTTCTAATAACAAATTCCGACAAATTCTTATTTTTCAGGGTTTTGAATGAAAGAGGGAACCATAGACGTCAGTGCACCAGGGGTTCAAACTGTGGTTTGTAACTGCAAAAGTAACGAAACTTGCAATTGGACCTGTATTTTCGAAGATTTTAAAAACTTTGACATCTAGTGTCCATTTTATGTGAAAAATGTTTACTTCTTTACTTTCCACTTGTTTTATGATATTTTTAAATTATGTCTGCGGACCATCTGCACCATCTTCGCGGACCATAGGTTGAGAAACGCTGTGTTAAATAAATTATTTAAATAAAACATCTTGTAATTGAGTAAATAATCGCGGGCACCTGCTTGTCTCTAAATATTACTCAACATTATTGTTTTAAGAACAAAACGAAATAAAGAATAATCGGTATACTATAGGGACTTTTTTTTTTTTTTTTTTATTTTATTTGGTACAATCAGCATGCCCCATTACATTGTAATATTACATACATTACCACCCTTAATCTTCAGTATTAGTTAAATATTATCTAGTTGTATTTACAGAGGTTTATCCTAGATATCTTGATTACTATAAGGTTGCTATACTTGCCAAAAATAAAATATATTTACAGTTATCCATTCCATGCATATATTAATGCTACTTAGATTATTCCCTACATACTATATTAATTATTACTAGTTGTATTTACAAAGTTCTATCCTGGATATCCTAGTTACAAGTTGTAGTCTACTATAAGTCTATTCTTTACAGTATATCAAAGTTAATATTCCTAACAAAATTACTAAAAGCTCTGAGATATTTTTGTGCAAGTACCTCGTTTGTCACTGGCCAAAAGTCACCTTTCTTTCTTATTTCTTCAATTAGTTTTGATCTTTGGGACTGGACAATGGGACATTCATATATAAGGTGCCTGATAGTTTGTGGTGTTCTTGTACACTTGCAAGTAGGTTCTGGGATAATTTTGAAGCGATGCAGATAATCTTTAGTGAAGCCATGACCTGTTACCATTGCTGTGAATTTGGGTTCTATTGGTAGTTGCGTCTTTAATCTTGTCTTTACTGATGGGAAGAATGATCTGCTTAATAATCCTTTTGAAGAAGTTGTCCATTGTTGCTGCCATTTATTTAAGGTTTTGTCCCTTTCCTCTGTTTTTATTGTCTCCTTTGGTGTTTTATTGTAAGCTATTTCTGCTGCGTCCTCTTTAGCTGCTCTCTTAGCAAGTTTGTCTGCCATTTCATTACCTTGTAGCCCGACATGAGCCTTCACCCATCGAAAGAAGATTGTCCATTGCATTCTCGTCAAATTCCTTATTTCTTCTCTAATCTGTTCAATTAGCGGGTAATGTTTGTTTTGGTTCTGCAGGGTGTCTAAGGTGACTTTGCTGTCAGTGTTTATTACTGCTGTCTTTTCCTCTGTATCTTCTAAATCTTTGAGCTTCTCTAGGGCTTTCAAAATGGCTACCTGCTCGGCCTGATTGTTTGAGCATTTATGGTGTAATCTGTACTTGGCTTGGAAGATGACTGCGCAGTTCTTAATTATGACAACAGCAGCTCCCACCTTTCCTTCAATTTTGCTCCCGTCTGTGTAAATGTCCAATGCCCTTCTGGTCGTGTCCGGTGGTTCACTGATGCTCGGTTCCTCCGCTGGGTGGGGCCATTGAGGCGTTGCTACTGGTGCGTCATACTCGATACTATGTAAGGCATTGTATATCCGTACCTTCTCTTCAATTGCCAGTCCAATTGGCGTAGTTCCAGCAAGTATGCAGGATGCCTCGTATGATATTGTACGGAAAGCTTTGACTATCTTGATATTCATATATCTTTGGACCCGTTGGAGTTTTTTCAAGTTATATTGCTTAGTCAAAGCCTCCTCCCAAACTGGTGCCCCATATGTTAAGATAGGTTCGATTGCTCCCTTATAGATGGTTCCTAATGCTTGGTGTTCTAGACCCCAGGTGAGTTTTGCTGATCTTGCCAAGATGTTTATGACTGCGGTACACTTTTGAGATATGTACTCTATATGCTTGTTGAAATTGAATTTGCTATCGAGGAAGATACCCAGATATTTTAATTCATTAACTTGTTCCAGTCTTTTGTTGTTTAGATAGATTTGCGGTATTTTGTCT
This sequence comes from Ectobius pallidus, assembly GCA_964059195.1. Classification (NCBI taxonomy): domain Eukaryota; kingdom Metazoa; phylum Arthropoda; class Insecta; order Blattodea; family Ectobiidae; genus Ectobius; species Ectobius pallidus. Next base: position 161,690,443 of record CAXKWD010000007.1, on the reverse strand, counting down.
TCAGATCTTCTTCTTGATATCAACATTATCCTGGACTTTGTTTCATTAAACTGCATTCTGTTCTCCCTTGCCCAAATTTCGATTTTTTTAACGTCTTCGTTGGCATAGTTTTCTGCTTCAACTACAGTCTTCCCTTCCGTCATCACCATTAAATCATCCGCAAATGCAATTACTTTGGTATGATGACTTAAATTCAAATTTAGCAAAGAGTTGTATAGGATGATCCAGAAGCCTGGGCCGCTACATGAGCCTTGTGGGCACCCCATGGTAACTGCTCTCTCTATTTTGAAGGTGTTTGTGCCTAACTCTGCTGTTCTGTTGCTGAAATAGCTTTCCGCCAGTCTAAATAGGTTTTTCGGGCAGTTAAAGTCCCTAAGGTTTTTTAGAATGCCCGGCCACCATGCTGCGTTGAATGCTCCTCGTACATCCAGACTTACTAGGAGATACTATAGGGACTGTATTTTTAATTCCTCCGTCCGTAGTATGGGTAGGCTACTATAGATAGAAGAAGTATTGTGTTCGACCCCAAATTCGAAATTTAGTTTTTAAAGTAAATACTGTACAATGTTTTGAAGTCCTCTGAATCCAAAAATATTATTTTCAGAAGCATATCTGTGTGTGTGTCTGTGAACAGCCTAGCTCCAGCAAGAAAAATCTTATGAAAACACATTTTGTATTTATGTTAGGTATCTTATGAGGATGTGACACGAAGATTGGCGACTTTCTTCTGTTAATGCAACTTTACATTAAGAAAACTTTGGTTTTTTGTCAATTTCTCGAAAACGGCTCTATTGATTTTGTTTAAATTTTGTACTTGAGGTGCTTAAACAAAGATCTAAAAATTTTATTTGGAACACTTTTTCATAAAAATTCTCTGAAGGGTAGTTATAAGCCTCCCACTGTAAGTAAGTTATATCCCACTTCTATAAGTTATTAGAATGTGAAAGGAGTATTGACCATGCGTAGGCTTTAGAGTAAAGGAAGTTATGTGAGTGCATAGGCTAAATCAGATTTTATATGCGTTATATAGGTCTATCCTTCGGGGATGCGATGAGGTAACGACACTGTTCATTTTTACAACCAATTTAAATTAGACAAAATTTTTATTTGGGCAGAGGAAGTTGTGTTTCACATAAGATTTTTTTCCCTTGAAGAATAAAACGAAACAATGATAGGTATATTTTTTATTTCAGCTGTGTTTATACTCCTTTTAGCTTCGAGGCTACATCAGGAGTTCGGGATTTGTGTCTGTACAGTAGGGTAGGCCATGGAACTATTGATTGTCAATTGTTTCGACTGTCGGTGTATTTATTGGAGTAAATTCTGATATTAATTATTTAAATGCATGTGGTACAGAGGAAACCATGAAAAAAACATGTCAAATTGACAGGATTTTAAACTGGGACCTCCCGAATGCGAGTCCAAGACGTTACTATCTCGGCCACTTCAGTCGGTAGTAGATTTATTATAATATTTAGAAGTTATTGGCTATTGGATAAATGTTTAATTTATAGCCATCACTCACAAAACTAAAAGACAGATATGATTTTATTCTGTGGATTTCCCTTAATCCCCAAGGAGACTCAGTCGATTTCTAACTTTATCAAAAGCATGAGGTAGGAAAAACAGCATCCACTAACATAGTCTCTACATTGTATCGGAAACATCTCAAATCCTTTGGGGCCAAAAGTTACAACCGAGGTAGGACTCATGCAGGAGACCTTTATATGTGTATTGACAAGTATCAAGCGAGGAAAAGAGCTTCAGAGAGATTTACATGGCTTGTATATCAAAGCTCAGTTTGCTCTTTATATTCCGATAGCTAGATGTAACGTACCCTTCTTTAGTACATGTTACAAGTCTCAAACAATTTATAAGTTCATTATGCAAACATTTGGAGATATGCACTTTAGATTTATATTTAGATTTATTTCGTCCGTAAGATCAATAGCCTACAAGACTGATTTTGGACATATCATATAACTTAACTTACATACTAAAAACCACATTTACAATAATACTAAGTCTACAGAAACTTAATTCTAGTCTTATTTACAAAGTACCTGTGTTTCACTACTACAAACAGAAATAACAAATTACTTAAATTTAGAACTATTCAGTATATTATAGAACTATCAGAAATGAGTACCAGGAGCAATCCTGGGGGTAAAGGCGGCCGGTGCATAAGGCTGACACCCTTACCACCTTCAAGTGCCGAATGCCCAAAAGCTGGGAGCCTCAACCTCCTGGAACCCTGAGGGCCTCCATGGCCTGTAAAGGGATCACTTTACCATTATAGAACTATAATTTTTAAAAGCTGTTGTAGTGGAAAAAATAGCTTACAGTAGGCCTATATCTGTCAGTAAAAATATCATAAGATATGTTTATATTGAGATGTAGTGTTAGTAAAAAAATATTTCATATAACAATTTACGTTACAGTCTTGTGCTCTATTTACTGCTGGTTAAGGGACTCATCTATAGAATAATATTCTCTTTCTACAACAAAATTTAAAAGCTTTTTTCCTAAATCTATTTAATTCATTTAGTTATTTGATGATATCCATTGGAAGTTTAGTATACAAGCTGCAACAGTATTAAACATCTGATGTGAAACTCACATAACTTTCTCTGCCCAAATAAAAGTATGCCTCTTAGTACAATATAATTATTATGTACGACATTCTCTTCATGTAAATTGGTTGTAAAAGTGAAGAGAATGTCATTACCACATCACATCACATTCCCGAAGGATACATAACCCAAATAAAATCTGATTAATGCACTCATGTAACGTTCTATTCTCTAAGCATGACCAATACATTTTTCTCATTTCACATTCTGATATAGAAGAAGAGGTCGTATTAAAAAGAGCGCGTATTCAGAGTGGGTGGCTTCAGAGAAATGTTCAACAAAATTAAATAAAGGTTTTAGCTGTTAGTACAAGTACCCCATGTATAAAATTTAAACAAAATAGTCAGAGCCGTTTTCGTTAAATCGCAAAAAAGAAACTTAAAAATAAAAGAAAGTCATTGCAAATCTTCGTGTCACATCCTCAGAAGCAGTGGCGGACGCAGGGGGGGATAGGGGGGTTATATCCCCCCCCGAAATTTGAAAAAAGGCTATATATGCACTCTAAGTGGCCAGTTTTATAAACTAATTATATAATATAAGTTAATTAATTTTTCAAATCCCCCCCCCGAAAAAAATTCTGCGTCCGCCACTGCTCAGAAGGTACCTGACTCAAATACAATATTTTGTTTTCATACGATTTTCCATTGTGGAGCTAGGCTATTCACAAAAATACACAGACACATACACAAATATATGTTTCTGGAAATAGTGTTTTCGGATTCACGGAACCTCAAAACGTGTATTTATGTTAAAAACTGCCTGGCAGATTTTATTCATTTATTAGAGCTAGTTATTTGTTACATTTATGAAGATATATATAGGCCGTGCTGCTTTGAAATAGTATTGACAAAAAGACTAAGAAGGGAAAAAACACAAACAACAATCCAGACATAACCTCCAAATCTATCAGCTGACTAATGAACTAATAATATTAGTGAACAGATTTTATGAGTAGTATACATATCTCTATGAAAGAAGATTTTGATAACTAATGAATAATATTATGAGTTCTGATATTATTAACTAATATTATTAGCAAGTAGGCCTACTATGAAACAGGGCTCAGACGGAAGCGTGCCCATCCTATTAGTGTGATGGTGCTAACTTGCTCTCTTTATTATGCATCTGGCACGGTATGTGTTCATGGCGTGGAGACTAGAGTAACACATGTTAATGACATTTGCTACACAACTTCCTGCTAGGCTCCACTTTTTGTGTTTTTAATGTTTTCATATCGTCCACACCATGCCGCTCACTAATGATTAGGGCCCGGATGTGTTTGACTTTAAAAAGCCAGAAATATGCAAGACTGTATGATCTTAAAATAGCTAATTATGACACAAAAATACCATTAATGCCCGGTTTCTATAATCTCGTGAAATGCCTATGGGTAAATTATCCATGGGCAAATTAGTTCCATTTCACCCACAATTATATAATGAGCAAGGCCTTGGAGTTGTACAGTTAATTTAATTCAGAAGGCTTTGATTCTCATTGTTTAAATTATTATTGATCCTACAAGATGTTAAATTTTATCCAGTCATCCATGAAAGGATAAATTAGCCCGACGATTTACCCTTAGAAAGATCTAGTCCAAGTTTGTAGGAACATTTTTTCTGTAATTTTCATATTTACCCAGAGGACATTTATCTAGAAACTCGCCACAAGTGTATGTGATTGCTATCTTTAAATTATTTGTGTTTGTATGGTGTTATTCTTGTGTAAATTCTGTCCATTGGATAATTTACCCATAGGTATTTCGCGAGTGTATAGAAACCGGGCATTAGTCAAACAAATACTTATTTGATAATCCATGCATTCCACGAGTGACGGACGGGACACACAGAATTTCAAATTGGTTTGTCAGATAGGCTTACTATTGCAGTGTGTCCAACTGAAAAGTTTTAAAATAAAGGACAGACACACCGACTGAAAAGGGGGGTGTGGGGGGCGAAGCTAAATACAACACATTATACTAATATACCATTAATAACAATATGGTACAGTTTGTTTTTATCACTGCTTTCATCTGTAGCAACTGAAAACGGACCTTGAATAGCAGTCTGAACAATCTGAAAACCTGCACAGTTCTTTGGAGGAAAAGTTCAGCTTAAATTTAAGTTTTTTAACATATTATCTATTTCAAAATGACCTCCTCTTCACCCTTCATAGCCATTCCGTTCCTTCCACAGTTTCAATTCTTTACTTTTTTATTTTTATAAGTTTACTTTCTACATTTATAATTGATTGTACACACTATAATTTTAGGAATCGCGCACAATGTGCATTATCTTAACCTAAGACTTAACCTAACACCCAGTCCTGAACCCGGGGAGGGGATCTTTCACTACTGAAAAATCGTCCGACCCGGCCGGGAATCGAACCCGGGCCGCCGGAGTGGAAGGCACAATAACATAAGAACACAAAACTGCATGTTTTCAGCTTAAATCTGTGTTTAGACATCTTAAAAAAAGAAACAGCTTTTGTAAATGACCTTTTGATAGGATGTTTGTATATAAATTGAATACATTAAGAAAAAAAGGACATCACTAAAAAAGGACAATTAAAGGACTTCTTTAATACTCACCATTTTAAAGGATAGTCATTTTAAAAAAGGACTGTTGGACACACTGCTATTGCTAAACATCAATCTAGCGAAATTCTTTGCCTTTTTAAAGCTGACCATGATAAGTATAGAATTTTAGTGCAAATTACTAGTTCTTTTAGTTTTGTTACTGATTCACCATTTCTTTTCTGTGCACAAACGTGGACAACCGAAGTTGAACACAAGGTACAGGGGTGTTTACTCTGAAGAAAATATCGATTAAGGCTGCAGAACCTTCCACAAAAACCTCTAAGCATTCGTGATTGACATGTTGGGGTTTCTAACAAAACAGTAAGCGTTAAAAGCAACCTTATGTTCTACAGCGTTTTTTACAATGTGAGGTAATTTAAGACCATTGTACAGGGTGTATGTAAATTAGTGCCAACAATTTTGTATAATGTTTTTAACAGGAAAAACTAACATATTTACGTATAAAAAAGCATCTAAAAGTACTGAGTTTATGTCACTCTTTTGGTAAAAAAATCTTATGTATCACACATAAGTTTTTCTACTTATTTATGAGCAATGTGACTCTCTTGCTTCACATTCTGACATAAAATAAAACCAGGTAAACTGATGTAACAAAGTGCCAGATGGAGATAATACGAATATATCTGAAAACTTGTATTTTATAATCATAACTCCAAGATGAAGTCTTGTATTCTTTACTTTATAAGTCATGCTTTTGTTTAATCAGTGATAATTGCAATTAGGATACACAGAAAAAAAGTTACTTTTGTAATCGGTCTCCGAGTTAAGCTCCAGATCGATTCATTAAGCAGGACTTACGGAAAAACAAAAGACTAAGTAACACAATGAACAAATATTCTAATTTTATTTTTACTTACAATTTTCATAGCTCGGAACCATAAACATTTTTTAATAAGCCTCCAGTATAAATTTCTTAAAAATCCTGGAGTCAATTAATAATGGCGGGCGAAACCGCGAGCACATGCTATAAAATATTGATGGTTTAACCCTTGGAATATCGCTGATAATAAAAATCCAAACAAACCATTCCTTCCCTTGAAACGTTATATAATTTCTGAAAATTGCACTGAATTTATCAAATAAAATTCACATCATATTCATCTGTCAACAAACAGTTGAGAAACAATACATATTATGTGTTCACAGGTTCCTTTGGAACTGCATAATCGAATCTGAGATCGTTTTCCCAGGGGGCGCTTTCTAATCGTGGATTGTACTCTGAAGCTGGAATTTTAGCTGTTTCATTAATTATTAATGGTTTAGTCTATGAATAATTCGCGTGCAAGTGTTAATAAATATAATGCTATAATGATTATTATACTCTTAATTTTTAATTATTAAATTAATTATCGTGGGCGAAGCCACGGGCACCTGCTAGTATTTTTACAAGTTAGGCCCCTAATTAGACATTACTCCGGTACTGATCAACCGATTTGGTCCAAAACCATTATACTCGTATATATGTATGTGTATATATATATATATGTTTGGTAGTTATTGTCAGAGTTATTGAAAATAGAAAATTATAGCCTACCCTTAAATGTTAATGAAATAGATATATTATATTTGCTTACTTGCTTACTCAATGGCAATAGACAATATCGCAACAAGCTAAAGGAATATTATCTATTTTATGGAACCCGAAGGTTCATTGCCGCTCTTACCTGAGCCCGCCATTCAACCCTATTCTGTGCTAACTCCATCCAATCATCTTACGCAAATTTTACTTCCCTTAAATCCATTAATAGATATATTATAGTTATATTAAATAGATATTCACAACAACAAAACAATGTAGTTTTTTATCTTATTCTCAAGAAACGAAATTGAAACGTCACTTCTAATTGAGAAGATGTTTCTGTACAAAGAGCAATCAAAGAAGCTTGTTAGAGATGAGATGGGAACGCTCATTACAACAAACTGGCACAGAAAGACGTGAAATTGCTTTACCGCTTGCAAGCAAATAAGAGAGCGAGTTCTACTCCAATGGGACATGCAAAATGTTGGTTCTGGATCCCACCCGAGTAAGCAATTTGGTCATGATTTACTGCAGTGTGCGCAAAAATAATATCCCGGAACATAAATTTAAACAGAGCGATCTGCTCTAAGTCTTAAGAGCGCTCTGGAGGGAAATATTGATCACGAAATGAGTGGCAGCAGAGGCGGTTCCTAAAGAGCTTTCAGAAGACAAACAAAATATCTTCTTTTTCCTATTATAATAGTATCTGTATCTGTTACCCTATGATCCCCAGGTGAGGCGAAGGGGCCTCCAAGTGGAGGTTTCATTACCTATACTAATTTTGATATGCTTATTTTCCGAGAGAGGGTAGAGGGACAGGTGGTAAGCCCATCGCCTCGCAACCCCCCCTCTGGAAACTAAGTATTTCTTGGACGTGAAAGGGCTGAGAAATTTAGTCCAGAGACTCTAATTAGGCTTGGAGTTCTTTTACGTGCCGTAAATCTACGAAGCGGGACCCCCAGCTTAAAGTCCCTCGACCGCGGCCGGGTTTGATCCCGCGCCCTGCGGATCTAGAGGCGGGCACGCTACCTCTAGACCACCGCGGCCGACTTATTATAATAGTGGGAGTGATTAATTTACAGAAAACACAGTACAGTGTGTTACACATTTCATTGTTGGGCACTCCGGGGGTAAGGGTGGGCACACAAAGAAAAAAGTACATTGTGTTACAAAATAACAAAAGAAAATAATAACAAAGTAATTTAAATCGACAGAACTAGTAAATTAAGAGAATATTAGTACAATGTGTTACAAGATAACAGATATACAAGAACAATATTGTAAATAATAAATAGATATTACTAAAGCAAAATTAATAAAATCAATTAAACTGATATAACAAAGTGTCACAATGCTTTTGATTTATTAGTGATAATTGCAATTCTAGAGTGATAGGGAAAAAGCGAATAAGTCAAAATTCCAAAGTTTTAGGAGAGACAAATAACGATTTATTTTCACAGCATTTTTACGATATTTAGATCAGTCCACCCAGATATTTTTACATAGTACAAGATACTGTGTGAAAATATATGGCTGGACTGATCTAAATACTGTTAAAATGCTGTGGAAATAATTTTTTTTCGTCATTCCTGAAACTTTGGAATTTTGACTTATTCGATTTTTCCCTATCACTCTAGAATTATGATAGGCCTATGCAGAAAAGAAATTACATTTGTTATAGATTTCCGAGTTATGCTCCAGATCGATTCATTAAGCAGGCCCTACGGAAGAACAAAGGTGTAAAGTTTGATAAACATATGTGAAGGAATATGTGGGTAGGGTTATTTGTCAAAGTTATCTGTATTGCAACTTCCAAACCCCTATATGAACACTGTAAAACAATATGTTGTCATGAGAACTGATTTACGTTTGATAAATTCTTTCTAATATATTAACATAATGTAGACACTAAATTGGGCATTACTCCGGACCAGTCATATACATCATCATTATATATATTTCCCGGAAGTTGTACCATGGTAACAATTGCTATATAGCCTATATATATATAATACTAGCTGAAAAGGCCCGGCGTCGCCCGGGCTTTGTATTTTGTAATTTGAAATTAACTTATGGAGGACTTTCGATGTTGAAACTCTAGGTCCTGATATAATAATGTATGTAGAATTCGAAATGAGGAAGAACAACATACGGCATTCAGACTATTCCCTCAGAAAACGCTAGATATAGCTTTAAACCGTTTCGGGCCTGAAATAAAATAGAAATGCAGTATCACTTTCATACATTCCTCCCCTAAATCCCGGGACATAATATACTGCGAGTATAGGACTAAAAATGTTCCATCCCATGCTTAGGGCCTATGATAAATCTCAACTAATACAAAGCCTACAGCCATGGATAACTGACTATTTACCGACTTCTGGTATAGCATACTCACACACTTAAGTTGCTCCTGCAATACGACCTCTTATTCTACATCAAAATGTGAAGTGAGGAAATATTTCTTATGTCGAGGGTAGAGAAAGTTATGTGACTGCATGGCACTGTGCTTTATTTTCGTGTAATTCATTTTTCAGTAATTATTTTCGCCAATATATTACATGGAATCATAATTCGTTAAAGTCCAGCATTAGGCTATATAGTTGCCAAGGCCCTATGTAATCACAGTAAACAATTCACTGTTGTCATGTGAACTAAACAGCATTTCTTTTTTTTCAGTATAAAATTCTCAGAAATTATATAATTTTCAAGGGAAGGAGTATTTTGTTTGAATTTTAATGTTGACCGCTATACTTCCCGGGCTTAACTGGGTATGTGTGCAAAATTCCGTGTAAATTGGTAAAGAAATGTAGATTTGTATAAGGAACAAACATACATACATACCCACAAACACACATTCGACTTTATATATTAGATATACATTTGAATCTATGGAATATCTTACGTTATCTTATCAATTGTTAATTGAATGTGTAACACATCCTCTTTAGCCTCCACTAGCCGCCACTGCACGGTAGCTATGCAGTCACTTTGTGACGCTAGAAACGCCGCCGCATTCTACACTGGCACCTTTGTTTTCCATTGAAGATAATGAAGATATGGAGAAGAAGATGTCTAGATTATGATACGAAAGAAAAAAACTTCTGCATTTATAACTTCATTGTACAAAGATATGCTCCACTTTTATCTATTCCTTTCTTTCCCAGTAACTGAACACGAGATGAAGTATTCAACTGAAGTACGTAAGTTTTCATGGGATAAAATGAAAACATTTCATGTGAAAGAGGAGCAGTCTGTGACTTTTTAATGCATTATGAACTTCTTGAAAACTTAAGGAAATATAAATATAAAATTTTAATGACTTGTCCTGACTTATTTATTGAATGATTCATCATCGCCAAGACGAATCTGCAGAGGCTATAAGATAAAATTTACTCAGTAATGATCTTCTATCTATATTAATAAAATTAAGTGTCTGTCTTCCTTCTGTCTGTCTGTCTGTCCGCGATGCCCAGCGAAATCTACTGAACGCAGAGATCTGAAATTTTAAACATAGGTGGACTGAAGGGTCGGAAAATGCACCTCGAAGCCGGAATTTTAATTTTTGCTTTCGTTCGTGAGTTATGAGTGAAAAACGGGCAGAAAACGTGTATTTTTTGCGTTTTCGAAGCATCAGTTTTCAGTAATACATCTCAATGTCAAATCAATTACAGTAGGCTTTGGCTATTTTTGTCATACCTTGGACATAAAACCAACGCGATAGCTTGAATGTTGTAGCTCACGCTGGTCGATTCATTTGTTTACAATGTCAAGGCCCGTAGACATATGAAATTTTCAACCTACACGGAAGAGGGATTATCAACGAAGGCCTAAATATGGCCAAACATTGTTCGATTTGGACGAAACTCACTATACAGGGGTTTTCTGGGCCAGGGAACTCGAATCTGAGGTTGCTTTTACCATGCGACGCTATTTATCGTGGTATGTAATTCATATGATTTAGGTGTTAATAAATATAATGATTTAACTATTATGCTCTTAATTTTTAATTTTTGAAATAATTACCGCGGGCGAAGCCGAGGACACATGCTAGTCTTCTATAATAAAAAAGGAAGTGTTTGTCGGTCTGTCCGCGATGCCCGGCGAAATCCACTGAACACAGATATCTGAAATTTTAAACGTAGATGGACTGAAGGGTGGACGAATGCACTTCGAAGCCAGATTTTTTATTTTAGCTTTCGTTCGCGAGTGAAAAACTAGCCGAAAACGTGTTTTTTTCGCTATCCTATCTTCAGCTTTCAGTAATACATTTAATTTTTGAAATCAGAGGTGGCTTTGCCTACCTGCTGTTAGCTTGCCTGAATTAGGTTAACTATGTCTTATATGCACCATCATGGTAACTTGAATCGATTAATGGATTGTTGATTCATAGTATGCCGTGATCTCACAGCTGTTAGTTTTGTTTTTTATACCAAAGTAAGAAATTAATTATTATTTGAATAATCCGTTACATTTTATTCATGGAATAGTCTTAAAATAAATCCAACTCCAGTTTACGAGTTTCATTAGATAAATTCGCTCCTGCCGAGTAGTCACGAATCCCTCGATAAGCTCGTAAACTCTCGTGGGATTACCTATGATAAAATACCTGTGCTAGTTGGGGGGGGGGGGGGGAGTAATGTGGAGAGAGAATATCACACACATGCAGAAATTCTGTATCAAAGCACAACGTAATCCGTGAGGAACAAGGAAGGCCGACGATACAAAGGTCAAAGTTCAAAGTCGCGGGTGCGTTAATTTTATATAAGGGGAGCTCTCACAGGAAGAATTTATTCACAATAGAACAGTAGCTCTTCTGTTCTTTGTATATAAATGATATTAGCTTTTTCACATCTCACAGAAATCTAGTAGTAGCTATATTAAAAGAAGACAATGTGTAGCCTACATTCTTGAGGTTTTAATGTTTTCCGAATAAAATTCTTGATCACTCGTGTTAAAAAAATCCCTTTAGGCAAGCCTACAAGCTGAGGTAAATTTCGAGGTGCTTTTGGTTTATTTTACTGTCGCTGCGTAGCACTCTTCTTCTTTAGCTTTGGCATGACAAACCCACAATAATAACTGCAAAAAAAGAGGAAAGAGCACTTTTCAAACATTCAAATCTCGCCTTATATGAGAACTATCAAGAAACTAGTTATTGATTTGCAGAGTACTCATCAAGAGCTTTTCAACGATACTCCACAAGACGTAGTTTCAAAAATTTCGAATTTCCATCCCCCACCCCCACTCGTACCCCCAAAACCACCGAATCGTTGGTGTCACTGTGAACTCCAGAGGGAGTACTCTAATTTATTCAAACAAAGTTTCCCTCTATACTTCATAGGGTCGAGATATAAATGTTTTAAAATTTCAACCCCCGACCACCCCATTGGGCCAATTTTGCTCATTAACGAACTTGTCCGAACTATTGGGCCTAGAAATAACATAATAAAATTTGGTTCAAAAATCTTCAAAATTACGGCTGCTAGCGTGTAAAGATATATATATATATATACATATCACAATATTTTTTTGTTTGAACAGGCGGTGGTTTCGTACTTAGGGAGGCATAAAACGTAAAGATATGAAAGAATTTTTCGGAAGTCGTGACATGGTATCGATTGCAATAGGTAGATTTTTCTTAAAATGAATTAATTCCGAAACAGTTTTTGACCTGTAGGCCTACACTATAGTCCATCCATTCTAAGAACCAACCCCAACGTAAAAAAAAAAAAAAAACCAATCTCACTCTTAGATAATACGAGTAATGTGCTAGACTGCAGGCCTGTCGAACCGTACTCCGAAGATGTGAAGTCAATCCCCTGCTTCTCCTCCCTACGTGACCCCTAATATTAAGGCATACTCTAAGGGAAGAACATAATCTGAGAGTGTTCGAAAACAGGGTGCTTAGGAAAATATTTTGGCCTAAGAGAGATGAAAATGGGGACTGGAGAAAACCGCATAACTACGAGCTTCATTATCTGTACTCTTCACTGGATATAGTAAGAGTAATGAAATCACGGAGGATGAAATGGGCTGAACAAGTTACACGCACGGGGAAGGAAAGACAAATGTCTGGGAGACCCGAAGGGAAAAGACCACTTGGAAGACCTAGACGTAGGTGGGAGAACAATATTAGGATAAACTGAACTCGTCACCGGCAATTAAATCACGGAGGATGAAATGGGTTGGACATGTTGCGCGCATGGGGAGGAAAGACATTATCTCAAAAATATGACGAGGAGACCCGAAGGTAAAAGACCACTTGGAAGACCTAGACTTCGGTGGGAGGACAATATTAGGGTAGATTTAAGGGAAGTAGGATTTGGGAGGGATGGTTGGATGGAGTTAGCACAGGATAGAATTGAGTGGCGGGCTCAGGTAAACGCGGCAATGAACCTCCGGGTTCCATAAAATATATAATATTCCTTTAGCTTGCTGAGGAATTGTCTATTGCCATTGAGTAAGTAAGTAAGTATAATATGTTAGAACTAAACATATTTTATCTAAGTAAACAGTTTTATTTTAAATATTCGTGTTCTGTAGGAGAGTTAAATTTGAGTGGATGCATATAGTTAGATTAATGCTTTGTGTTGCCAAAACAAGAGAGAGACTGGTGTTTAACAACTTACAATCTCCATAATGGAGCAGACTGCATCGCGAATAAGAGGAAACAAGTTAATTAATCCATGGCAAAAATCAATATCAAACTGTATTGTACACTTCGCCGTATTTCAAACCGTGGCAACTGTGCGTAAAACTACCTTTAAACGAAACAGCCATTCCTAGTCTTTATTCATAAACATGGAAAGATTTACAACATGAGTTATTTTGTTGGGGAAAAAATTCCCATAATCCAAAGATAATGAGCCCCATGGTTGGATTCTTGCCCTAACGGATTGTTTTGTTTTAGTATATTCCAGTTTTCAATAAAAAAAAATTTAAAAACAGAGGTTTCGTAAAACACATAGTACTTTTTACATCCTCTATCCGTACCATACGTAATATAGGTGCAGGAAGTTGGGTTTTTAATAAAAATACACGATTTGAGGCGCCCTGAATCTAAAAATGGTACTATTTTAGAAAACATGTCTGTCTCGGTGTGTATGAACAGCCTAGTTCCAGAAGGGAAAATCTGATGAAAACATTTTGTATTTGGGTTAGGTACCTTCTGAGGATATAACACAGAGATTGGCAACGACTTTCTCTTATTTTTAAGGGGACTTTACGTGAAGAAAATTTCGGTTTTTTTTTTCTCGAAAACTGCTCTAATGATTTATCTTATGAGTGGACCTGGGATTTTAGGCTCTAAAAAGGTAAGTTTTAGGTGCCTAAAGTAGACTTATAAAACAAGTAAATAGGCTTTTAAAAGAGAAAATAGGCACTTAAAATATGCTTTAAAAATGTGCAAATAGATAGAAAATTGACTTAAAAATATTACAATATACACTTAAACTGTAATATGGTCTTTTTTACTGCAAGAAACGTGGTATACCTATTCTTAACAGAATTAACTGCAAAATTAGGCATCGCGAACTATATTCACTTAAAAAGATGTTCTTTCACTGGTGACTTGACACAGCAGTCCTTGTGCCTTAATCCTCCCGCACCCCCGTCAGTCAGCATTCCTTTAGCGATAATTGTTTGGAATAATCAAGTTTCTGTGAAAAAAAACCACCTCTGCTGTTCTGCTTTTCATTGAGGGATGTCCATTATAAGATTGTAAAAACTACAGAAGTATAATTTTATTTTAAATTTACAAAATAGGTTAGGCACTAAAATAATAAAATAGGCTCTAAATGTACAAATAGGCATTTTAGGGCACTATAAAGCTCTATAAATGTAAGTGATTTATCATGAAAAGTCCACATATTTAAAAATGTTCATGTTATTTCATAAGGAACAAAGTAGGCATTTGCCTTAAAATCCCAGGTCTACTTATTAGAGAATAATGGCATGTACAGTGATTTGGCTACAGCCTTTAGATTTGAAATTTTGTGCTTCTGCCACTGTCATTCAAAACAGGACGTATTGAGAGACTAAAGTGGAGCCTACTTAATTTATTATTGCTATTCGCCCTCATAGTTATCGTTATGAAATTCATAATTATATTAAATTTATACATTTTTCAAATTGACTTTGCGGGTCGCAAGGAATGTCCCAGTAGGCTGCTAGTTGGAAATCCCTGAAATAGATGATGTCATAAGTATATAGAGTAAGTTTCCTACGTTCAATAAACGCTAGAGTTGCGAGTATAACCGTATAACTTGTTCGCTGATCAGTGAATCGTTTGATTCAATCGATATTTAATTAGAGTGGCTAGCTTTGTAAATCTACAATACAATAAAAGTGAAGGAAGCCACACAATATTAGACGAAGCTTCTCTGAGCACTCAAGATTTTGAGCTTCCAACTCTCTCTCTCTCTCTCTCTCTCTCTCTCTCTCTCTCTCTCTCTCTCTCTCTCTCTCTCTCAACCCTCCCTCCCTTTCTCTGGATGGAAACCGTGACATCAAAGTAGATCCCCACAAAATAAATACTGTATAAAGGATTATATCAATATCCCTTATAGATTACTGCAAAAAGACATCAGAAAACACCATCAATTTCTGTGATGAAACGTTCTTTGACTGCAGTAAGGCAGAAAAAAAATTAAACCTTAACTTCGTAAAAGTATAACCACAATAAGACCATGGGCGTAATCTCAGCTTTTTAACTGGGGTGGCAAGGTCTGCCGGGGGGTTTGGGGGGTATGGAATTTTTTTTTATTTGGCGTTAAAATTATGTAGTTTAAGCATTTTTAAAACTTTTTTACATACCATACCAGCATAAATGTTAAGTTTAATAAAGTTTAATAAAGAATCAAGATTGTTCCACGTTTATAAACTGTAATTTTTCACTTGTTTGCAAATAACTGAATTTTACTGCCGATTTTTGGGGTGGCAACTGCCATTTGGGAATTCCGGGGTGGCAACTGCCACTCCTTGCCACCCCGTAATTACGCCACTGAATAAGACCATTGGTCGGTTTGGTTTGGTCTTATGGTTATTTAACGACGGGGATGTACTGCAACTTAGGCCTGTAACCGTCGCCGGTGTGCTGGAATTTTGTCCCACAGGAGTTCTTTTATATGCCTGTAAATCTCCAGACATGGGCCTGTCACATTTATACACACATACTTGCCATCGACCTGGGCCGAGATCGATGCAGCAACATTGAGCACAGAAAGCCATCGCTATACTGACTGTGACACTCAGGCCAACCCATTTATCTTATTGATGAGTACTGAATATGTGCAGATAATACGAGATGAGAGGAAGTTAACGGGTGTGGCTGAGAATAAACATAAAAGACGTTTTTCTTTTCTTTGTTGTGAGAAGCAATGTTCAATAAAATAAAATAAGATAAACTGATTTAAGAAAGTGCCAGAATGCTTTTGTTTAACGAGCGATAGTTGGAATTATGATATTCAGAAAATAAGTTGTTTTTTTTAATCTAATTCCGAGTTAAGCTCCAGGTCGATTCATTAAGCAGGTCTTACGGAAGAACAAAAGTCTAGTTTGATAAGCATATGTGAAAGAATATGTGAGTAGTCTTATTTCTCAAAGCTACCTGTATTGCAACTTCCAAAGTCGTACTATATGGACACTGTAAAAATATATGTTGTCATGAGAACTGACTTGCATTTGATAAATTCTTATATTACCATAAAATAGGCACTAAATTGGGCATTACTCCGGTAGCGGTCAACCGATTTGGTCTAATATCAATAGGCTTCATCCCATGGGCGTTATAAATGCGTATATCAAGTTTCATGAAAATCCGATAAAGCGTATTTGAGTTATTGCGCGTTCAGACACACGGAGAGACGGAAAGATAGACGGACAGACTTTTTCCCCTCCCCCACAGAATCTCATAAATTATCATTCTGGCACTTAATAAATATTCAGCCACTGGTTGAATTCGACATCCCTTATGTTTTGCCATGGCTTAATGCATATACACATAATTGCCATTTTAGAATATTCAAGAATTCAAAGCACAAATTTCTAAGGATGACCCATGGTTCTCTAACAAAATCCTTCTTTTTTCGTCTTCTTCTTCTTCTAAAATCCCTAGCAGTTTGTTCACTGTATTTTTAACAACCTATACATAGAAAAGGTAACTACGCGATCTTTCAATTAGGAGGCTAAGGGTTTAAATAGCGTAGCAGACCAACTTGACTTAACGGTTTTTTTATGTGGTTTTCTGTTGCATTAATGTGAAAGGAGGTTGGGAAACTTTTCCTACGAAGCCAAGTCATTTCTATTTTCATCCAGCTCTTCAATTATTTTGTTTTAATGTCCTTACAGTTATGCAGGCTAAACCTACGAAAACTAGGCTAATAAGTGCAGGTTTTCCCTGTAAGATTTTTCAGCTTATTTTCTACATCAATTTTTCTTTTCATTTGCAAAGAATGCTTTGAGACATTTGATCCACCCCACCTCTTTCAAGGAGAAGATTGGAAAACGATGAGAACGGGATCATTTAGATTTCACTTGGCATCACAGAGATTGGAATCGAGAATCGACATTTCTTATAAACTTCGCCGCATCTGACAATGCCAATTATCGACTTGGCTTCCCTTCAAAAGGAAATGTTGATGCGTTTAATTAAACGAAAAGCTTTAGTTTAAGAAAGTTACTGAAAAGACAAAAATGAACCATATTACTTCGTCAGCGATTTCATTGTATTCTACATTAAAATTAATTTAATATGAGTCGAAATAACCTTTTTTGCACGACTTAACTAATTAGTGGTACTTACGAATGTTGTTGCCGTGGATCGTAAGTTGATATTCCCACACGCAATCTTGTTGCTATGTGCGGTAAGAGTTTCCGTGCGGTTACGAATTTACTTACGGCACATCATAATACAAGCCTTTATGGACAAGGCCCCCCAGGACAAATATTCGGTTCGCATAACAACAAACACGTGCGAATCACTTTCTGAAATAAACATCTATCTTCAAGAATGTATATTCATAATATTTTCAGGTAATATCACAATTAATATAATTAAATTGATATAAATAATCATCGTGCAAAAAATAGCATGCAATACTCGTGCCGTAAGCTCATAACGGACCTCGGAAAATTGAAAAAAATCGGCGCGAGTGCCTCGTTTTTTCAAACTCTTTCCTCGATCCGTATGCATCGCTTAAGGCACTTGTATCGCAATATACTATTTCACCACCGGAATTATTTCAATTATTCGCCACAGGAATTGAAACATTTTTCATTCCAACATTTGGAACCAACATTTGAATACCTGTCGGAGAAGTCTGTCGCCTGGGATATCAACCATTGTGTGGGAACCATGTCCGCCTCTTTGTCATTCTCTGTAATTTCTGGAGGTGTAGGAACAGATGGAAATAAATGGAAACGAGATCCGGGCTGTAGGTTGAATTTTTAAACACCTCCCAGCAAATCTCCTGCAGAAGTTCGACTTGGAGGTGTTTAAACATTCACCTTACAGTCCGGACCTCGCTCCCAGTGATTTCCATCTTTTCCTACACCTCAAGAATTCACAGACAAGCGGAGATGGTTGTCACACTGGCTCAAATTCCAGGCTGCAGAGTTCTACGACACAGGCATACAAAAGTTGGTCCTACGTATGAAAAATGTCTCAGTTCCGGTGGCGAATATGTTGAAAAATAGCTGAACACTTCCTATATCTGTTGCAATAAACATTTTCATGAAATTGTGTTTTGTTTCTGTAAACGGCCCCAGGGAAACTTACTTTATGGACGCGCCTCGTAGTTTGTACTTCTCGTATAGTCCTTTATTAATCACAGAGAATAAGAAAGACCTAAGCCACACACGTCAATTGTAGTCTCATTTACATTGTTCGAAGCAGTAGCAGAACTGAGATTTCTTTCATGTATTGTCTTGCGAAAGAAAGACCAAAGCCACAGAAAAGTGGTTGGTGTTAAAGAGGTTTGATTATTATTATTATTATTATTATTATTAATTTATTTATTTATTTATACTGGCGAATTAAGGCCATAAGGCCTTTTCTTCCACTGCACCAGGTTTGATAGTTTTCGTTAGAATGTATTGAAGGTATGACGCAATAACAAGTGCTTTCGAGATGATCGAGACGATCATATTTAGGGCTTGATGAAATTTTGAAGTTGATGAAATTTCATGTTTTTTCTGAGACATCACAGACAATGCAGGATGTAGTATGAATTGCCTCGCCTCAAAACGAACAGAAATGGGCAACTTTTTTTTTCATTGCATTTTTTGGCAATTTATTCTCTGCTTGTCATTTTTTACGAAATTTTCATTCTTTCGTTGCATTTTTCCTATTCTGTGTTCACAATGGAATATTCCAACATTTCAGACAAAGCGATCAAATGCGTATTGATTTGGCATCCTTATCGTCAAATAAAAAAGTACAACACTCATTAATAAATATTGTATACATAACAATTATGGAAAATATAACAAAAGTAGTAATATAAAATATTTAAATCTTGTCATTTTTTTATTATTACACTACCTGTATACTCCCTTTATTAAAGACACATTTAGAAATTATAAGTTTATTTTTTTAATTTTCATGTCCCATTTTCAAAAATTTAAGGTCATTTTATTGGCCACTTTCCAGGAATGTTTAGATTATCAACTCCCGAGCCCTATAAATGTAGATAACAAGAATAATTCCTATAGGACTTTGAAAGAGTAAAAGGTAGTGAGAGGTTATCATAATCCAATAGGAGACGATGAAGTTCAACTTCTGACTTCCAGAAAGTTTTCAAATTAAAATTTTAATAAAGTAACGCTATGGGATTTGTAATGGCCTACAAGAATATACTGTAACTTTAATCTTTATGCATCAGGAGAGTTGTGGATTTTAAGGACTTGTACTATAAACATAAAACTACTTTCAGTACAAACTTTTACTGAAGTAGTTAAAATATTATTAGCTCTAATGCCGCTGCAAGCTAATAACTCGTCTCAGTGTTTGTGGTTTCAAGTAGAATCGCTGCTCCTAGCGACCGGTAAGACGTAGAACATGCATGATCTAAGGATTCATAAATGTATTCTTGCATTAAGTCCATTCCCAAAAGTTATTAAAATAGATGTCCAATACTGTTGAGCACGATCAATGATATAAAATAAATGTGGAACCAGTTGCTCAACTATAATTTATTTTAAAATTTGCCTCTTAGGCCTTTCGATGCACTTGCACCATCTTCAGCGCACCTTTTTGCTGGCTTGGAGTTCCAATAATTAAAATCAAAACTGCATTTTGTCACATTTATAAAATAAGATAATATTCACAAAAGCTCACAAAAGCACTGTCACCAAATTGTCTTCTGTGAACTTTTGTTGATAGCTTATTTTCTTCTTTGTGTCATTCAGTATCTCACTTCTCCTTCTAATAATATTTCTTGTTATTTTTATTTTTCCTTCAAATACATCCAGCAGATGTCTCATGATATGTTCTAAGCAGTTAGCTTTTCTTTTCCTTACAACTTTCAGCATACACATCTTCTCATCCACTCTTCTTAACACTTCTTCATTCGTTATTCTCTCTATCTACCAGAGCTTCTCTATTTTCCTCCAGCACCAAATCTCAAAGCTCTCTAAATGTCCTTTCCATTTATACAGGGTCCATGTTTCAGATCCATATAAAGCAACACACTATATATAAAGGTAAAGAGTTCCCTATATAGGCCATGGAAGCCCTTGGGGTCCCGGGAAGTTGAGGCTACCAGATTTTGATAAATTCGATACGTTGAAGGTAGTAAGGCTGTCAGCCTTACCCCCAGGATTGCTCCTAGCACTGATTTTTGTTAGAGGCTGCTCGATGTCAGTGCCATAGTACCACCAGAAGGATCAGACCTATGGAAAAATCCCACCGACCTATCGAGGATCGAACCCGCGACCTTTTGGTTCGTAGTGTTGAGTCTTAACCAACTGCATCACGGCATACCCCACACTCAAAATGTAGCATTCCATAAGCCTCTTCCTTAGCTGGAAATCTATTTCGCCGGTCGATAGAGTCCTCTTTTGTTGAAAGCAGTTTTGGTCATTATTATCCTTTCTTTAATTTATTTCGTGGGAAAGGATAGCAATTACCAAAACTGCTGAACACAATCTAATTTCATACTGTGGATTCATATGACTTTTTCTTCAACAAAATATTGAAAATGTACGTTATATTTTCTGGCTAAATATTTTACGGCCATAAAGAGATGTGACCCCACTTTAATGCCAGAACATATTTTCTCATTTAATGACGCAATGTAATTAAAGTTTCAACTAAATTCAATTAACGAAGGTTATTATGCCCAACAACCTCTATCGGGTATAAAATTTACTTGTAAAGTCGTAAAGGGATATAAACTACCATAGTTAGACATTTTTATTACCAGTACCTTAAGGGAGAACATACACGATTAACCTCTACAAATTAGGATGCACTTCAAGTTTAATTTTCTCAGAACCTTATCTTGTATTTGTAAATATCGCCTGGTTTATACAGGGTGTTAATGAATAACACGGAAATATTTTACCTGTGTTTAGAGGGAACATAGACAAGTAACTTTTATTAGGAGATTTTTGCTCTATGGATTCAATTTTTCCTGTCATAGCATAAAATCTCCCAGGGCACGGCCGCCACTTAATTCTAACACTTGAAAAAAATTCAAAAAAAAGAAACTTCGTTGCAAAAACTGGAGTTATGAATTTAAAAAAACCAATGCAGTGGCGGCCAGTCATGTGATTAGTCTGTACATTTTGAAGATTATGGACACACTAAATTATGATATATGAATGATTAATAATCAGGTTTTATCGATCACTAAGAAGGCTTAAAGTCAATTTAATGTAAATTTTAACCCTATTTCGCTTCATTATTGACTTATGAGCACCAAATTATAATGACTTTAATGCCCTGTAGCATGCACATTTTACGTCATAGAGCAAAAATCTATTAACAAAAGTTGCTTGTCTGTGTCCCCTCTATACACAGGTAACATATTAACACCATTTATGAAATTCTGTTATTGAGATAGCTAGCTACAGACTATCTATTGAAAGAAATATCAATTTCTTAGAATCCGTTGAAAGTCCATAGTTGTGGCGTAGGGGATGCGTTCTCTCTACTTACACAACGGCCCGGGAGAAGTTTCCTAAAGTAAGCGATGATGGGTCTTAAAATGGTTGAAGACCATAACCACTTAATGCAAACCCGTCCAATGAAGATCAGTATACGGTAAATTAATATATTTAAACATCTCCTTGCGTGAGATTCAGTGCTTTAGTTGGGCCGGTACGCACCGGTATAAAATTATTTTCCTTCTACCATACCGGGAAAAAGATGTGCTCCGGTACGTCGTACTGGCAGTACAGGAACGATATTGTCCTAAAATACTTATTAAATGTCCAATTCAATAAGAGAGTGTATTTGTTAATAATGACAAACACTATTAAATTCGCAATAGATATGCGTTCTAATCTTCACCTTCGTGCGCATTTCTACAATAATTACTTTCTCTTTAGATTACATGTTGGCTATCCTGATAAGGTGCTCGTTTTTTTAAAACTCTTTTGTATGAGGCGATATTGAAAATTTTGAAGTAAGGTGAGTACCCCTATAAAATATTTTCCAACTAAAGCACTGGTGAGATTGGTATGACGACTTGCGTTAGAGATACTAACAGATTATTAAAACAAAGGTTTTGTTGACATAGTAAAGAAAGCAAAGATATCAACTCACTCTTGCTATGAAAAATGCAGATTCCCCATGGAGAGGTGTCTGTCGTTCCAGGATAGGGCAGGCTAGACGTGTTGTGCTCAGGATGTTCTGCATGCACTCATAGCCCTTCTCCTATCCCTGATCCTGGCACGGAGGTTCATTCATCTGCAAATAATAATATAATAATAATAATAATAATAATAATAATAATATGTGCTTATGTATTTATACATGAGTTTATTCAAAACAAGCCGTAGCCAGGTGGTAGTTTTGCATTAAATACGAGGATCGGCCAGAAAGTAATGCACCAGTTTTTTAACACAATTAAACTTACACACAAGAAAGAATCATGTTTCTTCTATACTTCCTATTGTCCAGAACAAGGAGTGGTACCGACAGGGCATACACGCCCTTGTGTCTCGCTGGAGGAAGACCATAGAAGAGGACGGAGGTTACATGGAAAAATAGGGACTGTAGAAGAAACATCACTCTTTCTTGTGTGTAAGTTTCAGTGTGTTCAATAAATAATTATTGAAGAAAAAAATGTGGTGCATTACTTTCTGGGAAATCCTTGTAATACATACACAGAAAAAGACACACTTAAATTAGGGTGTCCATATAATGTTAATATAAAGCGGGATATTTTAATTTTTTTAAAGAAATCTGGACAGTTAACGAAAAAAGGGGACAACATTTTAATTCACAAAATTTAGGGAATATTTAGAATTTGCCTTTGTCTCATGCACAGAAATGATCCGAAATGACTTCTTAAATATCTTCTGCAAACTGGTGTAGATAATTTATTCCACAGAAATAGATGCCTCATTGAAACTCTACATTTCACTTTTATGTATTCTATCAAGAAGTGCGATTTCTCTTATAATTTATCATAAAAGTCAGCACACATTACTCCATTAAAGTATGTTTTGACAATGAGTAAGACCTTCACTGTTGTAGCTTTTATTAATATAGTGTGAAACACACTGGTCAGTCACAATCACAAAAAAGCGGGACGTTTGAGTGTCCCCAATAAAACTTTCGGGGCAGCGAGACATTTTGTCAAAAAATGGGACGAATGGATACCCTAACTTAAATAACATTTAAATAATAATTATACCCAATAACTAACAAATGCAGAGAAATGTAAACTCGTCCGAAAGTCCTAAACACATCGCATTTCGAAAGGGAGTTATTTTAATGGAACAAGTAAACTGGTCCGCCTAGCGTTTGGAATGTAAACTCGCTCTTAGGAATCATCCAAACATTTACGATTTTATCAACGTTTTAAAAGGATTCAGACAGAAACGTACACCAAGCTGCATAGTTCAAGAACACAGAGAAGTATGATAAATGGTAGATTTTATAAAAATTAAATCTTATTTAAATTCATGGTAAATTTGTCTAACCTAGATTTCATTAAAATTACTATATGATAAATTTTTCCATGCTAGATTAAAAAAATTACTTCATGTAAATTCATGATAAATTTATCTATGCTAGATTACTATATGATAAATGATAGATTTTATGAAAATTATTTCTTACTTAAATTCATGGTAAATTTGTATATCCTAGATTTCATTAAAATTACTATATGATAAATTTGTCCATGCTAGATTTAAAAAAAATTACTTCATTTAAATTCATGATAAATTTGTCTATGCTAGATTTCATTAAATTTACTATATGATAAATGAGAGATTTTATAAAAATTACTTCTTACTTAAATTCATGGTAAATTTGTCTATCCTAGATTTCATTAAAATTACTAGGCCTATATGATAAATTTGTCCATGCTATATTTAAAAAAATACTTTATTTAAATTCATGATAAATTTGTGTATGCTAGATTTCATTAAATTTACTATATGATAAATGATAGATTTTATAAAAATTAATTCTTACTTAAATTCATGGTAAATTTGTATATCCTAGATTTCATTAAAATTACTATATGATAAATTTGTCCATGCTAGATTTAAAAAAAATTACTTCATTTAAATTCATGATAAATTTGTCTATGCTATATTTCATTAAATTTACTATATGATAAATGATAGATTTTATAAAAATTACTTCTTACTTAAATTGATGGTAAATTTGTCTATGCTAGATTTAATTAACATTCCTTTTTCTTTTGTATGAGAGACGTTTTTAATTATGCCATTTGCCAGTCCTAAACCTGGATAAAATGGGAAAGAAGGTGTTCTCTTTACATTTCCACGACGATACTGCATTAAGTAGGTATGCAGAATAGTTTACTTGTCAGATTAAAGGTAATGATTTCTTTCGGACGAATTTACTGTCTCACATCAATACTCTAAACACATTTAAAAATATTTCCCCTAAATCTTTTATGTGTGAAAGGAGAACCATAAAAGAATGTTGGTCTAGAACCTTTTTTTTTAATGTCGCGTGGAAGTTTCACCTTAAAAAAAATCTAAATGTTGTCGCCCCTAAATGTTTCAAAAACTTTCCTGTCGGCCTGGGTGACTCAGTTAGTATCGCGCGCTGGCTTTCTGTACCCAAGGTTGCGGGTTCGATTCCGGCTGAGGTCGATGGCATTTATGTGTGCATAAATGTGACGGGCCCATGCCAGTAGATTTACTGGCATGTAAAAGAGCTCCTGCGGGACAAAATTCTGGCACACTGGCGACGGCCACAGGCCTAAGTAGCAGTACATTCCCGTCGTTAAATAACATATACCAACCAATCAAAAACTTTCCCATAGTTCGCCTACATGGACGAGGACTATGCTTCTTACGTAGCCTGTATGAGTCAAACTTAGCTTTACTTATTAGAACAATAGGTTCATTTTTCTCCACGATATATGACTACTACTCTTTTTTCCATAGCTAATAATTGTGATTTAATTGCTACTTTGAAATCACCTCCCGGCAACAGGTGGAAGAAAACAAGCCTTAACAAGTTTTCGTAATTGAGGCTAAGCACTGCCTTCTAAGGCAGTGGGCTAAGCAGTTGAAAATATCGATCGAGATCTCGCAGGTCGTTGCCCATGGAAACGAACATTAAAAATACAAAGCACCAACAAAATAACAATAACAGAGGAGGAATTTGCAGCTGTACACAGGGGGCTCAGCGGTCGATATCCTCCACACCTACGTTCTTTTGCAAGCTTTCTACATTTTTATGTCGAAGCTGATTCGTGATTAAGACCCTTCAAATCTTAAAGTAACCAACCTACGTCTTTAGCTTTAAATTATGTGTCAACGGACAAATTTTGAATCGTAAACAATGATTAACAGCAGGCCTACTCTCTCCTTCTGGGTGAGGCCGTCAAGGGTAAAGAAAAAGGTGCTAGCACGTTATAACGATTATTGAAGATATCACCAGATGTCACTGTTGTTCTCTTTCTTTTCGTACAAATACGTAATTATATATTTCCTTCATTTTAACCACTACACAATCTTTAATCCTACTACAGTCAACCCACGATATAATGCCCCTCTTTACAGTGCCACCCTCGCACTGTGCCAATAAATGCAAGTGGACGGATCTTCTTCCATATAAAATACATGAGAAACCTCGTTACTGTGCCAATTCACTTAGTGCCAGTGAATATAAGGCAAGATTTTTACAATAGACCTATATAACTTGCAGTGATTTTTTTCTTTTTTTGCAGAATTCTTTTAAAGTTGGCATGAATGTTAGGAAGACTATTTAAGAAATATGCTGTAATGTATTTCCAAGAAGTGAGTGTTCCCCTGCCACTAACTGTAAATGTAGTGCGGTGGAATGAGGAACCTATGTTAAGAAGTTGGACAGACAGCCTATGAGAGGGTGGAGCAGGTAGAAAGAACCCTTCATACAATGATATATTCCAAACTTCCACTTCTTTTAGTCTAGTGTCCATTCAGCTGTTAAACACTACACTACAGTTCCTCGTAAGATTTTTAAAATGAAGAGAGCAGTTCTTACGCTTCATGAGAGGTGGGGGGAAAACTGTTAGTCGGACATAGCACTGTATAACTGTAAACATACTGTAATAATTTGAGTTACTGTATAGTATTTTATTTTGTGCTTAAGTTCTCTATATGTATTTTATTTAATTTTCATTTCATAATACAGTACAGTAAATTAACACAGGAATGTATTATGCCATTTTTATTTTAAAGACTAAATTTCGTTTTAGTGCCACCCTCGCTTTGTGCCACTAAATGTTAGAGAACGGATAGATAATGGCATTATATCGAGGGTTGACTGTACTATAATATCGTGTAGGTATTAATAATTTAAATTCAAAACAGCAAAAATAACTCTTTCAGCTTTCGGAATTTGATCCATAAATTAAACATTTTGAGCAAAGCACAAACGTAAGCCAACACAATATATCGCTGAAAACATTACTTACGAACTTCATTTCTCTCCATGCATTAAACGTTTGCAACTCTTTTTCGTAGCGAAGGATTTCTTTAATATGACTTCGTTATTTGCCTTTTCTATAATTTCACGAGAGGTATAAATTTATTTACGAATAGATTATGATTTAGTATTTTCGGCTAGATCAAATAAGGGTATCGTTTATTAACATAAAGTTCATAGGAGCAAATATTCTATTACCTATATTTCTGCAGATAGCACGACAGTTGAATCACAAATAAAGGCCCCGAAAATCCGGAGTCGTCTTAGGGGACAGATTACTTACTTACTTAACGGCAATAGGCAATTCCTAAGCAAGCTAAAGGAATATTATTTATTTTATGGAACCCTAAGGTTCATTGTCGCTTTTACATGAGCCCGCCATTCAACCTATTCTGTGCTAACTCCATCCAACCATCCCTCTCAAATTTGCTGCTCTTAAATCTATCCTATTTTTTTAATCTGGATTTTGCTTATAGATTGCCATGGCGACTTTTACGTCTTAGGCCAATAGGATAGTATTTTAAATGCAGTTTTATGAAATTTTAGCGGCCTAGGTCGTTGAAATGCAATTTTTTGGCGTCTTGCCAGTCTGACAAGCAGATGTTTTAGAGAGCGTGTACAAAAATAAATCTATTCTTATACAATTCAACGGCTCTAAATAGCGAGCTCACTCGCTCGCCCGCTTCGTGAAACATCGGGTATACTCGGCGATGTTCGTCTCTCGCAGTGTAAACTTTGACGAAGAGTAACAAATTAGGAAAACCGTCTCTTTATTATATAAAGCCTAAGTGAAATGAACACAATGAACAAATATTCTAATTTTATTTTTACTTACAATTTTCATAGCTCTGAACCACAAACATTTTTAATAAACTACCAGTGTCAATTTCTTAAAAGTCCTGGAGTCAATTAATAATGGCGGGCGAAGCCGGGGGCACGAGCTGTAAAATATTGATGGTTTAACTCTTGAAATATCGCTGATAATAAAAATCCAAACAAACCATTCCTTCCCTTGAAACATTATATAATTTCTGAAAATTACACTGAATTGATCAAATAAAATTCACATCATATTCATCTGTCAACAAACAGTTGAGAAACAATACGTATTATGTGTTCACAGTTAGCTTAGGAACTGCATAATCGAATCTGAGATCGTTTTTTCAGGCGGCGCTTTCTAATCGTAGAATGTACTCTGAAGCCGGAGTTTTAGCTGTTTCATTAATTATTAATGGCTTAGTTTATGAATGATTCGCGTGCAAGTGTTAATAAATATAATGCTTTAATGGTTATTATACTCTTAATTATTAAATTAATTATCATGGGCGAAACCACGGGCACCTGCTAGTTTATTTACAAAACAAAATTAATTTAACATTATTCGTAATTCGGTACGCATGCAGGATATTCCTTATACTCACCGTTACCATCATTCATTTTTATTTACGCCCACTCAGATATAATACTTTTCCGACACAGTGCTTTGTAATAGTGTCGCCACGCATATTCAACAGGTTCATTACATTTTAACACATTCCTCCCCCCTCCACCCCTGTACTGGTGCCGAGTAGAACTATACAACAACTGGCCATAGAATTTCATTACCATTCTTGCTAACAGCATCGTTTCAACCGCGATAATTTAAGCAATCTACAGCGTATGCTATCCGAGTATAACCGTATTTTCTATTTATTTCGCTTGAGTTGCATTTTCTATTTCGGTAATGCCAGCTAGTTGCTAATCTAAAAACATGATTTTAAAGCAATAACAACGACTGTTTCACCTATGAAATCTAACGAGTTTTACATTCATCGCAAAGCAGATTAACCCGCGATTGCTCGCGTTGTTAGAAAAGATCTAACAATTGTATAAATATTTTTTAATAACTCGCTTAAGTCTTGCATTAAAAGGCTGTTTTGCCATCAATACATTCTACAACATCTGTAGTTTTTAAGTGCCAGAATAGTAGGCCCTACTTTATGAGATTATGTGGGGGACGGTAAAATGTCTGTCCGTCTGTCTGTCTGTCCGTGTGTCTGTACGAACGTTAACTCAAGTACGCTTTATCGGATTTTCATGAAACTTGGTATACGCATTTATAACGTCCACGGAAAGAAGCCTATTGATCGGTTGACTGGTAGCGGAGTAATGCCCAATTTAGTGTCTATTTATTGTAATGTATTAGAAATAATTTATCAAATACAAATCAGTTCTCATGACAACATATTGTTTTACAGTGTTCATACACGACTTTGGAAGTTGCAAAACAGTTAGCTTTGACAAATAACACTACCCACATATTCCTTCACATATTCTTATCAAACTAGATCTTTCTTCTTTCTTAAGCCCTACTTAATGAATCGATCTGGAGCTTAATTGGAAATCGATTAAGGAAAGCTTATTTTCTGCATATATAATTGCAGTTATCAGTGATTAAACAAAAGGATTCTGGACACTTGGTTACACCGTTTACCTGATTTGATTATATGTGCAACTCAAATGTAAAAGGATGTCTTACGTCTCTCAACAGGGGTATTATTTCAATGCGGTGCAGAGTTACACGGGAGTTATGTAGTTTCACTTCCGCTGCCCTGTTGTTTTAAAACTCAGCAATGGAATGCAGAATAGCCTACATCAATCGTTCAGATAAGTTCTTGAGATGCTAGTGTGAAGTTATGTTCAGTATTTATATGATTTATATGTTCAGGTAATTTTTTAAGAATCCTTTCTTAGTGGGCACCTACATTATGAAATGAAGGTACTGTCAAAATTCCAAGTCTCTACCTATTATAGTTTAGGCTCTACGTTGATTCTCTGTCAGTCAGGAATATATATATATATATATATATATATATATATTGACAAGAGTATACAGGGTGTATACAACAACTTTTATTAGGAGATCCTGATCAGTACTTCTCAAAACGGTAAGAAATCCATCGCGGGTTTTATTCAATCCACGCTCCAGCAAACCAACGCCGTCTAAACAGTCGCACGGCCACTTCTCTGACACTCATGTATTGCGTGTAGCATACCTCTACGTAGCAGGCGCTAATTTTAATTCTCAATGTTAGTGAGTATAATGTCTATACATATCTTGCTCCTTGTTGGGTTATGCATCCTTGGGTTGCGATGTGGTGTGGTAACGACATTCTCTTCATTTCTATAACCAATTTACATGAAGAGAATGTAGTCATACATAATATATTATACTAAGAGGCAAACTTTATTTGAGCAGAGGAAGTTATGTTAGTTTCACATCAGATCTTTTTTTTTTAATATCTAAATCATAGGTTTTTTTATTTCCTGGGTAAAATATTTTTATACAAAAAGTATAAACAATATAAAATACAGAAGTATTTTGCATATCGAGCATCAAATAAGTGCATATAAAGAAATTCAGGTTCATATTTTAATATATTGGATGAGAAAGATTTCAATTCTTATGTTAAAAATCAGTTAAATCAATATCTCAAAAACAAATTAGTGTGCAAAATTTCAAGTTTCTAGGACAAGTAGTTTCGGAAGTAGACAAGTAGTTTCGGAAGTCACTTTTAACATTTCGGCCATATCTTAAGGTTTCCATGAACCCTGCTTATAAAAATTACAATTTCCCCTTCATCACTACAAAAATTTGATCACGTTATTTGTCATAAAATGAAATGGTTTCAATAATAAAAATTTAAAATTTGGGGGTACCAGGGGAAGATCTTTTCAAAAAAGTTATGTATTTGTTTTCGGCAAGCATATCTCCACTTCCAATTAAGCTAGAACAGTGATTATTACACTAAAATGTCCCCATTTCATAGATATGTCTACATACTAGCATCATCTTTGTAGTGCTTATCAAAGGTACTTTAATGTTTTCCTCCCTGAAGTCTAAAAAAATAATTAGTCTATTTTTCTTTTGATAAGGGGTCAGAATCCTTACCATAGGCTCATTTATTTGATTCTAGTATACAGACTATCTATATATTTAAGTTTCATTTTGGTGTTTGGATGAAGTCAATAGCTCAATATTCTAAGTGCATTTATCTTAAGCCGAAAGTTAAGAAATGCTGAAAATTTTGAAATAAGAGAAAAATGAAGTTAAAGTTTGGGTAATCCTGTATTTGGACGTTTCTCAACTCGCAGATGGACACGCCTGGTCAATCGATACTAGAGAAAACCCAAACATGTTATATATATTTGAAAACTACAGAAATCAAGTTTTCTAATGAGACTAAGAAAAAAAAGAGATTTTGTAGGTGAAAAATTCTAATTTTTGGGGTAGATGGATACCTTAAGCTGCGCTTATCTGTTATCGCAGTTATTTTCACCTGAGGATGTATCTTTCGTGTTTTTATATTTTCAGCGGCTGCTCGGGTTTACTTTTCATTAGCATTATCAGCAGCGACATGGGCTGACGGGCGGAACGGAGATGCGATTATCAAACTCCGTATTGACACAGACTCCCATAACAACGTATGCCCAGTGCCGCCATTTTCGCAACATTCCACATGGGTACTGGTTCAATATTTCTTTTTTATTTAATTCAGCTGTGTTTAGACTCATTTTAGCTATGAAGCCATATCAGGAGTTCAGGATCTTTTTAATTAATTAATTATTTACGAACACTATTTACGTACATTACATTATTATCATTATTACATATTTAATACAAGTAAAAACAACTAAAACCAAACATGCCCCTATATGAGAAACGCTCTTGTTAAGAGGATATAGTAGATTAATATATAAATATTATAATTACATATCACTGCACAGTATACACGAAAAATTTCTAAATTTATGAGTACATGTAAATAAAAATAATTTTTTAGCATTAACCAGTGGTTAAAAATGACATTTACAACAACAAAAATAGAATAATTTGAACTGAAACATCGAAAGACCAATCAAAATTAAAGTGTGTTATAATATTATCTAATAACTTTTTTATTTTTCTCTTAAAATGTTTAAGATTGTAATTTACATATTCAGGGTACCCAGCAATAAAATTGTATAAAACTGCATCTGTGTCTATACAGTAAGGTAGGCCATGGAACTTTTGATTGTCAATTGTTTCTACCGTATTATTGGTGTATTTTTATGGAGTAAATGTCAACTGATATTAATTTAAATTGACATGATACAGGACGAAATGGTCAGAATGATTCACGGTATGTAAATATCCAATTCGGCATTTGGCTTTACGACTGGGGAAACCATGAAAAAGCCTTAGTCAAATTAGCCGACCACTGGATTTGAACCTGGGACCTCCTCCAAGAAGGTACCATCTCGGCAACCTCGCTCGGTTCAATAATTATTACCAAATCACAGAATAGGGGGCTGACTTTTGTAATGTAGTGAAATGCATTTCGGCAATATATAGTCACCCCACATAAGTTTCAGTTCAGCGTACAAAGGAACTGAAGATGGCAAATGAATACTGCCGAAATGCATTTTCACAGACATAACAATAAAACACACTGGACACCAAAATAACAAGCTGAGACGCCTGTTGAAGATTCCAACCTAATTGCTGCAAAGCAAGCATTTTAAGACTTACTGCTTAGTAAATAATTCTCTTCTGTGTTTTTATAAATGTGAATCAGACTTTTGTACACCATTGGCGATCTGGACATAATCTTTTACAGTGTTTCTATATAAAACTCAAAGGCATTGTAATTGGACATTTTTAAACCTAAATAGTATTTATAGTGTAAAACTCTAAGGACTTTACACACTGTTAGACGCTCCACTAAGATTGGTAAGCCTACAGGCCCCATTAATTTATTGTAAAAATTTCTTATTGTAATTTTATCTTTTAATTTTTGACAATGTAGGCCTACATAGGGACTTAAATCAACTTAAGGCTTTTAGTATATAGCCTACATATAATGATTTTAATTATTTGAATTGGACTTGCAACTTTTTCTATATGTAGACCTAATGCTTCATTTTAATTGGTAACGAATGAAAACAAAAGCCATCACATTAAATTGGTGCAGCTCCTTAAGGGTACAGTGAGTTGTATTTAATTAGGGGGTATAAGTAGAAGAAAAAATATTTGGAATAAATTCAACCTCTTTGGTCAAAATGAAGTTTATTAATTCACTAATATGGTTGCCTAGAAACAAGCTTTTAAACAGATGTATTGCTTAGCAAAATGATGTCTTCCAAGTTTTTACTTTTTAAGTTAGCAGTGTGTGGTATTATACTGTAGTATTGTATTATATGGATGTGAGACATGGTCACTTACTTTTCGGGAAGAACATAATCTGAGTGTGTTCGAAAACAGGGTGCTTAGGAAAATATTTGTAGTATAATCATGCGACCTTTAATTAGTCAACCGATTTGGACCAAAATAAATAGGCTTCTTCCCATGGACGTTGCAAATACATGTACCAAGTTCCATGAAACTCCGATAAAGCGTATTTGAGTAAATGCGCGTACAGACACACGGACGGACGGACGGACATTTTCCCTTGCCGCACAGAATCTCATAAAGTATCATAACTAAACTCCGTGGCGCTACATCCCTGAAGGGACAAGGCCTACCACCCGACCGCTACTTCATTACCAGAGGCAGATGGCAGGACTGGGGTCATGTGGTCAGCATGCCGACACCCAAAGTCGTCAATGGATAAAGTACCATTCTGGCATTTAATAAATGTCCATGAGAAGATATGACATGACATGTCATAGACATCCGGGCCCTAAAGATAAGTGATACGCGTAACTAGTATGTATATATATATATATATATATATATATATATATATATAATCATGAAGCCGGGTAGAGGTTCAAAGAAAACACCGTGTTGGTTGTAATATCAGAATCTGTGCTGAGGAAGCTGCTCTTCATCTAATCACTCCTAATGAAAGCTCTCTGCTCTCTGTATCGTGCTTATGAGAGTAGAGTAGGTCAAGTAGACAGTGCGCCTTCCACATCGTGATTAGACTGCACACCAAGCAGAAATGTCGAACAAGTTGCCGCCTCATCTCGAGTAGTCTGTATTCTTCACGGTCTCAGCCGCGGCAGCTAAGGCCTGAAGCCCTGGTGAAAGATGCTGCGGGTCATGAAGGAGGTACTCTAGGTACCAGAATGTATGTAATTTTTCAGAAAGATTTCTCTCTTCTTGTTGTTGCTTTTATTTGTTGTTGTTGTTGTTGTTCTTATTTTACGACGGCGTTGGTGCCTTCATTGACCTTATACCGTCGGGTTAGAGGAAGATTACTCTTGAGTTTCACGTTATGCTTTTTGGAATTTTTTATATTCATGATTAATTATTTGGATACTATATTTCTATGGGTCTTCATAGTTTCATCTTGCATTTGCTTTTATTTAAAGACTCCCATGGTATAGTAGTTGCTGAAATGAAATCTAATATGGTTGCCTAGGAACAAGCTTTTAAACAGATATGTTGCTTAGCAAAATAATGTCTTCCAAGTTTTTACTTTTTAAGTTAGCAGTGTGTAGTATTATACTGTAGTATTGTATTATATCGATGTGAGACATGGTCGCTTACTCTTCGGGAAGAACATAATCTGAGAGTCTTCGAAAACAGGGTGTTTAGGAAAATATTTGGTCCTAAGAGAGAAGAAAATGGGGACTGGAGAAAACTGAATAACGACGAGCTTCATGACCTGTACTCTTCACCAGATGTAGAAAGGGTAATTAAATCACGGAGGGTGAAATGGGCTGAACCTGTTGCGCGCATGGGGAGGTAATATTCCTTTAGCTTGCTGAGATATTGTCTATTGCCATTGAGTAAGTAAGTAAGTGTGTAATATTATTTTGTGTTTGTTCCTGAGTTATATCTTTACAAGGATAAAATTCTCCACACTTTTAGATAAATCATTACTATCTGTGATATTTCTTAGCCTATATTTTGTTTCCATGTGTGCATATTTAAGCATGTGGACAGAACACTTAACAATAATATTAAAATAATAATGATATTTCCAGGTTTTATCAACTTCTGGGGAGCATTCCTGTTCATAGATTTTGGACATATGTTAAACAGCTTCTGAGGGGCATACACATCAACAGATTTTGAACAATTCGCAAGAAAAGGGCTGGACTTACTCAACAACTGAAACATAAGCTGAGTATAACATATCCTACTCATTTGATAAGTATTATCTGACCAGGGCCCCAATGACTCTAAAGGTACCATCAAACAACTATGTTTGCAGAGCCAGGTTAGATTTTGAAGGTTGCACAACCTAGCAAGTTTTCATGTTATAATAATTTTGCACGTTAAAAAGTATTATATATAATATATATATGAGTAATAAAAGTATAACTGGAAATAATTATGGTGTCACGATACGATACTAGCCGGTCCTAAACCAAGACATTACCACATTAACACTGCCAGGGCCAGATCTGCTTCTGTAGGGCTGATTGCGGTACGAAAACTTTACCAAAAGGTGCCGACAAAAAACTATGTTTCAGAGCCAGGTAAGATGTTGAAGGTTGCACAATCTAACAAGTTTGCACGTTCAGTGTAATTATGCTTAGCGAGTGCAGCTATTGAAGCATGCCTGTCAAAAAAGCTAATGTTTGCTTTTGGTTTTTGTTCCAACACTATCCTTATTCTCATATTTCCCTCATTTGAATTATTATCAACACGTTTCTATTATTACACTGCCTACTTAAGTGATTTTTCCAGTATTAAACAATAAATGTTATTTAACTGATTACAGGTATTGCGAAGGAAACTATCAACAACATAGGAATATTCAGGACAGCACGCACTCGTGAATTGCAATATTGTAACTGATGATGGGAAACACGAAACATCCGAAACGTCTGTAGGAAGATCTGAAATGATCACTCTCGTCAAATATTCTACACTTTAATATTATCATATGATATACATGTAGATGTTGTGTGTAAAAACTTAAGTTGTGGTTTGTATTTTCTCAGACAATTAAGTAAATATTTATATGTAGATATTTTAAAAACTGTATATTTTAGGGTTATCTATCCCCATGTTAATTATGGCATTGAACTGTAGGGGGCAACGAATATGACAAATATGAATCGAATATTTATTTTTCAGAAATTTGTTTAAGGTGTATCTATAACATGCAGGGAAACTATTCTTAAATGAACAACTTTTTAACTTTTAACTGTGGCTTGCTTGTATGTATACAAAGTAATACTATTGACGAGAGAAAATACAGATCTTGTCACCCTCAATAATACCGTTATTCACATAGAGGTAGAGGTAACAATGACTATCATAGGGTATGCACAAATAAGACTCATTGGGCCTTTCCGCTTGGAAGAAAAGTACCTAACAATGCTTGCTGATTCCATATTCCCTGCATTCGTGCATTATGATGTAATAACAAGTTTTATTTCCTACAAGATGGCATCCCGCCGCACTATCATAGGGACGTACGAGCATACCTGGATCAAAATTTGCCAGGTCAGTGGATAGGACGCATGGGGCCAATCGAGTTTCCTGCACTCTCTCCAGACCTTACGTCGCTGGATTTCTTCTTATGGGCAATCAGTCATAGACACACCTAGACACACTTTGGAATGACATTCATGCGGTGTGTGCAAAAATCTCATTGGACACTTGGGTACGATGTACGGAATCAGTGGTGACTCGTACTCAGAAATGTACTGTAATGATGCTGAAGGCCACCATTTTGAACATTAATCACATTTTCATAAGAAAGTAATTTATTATTCAAATTGTACTTTAAGCTTTCCATTTCCAGAAATTTAACCTTGTAGAACGGAAAATAGATTCTCTATGACACTTCAAAGTGTGTATACATTTTTGAAGCACTCTGTGTATACTCATGTTCCAGAAATAGGCCACATATTCTGCTCTAAGCCTGGCAAGAAACAGGATTTGTATTACGATAGGTCAAGCCAGTTTGTGTAATGAGTGCATTTCTGCGTATGGACATGAAATTGAATACGGCAGGTAGAAAAGACTTCGTACTGCGTGACGTCATCCAGTCTGATTCTACAGTTGCTATGGCAACTTCCGACAAGAGGAGAAAATTGACTGCTGATAGCAATCTGTACATGACAGATACATACAGAGCAATATGAACTGCGAGAGGGAGGAAGAGAGAGAGAGAGAGGACACCACGGATGCCAGTGTAATGGATCCAGTTTCCCAGTTAACTCGCCTACATCCGCACAAAAGTGGTATTGAACTGTACACGAGTTTGTTCCTTCCGAAGGATATACCATAATTCCTATATCCTTCAGTCTAAAAAAAATCGTCAAGTGTTAGTGCTGAAGCACTAACGAATTGTGTTATACTACCAGTCTTTCACTGCTTCTTGTAGGGGTCAGCTGTTCACATACGATCTGCTGCTTAACACTAGATTTTCTGGGGGGTGGGGAAATTTATGTCCAAAGTGAGGCAACTTAGGATGGAACTGGCCGAGGGAGTGGGACCGAGGGAGTAAGGGGGGTACTCCGATGGGGTAGACGGCTGTATATAGAATAATATGTAAAATATATTTGGTTGGTGTGTTTAAGGGTATTGCTGGTGTATGTGCTATTTTTGGAGGGGAATGTGTGTGTGTGTGTGTGTGGTGTTTTGTTTGTATATTTGCTAGTTTTTAACTGTTTGTCTGTGTGTTTTTAGTTTAATTTTTTGGGGTACATTTTTGCTTGTGCACAGTTAAAGCATGGACAGCCTAAGGGCTCATGCAACGAACAATGTAAAAAGATAGTTTTTCTTGTTAACAATAAAAGCACTTCATTCATTCATTCATTCATTCATTCATACTTATCCACATAGAAGAGTATCACTAGTGGTTTACTATGAAGCATGGGCTTTAAGTACTTACAGATTGTAAATCGCCACTGGGCTTTATCTCATATTGAGAACTCCTGATGGTACATCGAGATATGGGAATCATTGGAGAATTTAATGTTGTGCCGGCATGTTGCCATAGTAGCTCAGTGGTAGAGCAGCGGCACGTAAATCCTACTCCTCTTAAATCTATCCTAATATTGTCCTCCCACCTTAGGTGATCTTTTCCCTTCCGACGAAGAATACAGCCCGTCGTTATGCAGTTTTCTCCAGTTCCCATTTTCATCTCTCTTAGGCCCAAATATTTTCCTAAGCACCCTGTTTTCAAACACTCTCAGATTATGTACTTTCCACCGGATATAGTAAGGGTGATTAAATCACGGATGATGAAATGGGCTGGACATGTTGCACGGATGGGGGAGTAAAGACATTTCTCAAAGTATTGACTGGAAGATTTGAAGGGAAATGAGCACGTGGAAGACCTAGACGTAGGTGGGAGGACAATATTAGAATAGCTTTAAGGGAAGTAGGATTTGCGAGGGATGATTGGAGAGAGTTAGCACAGAATAGGGTTGAATGGCGGGCTCAGGTAAGCGCGGGAATGAATCTTCGGGTTCCTTAAAATATATAATATTCCTTTAGCTTGCTTAGGAATTGTCTATTGCCATTGAGTAAGTACGTAAGGAGAATTAGATAACTGTTGCACTCACTCCTCAATTCCCTGTCATAAAAATGTGGCAAATTTAATTTAGATAAAAATAATCCGTATTGCGTAGCCTATATTAACAAATGTATTACATTAAACTTCGCCTGAAAGGGAAGGTATGAAGACTGTACATAAAGAGCAGGTACGCGGTTGTCATCGCTACCAGTGGAAATATGATATAAGCGAGACACCCGCAAAACAAACAGCAGGAAGATTACAAATTGAATTTACTTCACTTTGCATGTCGACTCCTGCCACTGAAATATGCAGAGATGCAGCTGATTTCCAAGGGATATCACATTATTTGCTCTCTACAAGTTCCAGTTTCTTTTAGCTTTAGGCGATATGCTCAGCTGTACCTGACGAAGAAAAACTCCTCTTATACAAATACAACCAAAATTATGAAAACCAGAATCAATAGAAACAAAGGAACTTAAGAATAGTAATGATCAGGGCAAGGCATTTGATGATTTTGCATCTTCTTTATACGAATGCTAATAATAGCTCGAATATAATACAAACGTGTATCATTAAATAGTTGTTTAAATAGGGGCAATTTGTGTTTGCATTTTTGTTTTATTTTGCATTTTGTACTTAACTTGGAAAAGTAAGTATATTTATTGTGCCCCAAATCCTTTAAATGTATTGGATAAAAACATTAATTACCACATTGACTGATTGACTGACTTGTTACTGTAACCCCTATGGTGGGGCATAGGGCCTCCAAATGGAGGTTTCATTACCTATACTAGTTTTGTTACCGTTATTTTCCAAGAGACGGCAGAGGGGCAGGTGGTAAGCCCATCGCCTATCAACCCCCCTCCGAAACACTAAGGTATTACTTGGACATGAGAGGGCCGAGAAATTTTGTCCAGAGGCTCTAATTGGAGTTCTTTTACGTGCCGTAACTACATTAATAAAGTAAAATACGTTTTACAGGAATATAATAATACTAGTTTATTAATTTAACCATTTTTTTTTAAATTCAGTTGTGTTTATACTCCTTTTAGCTGCTACGCCATCCATATAAGGAGTTCGGGATCTGTGTCTATACAGTAGAGTAGGCCATGGAGCTATTGATTGTCAATCACTTCTATTATTGGTGAATTTTATGGATTAAATTTCAACTTATATTAATTTAAATGGATATGATACAGGAGAAATGGTGAGGATTATTCATGCTATGTACATATCCAATTCGGCATTTGCCTTTACGACGAGGGAAACCATGAGAAAAAATAAACGATGTCAAATTGGCCGACCACTGGATCTTGGGACCTCCCGAAAGCGAGTGCAAGACGTTACCATCTCGGCCAACTCGCCCGGTAAATGCTTTTTAAACATTTACTTAACAGCAAAATAGTTAAAACGTTATATTTTGGGTTTGGAAGTTTATAATATGTCGTATTTTTCCCCTTACTTCCTTTCCAGTTATAGCATTGATTTATAAAAGAATTAAACGTTCCCTATTACTTTTAGATATATCTTATACGCCATATATTTGCATATTTAGGCCATCTTTGTAGTTTTGGTCTTATTGTGCATGTATTCGCGATTTAAGGTCATATTTCCGTTATGGTCTTATATTCAGAAAAGTTAATTGGTTGATATTTTTTATACTTTGGTCTATATTCTGAAAACTTACTAATTCCTACAGATAATGGCTAATATTTTGGCCTTGCTGTCAATGAAATGCGGCCTAGTTACTAGTTAGCAACTAAAACTCCGCAGTCTTCCAAATAGACTTTTCGGAAAACCTCTGAGGTGATGTTATCTGCTAACATATTTCTTAATAAAGTAAACAGTTTTAATGAAAAAAATAACTTCATGAAACACGGCGTACCAGGTTCCAGACGCTTCAACGTTAAGGAAACATTATTTACCGTTTTGTTATCAAAGTGCATTGGAAGGAATTAAAATTAGTTTAAGGAGTAATAAGAATTGGTTGTTCATTGATGAAATGTCGGATACTTGTAATGATCGGCTGTGAATGTTTTTTTTGCTGTCCGACCTGTTAATACATTTTTATTAGAATCTCAAGTCCTTGATTAAGTAAATCATTCAAAAACTGCGACACCATT
The DNA here is from genome assembly GCA_964059195.1 of Ectobius pallidus. Lineage (NCBI taxonomy): Eukaryota > Metazoa > Arthropoda > Insecta > Blattodea > Ectobiidae > Ectobius > Ectobius pallidus. The sequence goes on along the minus strand of CAXKWD010000007.1, from coordinate 161,649,985 downwards.
TGAGAATGCCATTAAACTATGGTTTAATGCTCAAATAATGTTGATATTTTGTGTGGTCCATTAAGTATGTGTTTGTTTTGACATAATGGTGTTTTCGGGGTCGTATTTAGCTATTTTTAATGTCATATAGTCTTGCATATTTATGGCTTATTAGGTCATAAACATGCGGCTCTAATTATACGAATTAACACTGACTTCTTTTTCAGATAAATCAAATGAAGCATATAATTATATTTTTAATTGTATTGTTAAATGTAGTAAACAAATAATTAAACAACTAAAACGAATCATGTGCTGCCATATGGGCATACAGATCGAAATAAACGATTAATGCCCGGTTTCTATAAACTCACGAAATGCCTATGTGTAAGTTATACAGAGGACAGAATTTACACAAGAATAACTTTTACAAACTCAAATAATTTAAAGGTAACAATCACATACACTTGTGGCGAGTTTCTAGATAAATGTCCTCTGGGTAAATATGAAAATGACAGAAAAAATGTTCCTACAAACTCGGGCTAGATCTTTCCTAGGGTAAATCGGGGTTAATTTATCCTTTCATGGATGGCTGGATAAGATTTAACCTAAGATAATTTAAACAATGGGAATCAAAGCCTTCTGAATTAAATTAACTGTACAACTCCAAGGCCTTCCTCATTACATCATTGTGGGTGATTAGGAACTAACTTGCCCATGGATAATTTACCCATAGGTATTTCACGAGTTTATATAAACCGGAAAACGAACCAAAGATTCATGAACTATATCCAAATAATTCATAAACAATTAATTCGATCAATAATTAAACCGCTGAAAATTCGGTTTCGAGTTGCATTTAACAACCAGAGTGAGCCACCCAGTTTCAAGTTCCTGGTCCAAATAACTCACGCATAGTGAGTTTCATCCAAATCGATCAAAGCTTTTTTTTATTTAGTCCTACATACATAATATCCTTCCGGTTCACTTATGGAAACATTTTCAGATCTCTGCGTATCGTAATAAAAGGTTAACCAAGCTGAGCTGGTTAACAAAACAGAAGCAACAGATAATTTCATGCATTATGTTTAGGATAGTGTTGGCCATGCAATATTATTGTAAAGTAGTGCCATATGTTATGCTCATTATAAAAAAGCATTATATTGTATTTTACTAGAAAATAGCCCGTGGCTTTGCCATGGTTAAAATGATGCTTAAATACGAAACTTATCTGGATATCTTACGCCTTTTCCTTCAAAATACGTTCCTATCAGTATGTAGATTACAGAAATAATTATATCGTAAGTTTTATGCAGTCCCAAAGCCATCTGTAAACACTGATAATACGTATTGTTTCTCAACCGTTAGTTGACAGATGAATATGATGTGAATTTTATTTGATCAATTCACTGCAATTTTCAGAAATTATATAATGTTTCAAGGGAAGGACTGGTTTGTTTGGATTTTTATTATCAGCGATATTTCAAGGGTTAAACCATCAATATTTTACAGCATGTGCCCGCGGTTTCGCCAGCCATTATTAATTGACTCCAGGATTTTAAAGAAATTTATACTGGCAGCTTATTAAAAATGTTTGTGGTTCAGAGCTATGAAAATTGTAAGTAAAAATATTGTGACAAAGCCAGAAAAGCCTAGAAACTGATAGAAGGAGGAGTAAGCCAGAAAGAACTAGAACGACGGAGTCTAGAGAGATCGCGCTCCCCTAGTGGATGGGCGGCAGACGAGCGCCAGTGGGCGTGACAGCAGCACGGCTATTGGAGCCGCGCGCCGACGGGTGCGGCCTACTCCCTGGCACGGCGCGGTGAGTGACGGTGCGCGCTCGTGGGAGGGGCCAGAGGTGGAGCCACGCGCTAAGGGCTGTGACGGCGCCCCGCGCGGACATTCTAGACCATGCGCGGGCAGGGCTCTGGAATATTCGGCTCTGGAACTTTCGTTAAGGCTATATAAGGAGTGCGAGCAGCCGAGCCGAGTCAGTTCAGTGTGAAGAGTCAGTGAAACGGAGTTGGGAGAGAGTCCGTGAAGAGTCAGAGTCAGCAGGAGGCAGTCCGTGAGTAGCGGCGAGCGTCAGCGTCAGAGGGTGAGCTGGACGGAGAGGACTGATCAGCGTGGCCTCAAGTGAGTGTGGCTTGGGGAGCTGAGGAGCCAGTGACCGGAGGGACCCGCGAGCGGAAGACCTAGTCAACGGGGAACTAGTGACCGGAGAGAAGGGTGAACGGAAGAGCTGGTGAGCTGATCTGGGCTGAGGAAGTGCCGTCCCGGGGAACTCTGCGCGACGGGTGGGTCGTACAGCGGCAGCGAGGACTGTGGAGTTGACCGGCGCGACGTGGAATCATCTCGACTGGGAGTCCGCACAGTGTGTGCGAACGGAACAGTGCTGTAATTAGGACTGAGCACAGTGAGAGTGAGCACTGAACAGGACAGTAACCTGGTGAATAGTCCGGAGTTTCTGGCTGTATTGACAATTGTTGTAGGAAATAAAGAAACCTCCATCCTTCAATTATAAACTCGGTGTTCTCATTTTGAACCCCGACGAGCCCATGTTACAATATAATTAGATTATTTGTTCATTATGTTCATTTCAATTAGGCCTTATATGATAAAGAAACGGTTTTCCTAATTTTGTACTCGTCGTGAAAGTTTACACTGCGAGAGATGAACATCGCCGAGTATACCCGATGAACTCACGAAGCGGGAGAGCGAGTGAGCACGCTATTTAGGGCCGTTGAATTGTATAAGAGTAGATTATATTATATTATGTTAATTAAAGTGTCTATATGCTGTCAAGGGTACAAAGATTCTTCAGTGTTCAGTCCTTGTGAATTTACATAAAAATGAAGATCATGTAGGAGGAGCGATAAAATGCAAGTGCCTGATATTAATAAAACCATAAAATTATGACTATTCCATTCATACACCGCGTGTTTGATAATGGCCAATAACATTTAGCAATTCCTCGGATATAGATCAATCAAGATCGTTTATCTCATGAAATGTATGCTATTAATATGAGAGTGCGATTTTATCTGATAAAACATCAGCTCGTTACTGGACATGTAAGGCATCAACGTGTGCTGATTAATACGTCACATGCTGCCACTAAACACAATAAAAACACATCATTTTATACAACATAACTGTTTGGAAACTGAAATAATATAAATGTCAATTGATTAAAAACACAATTTCAATTCGGTGCAAGCCAGTTCGTGTGATTTCATTCTATTGTGCTGTTAGCTTACCTGAATTAGGTTAATTATGTCTTATATGCATCATTGATGTCATTGGTTACAACATGGTAACTTGAATCGATTCATGGATGGTTGATTCATAGTATGTCGTGTTCTCGAAGCTATTAGTTTTGTTTTATATAACAAAGCACGAAAGTAATTATTATTTGTATAAATCCGTTACATTTTTATTCATGAATAATCTTAATAAATCCAACTCGAGTTTACGAGTTTCATCAGATAAATTCGCTCCTGCTGCGCAGTCGCGCATCTATCAATAAACTCGTAAACTCTCGTGGGATTACCTACGACAAACAGTTTCGATTGGTCGAAGTTCCACAAATTCTTATGCTAGATTAATCACTGACTCATGCTTCTGAATAGTGTAAGTAAAAACTAGAGTTAGAAGGTTTTTCCCCATCAGATGAATGTATTGAGAACTTCGTTTTACACTCGGATAATTTCGTTGCAGAAAATATGGATTAGCCACGAGACTTACAGCGAAAATAAGAAGAGTTTTCCTTACGAGTGAAACGAACCTGATGGAAATGACATTACTTATAGAGTGACAAAGTTGAAGTTTATTCTTTTTTTCGTGACATTTCTTACTAGTCTGAGTGTAGAGAGTTCCTTCCTCTGACGTCATGGAGTCTCATCATGAGGAGGATTGTATTGTACGAGTACCAGGCGGCGTAGAGATGAATTGATATTGCCACAATGCCATTCAATATCGCTCCAGGCAGCGCTCCGTTATATTTCCCTCTCCGAGAAATAAAACTTCCCTCCCTGCTATATGCTTTTAGAATGTACCTAGAGAGCTTATTACAGAGGTTTTTATGGCTCTTCTTCCAGATGTGCCGAGTATGATACTCGACAAATTTATTTTATGCAAGCTTCATTGTATTATGAAGTACGGTAGTTCAAATTAAGGTATGTAGTAAGTTTGAAATGACATTTTCTAGTCAAGAAGTTTTTTTTTATTTTTTTTTATTTTTTTTATTGCATAAAGAAGTCACATTTGTCTGCTTCAAAATTATACATAAAACTAAACTCCGTGGCACTACATCCCTGAAGTGACAAGGCCTTCAACCCGACCGCTGCATCATCTACCATAGGCAGATGACAGGATTGGGGGGGGGGGCATGTGGTCAGCATGCCGACACCCACGGCCGTTAATGGTGGTTTCCATGATTGGAGCCGCTACTTCTATATCAAGTAGCTCCTCAATTTGAATCACAAGGCTGAATGCACCCCATTCCAGACCTCCCTACCTCAGAAAAATCCGAGGAGCTACCGAGAAACGAACCCGAGCCGACGCTTACCACAAGACCATGCCGGAGGTCTTCAAAGTTATACCTACTTTACCTGAAAATTCCAACAAGACATAATTAAAAATAACTTTAAATGGCACAGTGTGCACATATTTACCATTTGAGTGAAACTTTGTCCTTGTTTTATTCTGAACTCTTTTTTCTTACATTTGAAGGGTACAGGGGAAGAAGGAGGAAGGTCAACCAAAATCGAAAATGAGTTATGAAGCCCATTTGGTAGCTGACTGTACAATCTTTTAGGCTGGTATTCATAAACAAGACTTTGGATGAAAGTCGACTTTACAAAGAACAAAGTCGCCATTTTCGTATTCACAGTCGAGACTTTGACGAAAGTAAACTTCGATTGTGACTTTACTTCGAAGTCACCGTCAATCGCGACTTTAGACTTTGACTTTGGCGTATTCACATAATTAAATATGGCTGATATTTTGGAAGTTGTTGAATTTGCTGAGAATATTGGCGGCATCCAGGAAATTATCGACGCTGCACCTGTTTCTCGGCGTATTATTAGAGATGCGCAAAACCCTATTGAATTTGGATAGCGAATTTAAAGCTAGATATAGCCTAGTTTTGATAAGCAGACTGTGTTGGATATCCTCGTAACCATGTTTGAAGATGGACTGAATAATTTTAGTCGAATAATTACCAGTTCCGCCGGTATCTACTACTAATATCGTTACGATATTATGCTACAGGTAAGGATAAAAGGCCAGATTTATATTATAGTGTATTTCATTTTATAGAGGTTATGTTATATGGTCTTGCATACATTTAAGGTTATGATATAAATGTACCCAATAGTTATTGTTTTCCTTACATATTTTGCAGGTAATTTTCAGACTTGCGTGGAGTAAGCCAGCCAACTGTGAGCAGGATTATAAGAAAGATATCTGAATTAATTGCTGGGAAAATGCCACAATTTGTCAAGTTCCCGGATCAAGCTGAGTGTCAGCCAGCATGTGTATGAAAGGTCCAGGTTTCCTGGGGTTGTGGAAGCCATCGATGTTCCTGTAATGAATCCTGATGGTGAACATGCTGAAGTATTCCGTAAACGGAAAAGTATCTTCAGTCTAAATTGTCAAGTGAGTAGCCAAATAATTTCTGTGAAAAACAATTTTAGGTTGTGCACTAGGCTCCTACCACCAACTCTAATGGGGACCGCCAGGGTAGCTATGCCATCTATTGTGCCAAAGGGGAAACTGGGGTTTAGGGTTCCAATGTCACCTTCTAAATGTCTCACCATTTTAACTACTAGCTACGCCATCTGTTATGCAAATGGGGAACTGGGAAAAATTAAACAATTTATCTTTCCTTTATTCTCTTCCTTTCCCTCGCTTCCTCTGACCTTCTCCTTGCCCTACCTGCCTATGTGGGACATATTCCTAACCGTAAATTTCACATCGACTGGTATACGAAACCTTGACCAGCAGCCTTAACCACTTCACTATGAGCAATTGCTGAGCGGTGAAGGGAAAATTCATCTGTTTAAGTTTAGAGAGCTTTAACACATGAGAAATAGCCGCTTTCGTGTACTAATTTTTTATCATTGTGAAATATTATGTTGGCTCTGGAAATAGCTGTTTTGGTGCAAGGGTTTTGCCTAATTTTAATTCAGCCAATATTTTCACTGTACAGTGTACAAGTTATTTGGACACAAGATCTTAATTACCTATATTTTCACTTATTCTCACACATTCAGGAAAACACCCACACACTAGCTTACGGTACACTATATTTCCTTAACCTAGCATAGGCCTACAAGTTAAAAGTGTCAGTAACTCCTATGAACAAGATGATATTCATCATTCTTTATGTACTATCATATTATCCCATATAAAATAACACATCAGCCTATCATTTATAATCTGTAGTCTATTCGACCATCGCTGAGTTCAATCTGCATGTAATTAAATTTGTAATAGTGAGGACATTGTATTTATCCCTATCGGTGCTGCCTGCCTGAGTTGGTCAAGGAATTCTGCACTTTGATGAAAAATGCAATACCAGTGTACAAGTCATTTAACAACATAGGCCTATTACTTCTTTGTAGGATTATTTTTCTGTTTCTCCTGAAACTAAAACATTTGTGTCAACTGCAAACAGAATAATATCTGGTATTTATTGGGAGATCATTGATATAAAGTAAGAAGAGTAATTGTGGAACACGATGCTTTAAATCTTTTTTCTTTGATTTGTATTACCCAAATCATATAGCCTATCATGCTCATGTTAATTGTATTTTGTTGTAGGCTGTCGTCAACCACGAGAGGAAGTTTATTGATTTCGTTACTGGATGGCCTGGTTCCACCCATGATAACAGAATCTTCAACAACAGTAGCAACTGCATGAGATTTGAAAGGGGCCTAGTACGAGGAATCCTTGTTGGTGACAGTGGCTTATGCTTGTAGGTCATTCTTGATGACACCCCTCCTCAACCCCACATCACCTGCAGAAGAAGCATACAGGGTGGCATATTCCAGAATTGAAAAGCTGTATATAATATTTTGATTTTATGTATGTATGGTATGTAATGTGTATGGACATTGAAATAAAATTGAAAACTACAGGCAAAGGAAATCTATCTCTCATTGCTTTCTGGTGCAATTCCTTCATGTTCTGCAAAGTGATATCGTGTATTTCTTGTTATTGCTCTATTTCAATTTGTTTCCTCTCTTCTAAATACTGTGAAGCCACTCGCGTTGCTTCTGGACAGTAGGCCTATTCTTTTAAGAAAACAGGCCCACCTGCTCAATCCTCTGTGCACCTTGAATCTCAATGCCGGATGGAGCCACTTCGATCACTGTTCACAGTCAGTCATTGGTGGCATCTTCGAGACTTTCATGATTCAGAATGATTCACAATATTTCATGACAAGAGAACTGAAACTCCAGTTTTGTGACAGCGATCTCCATTCACTTCAGCAAAAGGTAAATGAAACAAATAGTAGCCTAGAACTTTGGCTGAAAGAGAAAAAACCCTTTCTAAATACCGATAAGACAATACATAGGCCTATGCTCTTTCATTCACAAAATCTTATTGGCAACCTGCAAGTTAGACTTAATAACACAACACTGGGCCAAATAAATACTACAACATTTCTTGGGCTATGGATTGACCAGGATCTTACATGGGAACCAAATATAGCAAATTTAAGTAACAAACTTAGCCAGTTTTGTTATGCTATTCATATACTCGGGTATCAACAATAGATGTAGGCTATTAAAGACATATTTCAGCTGTGTCCATTCAGTATTAAGTTAAGCATTTCTTTTGGGGGACATTCAACAAAAGCTAAGCAAATATTCAAACTGCAAAAAAGAATAGGTCTACTAAAAGTTATGCTCCAATTACCATTCAGGACACCAAGTAAACCGATATACGAAACATTAAAAATCTTGCCCCTACCATCCCTCTATATATTAGAAACTGTGACATTTATACACAAAATTAGGAACCTATTCATGAAGAATTCACAAATACATCACTACCAGACAAGAACAGCTAACAATATTCATTTATATTGTCATAGAACTACCAGGAGCTCGAACATAATTTCTCATATAGGTTTTATTATGTATGATAAACTACTTAATCTTAAAATGCCAAAGATTCAACATTTTAAAAAACAAGTTAAAACTCTACTTCTAAAATATTATTTATTTTACGATGTACAAGAATTCCTTAACTCTGTGGAAATTTAATCAGAACCCTACATGACATTCTTACAAAATACTGACAATGAACATATTAATACTTCATTTTAAGAAATTTATAAATGTGTATTTTAATTATTCAGTCGCTATTTGTATTGTAAGAACCAAAAATATGCTTAAAGAATTAAGAAGATAATGGACATTGTATCCTGACAGCTAATAAAGAATTCTTATTATTGTTGTTATCGTCATCACAATACAATTACGCTTTTGCAAAATGGCTGAGTGTAATGCGCACATCGATGTTATTTTGTTCGAGATTTGCCCACCGCCTCCTAGACGTACAGCAATTTCAACAGTTTGTACACATAATTCATTTAAAAGGCAGTGGATACGATTGCCAACGTTACAACAACATCGTCAAATCTCGACTTTCCAAAGTCACGGTCAAAGTCTCCCAACTAACGTCTATGAATTCGACTTTAACCAAAGTTGAACTTTGCTTTGAAAGTCTACTTTAGGAAGTCGTCTTCCAAAGTCGCGTTCTTGAATACGACCCTTAGTGTTGCTTAAGAAACTGGTGAAGGAAGCGTAAAGTAAGGGGAAAACAGCCGTTTAAATTTCACTGTACAAGGAATGAAGGGGGAATGTCCATGCGTTATAGGGAATGAAGGAGGAAAGTCAGTAGCAACAATGACATTCAATGTACACGTGACAGCTTAGAGCGTTAATTTCTTAGGTGGAGTGATACAGAGTGTAGCCTATTTGTGTTTATCTCGCCACTTTTCGCTAGATCGTGGTATAAAAGAAAGTGTATCATTTAGGGCGGGTGGGTTGGACCAAATCATTTGCCAAGACGTCTCCACTCCACAGAACTATAACAAAATACATGTCATATTAGGTGTTTTATGAAGAGAATCTCAGTTTTAAAGTACGGGTCCTCTTACTTACTTACTCGATGAAAATAGAAAATTCCTCAGCAAGATAAAGGAACATTATTTAGCCTATTTTATGAAACCCGAAGGTTCATTGCCGCGCTTACCTGAGTCCGCCATTCAATCCTCTTCTGTGCTAACTCCATCCAATCATCCCTCGCAAATCCTACTTCCCTTAAATACATCCTAACATTGCCCTCCCACCTACGTCTAAGTTTTTCAGGTTGTCTTTTCCCTTCGGGGATCCTAGTCAGTACTTTTAAGATATGTCTTTCCTCGCCCATGTGCGCAACATGACCAGCCCATTTCATCCTCCTAGATTTAACTACCCTTACTATATCCGATGTAGAGTACAGGTTATGAAGCTCGTCGTTGTGCAGTTTTCTCCAGTCCCCATTCCCATCTCTCTTAGGCCCGGTTTTCGAACACTCTCAGATTATGTTCTTCCCGACCACTAAGCGGCTATGTCTCACATACATATAATACATCCGGCAGGATAATAGTCTTATAAATCTTACGGGTCCTCTACAATTGGATGTTACCCCAATTTATTGATGCAAAATCAATTTGCCATAGCTAGTAACACGAGTGATTTTGATGTCACCGATAAATTCACAAGCATTGTAGTCGCGAAGAAAATTATCTAGGGGACTTCAAAGTCAAGAGTTGCTTTCCCATTCTCAAACCGGCAGTCGTGGCCGAGTGGTTAAGGCGTCTGACTAGAAATCAGATTCCCTCTGGGAGCGTAGGTTCGAGTCCTACCGACTGCGGAACTTTTATGTTCGGGAAGTCCCAGGTTCAAATACCGTGGACGGCCACACCGTTGAAAGGCATTCGAGTCGCATAATCAAGTGGTCTGTACAGTCAACTCTCGATATAATGCCCCTCTTTACCGTGCCACCCTCGCATTGCGCCTATAAATGCAAGTGAACGGATCTTCTCCCACATAAAATACATAAGAAACCTCGTTCTGTGGCAATTCATTTAGTGCCAGTGAAGGTAAGACAAGATTGTTACAAAACATAGCTTGCAGTGAAGTTTTTTTCAGTTGCAGAATTCTTTTTAAACTGGTTTGAATGTTAGGAAGATTATTTAAGAAACATACTGTACTTTATTTCCGAGAAGTGAGTATCCCCCTGCCACTAACTGTAAATGTAGTGCGATCGAATGAGGAAAGTGTGTTAAGAAGTCTGCGTGAGGGTGGAGCAGGTAGAAAGAGCCCTTCATATAATGAGACATTCCAAACTTTCACTTTTTTTTAGTTCAGTGTTCATTCAGCTGTTAAACACTGCACTACAGTTACTCAGTTACAGTTAATTATTTACATTGGCCCACATGATTTTCTACTCCTTAGTGTACTGTAGCACTGGGCATATACTGTAATAAATTGAGTTGCTGAACACTATTTTATTTTGTGCTAAAGTTTTCTATTTGTCTTTTATTTCCTAATACAATACAGTAAATTAATACAGTCTCCATTATGCCATTTTTATTTTTAAAAAAATCGTTTCAGTGCCACCCTCGCTTTGTGCCACTAAATGTTAGAGAACGAATGGTGGCATTATATCGAGGGTTGACTGTATTATACTATTCTTTCACTTACTGTAAAGCGTTAATGCTGGTCTGTAATAATAGAGAGAACTAAAATATATTTGGGTTATCAGTAGGCCATGAAACAGTGATGTGTGTCTGTTTATTTCTTATTGTGTCACAGTTGGTGTTCATTTTAACTGATAGTGAATTTTAATGATTATGATGGCATGTGAAAAGCGAGCGGAAAAAGTCAATTTTTTAAACTAAAAGAATGGTGTATCATTGCTCCTCATTTGGACCTGTGCAAGAAGTGCCTCAGAAGTAAAAAAGAAGAATAAAAATCTTCCTTTAAGCAATGAAAGTGGATTCTCTTTTCACCTTCATCTTTTATCTTCTCTGGAAATCTTCTGAGTTTCATTCTATAAGAACAGAGGAGAGCTGGAGTGTTTCTCTGAAGGACGCTGAATTTCACTGTTTCTCTCCTTCCAATACATGTCTTATCTGCAGCGAATACTACGCAGGCATTGTCTGTCTTCCATACACCCAGGAGTCATTCAGTTTAAAATGCATTTCTTGAATTTCCAGTTAAAAAATCAAGAGCGAGTGAATAAAGCTTGTTTTTTACCTTACTGAATGTAAAATTGGAGGCTTAAGTGACACCAATTCGAGAGAAAAACCAGGGTAAAAAATTATGTGACCCATAATACACCATTTTCTTTGCTGTAGTCTGTAGTGTAATTGATCGAGTGAAGGGAGGACCTGATTGGCATTTCGTCTGTTTGTATTTTTGTTTGTTGCGTCAACACGTCCAAACGCATTGTTCTATTTTCTTCCAATCTGGTATCAATGTTCCTCTAAGTCAGTTGTGCACAACCCGCGGCCCCCGGGCCGTATGCGGCCCGCCGGAATATATATTGTGGCCCGTTAAAGTCAAATGTAAGATTAATATTGAATATGATTTGGTTTCAAAATATCCATTAACGGACTAGTTCTTTAACACACTAAACGCGTCACTATCAACATCACGTAACATGTTGAAACAAGTGCATGAACTTCGGGAAGAAATTCATTTGTTTTTGACAAATCAAAACTTCAAGGTGGCGAACTGGACAGAAGTGATTGGATTTCTGATCTGGCATTTCTGATTGATATGGTTCAGCACCTTCATGAACTGAATACCAAAATGCAAGGCAAAAACCACATGATCCATCATCTGTTTAATTTAATCAATTCTTTTGAAAGAAAACTTGAAGTTTGGCAGACACAATTAAGAAGTGGAGTATTTGTCAATTTTCCGACAGTGAGAAAAATGATGGAATCTACGAACAGATCTAATTTTGGGAAATACGTTGACCTCTTGAACAATCTCACAGAAGAGTTCAACACCATTTTTCAGGATGTTCGGAAGTTTGAAAAATAATTTGAATTATTTTCACTGCCCTCTCATGTTGATATTGAAACAGTGCCTGAAATTTTTCAGATGGAATTAATTGATATCCAGAGTAACACAGAATTGAAAGCAAAATTTGATGATGTATCACTCCTTGATTTCTACAAGCTGTACTTATCTAAAGAAATGCACAATCTGTATGGCCATGCTTTGAAAATGGCAACTTTATTTGGTAGCACGTACGTCTGTGAACAGTCATTTTCGGGGTTATGAAACAATTGAAATCCAAAACACGATCCAGACTTACAGATGAACATTTGGAAGCGAGTATGCGTATTGCAATATTAAACATTGGACTAATATTGAAAAGTTGACAAAACTGAAGCAGTGTCAAGTTTCTCATTAAAAGGTGAATAACATTTGTGTTATGACTAATAATTAATTAGTTGGCATGCCAGTAAAAGGCATGTTATTACTATTGTTGTTTTATTGAATATTATACTATTACATTAAATAATGATAAGTCCTCATTCAGAAGTAAGGTATAATCAGGCCTACAATGGAGGATTGGATGATGGTACACCGCGGCCCTCTGTGATTTTTTTATAATAGAATGGCCCTTGTTCTAATTAAGGTTGTGCACCCCTGCTCTAAGTCATTAAAAACTACGTATGTGTGAGGATTTTTACGAGGGCCGTCCACAAAGTTAATTTCCCTAGGGCCGTTTACACAAACAAAACAAAATTTTATGGAAATATTTATAGCAACAGATATAGCAAGTGTTCATGTATTTTTCAACACATTCGCCACAGAAATTGATGCATTTGTCATACCGTGGGACCAACTTTTGAACATTTGTGTCATAGAAGTCTGCCGCCTGGGATTTGAACCTTCTTCGATTCTCTGTCAATCTCTACCATCCTCTATCATCCCCTGTCATTTCTTGAGGGGTACTTGGATTAGCACTTGGGAGGTCCCTGGTTTAAATCCCGTGGTCGGCCAATTGGTTTCCCCAGTCGTAAAGGCAATTGCCGAATTGGATACTTACATACCATGAATCATCCTCACCATTTCATCCTGTTTCATATTCATTAAAATTAATATCAGATGAAATTTAACAAACGCCATAAACATATCAACAATAGAAAAAAACAGTTGCACATCAATCGTTACATGACCTACTGGTAGACACACAGAACTTGATAATGGCCTCGATGCTCAAAGGAGTATAAATAAAGGTGAATTTAAAAATAACAAGTCTATACTAAACAAAACAGACACGAGGAGGCGGTTGGTAGCTATCGACTTTTCCCTACACGGATGATACTGTCTGGTATGGATGTCATATTCATCTGTTCCCACAGTTATTTATGACGTCATTCAGCATGCATGCCTCCGTAGTTCCAACCACAACAAATTCTACCAATAATTCTGCAAACCCCAATACACCAGTACATTCTCAACAGACAGTTGTTCGAGGCTGATAACTAATTTCCTGGGTTACTCATTCCAAATAACTATACTTTTTCTGTGCATATTTGCAAGTTTTGATCTTTTTATTAACAGTTTCGTGTTCAATGCATGTTTTTGAGGGTTTTAGGTTTAATAAAGCATATTTTGGGGTTTATTTTGCTTATTACGTTTATGCATATTTTATATTAAAGAGCATAATTCTGCATTTTATAAACATTTATAAATGTTAGTTTTTCTTATCTTGCAATATCCAGATATTTCAATTATTATTTTTTTAAACTATGAAACTAAATTGTGTTGTATGGATGTGAGACACGGTCGGTTGCTCTGAGAGTGTTCGAAAACATGGGGCTTAGGAAAATATTCGGGCTTAAGAGAGATAAAAATGGGGACTGGAGAAAACTGCATAACGACGAGCTTCAAAACATGTATCGTCACCGGATATAGTAAGGGTAATTAAATCACGGAGGATGAAATGGGCTGGACATGTTGCACGCATGGGGGAGGGAAATCATATCTAAAAAGTATTGAATGGGTCACCCCAATGAGCGAAGCGAGTCCCTATAATATAAAGCCACATGGCTCACTCACTCACTCACTGACATTAATGTTTGCCCACTTCCAGATGAGCTAGAAGCTTGAAATTTGGTACACATATAGCTTTTAGGTTGTAAACCACAGGAAAATTCCAAGCAGTTTATTTTTTTAATTTAGCCCTAAAAACCCCCGAAAAAGGAATCGGTTTCCATGGCAACGGTATTATCAGACAGTGTTCACATAGGGCTCTGAAAGGTAAGAGCCAATACAGCAGACTAAATACACGCACTCTATCTCCCATAGATCTTTTAAAAAACCTTTCCCGAGAACCTCAGCGGATGATCTTATTCATGGAATAGTCTTAATAAATCCCACACGATTTAACCAGATTGATCAGGTAAATTCACAACCTCTCGTAGGATTACTCATGATAAATTACGTAAATTAGTAGAACACCAGAAAATTATTTAATGTGATTGGCGGATAGCAAATGAGTGAAGTCATAAATATAGCCTACGCAAGCTGTGAAAAGCACGATGTTTTATTTTGTCATATATTACATGTTCAGATTTATCGCTTGTAGTTGCAAAAAGATAACAGAATGATTAGTGCGATGGGATGGATAATATATAGATGACGTGACACTGTCGTGACAAATGACTGTCACGAACTCGCTCTGGTCTAGTTTCCATGACACCTTGTTGACAATCGCTTCCATTGAATTGATTAACATACCAAACGTTACTTGCTTTCACTTATCTCACTAAAACTTCCTGCATTAGACTAATAAGACACCTGTAACAATAAAATATTAAAATAAAATCAGGTAAACTGATGTAAAAAAGTGCCAGTATGTTTTTGTTTAATCAGTTATGACTGCAATTATGATATGCAGAATGTTTTTTTTTTTAATTGATTTCCAAGTTAAGCTCCAGATTTATTCATTAAGCAGGGCTTACGGAAGAAGAAAGGTCTACCATCTCGGCCACCTGGGTCATTTTAACGGTCTAGTTGGATAAGCGCATGTAAAACAATCGTGTTTTTTGTCATAGCTACTTGTATTTTAATTTCCAAGGCCTTATAAGATAACAGTAAGACAATAGGCTATGTTGTCAAGATAACTGATTTTCATTTTTTTTATAAATTCTTTCGAATACGTATATTGCCATAAAATAGGCACTAAATTGAGCAATACTCCGAAACAGATCAACCGATTTTATCCATTATGAATAGACGTCTTCCCATGGACATTGTAAATGTGTATACCAAGTTTCATAAAAATCCGGTAAAGCGTATTTGAGTTACCGCGTCTTTAAAATATACACTAAATTGGGTTTTACTCCGGTACCGGTCAACAGATTAGGTTCAAATTCAATAAGGCACTTCTTATGGACGTCATAAATGGGTACACCAAGTTTCATGGAAATCCGATACAGCGTATTTGAGTGATGGCGCCTTTCTATTAGAAAGGCGCCATAATCTATTAAAATAGGCACTAAATTGGGCATTACTCCGGTACCGGTGAACCGATTTGGTTCAATATCAATAGGGTTCTTCCCATGGACATTATAAATGTGTTTTCCAAGTTTCATGAAAATCCGAAAAAGCGTATTTGAGTTATGGTGCGTACAGACACACGGACAGACGGACAGACAGACGGACAGACATTTTTTCGTCCACCACACAATCTCATAAAGTACCATACTGGCACTTAATAATATTAATAAAATCAGATAAACTGATGTAACAAAGTGCCAGAATGCTTTTGTTTAATCCGTTATAATTGCAATTATGATATGCAGAAAATAAGCTATTTTAATCGATTTCCGAGATAAGCTCAAGATCGATTTATTAACAGGGCTTACGGTAGAACAAAGGTCTAGTTTGATAAGCATATGTGAAGGAATATGTGGGTAGTGTTATTTGTCAAAGCTTTCAAAGCCGTATATGAACACTGTAAAACAATTTGATGTCATGATAACCGATTTCCACTTGATAAATTCTTTCTAATATATTGCCCTAAAATAGACACTGAATTGGGAATTACTCCAGTACCAGTCAACCGATTTGATTCAATATCAATAGGCTTCTTCCCATGATCGTTATGAACGCATAGGGCCTATATCAAAATTTCATGAAAATCTAATAAAGCGTATTTTTGCTATCGCGCGCACAGACACACGGACAGACAGACCGACAGATGGACAGACATTTTCCCGCCCCCATACACTCTCATAAATTACCATTCTGGCACTTAATAACAACAACAATATATGCTCTCAATAAAACTGCCGCGAAAATTTTCTGGCAATTTTCATTTTTTTAGACATAATTTTAATTGATGATAACAAGTGTAAAGATGAAGATGAAATAGTATATTGGGACACAAGGGCGGAAAGGCACGTTTACGGGTCGAGGAAACAGATTGAAAACCCGAGGCGCAGCCGAGGGTTTTTAAGTTTTCGAGCCCCTTAAATGCCTTTACGGTCCGTGTGTTGCATGCTATTTTTTGCACGACGGTTACTTATATCAATTTAATTATATTAATTGTGATATTACCTGAAAATATTATGTAAATACAGACTTGAAGAATGGTGCTTATTTCAGAAAGGGATTCGCATTTGTTATTGTTTATGGCAACCGAATATTTATAAAGCGGGGAGGCCTTGGTCATTTCTGCTCGCAAATAAGCATTTGCGGGCGGTAAAGTAACTTTCCGCCCGTCGCCCCTAGCAACAATTCACTTTCCGCCCGTCGCCCCTAGCAACAAGATTGCGTGTGGTAATGTCAAGTTACGAGCCATGTAAACAACTGTCGTAAGAAACACTTACTAGCTAAGGAGTGCAAAAATAGTATTTAAATGTTTTCCTACGATAATTTTATTTACATCCATTTCATGTTCATGCCATTATTATGGAAACTCTAACTTTCTGCACCCAGTGTCGGTAATATATCCTACCCAGGTCTACGAAAGAACGAATAAAAATGAATGAATGACAGAAAGTAAAAATATGGGAAATAAAAAAGAAAGAGATAGAAAGAAGGAAAGAACAAAAATACAACGGATAATAAGGACTAAAGAAGGACAAATGAAATAAAGGGGGAAAACAAGAAATAGGGAGAGAAAGGAAAGAATTAAAAATCCGGCTTCGAGATGAATTCGTTCACTCTTCACTTAAAATGTATGTTAATACTTTCATATCTCTGCGTGTCATAGATTTGGTTGGTCATACAGACAGACAAACACTTCCTCTTATTGTATAGACTAGCAGGAGCTCGCCCGCGGCTTCGCCCACGATAATTAATTAGAAGAGTAAAAATTAAGAACAAAATAATTAAAACATTATATTTATTAACACTTACACGCGAATCATTCATAAACCTAACTTTTGATAATTATAATGAAACAGCTAAAAATCTGGCTTTCGAGTGCATTCCACGATTAGAAAGGGCGTCTATTGTGTTTTACATTATAAACAAACGAATCGACCACTCGTATTGTGGCACTTGCTTCTTCTCGAATTCTAAAACTTTATCCCTTAGTAAATAGACGCACATCACTTGGATTGGAATGCTCTATGCTACTGTACACATCTCTTGTAAGACCTCTCATCACATATGCAGCACCAATATGGGGTGCAGCTAGCAAGACGCACATTCACCGATTACAAGTTGTGCAAAATAAATTTCTTCGTAAAGCTACAAATGCGCCTTGGTACGTAAGAAATAGTCAACTACATAATGAACTTGGAATCCTCCCGATTCAAGAATACATTCAAACCCTCTCAAAATCATTTTACAGTAAACTTCTAGATGTTCCTGGTGCATCTGTTTATAACATTGGACAAAAGTCATTGAACAGATCAAGACTGAAAAGAAAACTTCCCCAAGATGTACTAAGTGAATTAGAAGAAAGTGATAATCCTGTGTAAATAAGCCTACTATCTTAACTGTTAAATATCAGAAAACAGTATGTGCACTAACGCAACTTTTGTTATCAATTTATGTTTTAGCTAGAGGAGCTGACTAAGGCGTACCTCAACAGGTTATTATTATGATGCGATGTTATAGAGTTTAACAATGGCCTGTATAGTGTTTAAGTTACTGATCGGTCAAAATATATATTTAAAAAAAAAAATAAAAAATAAAAAAAAAAAAAGGATTGAAACAATCGACAATTCCTCGCGATATATTGAAACAATCGCGGTGCTTTTATTTCCAAGTTATGACAAAAAAAGCAAAGCCCCCTGCAATTGGTTGACAGTTGAAATTTACTACCGAAAACTGATGCTACCATAGAGCAAAAAATTCACGTTTTCTGCCAGTTTAAAGCGAAAATTAAAAATCCGGCTTCGAGGTATATTCGGACACACTTCAATTAATATTTATGTTAATGAATTCAGATCTCTGCGTGGCATAGATTTGGTTGGGCATACAAACAGACAAACACTTCCTCTTATTATATAGATTTCCCTCTGGTGTCGTCAAAGCAAAATCACAATTAACTGAAGCGCAGAGAATTGTGGGAGAGGAGGTTAGTGCCTGCTCCGAGGTCTTATGAGCCGCAAATTACGCAAGCGAGCGTCCTGACCAGAACCTACACGAAGCTAAAACCTCAGTTTCCGGACGCCACGATTCTCTCATATTATCTAATTACTACAAGCACATATACTGCAAGGAATGCACTTGACGTTAAACGAGGCGTGAGAGGAGGCCGTCATGTTTTGGAAAACACTACGCCGAAACTCTAGAGTGATAGGGAAAAAGCTAATAAATCAGAAAACCAAAGTTTCAAGAGAGAAAAAAAAATTTGCACGACGTAACTAATTAGTGGTACTTACGAATATTGTTGCCGTGGATCGTAACTTGACATTCCCGCACGCAATCTGGTTGCTATGAAAACAAAAGAAATCTCAGTGCTGTAAAAATTACAAAAAGCACAAGTGCCGTAACTAAAACCATCATAATACAAGCCCCCCAGTTTGTGGCGATTTTAACAGGACAAATATTCGGTCCCCATAACAACCAACATATGCGAATCACTTTCTGAAATATAACATCCATCTTCAATAGTGTATAAACATATTATTTTCAGCTAATATCTCAATTAATATAAATAAATTGATATAAATAATCATCTTGCAAAAAATAGCATGCAATACTCGTGCCGTAAGCGCATAACGGATTTCGGAAATTTAAAAAAACTCGGCGCTCGTTTTTTCAAACTGTTTCCTCGATTTGTATGCACCACTTACGGCACTTGTATAACAATATACTATATTTCCACAGCATTGTTACAATATTTAATTCAGCCCAGCCAGATATTTATACGTACTATAACACAGTATGTAAAATTATCTGGGTGGGCTGAACTAAATATTGTAACAATGCTGTGGAAATAAATTGTTTTTTGTCTCTCTTGAAACTGACTTTTCGCTTTTTCCCTATCACTCTACACTCGTTAGTGTGTGCCCAGTGTTGGCCGTATGGAAAGCTGAACTCTACTTTACACTTTACTCGACACAGCTTCCATCATTTTTCAACACTGTAAGATGTGCATAAGTTACACAAAGTATTGACATGAAGAAGTTCTATCCTTTATGGAAGTCACGAAATGTAACATAATATAATATATATGTGCATCATAAACTAGTACTGTAAGGTACATAACTAAATTTTTTTAAAAAACTTACTTCTGTTGAGGAATGGAGTGTGAACGTCCCCTAATGCTGACTTCATTCTTCATAGTCATCTGAAAAATAAAACATATTATTATTATTATTATTATTATTATTATTATTATTAAACATTATTATTATAAAACATTAGAACAAACCAATACATTTAATTACCTTGGATATCAACTCTCATATGAAGAAGAAAAAGATTTCAGTCAAAAAATTATCAAATTCAACAGAGTAACAGGAATAATTAATAACATTTTCAAACCTAACATAGTACAGAAACACACACGTACTAGAATCTACAAAACATTAGCCAGACCGATATTGTGTTACGGCAGTGAGGCCTGGACAATACGTAGTAGGGATACACAGAGACTAACTACATCAGAAATGAAATTTATGAGGCGCACTGCAGGCTACTCAAGAACGGATCACAAAAGAAACTATGATATTATGAAAGAATTACAAGCAGAACCAATCATGGACTATATACAAAAATATAGAAACAACTGGATATCCCACGTAAGAAGAATGAGCCGAACAAGAATACCCCGTCAAATTCTAAATTACCAACCATCAGGCAAGAGATCATTGGGCAGACCCCTTAAACGATGGATTGAGACCGTAACGGGCCCCTAGGCCTAATACATGATAGGATGATGATGATGATTATTATTATTATGATTATTATTATTATTATTATTATTATTATTATTATTATTATTACAATACCAATACTGCTACTATGTGCTATTTTTATTAAGATTTACTATAAAAGACAACGTGCAATTCTAGTCACAGTTCTCTATAATACAATTCAAAATAACATAAAACATCGTACTCGTTAGAGTTCGTTTTGTTAACTTCGTGCTTGCCTGATGAGTTCTATATAACTATCGTATATCGTAAATAGCTATTCTTCATTCATGTTCTCCATCCCCAAGAAATGTTCTTTAATTGTAGTGTTTCTTACTTTGACAATATCATAGGAGAAAAATTCCTCTGACACTGTGATTCGAACTCAGTACCTTCGGCTATCCGTGCCACCGCTCTACCAACTGAGTTACCCAGATTTGCTTCACAGCGCCAGATGAAACCTCTCTCCTAGGACTGATTGCCCTTAATGATTTACCTCACTGACAGACATGTTATGTCATATGCAGTACTGTGAGGCACACTAAGTAGTAATTTTTGTGACCAAGCTTCCAATGTTGTTGTACAGTAGGCCTAACATTCAAGAGTTTTTTTTTTCTTCTTCATAATATTGAATGTTCTCCTGACCTCACTTACTAGAGTCTCAATTTCAGATGAACTTGTGGCATCAGCTTCAGTAAGAGCCTTTTCACACTGGGTCACAAGTGACGGTCACAGCATTTTCGGATTGCCAACACAGCAAGTTGTATATATATAATTCAGTTGTATAATCGAGCTCAGCGAAACTAGTTATCCAGCAATGAGTTTAGATTTGATTAATACTGAAGATTTTATAAGTGAAGTGGAATGTCGACCTGTCATTTGAGATGTCAAAAGCGATTACAAATTGTTTTATCATATAGCTACTGTTAGCAATAGGCCTACTAGCGGTGACCGTCACAAGTGACCCAGGTTTGTTCACTGCAAAAACCGGTAACCATCACAAATGACTCAGTGTGAAAAGGTCCTAAAATTATTGTAAGATATTATGAATATAATTACGATCAGTACAACCATTCGGCTGATTTTAATTACCCTTACGATAGCTTTAAAACCTCCTGAATGAGATAATTAATGCTGAATGACCACATTTATATGCCGATCACATTCTTTTCAAGCGGCACTGAAACATCTGTATAAGCCCTGCAATCAATTATATTTGTTAAATATGCGGAGCCACGTCCGCACGGCCAGATGTGTGCTTGTAAATTAAAGCTATGGGACTTGTATGTTAATCCATGGAATAAAACGCTGACCACGGTTTCAAATTTCACTTGTATCAAGAGTAATCCGCATCAAGTAGTGTTATCAGTGGCTAAAGTAGTGGCTAAAGTGGCTAAAGTACATTATATTAATTACTAGATCTATCCATACCAAAATAATTGCCAGTAAAAACACCTTTTCGCTTTCTCATATGAGAGAAAGTGTTCTGTTCGGACGACTGTACAGTCGGTCAAATAAAAACGTCGGGACTCGTATGCAGTTAAAATTAAAGTTTTAACGCATTAGTTCACAAGTTTCCTATAAAAAACATAAAATACAGGTCATTTTCCGAACATATGAGGCCATGCGACAGGAGGGAAAAAATGAACGAGGGAAAAATGAAAAACGCGGAAAGCGCAATACACGATATTCAACTTAATGTATTATCATAATTCATTTTGCTTTGTCATCGCACCACATACAAATGCTAGCTTGAGAGAAAGTGTAGTTAGGGCTGTAATTGACCTGCATTTTTCGGCCTCTGAAGCAGGGAGAAGGTTCCATATTTCTTAAAGAGGTAGGTACTTCACTATAATGCGGCCGGAAGTTTTCATAGGAATCGTGGATCTGGCCGGCCGCGTATTTCGATGCTAGATTGGTGGCCGAAGTTGAACGTAAGTTATTGATTTTGCACTACAAGTACCAGTATTATAAAATAAAATCTTTAAAAAAATGCTCCTTGAATAATCATATTCCTTGCGAATTTATTAATTATTAATATTATAAGAATTTGCAACCAAGAATATGGCGGATGTGAGACATATAGCCACAGCCTTCTATACATGTTCGTTTTGCAACAAAACTGACTAAATAATCAAGAAAATACATGGAGAGACAAGAGGCAGGTGTGAACCTAACCTTAAGTCTTCCTGTACATGCGCATATGCTCGTTCGTGATACTTAATCAAATACCGCCCGACGTTTTTTATTTGACCGACTGTACGTTCCTGAACCGAGGGTTCAGCCTGAAACCCCGTTATTTAAAACTCCAACCAACATGTATCATTATTTTTGAAGCCGCCCTTTTTGCTTATTATTTTTTAATGTATTCAAATTAAAGTTGCTTTGATTAAAAAGTCATATCGCGACCATAACACTAAAATGCAAAGGATTTGGAAAAAACAATTAAATAGCCTAACATTACAAAGTACAGTGTACGTCATGAAATTTAAGACATTGATGTATCTTGGTTGGCCCAGAGCCATGGGAAGGTTGACAGGAACTTTGAACAGAGTTCGTTGATCAGTATACTTGGGGCAGTATGTCACTAGATGTTCCACAGATCCATAGATCCATAGATCTTTATACTGTCCGATTAGGATAACAAATTTATAATTCATGTTTCATTTGTGTTTGCGGCGAGAATGGAGGTCAGGATAAAAATATAACTTGTCATAAACATCCGAGCCCTACTTATTATATTATGTGACGTAACAATTAGGGATGACCCAGAGCCATGGGGAGGTTGACAGGAACTTTGCACAGAGTTCGTTGATCAGTATACTTGGAGCAATATGTCAATAGAAGTTCCACAGTGAGAGGAGATGCACACAGATCTCAGCAAGGAGGAAGCTGCGAAAAGCAGCACTCCACTCAGACAGCCAAATTACAATAGACTCAATAGAAAATCCAGTAAACCATAATAACTTAATAGAGCTAATAAGAGAGCAAACCAAAAGATTGGAAGCAGATAACTGGACCATACACTACACGTGGATCAAGGCACATGTGGGCATAACCGGAAACGAAACTGCAGATCGTCTGGCAAAAGCAGCAGCAGAGAACAGGAATCTCGAAATTAGTTACGGCAGGTTACCGCTAAGTGCTAAATTAGGCGAATTACAGGAGATCAGCGAGCAGAAGTGGCAAAATGAGTGGAACAATACTGAAAATGGAGCAATAACTAAACGGTATTTCCCAAGTGTAAAAGAACGACTGAAAATAAACATACCTTTGACAGGAGACATTTCTACATTCTTAAGTGGACACGGAAAGATTAACTCTTACTTTTACCGATTTAAAATAAAGGAAAGCCCAGGATGTACATGTGGTGCACCAGAACAGACGGTAGAACATCTTGTATTTGAATGTACAAACTTAAAGAGTGAACGGGCAGATTTCAGGAACGCTATGATAAGAAATCATGGAAAGTGGACGTTTAATGAACAAAAATTAATGAAAGAATATACAAAAGAACTCATAGACTTTATAAAATCAATAAAATTAGACAGACTCTAGACAGCCAGTAATTCTAGTTGGAAAGTTCCGGTATATAACAATCAGTAAATACAATTGAGAGTATTCTAGTGATAAAGCCATCGATAATAAGTAGAAAAATGTAAAGTTAGTATAAGTGAACATGCAACTAATTTTTATTTTGAGGGCAATATGGCATGTAGTGTTACAGATATTGTAATGGAGCATGCTGTAAATAAATTATATTAAAAAAAAAAAAAAAAAAAAAAAGGAGGAAGGATGTATGAACGAATAAGAGCTGTGTGTCCAATTCGCAGTCTGGTTAGGAGTACCTGGTCTCTGCGACTGAGGGTTACAATGGGTTGCATAAAGGTGGGAACTGGGCAGACGCCGTGCAACTTGCTGTCAGAAGTAGAGCTCCATTGTTGTTGTTGTTTTTTTCTTTCTTTCTTTTATTCTCGTAGACACAATTTCAAAATCAATTCTGGTTAGCATTCTTACAACACGCGACATAAAAACAGCAGAGCACTGTTTTTACCCATCTTTTCAAATCGTCTCGACACTACTTATGTTCTAAAATATTTAATTCACTATCCCTTCTTATATCACATCCCCAAAAAATCATTTAAAAATATGCTTAAATCCTTTCTTTTAGCAAATTATTTTATAACATAAGCAAGATTTATTAAGTGCCAGAAAGGTATTTTCTGAGATTGGGTGGAGGACGGGAAAATGTCTGCTTTACATTAGGAAGCCACTGGGGCATTGTATCACAGCATAGCTAACATGCTTGTGGTTTTAAAAGTAATTGTCCAGTAAGGTATGAATTTTACCAAATAATATTCCATACATAACTGCAATCTTAGCCTTAAAGCAACTATACCTATTTCTACACTCACACATTTATTCCATGTTTTTCTGTTTATATTTGATGAAAGCTGAAAATGCTTCGCTCTAGAGATACGATATAAACTTCCATTTCGCCTGTCTGCTCTGTTTAGACTACCGTGCATAACACAGTTCTTGCGCGTGAAGTGGTGACAGAAAACTTAAAATATGTTCATATTTTAAACACACGAGATAGCACTAATAATATAACATAACATTAAACAGAAATAAATTAATAAAATCAAGTAAACTGATGTAACAAAGTGCCAGAATGCTTTTGCTTAAACACTGACAAATGCAATTATGATATGCAAGAAAATAAGTTATTTTTGTAATCGATCTCCGAGTTAGCTCCAGATCGATTCATTAAGCAGGGCTTACGGTAGAACAAAGGTCTGGTTTGATAAGCATACTTGGAGGAATATGTGGGTAGTGTTATTTGTCAAAGCTAACTTATTGCAACTTCCAAAGCTGTAAAACAATAGTTGTCATGAGAATTGATTTGCATTTGATAAATTCTTTCTAGTATATTACCACACTAAACTGGGCATTACTCCGGTACCGGTCAACAGTTTTGGACCAAAATACATAGGCTTCTTGCCACGGATGTTATAAGTGCGTATACTAAATTTCATGAAAATCGATAGTGTATTTGAGTTATCGCGCGAATAGGCACAAGGACAGACAGACAGTCGGACAGATATTTCCCACCTACCACACAATCTCATAAAGTACCATTCTGGCATTTAATAATTGTGCTTCTTGATCTCCTTAACTTGTGTTGTTACAAGAGTCCTGCAAGGCTACATAGCCTAATTATGATTAAGGCTATTAGCGGGCTGCATTGTGCGCCTGTCAGTGTAAAATTGATCCGTTGCGGGAATCACATTCCGGGAATTCGCCCGCCACTCCCTTAATACTCTTTCTTTTAAATTTTAAATTCTCTGGATTCTAAAAGCTGTGTAGGGGAAATAATTATTTATGATACATGGGTTAAAAGAAGGATTTTATTTTGCGAATAGTATGTTCGCGGAAAGAGCTCGTAATCCTACGAGCAAAATACGAGGTGCGTCCACAAAGAAAGTTTCCCTGTTTTGGTGGAAATATTTATTGCAAAAGATACAGCAAGTGTTCAGCTATTTTTCAACATATTCGCCATAGGAATTGAGCCATTTGTCATACTGTGGGACTAACTTTTGAACACTTGTGTCGTAGAAGTCTGCCGCCTGGGATTTGAACCGCTGTGTGACAATCATTTCCGCTTCTCTGTCATTTCTTGAGTGTAGGAAAAGATGGAAATCACTGGGAGTGAGGTCCGGGCTGTAGGGTGAATGTTGGAACATTTCCTAGCCGAACTTTTTCAGGAGACTTGCAGGGAGGTGTTGAAGCCTCCACCCTTACAGCTCGGACCGCGCACCCAGAGATTTTCATCTTTTCCTACACCTCAAGAAATGACAGTGAATGACAGAGAATGGTAGAGATTGACAGAGATAAGGAGACGGTTATCATACAATGGTTCAAATCCCAAGCGGCAGATTTCTACGACATAAGTGTTCAAAAGTTGGTCCCACGATATGACAAATGTCCTAATTCCTGTGGCGAATATTTTGAAAAATAGCTTAACACTTGCTATATCCGTTGTAATAAATATTTCCATGACATCTCCGCTTCTCTGTCATTTCTTGAGGTGTGGGAAAAGATGGAAATCACTGGAAGCGAGGTCCGGGCAGTAGGGTGGATGTTGGAACATTTCCTAGCCGAACTTTTTCAGGAGACTTGCAGGGAAGCGTTGAAGCCTCCACCCTACAGCTCTAACCGCGCACCCAGAGATTTTCATCTTTTCCTACACCTCAAGAAATGAGAGTGAATTTCAGAGAATGGTAGAGTCGTGCCGACTGTTGCTTGATTATGTTCGTTTGACATGTGTTTATCTGGATTGGGCATTTATATTTGAACACTGCATATACTATACTAGCTTTGTATTTTAAAGTAATGGTGCACATACATGATAAAGTATTTTTAAACTGAAACAACTTTAAAAAGATTAAAAACGGAAACAAAAAGTGTGTTCCAGATAGAGTTATTTTAAACCGTTTCAAACAAACAGAGCTCCTGGGGCTATGGGGGATGAGTTGAATGGGACAAGCAATTTAATTAGAGTCGATTTTAAACAGATGGAGTACAGATCAGCATAGAATGCCACTCTTGCAACTCGTTCATTTTGAAATGCACTTGACGGCGGGTATTAAGGTGTCTCTGTACTTATGCCCATTCAGACTAGCTGAATAAATCTGCAACATTTGTTACTGATAGACGGAAGATGGCTTGATCAAACTATATTTTTACATTTTTTTAATTCATTATTTCAAAAAGTTATCATTCATATAAAATAAATCTAAGAAAACAGAGAACAGACGCAACGTTTTCTTTTCTAAACCGGACTACCAAGGATTTGAATTATTTACCTGTAAACGTACTAAAGGCCTTTCCAAGAAGCGATAAGACGTTT
Organism: Ectobius pallidus; assembly: GCA_964059195.1. Taxonomy (NCBI): domain Eukaryota; kingdom Metazoa; phylum Arthropoda; class Insecta; order Blattodea; family Ectobiidae; genus Ectobius; species Ectobius pallidus. The sequence goes on along the minus strand of CAXKWD010000007.1, from coordinate 161,622,673 downwards.
AAAATAGACTGAAATCTGTCCACAGTAGTATTTAAATGACAGTCAAGTGAATGGCAGTGACAGTGAAGTGACGTATAGTGACAAAGACAGTTAGATTGTAAGCATACTAGCAGGTGCCCGCGGCTTCGCCCACGATATTTAATTGAAAAATTAAAAATTAAGAGTATAATAAATATTAAAGCATTATATTTATTAACACTTGCACCTGAATCATTCATAAACTAAGCCATTAATAATTAATGAAACAGCTAAAATTCCTGATTTAGAGTACATTCCACGATATAAAAGCGCTGCCTGGGAAAACGATCTCAGATTCGATTATGCAGTTCCAAAGCGACCTGTTAATACTGATAATACGTATTGTTTCTCAACTGTTTGTTGACAGATGAATATGATGAGAATTTTATTTGATAAATTCAGTGTAATTTTCACAAATTATATAATTTTTCAAGGGAAGGAGTTATTTTGTTTGGATTTTTATTATCCGCGATACTTTCAGGGTTAAACTGTTAACTGTTGCCCGCGGCTTCGCCCGCCACTATTAATTGACTCCAGGATTTTTAAGAAATCTACACTGACAGTTTATTAAAAATGTTTGAGGTTCAGAGCTATGAAAATTGTAAGTAAAAATAAAATTAGAATATTTGTTCATTGTATTCATTTCACTTAGGCCTTATATAATAAAGAAACGGTTTTCCTAATTTTGTACTCTTCGTGAAAGTTTAGACTGCGAGAGACCAACATCTCCGAGTATACCCGATGTTTCACGAAGTGGGCGAGCGATTGAGCATGCTATTTAGGGCCGTTGAATTGTATAAGAGTAAATTACATAAGTACATTCCTGTCATCGTGGTTATATATACATATTGTGCGTTACTTTTCGATCTACCTTGTATTTATATTTTCAGGGGGTGATTACAATAAGTAAATGCCAACGTTGCTGAACTATGGAATGCATTTCTTATAAAATATTATAATGCTGCCTCCTGACCAGATGTAAGCGTAATTCACTTTATTAACAGAATAAATCTTAATTACCACGACATTGGTGACGTATGCAGAAGTCACTGCCTAGAGAATCTCCAACCTGATTAGAATGTAAAGAAAAGAGTACGTGTCTTTATCACTTTTATTGGATCATGAGTCAATTTATAGCCAAAAGTTTCTAATGATTTTAATATGAAACATCGTCCTCGTTTCTAGTAGCAGGCAATAACAACTACAGTCGTGAGAGCACGCATTTCAGACTGACAGCGCCGCCTTTACAGATAGCTGTTATCTTAATTAAATCTATAAATGTGTCTTCTGCCGTCATGGAAATATTTCCACGACTGTCTTACATACAGAATAAATTGATTGCGTTCAGCTCAACATTGATGCTCTTTATAATATAGTAGCCTACTTGTAGATGGAAGTAATACTACTGGAACCTTGGATCATCCGTAATATTGAATAAGTTGTTACAATCATTTTATTGATGGGAGGGAATATGAAATTGAAGCGTTTAGTTTTATAAGGGTCTAAGTGCCAAAATCAAGATTGTGTAGAAAACAAGATATAGACCCACAGAAAGACGTGCAGGAGATAGACCCAGCACTATATCTTGGAATTTTTTGCTACTAACGTGGCTTTCCTTGGACCTTGGACCCTTCTGAAATTCGTTGGTCTGGGTACATAGATCCATTTAAAATTGTCAGCTGAAAAATCACTGTTTTGGCACTTAGACCCTTATAAAACTAAAGGCTTCAATTCTCCATTCTCCATGAGCACATAGGAAGTGAAGACGTGAGCAAGTGTAACTATTGTGTTCAGTAAGAAATTTATTTTTAGCTCACATATGTCCAGTGTTGCATTTTTGCAACATACCGCAAGGGTTATTGTATTTCAACGGAGTGCCAGCGATTAAAAAATAATAGACTATCAGTCACTATTCTTTAAAAGGCCTGTATGGATAAAACAACTTGTTAATACAAAGAGATTATTTTTGCGATGTGCCGAGAACGCACGGTCCGGCGGACTGGAAGCAAGTCGTCGACCGGTAAAGACGCTCCAGTGCCACATTGCAAAAATAATGTCTCTGTATAATTATTTATTTACATATTTATTTTGAAGCACTTTACTTCAGTAATCCAACTATTCATTAAAATTATCACTTCTAATAACAACAAATTCAAACCTTGTTTTTCTTCTAAGTAAATTCAGAATATAAAATTTATTTTTAGGTACTAGATGATTAAGCCCTTTGTACGGGCTGGGAAGATAATAACTTTACCATTAAGTGCATTTTACCGATATAGCAGTCTATGCCGTGACTGTACATGACTGCATGAAAAACAACAAAAAACCTTAACCAAAATAAAAAAGTATATTTCGACCCAACCGTCTGTACTATCAGGATGAAATTTGAGATTGACACTCCCACGGTGATGGGAAAACGAACGGTGAAAATTTTAGACCTCTACGTCAGAGGGTTTCGCAGGAATAAGCGTACATACATTTTAGATATCATTTAATAAAGTATAGATTTTTTTAATGCCAGGGTATTTTTTTAAAGGATTTTTGGTCACAAATGCATAGTTTGATAATTTATAGGACATCAGCACCCTAGCCCTATTAATTATCATCAGTAGAGGGCGGATTTCTATGACCTTAAAAATAGGATATATGCATTCACTTATGACCTAGAAAACATTAAAGTATGAACAATAAAATTTAAAATATGACTTCACCACTTACATATTGTGTATATTTTTTTAAGTTTCATTACAATATTCATTTTATTAAAATATAATGTTAATTATTTAAAATATCTGTAAATTCTCAAAAAGTATCATTATAATGCAAAATTTACCAAATATGATGTGAAAGTCCATATGGTCCAAGACTCTATAACTCTATAATTAGGTCACATCCAGAAATAGTACATATGAACAACAAAAAATTCAATAAGTTTATCAAAAATCTTATTTCATAGTTCAAAAGTTACTTCACTCTGTACTTAGTAGACAATTAAGGAACGATTTTATTTGTAATAACTCAGGGTTTCAATTTTTGTTCTTACTACTTTTCCTTTTTTCTTTTTACTATTCTGTTCTTTCTTTTTTATTATTATTTTTTAGGTATTGATTTAATATTATATTTTCTTTATTTATTTGTAATTTGTATTTTGTAATGTAAATGGCTGAATTGTGCCCGAGCACGAGCGCTTGCTCATTCGGGTGGTCTTGTTTTGTTTTGTATAAATATAAATAAATAAATAAATATATAATAAATAAATAAACCTCAAAATTTCTTTAATATGCACACAAATATGCCAAAAATATGACATAAATATGCATATTAATACTAAATATGCTACAATAGTTAAAAATTTCCTAAATATGCAGTTATATGCACAATAAAAGCAGTTCCATTTTATCAGGATGCTTGGAATCGGGTTTAAATTAGTCGGAAACCTGAAATAATGCAAAGGGGAAAAATATGACATGTCATAGAAATCCGCCCTCCAATCATCAGCATTATTACTAGCAACTCAGAAGTTGAAAACATTTCAAGTAAGCTAAAAGCTAAATCTATGCCATACATGCAATTGGCACATGAGTTACAAGGAATTAACCTTTAAGTTATTCTCTCTTTGGATGGATGTGCACACTGAAAGGGCGGATTCTTTGCGTGAAAGCAAATTCCCTCCTTCTGCTCTCCTCTCCTCTCGCGAAGTAGACCTACTTTCCTTGCATCTATTCTATTTCTGTGGCACGCTCCACTTCCAAGCCATTCATTCCACTCGGCTGGCATTTCCCATATGAATTAAACTCCCACAACCCACTCTGCACTCTTCTAGCAAAAAGCTCAGCTCAACTCCTGGGTAGGTCTTACAATATTCATTTGAGTTCTTTTGTTTAATTCAACTTTGTTTATTCTCGTTCCAACATCGTGGTCATATCACGAGCCGGATTCTTTACATAAAAATACTAGAGTAGGCCATTGATGACCATCTGTTTGCTATTGTAAATGTGTTTCAACTGATATTCAATTTTAATGTATATGATAAAGGATGAAATAAGAATGATTAACCATGGTAAGTAAATATCCAATTCGGTATTTGCCTTGACGACTGGAGAAACCATGAAAAAAACCCAAGTCAAATTGGCTGACAACGGGGTTTGAACCCGAGACCTCCTGAATGCGAGTACAAGAGTCTGATTTCCATTTTCTTTTAAGACTTTGATATGTGTTCATCAACCCACAGGATAATGTTTTTGTTGAACATTTCATGAAAATATTTTAGAAGAAACATTCTTCTCACACTGGGATTCGATTCCGCGACTTTCTGTTTTACGTGCCGATGCTCTACCAACTGAGCTATCCAGAGTTCAATTCATAGCGACAGATGGAATCTTTCTCCTATGATTGATCACGCTTAATGGTGTACCTCACTGAAAGACGTTTACGTCATAGTAGGCTATTGGGAAGTACACTAATTTAGTGATTTTGTGACCGGGTAAATGTTTAATTAATCCGTAGATGATTATGTAGCATCTGGCAGCAGAGTGTTAACAATGTAATGTCTTAAGGCGGAAAGAAGAATAGGCCTATATTATTTTTCGAAAATTTAAAAAAAATGGGTATAATATTATATAATATATTACCAAAAATAGGCACTAAATTGGGCATTACTCCGTGACCCGATTTGGTTCAATATCAATAGGCTTCTTCCCATGGACGTTATAAGTGCGTATACCAAGTTTCATAAAAATCCGATAAATCGTATTTGAGTTATCGCGCTTACAGACACACGGACAGACATGCAGACAGACAGACATTTTCCCGTCCCCCACACAATCTCATAAAGTAGCTTACTGGCACTTAATAATGCTAATAAATATAAGCTAATTATTTATGAAATAAATTAGTTAATATTACAAGTTCGATAACATAATACTGTAAAGTTCATTGACACAAGGCCCTATATTTTGCGGTGAGTCTTGGACTCACCCGCTAACAGTCAATAATATCGACTCGCTTCTAGAGAAATGCGTTGACCGCTACCGGACAGAAAAGTGATCTTTTTCAGCTGTTGAAAGGGATCCAACTGTCAGCTCCTTAAAATTAAATTACAAGAAGTTCGTAAAAATACAAAGAATTATTTATGTTATTCATTATCGACTTAAATTAATTAGCGTTTCACTATTCTCAAAACCTAATTTTTAGCGTTGAATGTTTATTTGATCATCCAGATTTCCTATTACCTATTCTGTAAATTAATTTTTGCACGACGTAACTAATTAGTGGTAGGCCTACTTACGAATATTGTTGCCGTGGATCGTAGCTTGATATTCCAGCACGCAATCTGGTTGCTATGAAAACAAAAGAAATCTCCGTGCGGTAAAAATTACAAAAAGCACAAGTGCCGTGAGTAAAATCATCATAATACAAGACTTTATGGAAGACCGGAACCAGGCCCCCCCAGTTTGTGGTGACTTTAACAGGACAAATATTCGGTTCGCATAACAACAAACACATGCGAATCACTTTCTGAAATATAACATCCATCTTCAATAGTGTATGTACATAATATTTTCAGCTAATATCTCAATTAATATAAATAAACTGATATAAATAATCATCGTGCAAAAAATAGCATGCAATACTCGTGCCGTAAGCGCATAACAGATCTGGGAAATTGAAAAAACTCTTTCCTCGATCCGTATGCACCGCTTACGGCACTTGTATCGCAATATACTATTACATTGTTATAATAGCAATAAGCAATAATGGTCGTGCATTCGGTAGGTCCCGGTTTCAAACCGGCCAATTTGACCTGGTGTTTCCATGGTTTCGTTCGTAAAGCCAAATGCCGGATTTGATGTTACACTAAAATGATTCATCGTTGCTATTTTAACCTACATAATAATCATCAAAATTAATGTGAGTTAAATTACGCACTGTGGAGCCTTATTGGATCCTCGAGCTGCCCGACCACATACTACTGTATACACACATGCATAATGTCGTTAGTGTCAGATTCAAGAATTGTGGTTATTACCACTTCTTTCTAACACTTCCGAGCCGAAATATTGTCTTTTAACATTCGCGGGAAAAAAATACACACACAAAATTTTGTGTAACTTATTTGCGAAATTTTCATTTTCAAAACAGTTTTTTTAAACAAAATTATATATTTCTTGGTTTGGTTGGCTGGTATATGGTTATTTATCGACGGTGATGTACTGCTACTTAGGCCTGTGACCGTCGCCGGTGTGCCGGAATTTTGTCCCGCAGGAGTTCTTTTACATGCCTGTAAATCTACAGACATGGGCGTCACATTTATGCACACATAAATAGCATCGACCTGGCCTGGGATGGAACCCGCAACGTTGGGACATTTTTCTTGAGAAATCTGGGGGTTTTTATGAGGACTTAAGTGTTATATTAATAACTATCACACGTCAAAAATTAATACTCAAAGTATATGACATGAGAAAAGACCCCTACACTTGGTAGTTTAAAACGCCGATCAATTATAGGACCAAACTACGGAGAGATATCTAATTTGACACAATTTCCATCAGTGGTGTTTGCGTGTGAACACCGTGGATAATTGAACTCGGGTCCATGCAATAGAGAGATATTGCAGCATTATGCATTGCTGCCCTTTGCTATTATGCACGCTGCCTAATTAAACCTGCGATTGTATGATTTTCTCATCCGTACTTCTATGCTACAGTAGAAGTTCAACAGTATTATTAGTTTGTATGTTTACTTTAGAAAATATTGAAAGCCCGTAGCTAATTTTATAGGCTTGTTATTTACGATGTAAGGCCGTTATACAGAGTGCTAATGAATAACGTCGAAATATTTTACCTGCGTACAGAGGGAACATGGACAAGCAACTTTTATTAGGAGATTTTTGCTCTACGACATACAATGTGTATGCTACAGAGCAGTAGAATCATTACAATTTGGTGCTCATAAGTCAATAATGAAGCGAAATAGGGTTAACATTTTCATTAAATTGACTTCATGCCTTCTTAGTGATCGATGAAAACCTGATTCTTAAACATTCATCAACAGCTATGTCATAATTTAGAGTTTTCATAATCTGCAAAATTTACAGACTAATCACATGACTGGCCGCCACTGCATTAGTTATTTTATTCCTAACTACAGTGTTAACAACGAATTTTTTCAAATGTTAGAAGTCAGTTGTGGACATGCCCTGGGAGATTTTAGACTGTAACAGGAAACATTTAATCCATAGAATAAATATCTCGTAAGAAAAGTTGTTTGTCTGTGTCCCCTCTATGCACAGGTAAAATATTTCGGTGTTATTCATCAACACCTGTATAGAATTTAACAGGCAAGAACGAAGTTAACAAAACGAGTGAAAGCAAGTTCTCGAACAGACGTTTGTATTTAATTATTTTACGTAAATTTTTCAGGATTTTTTCCAGTATCGTAGAAAAAATCTATCTGAGACATATGTGTGAAACAAAATCTGGGAAATAACATCGAACTTTCCTCAATTCTCTTAAAACACACTTCCCATGCGAGCATCGCAATATAGGCTACTATTTTAGACATTCAAAGGTTAAGAATCAACTGACCATCGGAGCCGCGCTGAGCATCACAGATACGAAAAAGGTAAAAAGAATCTAATTCATAAGCTATAAATTGTCTATAAGTATTGACGATTGTCTAGAAAAAAGTAGTGTATGACACGCATGTTAAAGCAATTTAATTCTGTTCACAGGATTTCTGCTCGCAGAATAAAAGCACACTTGTAACATAAATAACTACCGGTATTTCAATGCAGCGCCTGAAAGGAGAAGCAACGGCAACAACTCAGACAGCAGAGTATTGCGTGTAGTCTAATCGGTGTTATCAGGGGCACGGGCCAGTTTCTTTCAGGCAGGAGAGAAAAGGACTCCTATAAATGACATTTCAAACTAATAACTTTGCCGTCCTTTAAAATACTTATTAACAAAACCTAACATCTGTTATTTGACCTGTTTTTTAGGTAGATTTCGAAGAAAAATCTACCTATTCCAATGGATACCATGTCATGATTTTCGAAAAATTCTTTGATATCTTTACGTTTCATGCCTCCCTAAGTACGAAACCACCGCCCGTTAAAAAAAAAATTGTGATATTTATATATATATATTTATATCTTTACACGATAGCGGCCGTAATTTTGAAGATATTTGAACCAAATTTTAATATGTTATTTCTAGGCCCAATAGTTCGGACAAGTTCGTTAATGAGCAAAATTGGCCCAAGGGGGTGGTCGGGGGAGGGGGGTTGAAATTTTTAAAAATGTATATCTCGGCCCCTATGAAGTATAGAGGGAAACTTTGTTTGAATAAATTAGAGTACTCCCTATGGAGTTCACAGTGACACCAACGATTCGTGGGTTCGAGTGAGGGTGGGGGTGGGGGTGGGTGATGAAAATTCGAAACTTTTGAAACCACGTCTTGTGGGGTATCGTTGAAAAGCTCTTGATGAGTACTCTACAAATCAATAACTAGTTTCTTAATAGCTCTCATATGACGCGAGATTTTATTGTTTGAAAATAATAACACTTAAAAGAATTATTATAATATCATAATTTTGTCTTGTTTAGCGGCTTTGCTAATTTTATTCATTGATGATCTTGCGCAGGGCCTCCCAGAATATTATATCCTATTCTTGTTGTCAAAACAAATGATTGTAGGCTCTTCCTCTTTACCGAATTCAGTTCTTATTACTGCGGGTTTGCCATGCCAAGGCTAAAAAAGAAGAGTGCTGCACAGCGATAATAAATTAAACCAAAAGCACTTTGAAATCTACCTCAGCCTGTAGGCCTGCCTAAAGGGATTTTTTAATTGTTATTACAGTCTATATGTATGTCTTATTTCTTAATTTGTATAATTTAGGGAATGTTTTAGGCTATAAGTCGTTTGTATGTCAATAAATATGGGGAAAGGAATAGTTTAGGACGATAATTTCGACAAATTTTAAGCTTCACAAAATTTCAGCAGAATGAATACTTTTCAAATATGGTACGTATTTTCATTTATATTAATTATTAAAACAATGTTTTCTGGTTTTTATCTTCTCATCCTATTGCCATGGAAATTGTGAAGAAGGAAATCAAGGTAGATTGTCGTATTTAACCCTTACATGCACGAGACTCAATAATAATAATAATAATAATAATAATAATAAATTAATAATAATATTTATTCACAATTCATGTTAACGTTTGTGGGTCCCCACTGTATTTACCGGGGGTCCCTGCAATACATCTGCTTTCAATCATTCGTAATCAGAGTATATCCCTTACGGCCTATTTTCTCTTCTTAACACTTCTTTGGAGCCTTTCCTCTTTTAAGCTACACAAGTGGTTACCCAGCGTTATGAGATCTTCAAATAATTTATCTTTTCCGATCCCTTTTTCCACGCCGAACCAGATGTATAGTTCATATAGGCTGTCTCGTGATGGCAGCCCTTCATTCCTTAGCCAAATTTCGCAGAACGTCTTTGATAGCCCTTCGATTTGCGTGAAATTACCTATATGAAAACCTGCTAGATATTTTCTTATGAATTCTAGTATTTTATTATCCGTTCATCTGGAAAACTCGTATCTCTTACATTGAAATTTTTCTTGCTAGTTCTGCTATTTTAGACTCTTTCAACAAATCATTCCTGCATCTACGTATTTTGCCTATGCAATCTGGTACATTAATTTCTGTATAATGTTTGGGACTATCGACGTTTTAACTGCAGTAAATGATAAATTTAATACGAATCATATCTCAGGACAAACATATCTGCCTCGTATGGGTTCATGGCTATGTAGGTCAGGAAAATTCCTCTTGATGTGTCTCGGGTAAGTCTGAAAACCGTGAAAAATACTTTTTTCACCCGTAGCGAGAAACGGGTACCCAGCTAGCTGGGTAATAAGAATTCAATAATTTATTTTCGAATGAGAAAATTTTCCATAAAGCGTGCTAAAGCGTACCTACATACTAGTAGGTGCCCGTGGCTTCGCCCACGATAATTAATTTTAAAATTAAAAATTAAGTGTATAATAACTATTAAAGCATCATATTTATTGACACTTGCACGCGAATCATTCATAAACTAAGCCATTAATAATTAATGAAACAGTTAAAATTCCGGCTTCAGAGTACATTCCACGATTAGAAAGCGCCGCCTGAAAAAAAGATCTCAGATTTGATTATGTAGTTCCAAAGCTAACTGTGAACAAAAAATACGTATTGTTTCTCAACTTTTTGTTGACGGATGAATATGATGTGAATTTTATTTGATCAATTCAGTGTAATTTTCAGAAATTATATAATGTTTCAAGGGAAGGAATGGTTTGTTTGGATTTTTATTATCAGCGATATTTCAAGAGTTAAACCATCAATATTTCACAGCTGGTGCCTCCGGCTTCGCCCGCCATTATTAATTGACTCCAGGAGTTTTAAGAAATTTACACTGGTAGTTTATTAAAAATGTTTGTGGTTCAGAGCTATGAAAATTGTAAGTAAAAATAAAATTAGAATATTTGTTCATTGTGTTCATTTCACTTAGGCTTTATATAATAAAGAAACGGTTTTCCTAATTTTGCACTCTTCGTGAAAGTTTACACTGCGCGAGACGAACATCGCCGAGTATACCCGATGTTTCATGAAGCGGGCGAGCGAGTGAGCACGCTATTTAGGGCCGTTGAATTGTATAAGAGTTTCAATATCTTGCTTATTTATTTGCGTTGAACCTAGTATAGGCATAAAGGTTAAAATGGCGAGTGCAGAGGGTGTACTTGTATACTAAGAAAGACGAAAAGCTTAACTCGCAAATTTATAATGACAGGTTAGCCCAACGCAGGGACGGTGCCAAGTGCCGCCCATCAAAAGGGGGGGATCGCAGCAACAGCTGTTGACCTGGTCCAGTTCCCATAGTAACCAGTCAGCCCTACGTCATCAGCTATTGTGCTGACATCTATGTATATGTGTGGGAGGAAAGAAGTATTAACCCCGTCTTCATGCTTCCACACTTTACTGCTATCATTTTCCGCAATATAATTTCCTGCTATTCTTACTCGTATTACCCAAGTAATTTCATATGCTTGAGAGAGACTTTTTTCCACTAAAATTTTCAGGAATTTGCTTGAGAGTGCTTCAAATATTGCCATTTATTTTTTCTCATATTTTATATAATTCTGTATGAATGTAACGTTTACTTTTTCACTCCATCTTGGCATATTTACAATAAAGGACATACATTTGTAGTCACTCTATCTCTCATTGTACAAAGCATTATTTAATCTTCTTATAACTTACATATAACTGCCTATAACTTTATTCCACAAACTTAAAGTTTCATTATAACCTAATTTGACATATACCTTGTTTAGCTTGTAACAATATTATTTCTTTAATGAAACTTATGCCTTTTACTTAATGAATTAATTATTATGATTAGCCTTAACCTAAGTCTTAGTATTAGTCATTAGTCCCTTATCCATTACTTTGTTATTAATGTAAAATCTACATTGTATATATTTTTAACCTGGTTGAGTGAAAGAGAAGGCCTTATGGCCATAACTATGCCAAGCAAAATAAATCATTTACTACTACTACTACTACTACATTTAAAAACTTTCAAATAAATTAACATACATTATGTATGATGATCTTCAATGTAATATGCATGTAAAACTTTAATGTCCATTTCTGTATGTTTACTTCACGTTTTTCTGAATAGTAAATGCTAAGGTTTCCACAGATTTGCATACTTGCTCATTAGCCTATATAATAATAATAATAATAATAATAATAATAATAATAATAATAATAATAATAATAATAATCTTTATTGTTCATTGAGGTTCTACATAGTAGAGTTCCTATTGAACATTGTCATAAATTTCCAAACAAAATGCTTCGCTTCAGGGAAGTTACAAATAGTTGTTTGGAGAGATTAAGTTCAAGTCGATCCCTTGTTCTAACAAGAAGAAATGTATGTCAAGTTTATCTATTAAAAACTATTAACAGGGTTAAAAATAAAAAAATAAAAAATTATTATTGAAGTATGAAGTTATTTGGATTAAATTCATTCAAGGAATAATATGCATTAGTTACTAGTACATGTCGTATAGTTCTACAGAATTTGATTTCGGACAAATTCTTCACCTCATGGGGAAGCTTATTGAATATTTTGATTCCCATAGCAATGGGACTCATTGCTGTTATTTGAAGATTGTGTCTAGTTATTGCTATATTATTTGCTGTTCTTGTCTCATGGTCATGAATATCTTTATTTTTGTTGATATTTGGTTCATTTGTTGAATCACTTGCTAATTGTGAGTTTTAAATTTATTTATTTAATTTTAGAATATTTATTTAATTTAATGAACTGGAATAAGCCTACTGAGGCCGTGGGATCAACATTCCTTTGTTTAGACTTGAAGTATTTCCGTTAGGTGCTGTTTTATTAAATTCCCCCCCCCCCCAAGACTGATTTTAATGGCGTTACACGTAAAACAAGTTCATATAAACTTTTCTCCTATATTTATTGTGTTTATGTGACTTTTAATGAGCAATTTATTTATGTAAATGTCGCATCCAAGAACGAATCTTTAATAATAAGTGGAAATGTCTGTCTGTGCGCGATGCCCAGCAAAATCTACTGCACACGAAGATCTGAAATTTTAAGCATAGATGGACTGAAGGGTGGCCGAATGCACCTCGAAGAAGTAGTTTTAATTTTCGCCTTCGTTCGCAGGTTGTGAGTGAAAAACTGTCAGAAAACGGTTTTTTTTTTTTTTTTTGCTCTATCGAAGCATTAGTTTTCGGTAACACATTTCAATTGTCAAATCAATTGCAGGTGGCATTGCCTTTTTTTTGTCACAACTTGGAAATAAAAGCATCGGGATTTTTTAAATAGAATATAGCATGAAATTATCAAACGCTTCGACTCTGTGAGCTCTACCACGTCAGTTGTTTGTTTATAATGTCAAGGCACGCCGACATCTGGAATTTTCAACGTAGACGGAAAAGAGATAATGAACGTAGGCTGAATGGGGGGAAAAAATTGATCGATTTGGACGGAACTCACTATGCAGGGGTTTTTTGTGCCAGGAAACTCGAATCTGAGGTCATTTTTCCCAAGTGGCGCTTCCTAATCTTGGAATGCACTCCAAAGCCTAATTTTTAGCTGTTTCATTATAATTATTAATTGTTTAGTTTATTAATGATTCGCGTGTAAGTATTGATAATTTTGTTTTTTTATTATTTCGCTCTTAATTTTTAACCTTTGAATTAATTATCGTGGGCGAATCCGCGGGCACCTGCTAGTTGTATATACGCAAAGTCTTAAAAATAACTTCCATTCACTGACACGGTAAGTATAAGGTTGCATAATAGAAATGACGTGCAACAACCTCACTCAAACACCCGCTGAAAGCCTTCGTCAATAAAGTATCAGTGTTCTGAGTGGAATTATAGGCTGTCGTTCATGTGTCTAGCTTTACTACCTACCTATACATTATTCCTAGTTCCTGTAATAGCTTTGCATTTCAGTCTTGCCTGCCATCCATTACTATACTGGCGTGTGAGCCAGCAGACATGAGTCAGAAATTGCTTATTTTTGGATTTATGGATATTTAACGACATGGGTGTACTGCAACTTAAGCTTGTGAACATCACCAGTGTGTGTTCTTAAGGGGGGGGGGTGTACAGCTTTCGGCGAAATTCATAGGTGAGAAATAGGTGAATTTCAATATATTTTTCCTCAGTAATGAATCTATCTACTCTTATACAATTCAACGGCCCTCAATAGCGTGCTCACTCGCTCCCTCACTTCTTGAGACATCGGGTATACTCGGCGATGTTTGTCTCTCGCAGTCTAAACTTTAACGAAGAGTACAAAATTAGGAAACCCGTTTCTTTATTATATAAGGCGTAGGCCTAAGTGCAATGAACACAATGAACAAATATTCTAATTTTATTTTTACTTACAATTTTCATAGGTCTGAACACAAACATTTTTAATAAACCGCCAGTGCAAATTTCTTAAAAATCCTGGAGTCAATTAATAATGGCGGGCGAAGCTGCGGGCACCAGCTATAATATATTGATAGTTTAACCCTGAAAGTATCGCCGACTATAAAAATCCAAACAAACCACTCCTTCCCTTAAAAAATTATATAATTTCTGAAAATTACACTGAATTTATCAAATCAAATTCATATCATATGCATCGTATTCAAGAATACGATTGAAAAACCACTGCTTTTAATGAATAGATCTGGAAATCGATTACAAAAATAACTTATTTTCTGCACATCATAATTGCAATTAACACTGATTAAACAAAAGCATTCTGAGAATATTATAGGAGAAAAATTCCTCCGACACTGTGATTTGAAACCAGGACCTTTGACTACTCGCGCCAATGCTCTACCAACTGAGCTAAACCGGTGTTCAATCCACAGCGCCAGATGGAACCTCTCTCCTATGACTAATTGCCCAAATGGTCAACCTCACAGACAGACAAGTTATGCCATATGCAGTACTGTGAGGCTCACTAAGTAGTGATTTTTGTGACCGGGCTCCCACTGTTATTGTACAGTTAACGTTCAAGATAGATATTCAAGATAGCATTCTGGCACTTTGTTACATCAGTTTACCTGATTTTAATTATTTTAGTGCGCAAAGTGCATGCACATAATTCCGGGGTGCGCGGGCAAAGAGAGTTAAGTCCACTTTCTCGTTACTGAGAATTAGAGTGACTTAACACACTATACCAGTCCAACATAGCTTTAGAGATGGATGAACCCATGAGGCACACATCCATAACTACCGTACAATTTTGAATATGACTTACTGGACTTAACACAAATGTATAGAACATTTTTATTTATAACTCTATGGACACATCTCAATTTTTGAGGATGGTGGACTTAACTCTCTTTGCCCGCGCACCCCGGAATTGTGACTGAATGCGAGGAAATTGGCTGGCTAGTCCAGGGTTGTGGTTAAGCTGATGCACTGACCGTCCTTTAGCTCTATTCAACGATTCAATTACATCGCTTCGGTCAATGCTGTGGAAAGCTAATCAGGAGGATTAAATACTGGCATAAGAGGGTCATTCTGTACTAATAATCTCTATTAGTCTCCACCAAGAAACGTTAATGTTAGTAAAATGCCTTTATGTTATATTATCTCTAAAACAAACTCTGTGGCGCTACATCCCTCCCAGTATTTGGCCGACCAAACGACCGCTGCTTCATCTACCATATTGTATTGTTATTATTATATGGTATTATACTGTCTTTAGCCACATATACAAGCATTTGAAGGTTAATAAATAAAATCAGGTAAATTAATATCCACCTGTAGGTATGCTAGATTGGAAATTAATACGGAAAAATCTAAATATAGGTTCTTGAAATGTCAAAGTAATGCGTTATAAAATATT
This sequence comes from Ectobius pallidus, assembly GCA_964059195.1. Lineage (NCBI taxonomy): Eukaryota > Metazoa > Arthropoda > Insecta > Blattodea > Ectobiidae > Ectobius > Ectobius pallidus. The sequence continues at coordinate 161,607,199 of CAXKWD010000007.1, read as the reverse complement.
AGAATAGCCAGTAAACTGTTCGAACAAGTGGAGGAATTCAAATATCTTGGAGTAATAATTACAGATACAAATAATATTAAGGTAGAAGTTAAGTGTAGACTAAAATCTGGAAATACTTGTTTTTATGCAATTCAGAAACTTCTCTCTTCGTCTTCTGTCCAGAAATCTAAAAATAAAAATTTATAAGAGTATTATCCTGCCGGTTGTATTATATGAATGTGAGACAGGTCGCTTACTCTTCGGGGAAGAACATAATCTCAGCGTATTCGAAAATAGGAGGCTGAAGAATATATTTGGGCCTAAGACAGATGAAAATGGGGACTGGAGAAAACTGCATATGACGAGCTTCATAGCACGTTCTCTTCACCGGATATAGTAAGGGTAATTAAATCACGGAGGATGAAATGGGCTGGACATGTTGCGCGCATGGGAGGAAAGACATATCTCGAAAATATTGACTGGGAGATCCGAAGGGTAAAGACCACTTGAAAAACCTAGACGAAGGTGGGAGGACAATATTAGGACAGATTTAAGGGAAGTAGGATTTGCGAGAGATGGTTGGATGGAGTTAGCACAGAATAGGGTTGAATGGCGGCCTCGGGTAGGTGCGGCAATGAACTTTACGGTTCCATAAAATATAAAAAATTCCTTTAGCTGGCTGAGGAATTTTCTATTGCCATTGAGTAAGTAAGTAAACTAATATCAAAATAATATCTATGTACAAACTATTTATACGGTATTAATTTCTACCACTCTTTACACTAACTCTTCTCAATAATGGCTCTATAATCAATCAATCACCTATGTATGGAATTAACTCTCAATACCTATATCCGAGACGAGCTAAGAAGGAAACCTGAATTAAACAAAAACCAGTACATTTGTCTCACTCTAGCACATTACTCGTGTGAGTTAAGAGTGAGAGAGACAAACCCGAAGGAAACAAAAACCTGTATGTCTGTCTCACTCTTAAGTCATACGAGAAATATGCTGGAGTGAGACAAATGTACTGGAAAACTGACGTAAACAAAAAAACAGTAAGTAAACAAAAAAACAGTACATTTGTCTCTTTCCAGCATATTTCTCGTATGAGTTAAGAGTGAGACAGAGATGCTGGTTTTTGTTTCCTTCTTAGATCGGACAGACTTTAGTAATACCAACACATTCCTACGGGTCGTACCCTTTTGCGTCCCAAAGCAAGTGGTCGCTTCATCAAAACAACTCTCGTGCGTCCGGTGCAATTTGACGTAAACAACCCTCGTGCGTCCCATCTTGAAGAACCGTTGTCATTGCCAAGAAAAATGAAAACTAGGCCTTTTGGGTAGAAAAAAATGGTTGAATATAGAACTGAAGCACTCAGCAGACTGGAATATGTGCGAACAGTATAATTTAAGTTTCTACCAACCACAAGAAAGTTAAACTGGTATCCAAAAGACAAAGAGTAACTTCATTCTCCGCTTCAATTTTATTTAATATTGGCAGTAATGCAACGTTTAAATTTTTTTAGATGTGTAGCAGTTTACCTCCTCGCTGTGCACCCTGGGTAATGCTAAACGAACTGCATGGTACCAGTCATTAATTTTACCTGTATTCCATGGGACGCATTTTGGTCATTGCTCTAGAGAGACCCGGGACGCAAACGGGTCATTGGAACTGAGGATCTATGGACGCAAAATCCTAGTTTAAAGGTTCTGGGACGCAAAAGTCCAGACCCCCTGTGCCCCATTCCTACATCTAGACTTCTCAGGGTGAGCATACGCATATTATATTATTAAGGGGGTATAAGGTGGATTCTTCGCATTTGAACTCAAGACAAGAATTTCACATTTTGGGAGAGGAGGATGCTGTCTCTCATTACACACCTGTAAATTACTATATATCTTTAAACAGAAAATTAAATTCAATAATAATTTATCACTATGTTACAGCTGGTGAAACACAATGTTTACGGTATCTAGGCAGGAGTTATTATTTTTAGTGCATTTCAAATTAGCTCCTTGTCAGTGCTTTGTCCTGACAAGTGATTGTTGTTTTTGGACAAACTCCACTTCTAAGTAGTTCTAACAGTTTATATTAAGTGACATGGTTAACAGGCTGCAGGAAACCACATCTCTTAATATACCAGGGATAAAGACTCTGACGTGTTATAGAGCAGTGGTCTTCAACCTTTTTACTTCCCCTGCCCGTACCATACATACGAGGAAGTATTGTTTTCGACCCCCAAATTCGAAGTTGAGTTTTTATTATAAATACACGTTTCGAGATCCCCTGAATCCAGAAATGCTATTTCGGAAACTTGTGAGTGTGTGTCTGTGTGTCTGTGTGGATGTCTGTGAACAGTCTAGCTCCAGAACGGAAAATCGTTTGAAAACAAAATTTTGTATTTGGGTCAGGTACCTTCTGAAGATGTGACCCGAAGATTAGCCACAAGTTTCTTTTTTTTGCGATTTTCTCGAAAACGGTTCCCTACTAAGAGGCCAACTTTTATTTGGGCAGAGGAAGTTATGTGAATTTCACATCAAATTTTTAAAAATAAAGGGCCATTTTCTTTTTCGTGTTAAACTAGCGGGCCGCATTGATTTATTGATTCGTTGATTACTAATAACATGATACTTCTATAACAGAAATATATCAATTATATTAGAATAACTGTAGAGATTACTTAATATTATATACGTGTGTGTTTTATTTTTATTTTGACGTCCATTTTACAACGTTAATGAATAGCACAAAGCACAGTAACATTATTGAATTATAATGTGAGACCTGACATATTAAAATACATGTTCTATACCGTTGAGTTCGATCAATAATATAACATAGATTTGATAACAGCAATTCAACAATATCTTATTTTAATATTTTCCAGGGCCTTTCGGCTTATTTCCGCCCATCTTCAGGGCATCTTCTTTTGTTGGTTTGGATGCCTCAATAATTAAAATCAAAACTACATTGACTTACATCTTGTCACATTTATGAAATCAAAATTTCTAAAAGCTTTCTAAAAACTTCACTTATAACCCAAATTTCTGAAAGCTTTTTAAAAACTTCTGCCGGCGGTAGTTCATTAATTCATCATAATGAGTAAACATTTTTAAGCGATCTTGAAACGGTTCATTATGTTAATGCTCATTACTGTGAATCAAGAATAATTTTAAGGTACTGAATTATTTTTAATCATTGGCTTTCTGTCAGATCCAAAATTCATTTTAGACCGATTGTTAGAGCCAGTTCAATTTCTTCTAGTTGCTGTGAAGGTAGTCGTAGTGATAGAAGGCTCCTATTTGCTCTGAAGTAAGCTGGATATCCAAGTAACATCCAACAAAAGCAATTTGAACTTCCTGTAATTCATCTTGATTTTATAGAGGTGTTGCCACCATTAAAATTCCATACTTCGTGTCATCGAAAAAAACTTGCAGTTGGAAAACTGTTCGAGGATCGCATTTCCTCCCATGATTGAAATGCCAAAGAATAGAAATAAGCTTCTAAGCCCTTCTATGTGGATCCATTTAAAAGAGTTGCCTTAATGGACCCCATCAGAAACTGAGTTTATACTTTCTTGAGAGGGCTATCGAAAAGCCTTACGTTTTCCTAACTTCTTTCTCCTTTCAGGGAAAGGATAAAGAATAATCATTATGGCATACGGCAGAAGAGTGAAAACTTTAAGCCCTAATCTTCAATCTTGTATACTTAACTTGTGAAGGAATATAAATCTCTTTAAAGAACATTTCCAATAACGCCGTGTTAGGAAGTTAAGGATATACTAATAAATTCGGGAATTCTAGAGAGTTTTACCTCTCCATTGTAGGGTAGATTATGCAACCCATGCGGCCATGACCCTGACTAGAGTTGTGGAAGGGAGTTTCTATGAATAGCATACATATTTTTTAACCCACAAGGACAAGAAGGGCCTCCTCGGTTGAGTGATTTGTTCACCGGACAAAACTTAGTTTCTACAAAATGGGTGGTTATAACTACCCTCAGAGAATTTTTTAGAAAAAAGATTCAAATAAAAGTTTTAGCTCTTGGTATAAGCACCTCATGTAAAAATCTAAACAAAATTGTTTGAACCGTTTTCGAGGAAATCGCGAAAAATATTTTCTGTACAGCTAAAGTGGCATTAAAAGTCAGAGAAATTCGTCGCCAGTTTTCATGTCACACCCCGAAAAGTACCCAACCCAAATACAACATTTTTGTTTTCACATGATTTTTCGTTCTGGAGCTAGGCTTTTTTCTGAAAAGTGAAAAAGGTATTTTTTTTCTTCAGGAACCTCAAAACGTGTATTTATGTTAGTAAATCAACTTTAAATTTCGGGATTGAATACAGTTCTTTCTCTACCTATTGTACCTACGGTACGGGCAGAGGAAGTAATTAAATAAAGGATTTTCAGTTCTCGAAGATGAATCGTTTTGACGGAATCATAGAGATGCTCTGTTACTTCTCTTTGCATATAAAGGGTGTTAATGAATAACACCGAAATATTTTACCTGTGTATAGAGGGGACATAGACAAGCAAATTTCATTACGAGATTTTTGCTCTTTGACGTAAAATGTGTATGCTACAGGGTATTAAGGTAATTACAATTAGGTGCTCATAAGTCGGCAATTAAGCGAAATAAGGAAAATATTTTCATTAAATTGACTTCATGCCTTCTTAGTGATAGACAAAAACCTGATTCTGAATCATTCATCAACAGAGATATCATAATTTAGAGTTTTCATAATGTGGAAAATTTACAGACTAACCACATGACTAGCCGCCACTGCATTAGTCTTTTTTATTTATAACTCCAGTGTTAAGACGAAGTTCCTTTCTTTTGCATTTGTTTTAAAATGTTAGAAGTCAGTGGCGGCCATATTCTGGGAGATTTTATGCTGTGAAAGGAAAGAAAAGTGAATCCATAGAGCAAAAAAACTCTTAATAAAAGTTGCTTATCTATGTCCCCTGTATACACAGGTAAGATATTTCGGTGTTGTTCATTAACACCCTGTATAATGTAGTTCACACCGATTGAGGTATTTAAGAATTCATATCTTGCTTCTCACACGGATATGGTATTCGGCTTGGCGTGTTTTTCTCTGGAATACAAATGACTTGTGTGACTGACGACGTGATACACAACTTTGATAGCTCTGGCGTCCAGCTCACTCCCAGAGCACGAGACCTAACTCAGCAGGTCGATAAATCTCTAAGCCACCCTCAAGATTGGACACGTGGGCTCGGCAGATGGAATTCTAGTAGCGAATCCATGCCTTATTAGTAGACCTGGGATTTTAAGGCGACGCTGGGCCTTTTTAGCTAGTCTCTTATATTCTAAAACTCATCAGACAACAAGATCTTACAAAGTTATTTTACTGATTGATCTCAATAGTACAACACAACATGGCTTTAAAGTTTAAACCCTTTTACCTTCCCCAACCAATTTCCAGACTTCAGCAGTGGCACAATTCTGTTTACTCTGTACTGTCACATTCGTTTAAGGTTTCTACAAAATTTACAGATAAACAAAATAATTCGGAACGGTTTATATGCTAATAAGTTCTAGCTGTTAAATATTTACAATAGTTTGGTGTTGAAGGTTATAAACAGGAAATGTTAAAGCGTGCTTCCTACGAAAGTGTTTACATGTTCCGATCTTTGGATTTAAGATGTTCACACTCCATAATCTCTTTATGGTTTAAAAACCTGTCAGCGTAACTTACGTTAGCATAACTTCCAGGAGATTATTCTTATAAAGGTATTTAAAAGTAATAATAACAATAAAATCAGGTAAACTGATGTAACAAAGTGCCAGAATGCTTTTGTTTAATCAGTGATAATTGCAATTATGATGTGCAGTTATTTTTGTTATCGATTTCCGAGTTAAGCTCCAGATCGATTCATTAAGCAGTGCTTGCGGAAGGACAAATAGTGGGAAGGGAATATGTGGGTAGTGTTATTTGTCATAGCTAATTGTATTGCAACTACCAAAGCCGTATATTAACATTGTAAAACAATATGCTGCCATGAGAACTGATTTGCATTTGATAAATTATTTCTAATATATTGTTACAAAAGCATTCTGGCCCTTTGTTGTATCAGTTTACCTGATTTTATTTAGAAAGTATGATTGACTACAATACTGAAATTCGAAAAGAACATTGCATACATAATTTGTATTTTTAGGTAGATTTCGAAGAAAAATCTACCTATTGCAATCGATACGTCATGATTTTCGAAAAATTCTTTCATATCTGTAAGTTTCAAGCTTCCCTAAGTACGAAACCACCGCCCGTTCAAAAAGCTTTTTTGAGGTACCGGTATATATATATATATATATATATAGTCTATATATATCTTTAGGCCTAAACGCTAGCGGCCGTAATTTTGAAGATATTTGAACCAAATTTTATTATGTTATTTCTAGGCCCAATAGTTCGGACAAGTCCGTTAATGAGCAAAATTGGCCCAAGGGGGGAGATGGGGGAGGGGGATGAAATTTTGAAAAATTTATATCTCGGCCCCTATGAAGTATAGAGGGAAAGCTTGCTTGAATAAATTAGAGTACTCCCTATGGAGTTCACAGTGACACCACGATTCGGGAGTTTTGGGGGTACGAGAGAGGGTGGGGGATGGAAATTAAAATTTTTTGAAACCACGTCTTGTGGGGTATCGCTGAAAAGCTCTTGATGAGTACTCTACAAATCAATAACTAGTTTCTCGATAGCTCTCATATAAGGCGAGATTTGAATGTTTGGAAAAGTGCTCTTTCCTCTTTTATGCAGTTGTTATTGCGGGTTTGTCATGCCAAGGCTAAAGGAGAAGAGTGCTACGCAGCGACAGTAAATTAAACCAAAAGCACTTTGAAATCTACCTCAGCCTGTAGGCCTGCCTAAAGGGACTTTTTTAACTTAGCAAAGATTAGGTTTCTTCGTCGTCTGGTATACGCACTAACAGATTCGCATAAGCTATACTTCAGTTACAAATGCTAAAAATGGAGGCACCCTTATGAAGGTAGAAAATGCGTATAAAAGACCAAGAGCTCTGAAGATAATTTGATAAGGCACCGTTTCATGCTTCATGCTTTCGTTGTTAATTTACCACGCTACATTAAAATTCATATCTCTGTGGTCTGCGCACAGTAAATGTTTCACTCTTTTGGAGAATTCGACTCTAGAATAAATCCACAAAACTGACTGTGCACAGTAACTTTGAAGGGTTCGTCATCCGTCAGACTCAGCCACTTTTCCCCAGCAATGAAAGAAAAAGTTATCAACATGATATTCATGAACATTAAAACTGGTCTTACTCCATTAATTTTATTACAAAAAAGCATAATAAAAATATGTTTTAAAAAAAGGCTGGACTACCCAACTGTACTATTCTATTCCGATTTTAATGTATTTAGCATTGACCAAATATATACATACGCATTATTAAAATTCTACCATAAAAATAAGACAAAATTCCTAGTTGTTCTCTCATGAGCACAGCACTAGACGAAATAAAACTAGTACATTAGTAGAACCCAAATGTTTCACTTCTGCCGGTCTATCACATAGCTCTAGTTTCGATCCTCGTCTGTATAATTCTAAAATTAAATTACATCCAGTTTTAGCCAGATGTAGTTATGGAATTTTTAAATCTAAAATTTAAAAACTCATATAACTTAGATTTTCATCCTTTATTTTTTGGTAGGCCTACCTACTACACACATAAGTTAATGTTTTTTAGAGAAGTAATGTATATTACAATTTTTGTATTAGGCTTTTATCCCATGATGATTTTTAAATAATTTTAATAATAACATTAGAATAATTATACAATTATTGTAGTAATTAAGCACAAGGTGGAATATTGTGTATATTGGAAACAATAAATATATCTATACATGTAGGCCTATATGTATGGAGAAACCCTAAATTAATTGGGGTTTCTGTCTTTTACCTTTAATTTAATTTCTCAGTATTTCTTTTCAGCTTTTGCTCAAACCAATGAACTGCATGATCTGGATCATGCTTCTGTGCATAATGAGCACTGATACAAGTAACTCAATTAATAACAGCTCCATCGGTCTTTTTTGCTGGTATGGTAACATGGTTACATCGTTAAAATAACATTAACGATGGCAATTAAGTCTTATAGCGTACAAAACATATTAATATATTTATACCTGCTAAGTAATTAAGGTATGAAATTATGACGGACTACTCATATCGGTGAGGCACACCGATACAAATAAGGAAATCGTTAGTTCGATTCCCAATGAGGCCGGGGGTATTTCTCCATTGGCCTAATCGTTTTGTTGGTACTATGGCCCTGGGGTCGACTCAACCTCTAACAGAAACGACAATCAGGAGTATTCCTGAGGATAATTTGTCAAAGTCCCGTATCATTTATTTCCAAACCTATATGCCAACAATGCACTGTTCTCATGTGAACTGTGATTTGGATTTGATAATTCTGTGTAAAAAGGGATTAAGTATTCTCAAATACATTTAATTTATGGCATTTAAAATCAAAATTTTTCAAAATCCTACATTATGAAACGAAGGTACTGTCAAAATTCCAAGTCTCTACCTATTATAGTTTAGGCTCTGCGTTGATTCTCTGTCATTAAGTTAGTCAGCCAGTCAGTCAGGACAAAGCCTTTATATATATATATAGAGAGAGAGAGAGAGAGAGAGAGAGATAACAAAAGCGCCCTAAAATGTGTTTGTATTCGAGTGAATACGGTACATTGTGTTGATTGAGCTCGCAAGTTTCACACCCTGTATGGGATATCAGACATTCCAGTCTGCATTCCCTTTGTAAGCTGTAGAGATGAGATCTTCTTCGTAGTGCAAGGCTGAAATTCCAAATATCAGGCGGCGTGAAAGGAAGATATGATTATTACCAACATTCTGATTCATTATCATCGTAACACAAAATTTAACGCCTATTAGACACAAGTCATAAATTGACCTATCTTCTTTTTCAGTCGCAAATTGCACACTGTATTTTCTCGCATAAGTTTCGCACTCTAGCAATTATTAAAGCATTGTTTTGAACTTTACTTTTGCTCCTCGTAATTTACGTACTTTTTAACTAATTTTAATGACCAAAAAATGGGGGGGCTCAACTTAATCTTCGTCAATTGCCAGTCTTCGTGTCACATCCTCAGAAGAAACCTAACCCAAATATAAAATGTTTTCATACGATTTCTCGTTCTGAAGCTAGGCTGTTCACATACACACACCCATTTTTATATTCAGGGGACCTCAAAATGCGAAGTATATTTGCACTCCTTAGCTAGTAAGTGTTACTTACGTAAGTTGTTTACATGGCTCGTAACTTGACATTACCACACGCAATCTTGTTGCTAGGGGCGACGGGCGGAAAGTGAATTGTTGCTAGGGGCGACGGGCGGAAAGTTACTTTACCGCCCGCAAATGCTTATTTGCGAGCAGAAATGACCAAGGCCTCCCCGCTTTATAGGCCTAAATATTCGGTTGCCATAAACAATAACAAATGCGAATCCCTTTCTGAAATAAGCACCATTCTTCAAGACTGTATTTACATAATATTTTCAGGTAATATCACAATTAATATAATTAAATTGATATAAGTAACCGTCGTGCAAAAAATAGCATGCAACACACGGACCGTAAAGGCATTTACGGGTCTCGAAAACTTAAAAACCCTCGGCTGCGCCTCGGGTTTTCAATCTGTTTCCTCGACCCGTAAACGTGCCTTTCCGCCCTTGTGTCGCAATATACTATTTCGAATTTCGGGGTCGAACAAAATACTTCTTCTACCTGTATTACACGATCATATTACCCAAATAAATTAAGGTAAACCGATGTAACAAAGTGCCAGAATACTTTTGTTTAATCAGTGATAATTTCAATTATGAAATGCAGAAAATAAGTTATTTTTGTAATCAATTTCCGACTTAAGCTCTAGATCGATTCATTAAGCAGGGCTTACGGAAGAACAAAGACCTAGTTTATTTTTAATCAGATTAGCATCGTCCATAATCAGCAGAACTATACATATTTGTGATATCTTGACAATCGCACACTCACATATAAATACAAAAAAAAAATCAATCAATCAAAATGGGCGGCTACGGGATTTGAACCAAGGACCTCCAGAATGCGAGTCCAAGACGTTACCATCGGCCACCTCGCTGAGTTTAACGGTCTCGTTTTATAAGCATATATATGAAGGAATATGTGGGTAGTGTTATTTGCCTTAGCTAACTGTAGGCCTACTGCAACTTCCAAAGCCGTATATGAACACTGTAAAACAATATGTTGTCATGGGAACTGATTTGCATTTGATAAATTCTTTCTAATATACTACCATAAAATAACCACTAAATTGGGCATTACTCCAGTACCGGTCCAAAGTCAATAGGTTTCTTCCCATGCGTATACCAAATTTCATGAAATTCCGATCAAGTGTATACGAGTTAACGCGCGTACAGACAGACAGACCGACGGACAGACATTTTCCCGTCCATCACATATTCTCATAAAGTACCATTCTGGCACTTACTACAATGATATACTGTAGCTATACAAAGCAGTACATATCCAGCTTGGTCTATGCAAGCCAATGAGATTGATTAAGGTTTCGCTGGTTATGTCAATGCTACGAGACACTAATGGAGCGAGTTTAAACTATTTCTGGGCCATTGAAAACAAATAGCCGAGACTGGCATCTCTTGTGGATTACGTAAGTTACCCGCCGCACTCAATGGGCTGTATCCGCTTCCACAATCAATCCATACCCACCACCTACGTCACGGGTAACACCTGGCAACCTTAAACTGCATATCGTTATGTCTATGTGCTTCCCTTGCGATATTATGACAAACATTTTCATAATTCCGACAATAACCCGGAATAACTCGGAGTCTTACGTAATCAAATGTAATCTCCCGTCTCCCGAGGAAGATGGAAGAACACAGTCCCCTATAGTAGGGATCCTATTTTGCGGTGGTTAAAAATGTTAAATTTCCCTACAAAAGTTGAGTTGATTTCAGTGTTATTTCGCTTAACAAAATTCAATTTCTGCGTTATTCCACACTAGCAGGTGCTCGCAGCTCGTGTTTGTTAATTCAACTGCTTGCTTGTTTACTTACTTACTTACTTACTTACTTACTTACTCACTCACTCACTTACTCGATGGCAAGAGATAATTCCTAAGCAAGCTAAAGAAATATTTTATATTTTATGGAACCCGGAGGTTCATTGCCACGCTTACCTGAGCCCGCCATTCAACCCTATTCTGTGCTAATTCCCTCCAACCATCCCTTCCGAACCCTACTTCCCCTAAATCTATCCTAAAATTGTCCTTTCACCTACGTCTAGGTCTTTCAAGTGGTCTTTTCCCTTCGGGTCTCCCAGTCAATACTTTTGACATATGTCTTTCCTCACCCATGCGTGCAACATGTCCAGCCCATTTCATCCTCCGTGATTTAATTACCCTTATTATATTTGGTGAAGATTACAGGTTATGAAACTCGTCGTTATGTACTCCAGTCCCCATTTTTATCTCTCTTAGGCCCAAATATTTCCCTAAGTACCCTGTTTTCGAACACTCAGATTATGTTCTTTCTGAAGAATAAGTCTCAACATGTCTCAAATCCATATAATATAACCGGCAGGATAATAGTCTTATAAATCTTTATTTTTAGATTTCTGAGCAGAAGACGAGAAGATAAGAATTTCTGAACTGCATAAAAACGAGCATTCCCTGAGTTTAGGCGACACTTTACTTCTGCCTTAATATTATTTGTGTCTGTAATTATTGCTCGCAGGTATTTGAATTTTTCCACTTGTTCGAACGATTTACCGGCTATTCTAATGTTTTTTAGACATTATTTCGACGTTCCATGACCATATGCTTAGTTTTTTCTATATTCATTTCCAATCCATCATTCCTGCAGGCATCGAAAAGGCTTTCTGCATTTCTCTTGATTGTGTTTTTCATATCTCTTAGGCCCAAATATTTTCCTAAGCACCCTGTTTTCGAAACCTCTCAGATTACGTTCTTCAGGACACTTTTTCTGAAACACCTTGGGATCTAAATGCATCGCTTGACTAAACAGGAGTCATTATGCCTTTGCTTCTAGTACATTCACATTTCGCTCGCCGGAATCCTTGTAAGACACCTTGGAGACCAATAACACTTTCCTGTTACGGATGAAATATTAAAGAATTTCTCACTTTGCAGTTCCTATGGGTTTTATGAGTGGCTATATATAAAACATGATGGAAGAGCTAGCGGACGTTTAGCGTCGATATCACGGAACCGTATGTAGATTAGAGCCACCAGGTGTTTCCTATGACGTGGGGAATATGGATTGCTTCTGGAAGTGGATACAGCTCATAAAGCTCAATGCACTAGCCCGTATATCCAATCTTCACACGGTTTTTGCTTGCACCTTCATTAAATTTTTGCTTCTTTAAGGGGGGGACTAGTTTAGTTTAGTTTAGTTTATTCTTGTGTCGTAATATTAACACCCTTGGCATTACAGAGGTTTTTCGCCATAGGATGTACCTCCTACCATTACACACTAATATTAACATAAAAGCCTTGAGTACCTATAAATTATGGTATTCCTGTATTTGCCTTACTTGTGAACAAAGCAAGAAAGGAATTAATACACTTGCTCACTTAATTCTAGGATTCGTTTTTCCCATTTTATTTTAACAATGTATAAAAAGTTCCCCATTTCCTTCAAAGTTTTCATATTCTTCGTAGTTGTTAATTTCTTATATGCTATTTCTACGTTAATTCCTAGGAATTTTCTATTCAAAAATATTTGTCTGATCGTTCCAGTTTCTGGACATTTTAAAATTATGTCCTCAGCGTCTTCTCTATTTAGACATAAAGGACATCGTCCTTTCTCAAAATTCCTTCTTATGCCTAAGGGGGGGGGGGGACTACAGCTTTCGGTGAAATTCATAGGTGAGAAATAGGTGAATTTCATTTTTTATTTCCTCAGCAATGAATTGCTTTACAATCTTGCGATCTGACAATCTCTTTATTGATTACTTCTACAATTGTATGCTATTTTCAAAATTAATCAAACTGTTATAGTTAAGGGTTATTCTCGTTAAAAAATGGCAGCCATGTTTCATGCACTAAAATGCCGTTTCCGTGATAATTTCCACAAATATCAATATTTTTAAGCTATTCTTTGTTCAATCTATTTGCAAACATCATATGAACAACAACATGTACAATCTTTGGAATATCTACAGTATAAGTAGGCCTATTTTTTTTCTTTTTCATTAAAATATATTTTTTTAAATATAAACTATTAATGTTAAATTAATTATTGTAGATCGTGTTGTTCATATTAACAGACAAAGAGTCATTAAAAAATATTGATATATGTGGAAGTTATCATTTCAGTGCACGAAACGTGGCTGCCATTTTGTAACGATAATTACCCGTAACTGTAACAGCTTGATTAATTTCGAAAATAGTATGCAATTGTACAATTAGTCAATAAAGAGTATCTGAGATTTCAAGATTTCAGAGCAATTCATTTCTGAGGAAAAAAAATGAAATTCATCTATTTCTCACCTATGAATTTCAGCGGAGGTGTATGTCCCCCCTTAATTTGTCGTTACTTTGGTAACAATTTGATCCAATCAATAGCGTTCTTCATATGAACCTAATAAATGCGTATACCAAGTTTCATGAAAATCTGACAAAGACGTATTCAGGCTATCGTGCGTACATACACACGGACGGACGGACGGACAGACATTTCCCGTCCACCACACAATCTCTTAAAGTACCATTCTGGCACTTAATAATACATATATTTCATTAATTCTCTAGACCGAGGCTTTCTTACTTAGCCCATGTCAATTGTGTTCATCCAGTAACAAGCTCAGACAAGCTTCTCTACTTCTTCACGAATTCAAACACTTTTGTCCGGCAACATCGTAACTCCAGCGCTCTGTAACTCCACATTCCGATAAAATATGCACAATGGGTAGATTCGTATCCCTTCTCACCCGAAATCCTCTAATATTTCCCTCTTCCCAAGAGTATCCAGGCCATTTCTGCTATACCCTCGAACATAGCCTTTCTACTTATGATGCAATTCCCCCAGTCACCTTTAATTCTGCTAGTAATTCTAATGATACAGGTATAGATTCTGAGCTAAATGACCCAGTTCGAATCCCTGCACTATCAGGTTTCTGCTTCTCGAACAATAAGCACGTCATAGATTAGAATCTAAGGGAGGCTACTTGATTGCTTTCAGTGTCCGGGTCGAGAAGTTGACCCAGAATGAGATAGCTTTACTAGAGGTGTGGAAGAGGTAGAGTTCATTAAATACTGTAACTCAACTTACTCAATGGCAAAAGATAATTCCTCAAGCAAGCTAAAGGAATATTATCTATTTTATGGAACAAGAAGTTTCATTGCCGCGCTTGCCTCAGCCCGCCATTCAACCCAATTCTGTGCTAACTCTATCCCATCATCCCTCGCAAATCCTACTTCCCTTAAATCTATCCTAATATTGCCCTCCCACCTACGTCTAGGTCTTCCACGTGGTCTATTCCCTTCGGGTCTTCCAGTCAATATTTTTTTTAGATAGGCCTATGTCTTTCCTCCCTCTTGCGCGCAATATGTCCAGCCCATTTCATTCTCTGTGATTTAATTACCCTTATTATATCCGGTGATGAGGACAGGTTTTGAAGCTCGTCGTTATGTAGTTTTTTTCCAGTCCCCATTTTCATCTCTTTTAGGCCCAAATATTTTCCTAAGCCCCCTGTTTTCGTACACTCTCAGATTATGTTATTTCTGAAGAGTAAGCGACCATGTTTCACATCCATATAATATTATAATACAACTGACAGGATAATAGTCTTATAAATTTTTATTTTTAGCTTTCTGGACAGAACACGAGAAGGTAAGAGTTTCTGAACTGCATAGAAACAAGCATTTCCTGCATTAAGTACTGTTACTTTCTTTTATAAATCCAGGGAAAATACCTGTTAAGTCACATTTTATTACTTTTACAGGAAAGGAAATTCAAATTGTCAAGACCTCCATGGTCCCCATAAAATAGGTTATAGTGTTTCAAAAAATTCAGCAAAAAAGGTAAATTATAAAAAAAAGTTACTCTGAACAGTGGCTATTTTTCAAGAAATTTACTACAGAGTGTAGACACCTATAAAGCAACATATTTTCCATGCAATCACTGGTCATAACAGGTTCTTGCCTGTTTCACTAGGACTTGTCAGATTTCTTCAGTGTATAGGCTACTATAGCCTATGACAACCGTTACATTTCTCTGGACTTAACAGGATATTATTCTGATCAATGGGACCATAAAAACTACATTCACTGAACTACCAATAATTTTTTCGAAGAAAAGAATGTTCCAAATAAAAGTTTTAGCTCTTAGTATAAGCATTTTATGTGCAAAATTTAAACAAATCCGTTAGAGCTACTTTTGAGAAAAACGCTAAAATTGTTATTATTATTGTAAAGTAGCAACAAACGTAAGAGAAAGTCGTCGCCAGTCTTCGTGTCACATCCCCAGAAGATATTTAAACCAAATCACAAAATTTTCTTTTCACACGATTTTTCGTTCGGAATCTAGGCTGTTCACACACATACACAGACATGTTTCTGAGAATAGTATTTTTGGATTCAGGAACCTCAAAACATGTATTTATGTTAAAACTCAACTTCGAATTTCGGGTCGCACACAATACTTCCTTTACCTATAGTGCCTATGGTACAGTGAAAGTAAAAAATTTCACGAGAGAAATCGTCTGTCTCATCACTAGAGTTCGGATTTTAGGTAAAAACCTATTTTAATCCTTAAGTGATATATGGACGAAAAATTGTATATGCATGTTTCATAAGTGACTATGCCTAAAACTGATACTTTTATAGGACCTAAAATAGTCTATTTTTACGTTAGAGAGTAATATTGCCTTTTTACTAGTTTTTCGTCTAAAGTTTTTTTTTTTTTTAATAAATTCTAGCATTTATTTTCAGTTCGTACTAAATTTTTAGGTCGGAATGTGCAGTACATGACACATTTGTGACGTGGTTAAATAGTAATGTCTGTTTCGTCTTCAGTAGAAGTCCTTGGAATTCCTAAGAAAATGTAGAGTTTTTCTCCCGACTCCCACATCCAGTAACAAAACAAACAAAAAGTAGTTCTCTGAATCACTGAGGGATACAAGGGGTTGATCATGTTAGCGTGCGTAGCTTCTGGGCGCAGGGATTAGGTTTTCACTGTTATGGTAGTAATACAAGCCCTAGTAATAGGCCTATATAATTCTGTGTACCATAGGCCTATATCTGTGTTTTATCATGATTATTGATTAATGGTGACTTCAATAAATATAATATTCTGCATTTCAATTGAGATATTTCCGAAAATTGACAACTTAACGATTTTATAAGAGACTATTTTAAGTTTTTTAGAACCTATTTTCCAATTTTTAGAGTCTATTTTAGGTGCCTAAAACAGCATTTTTAGCGATCTAAAAGTCCGAAGTCTACTCATCACGTGCATGTAATATAGTTTGTGTAACAAAATCCTACACGAGTAACAGCAATGTTGACATGTGAACTGGTGTATGAATGATGGAAAGGTCATTTTAATATTTCTCAGAGCCCCCTGTTCTCATATTGCACGGCAAATATTTTAACGATGAAATGAGATGGGCTAAAACTTTTAGAGTAAACTTACATAAGATGGCCGTAATGTTAGGAGTCGATGAGAGTTTGGATCAATAGATTATTTTCCTTAATGCCGAATATGGCGCAATTTATCGGTTTCCGTCAGAAGAATGTGTATTTTATCAGCCATTTTTCATAGACTATTCCATTCATACACTGCGTTTTGATATTGACCAATAACGTTTAGTAATTCCTCGGATATAGAGCAATCACGATCGTTATCTTATCATATGCTTCCTAGGAATACAGTGATTCGATTTTATCTGATAAAACGTCAACTCGTTACTGAAAATGTAGATATCAGTATGCCGTTATTAATACGTAACATGCTGTAGGTAAACAGAATAAAACACATAATTTTATACAACATTACTTGTTTGGAAATATTGAAATAATATAAATGTACATTGATTAAAAACGGAATTCAGATTCGGTGCAAGCCAGTTCGTGTGCTTTTATTCTGTTCTGCTGTTAGCTTACCTGAATTAGATTAACTATGTCTTATATGCACCATTGATAGCATTGGTTACACCATGGTAACTCGAATCGATTCATCGAATGTTGATTCATAGTATGCCGTGATCTCGAAGCAGACAGATTTGTTTTCATGTAATGAAGTAAAAAAAGTAATTATTATTAATTATATAATATTCACTTAATAAACAAGACATATAATAAATTGCAGAAAATTGATGGCTCCATTTCACATATTGCTGCAATTTTGTTAGTTTCGCGATAATGCATCATATTTATTTCATAATAAAGTATTTTTTCATATTGTAATAAATTTTCACATTTTTAACGCCGTATCTTTGACAGATTTTAAACGATGAAGTATATCTCTGTTCATTCAAATATTTACAGTATTTTTGTCCAACAAAATGTTTTGAAAACCGACTGTACAATAATTGATAGTACATAGCCTAATGTTTTCGGAACTGAATGTAAGTTATAACATTAAAGCAACGTTTCACTTCATAATTTTCAATTTACTATAATTTGTTACAGTGACATTTATTAAAAAGTTGTGTAACATTCTTTCGTCATAACGGTATTTTTCGGGTCGTATTTAGCTTTTTTAAGATCATATTTTCTTGCATATTTCTAGTTTCATAAACATCTGGGCCCTAGTCATGAAGGTCGGATCTGGTATGATAATTGTTTAAATTATTTTTTGTCATATATGAAACAATAATATAAATATACCCGCACGCAACATATATATATATATATATATATATATATATATATATATATATATATATATGAATGTTTATAACGTCAGTATTTTCTGATTTATGAAGAAGGTCTGCGGTGAGCATCATAACGAGATTCTGATAAAATCCTTTGAAGACACAGGTAAATTAGATTTCCCTTACTGGGTGCAGGATATTCAAGTTTCCACCATGACAACATGAACGAGAAGGGGTGAAAGAACACTATTGTCGAAAAATCTGTTTATTTCAACAATACATGTACTTCTTATAAGACATATAACATAAAATGTATTCTTTACACACAACTGCTGCGGTTACAGCAATATGCTGTGCTGTAGTCTAACTTTTCATTTCAGTGGTGTTTATGTAAACGAGGAGTTTAATTTTCTCCAGAAGATGAATTACTGAAACGTTTCATTCCATTTAATTCGCTTATCGCTTTCTACTTTATGTTCTGCCTCAAGGTGCCATCTTGGGCACACAATGTGCCAGATGAGATAGGCTTGCAGTCAGCAGCGTAGAGGCCTACATTTCTACAATTGAAGCTTACCACATCATCACTGCAATTACTCTCAGTAGGACAGCCAACGCAATCTCCTAAGCTTTGTGCCAACACACCCATTATCCTACATATAAAATGCAGCTTGCAAGGTACCGATGGTTTACTCTTGAAATGGTTCAATATACTCGTGTATTATTTCTGTGTTAAAAACCTCTCCTCGGCTTTCTATGAGCAACGGGTCCTAATAAATGAACGGTGTTATGCAGAAAGGACCAACCCTCAAAAATCTAAAAATTGGGTTATGGTGTACTCTGGATAGTACGGGCAAATTCTACGATAACCTGAAGGCATCTAACCCATAGGCCTACTTGTCCAGAGCTGAGCTCTATAGGCGAAAAAGCTTAACCACAAAGTGCCATTCTTACATTCCCAGCCTGCACTAAAATAGTGTGTGTCACAATACAGTATATGACGTTCATTGTCTTTCAATGAGGTCGACCATTAAGGTAATCTTAGGGGAGATATTCCATCAGGCACCATGAATCGAACTCAAGGTAGCTCAGTTGGGAGAGCATCGGCAAAGAAACTACACACATACATATATACGAAGCATAGGATCCAGGCGAATATAAAATGTTTCAAAAATTCTGTGCTAACAGAGCGTTATGTTTGCGATAACATATGGGAGAAAAAAACAACACCAATATCGACTGTGGAAGAAACATTCTTCAGGAGATTGTAGTGTCTACATTATCCATTGTAGTTTGTTGGTTTCGAAAGCAGAGTAGATTTGATTCGAAAGGGTGCAGCGAAGCGAACGCGCTTTAGTTTCCTGTTTTGAGTCCGCCTCGTACAACCTCCTTGAGAGTGGGTGATAAGAGTGTTCTCCTTCTCACTCATCTGCCTCATTGTTGTGAACCACTGACGTCACGAGACAGTACTTCATCTGCAATTGTTTCTCCTCTCTTCAGTCATGAAGCCACTTTGTGCGTTTCTACCTTCCCTTTCACATGATTCTGTCAGGTTGTAGCCTACTGTGTGTTATAAAGTGCGAATGGCCTGAGTGATCGGTTTCCCGTTGCCATGGTTACAAAAATTAGAAAATAATAAAAAATATACATTCCAAATTTATTTTCTCTACTTCTTCGAACACTCTCAGATATGTTCTTTCCGAAGAGTAAGCGACCATGTCTCACATGAACACAATATTATACACTGTAAAATATGACGCATCTAGAAATTAAATACGCTGATGTAATAAAAAAAACGACAGTGGATAATTTATTGTCATTCGTGGTGGACGAAGCCGTGACCTTTGGGGGGTTTTCTCGGGGATTCTCCCGTTTCCCCCTCTCATTCTACCAACACTCTCCACTTTTCATCTTCAAACTCCCCCTCATAATCATCCCGTTTCCTTTCCCGGTTTTCGGTATACCCTCGCCCCCAGCACCTGCTGTGGGCCTCTCCCGTCCTCCCCGTGGCTTGTGGTCCTGAAGTTGTTGGCTGGTGTGCTGCCAACCTGAGGGCTCTATAAGAGGTACCGAGGCAGCGGCACACGTGGCATGGTAGAGGTATCTGTTGGATGTAGGGGAGTTCCGTGGGGGCTCAGGGTGGGGTCTGTTGCCGGGGGACCGTTGGGCTTGCACATCATTACATTCCGGAGGTTGGCACAATGGGCCGCGATGCTGAAGTTCTTAGGGTCGTCCCAACCCGCCTTCCCCCTTAAGGGGCCAAAAACATACATACATACATACAGTGGATAATGCAGACATTTTATATGTGTTTAGCATATATTTATAAGGGAGTCAAATATTCGGCAATGCTAGAAATGGGAATTTTAAATAACCACCTAGGCCTACATAACTGAACGGGAAATGGATACAAAACATTATCAACGAAAAATATGATAAATACTCCGAATTCCTTTATGAAAGCCGATGTATTTTATATTCATTCTACTTAATTGAATACCTTCTCCATTAATTAATTATCTAAAGTGAAATGAATTCTCAGAAGAATGAGCCGTAACATATTACGAAATCAATACAGGATCAATTGCTTAGAGTTGGGAGGTAATATGCAGGTTTCAGGCACAGGGAGCAACAGGGAGCATTAGCAAAATTACTTCTGAATACCACCAGTACTTTCAAAGCTATTAAATGCACTCCTATTTCAATAGCTTCAGTTATCAGGCTAACTAACTTTCTGATTATATCGGAAATAATATACTTCGTCCGTTCTCTGCCCACTCTACGAAGTTATGCTACCTAGACATGGAAATACAGTAGGAGGGCCTACACTGAAATAAAACTCTGGTAAGTCCGTCATTAGTGAATCGAGGAACAGCTGAAGACGAGCCTTTTAAAATTTCAGAGGTTCTCCAATACACTTAACGATAGTGTATTGCATAGTGTTTGTATAATATAGCGATTTAGCGAAAATAATTAGCTGTACGTATGGGTGTCCATTCTTTTTTTTCAGAAGTGTTTATACTCCTTTCAGCTGCGAAGCCATATCAGGAGTTCGGGATGTGTGTCTATACAATAGGGAAGGCCATGGAACTATTGACTGTCAACTGTTTTCTATTGTTGGTGTATTTTTATGGAGCAAATTTCAACTGATATTAATTTAAATGGATATGACACAGGTTGAAATGGTGAGGATGATTCATGGTATGTAAATATCCAATTCGGCATTTGCCTTTACGATTGGGGAAACCATGAAAAACACATGTCAAATTGGCCGGCCATGAGATTTGAACCTGGAACCTTCCGAATGCGAGTCCAAGACGTGACCATCTCTGCTACCTCGCTCGGTCAGTGTGTATTCTTGATTGCGTTCACTAAAGTTTTATTGTAGTTTATTGTAGTTTATTACTTGACTTGGAAACTAAGAAATAAATGATATTTTATATATTTTATAAACTTATATTTTATAAATGTGACGAAATGCAGTTTTGTTAATTATTGGAATTCCAAGCCAGCAAAAAGATGCCCTGAAGATGGTGCATACGCACCGAAAGGCCTGGGCGGCGAATTACAGAATAATTCATGGTTGAGCAACTGGTATCACATTTATTTTATTCCGTTGATCGAGCTCAACAGTATAGGATGTGTATTTTAACAACTTAGAAACTGAGATTACCTTCGGTGATCCGGACGGCCATTCGCACTATTTTAGTGCATCATCAGCGCTTTTCGAACTGCGGGTAGTACGAAAGGGCCATCTACGTCTTAATTCTCGAAATTACAAGTTTAATCAAACTATTCCACTCATATTCCGCGGAATATGAGTGGAATAGTTGGAATAGTTGATAATTTTACTATACTTTGAAAATGCTATTGAGTTCGGGTTCTCATATCAGTACCACATTTAGTTTACAGAGTTAAGCTTGTAATGCCAAAATGGACTTATTATGTGCACAGTGTAGTCTGGCTTAGCTGCCAAAGCCATATTGATTTCATGTCAGCGTACTGTGAGTTGTGTTGACTCTCTGAAGAACTTGAGTGGACTATAGGCATTAATATAATCATAATGTTATAACTTGTTTGCTAGTCGAGATAAAGTGAGAACAATCCAGATGTTAATTTGACAATACCTGTCACATAACAAAACAAAGTGAAAGTATTGTACTTTCATTACGAATGCCAACAGTTCTTCATAAAGCAAGTACTACAACTTTCTTGTTCAAGGGATTATTTATTTATTTATTTATATTTTCCTCCGGTGTAGTTAAGGCCTTAAGGCCTTCTCTTCCACTAAACAGAGGTGAATACATTAAAATATTACAAATTAATCTAATTAAGAATAAATAAGCGACACATTTGATTACATTATATAAATGTAAATTATGCTAATGAAAACCATAATAAAAACTACATTAAACTATAATAATTAAAATTCAACGCTGTAAGTAGAACGAAGGGAAAAATAAAAATAAATAAAACAATAGAAAAAGATAAATATTTTTAACATGAAAATAGTACACCATATAAATGTTAATGGTTGGTGTCCAAGTAGTCAACTAACTTGATCTTGAACAATATAGAAGGAAAAATCCTCTGACACTGGGATTTGAATCCAAGACCTTTGGCTATCCGTGCCACTGCTCTACCACTGAGCTAAGCCAGAGTTCACTTCACACCGTCATATGGAACCTCTCTCCTATGATTGCCCTTAATGGTCTACCTCACTGACAGACAAGTTATTCTAGCTGTAGCCCTGTTGGAAACTGCCGATTTGACCGACACCATGAGCTGCTATCTGTCGCAGAAGACAAGAACTACGATGCGAAGGGAAGCATTGCCGTTTGTTTGAGTGAATCTAAAATCTCAAAACTTAAGCATTTGATATGGTAATTAAGATACTTGTATGAATGAAGAGTTTACTTTTACAAGGGTCTAAGTGCCAAAATCATGATTTTTCAGCTGATAATTTAAAATTGATCTATGTACCCAGACCAATGCATTTCAGAAGGGTCCAAGGTCCAAGGAAAGTCACGTTAGTAGCAATAAATTTCAAGATATAACGCTGGGATTACCTCCGGCACATCTTTCTGTGGCTCTATGTCTTGTTTTCTATACAATCATGATTTTGGCACTTAGACCCTTAAGGCTAGTTTACACGATGACACTAGGTTGCGTAACCTCTTTCATGAAAGTGATTTCCTGAAACTAATTACACACATTTTCTTTCCAATGCAACCACACATTTCATGTTATTTCTGAAGTTCAAGTTATTAAAATCCCATATAAATGTTTGAAACACGTATGAATACAGGCATTTCATAATTTCCTCACTTCCCCATTTCATTTTACGAATTAAGCTAAATAAGCGTAAAATATCAACATTACTATTATAGTTTCGTGAAAAGTTGGAATCAGCCGAAACTGCGTAGTTTCGTAACTCATTGTAGCCAGTACATCTTGCGCTTGCGCATTCAAGCAGAAAACAGTTGCGAAACTTACTTACGAAACCTAATTTCGTCGTGTAAACTAGCCTTTATAGTAAACGCTTCCATTATGAAACTCGCTTTGCTTGTTTCATAAAAATACTCGTGTCTTAATAAATTTAATTAAAGACTTTTTGTTTAATGTACTATTAATATCTCTATATATATAAAAGACTTTGTCCTGACTGACTGACTGACTGACAGGAATCAACGTAGAGCCTAAACTATAACAGGTAGAGACTTGGAATTTTGACAGTACCTTCGTTTCATAATGTAGGTGCTCACTAAGAAAGGATTTTGAAAAATTCTGATTTTAAATGCCAAAAATAAAATGTTTTTGAGAATACTTAATTCCTTCTTACACAGAATTATCGAATCCGAATCACATTTGACATTAAAACATATTGTTGACAGTGAATTTCAGATGGGTTTGGAATTAAATTAAATGGAAGTTTGACAATTACAGTTGGCTTTGTCTATTATTGGAAATAAAACTTTCGCGATCGCTTGAATGTTGTAAGCCCTAATATGGTCAAACATTGTTTTATTTGGACGAAACTCACTATACAGGGGTTTTCTGGACCAAGGAACTCGAATCTGAGGTCGCTTTTACCAGGCGACGCTATCTAATCGTGGTATGTAGTCCACGTGATTTTGGTGTTAATAAATATAATGATTTAACTATTATACTCTTAATTTTTAATTTTTGAAATAATTATCGCGGGCGAAGCCGCGGGCACATGCTAGTCATTAATATATGTGGTAATATCCATTGGTAGCCTATAATCACTTATATTAATTAATGGTCAGTTTGTAGAGTTTAGAAGTTGGACATCTTGATCTGTTTATGTGAGAGTCAGGGTCAGGAACTGGGAGATCATTTGGAGACAAATCCCAGGGGATTTGGTGGCTCGAGAGGATCAGTCTAGCTTTCAGGAAGGCTCAGAGCGCTTCGGTTATTGGTTCTTGTATTAAGTAGTAATCCAGCCCATACTAATTAGGCTCTGCATAAACTAGCTCTCATCTTATTAGTACTAGGACTATGTTTATTAATTATGTTAAATTCGACATTACTTAGGGCAAATTGTATCATAATTGCATGTTTTCCTTTGTTTCAAAATCATATGGAACGTATGACTTTCAAACTATATGGAAACAATAGATAAGATTTTATGCTGCATTTTTGCATGTGGATTTTATTTTAATTTTATTAAACTTGAAACCTTAAAAAAAGCATTATGAAGTTCAGAAACGCTTATCTTCTTGTCTTTTGTCCAGAAATCTAAAAATAAAAATTTACAAGATATTTATCTGCCGGTTGTAATATATGGAAGTGAGACATGGTCGCTTACTCTTCGGAAAGGAAATAATCTGAGTGTGTTCGAAAACAGGGTGCTTAGGAAAATAGTTGGGTCTAAGAGAGATGAAAATGGGGACTGGAGAAAACCGCATAACGACTAGCTTCATAACCTGTACTCGTCACCGGATACAATAAGGGTAATTAAATAATGGAATGGGCTGGACATGGGGGAGGAAAAACATATGTACAAAATATAGACTGGGATATCCGAAGGGAAGACCTAGACGCAGGTGGGAGGAGAATATTAGGATAGATTTAAGGGAAGTCGGATTTGCGAGGGATGGTTGGATGGAGTAAGGACAGAATAGGGTTGAATGGCGGGCTCAGGTAAGCGCGGCAATAAACCTTCGCTTTCCATAAAATAGATAATATTCCTTTAGCTTACTTAGGAATTGTTTATTGCCATTGAGTAAGTAAGTAAGTAAGTCTTTCTCTTTCTTTGTCGTAGTTCTACCTCTCCCTTTTTAGGATTTAAGCGACCCAAGCCGCCCGGGCCTTAAGTAAGTAAGTTTGCATGAAATTGTCCGCACAAAGGCCAAAACATAAATATTGACGGGAAAAGTATACTTATTTAGAATCAGTAAGCTATGAAATGGATAATAAGTAAGTTTGAGAACTGTAACAGGCTTTTATAAAAACATGCATTTGAATGGAAATTCTGTCTTTAGTTAAGCTACTCGTGTCATCTGTAATACTGTTATTTTACTAAACTGTAATACAGTTTTGAATGAGGTTCAGGCTACTGAATGCGTACTCCCGCAATCCACTTGCTTGACCTGTGCTGGCAATTGAAGGGTAGAGAAAGTCGAGTGTTGCACGCCATAATTGTACCTTCGTGATAATTAATTATCTTCGTGTTCTTGCTTCACTACCATAATTAAAAATGACTGTTGACATAGACTACATACTGTAAGCTATAGAGAGTGACAGACGCTTTCATAACTCACAACTATTTTTACATGGGTAACATTGATCTGCATAATATCAATAAAGTGCGTCACCCAGCAGAAAATCGATTTTGCACAGTTACATTATGTTATGGCATTCCACTGCCATCCATATCGCTTAAAAGCTGCTCTACCCTCTGTTATTAATTACAAGGCCTTCCTCGACCAGTTTTAGTGTGACCGAAAAATGTTAAAATAAACTGTGAAGAAATTATACGGAGAAGGCCATGTCCTGATGTTTTAAGAACTGAACACCTACAATAAATGAAACACTTTCCTACTTATTGTTATTTAAGGGGGGAATTTAGTGGGAAATAGGTATAATATGCTGGAATTTTCGATATAATGATTTTATTTTCTAGTTTGCCTCTAACAAGTCTCATTTCAAACATTTGTAAAAGAAATTTTAAAAATATCGTAATTTTGAGCCTATAATAATTTTGTTTATTCTGTCTTGATACGCAAATTATAGAAGTTCCGTTGGCAAAACTGTTTGATGGACAGTAATATTTACCCTTAAATGTATTCTCCAGGATAGAATAGTTTGTTTTAAATTTATATGCCTAATAAAATAACGGAAAATAACTCTAAAGAAAACTTAAAATGCTTCTGAAATTTACAGAATAGGGTACAAAAAATAAACTACAACTCAATCATTGTGTTAACTGTTTTCTTTGCAGTCCGGCACAGATTTAAAAGATGCGTGAGAAACTGAGTCTAGAGAATTTAAGTGGATATAGGCTGATCATGTTCCGGGTATGGATTTTTTGTTTTAAAATAATTAGGTATTTCCTTCTTTCAGCGATGAATGAATTCGGACTATTGCTATTGTAAATTTTAGTTAAACGAGGATTTCTTGTCGTTTCGATTTCGTGGGCCATGATACCTCAGAACATCACTGGGATATCTAGGAAAAATTCAAATGATAAGTTATTTAGTCCTGATTCAACGTAAATGGTCCTTATTGACTGCTACAGTAGGAAAATACGACTAATAATGTAACAATATAAATTTAAATATATCTGCAGGTTAGTACACAGGCTTTTAAGTGAATCTGGTTGATTTTACACTGTCAGGAATCATAGATGTATGTTCAATGGCCTAATAATAGACTTAATTAATCTTAATATCTGAAATTCTTATTAATTCCTAGGCCTAGACTTCTTAGGTTGATCCTAAATATTTTATATTAACGAGGGTATAAGGTGGAACTGTTCATACTTTAACTGACGACTAACAATATAATTTTTAGTAGAATAATAGTTTTAAATAAAATTAGCTGGATTATAAATTCAACCTACAGTAAATAGGCGACTCTTTAAAGATAGGCTTCTACCAGTACAAAACTACATAAAATCAGTCCCCGATTTCAAGAACTTTGTACCCTGGGCAAAACTTTGTATAACAGCTCCCTTTATTTTTTTTTTCCTCTCATCTTTTACCCCCCCCCCCCACCCATAAAAATCCCAAAATTGTTTTAGTGTTAAATTTCGGTTTTACTCAAGAACAACCAATAATATTTCGATATCATTTTATTATGCGAATAAATCTACCTAGACTACACAACAAAAATTAAAAATATTTTTTCTAACATGAAAATAATTACGTTTTGGCGAAAAATGCATAATTGCTTTTGCAATTTAATTTACAACAGAATTTTACAAAATCTTTTAAAAAATTTGTAATATTTAATAAAGGAAATCTTTGAAATTTTACAAAAATATTTAGTGCATTTGATAATCTAAAAACATATGCTGAAATGTATTTAATTATTAGTATTACAGGTATATTAAAACCAATACTTTTTAGGATGGCGCAGGCAGCACTGCACAGGCGGGTTCGAACCCGGCCTTTGTCGATGTGCGAATAAATGTGACTGGGCCACGTCTGTAGATTTATAGGCATCTAAAAGAGCTCCTGCGGGATAAAATTCCGCCACACCGGCGACGGTTACAGGCCTAGGATGCAGTACCTCCCGGTCGGTAAATAACCATAACATTAATTAAACCACATTAATTAAAGCGTGGTGAAAAATCTTGCTCGACTGATACGGCACTCATATGTATTGATCCAATATTAGCTTTGGAAAGTGTAAAATTACAGCAGAAATAAAATCAGGTAAACTGATGTAAAAAAGTGCCAGTATGTTTTTGTTTAATCAGTTATGACTGCAATTAAGATATGCAGAATATGTTTTTACTTCCTCTGCCCGTACCATAGGTACTATAGGTAGAGGAAGTATTGTTTTCGGCCCCAAAATTCGAAGTTGAGTTTTTAGCATATATACACGTTTCAAGGCCCCCTGAATCCAAAAATACTATTTTTGGAAACATGTCTGTGTGTCTGTGTGTCTGTGTGTCTGTGTGGAAAATATCTGTGAACAAGCTAGCTCCAAAACGGAAAATCGTATGAAAACAAAATTTCGTATTTGGGTCAGGTACCTTCTGAAGATGTGAGGATAAGATTGGCGACTATTTTCTCTTATTTTTAAAAGGACTTTACATGAAGAAATTTTCGTTTTTCGCGATTTTCTCGAAAACGGCTCTAACGATTTTCTTTAAATTTTGCACATAGGTTGCTTATACTAAGAGCTAAAACTTTTATTTGAAACATTTTTTCGAGAAAATTCTCTGAGGGTAGTTACAAGCCACCCACTGTTCACCCACTGTTTGTAGAAAGTTTGTCTTACGTGATGAACAACTGAATTCGCGCTCTTTCACGGCCTCTTATTTTATATAAGAATGTGAAGTGAGAAAGATGTATTGTTGGCCATCCATAGAGTAAAGATGTATCTGAGGGAAATATTCGATAAATTTCGGAAATTATATTTTACGGCAGAAAGTTCAATAAACGTCTCCAGTCATTTTTTTTTTTAAGTTTGTTATATAGACTGCGCTTTTAGTCGCATCATTGAAAGAAGAGGTATTTATAGAATAATTAGCGTAAAATTGTGTCTTGCGATTCTGTACAAGGATATGTGAATACTGCTAACTTTTATTTGGGCAGAGGAAGTTATGTGACTTTCACATCAGATTTTTTTTAATTGATTTCCAAGTTAAGCTCCAGATTTATTCATTAAGCAGGGCTTACGGAAGAACAAAGGTCTAGTTTTTTTTTTTAATCAGTTTAAAATCTTCCAGCATTAGCTGAACTGTACAGATTTGTGATATCTTGACAATCGCACACTCACATAAAGATACAAAAAAAAAAAGTGAAATCGGCCGGTTTCGTGATTTGAACCATGGAACTTCAGAATGTAAAGCCAAGACGTTACCATCTCGGGCACCTGGGTCAGTTTAACGGACTAGTTGGATAAGCGCATGTAAAACAATAGTGTTTTTGGTCATAGCTAACTGTATTTTAATTTCCAAAGCCTTATAAAATCACAGTAAAACAATTGACTATGTTGTCAAGATAACTGATTTGCTTTTTTTTTTATAAATTCTTTCGAATACGTATATTATCATAAAATAGGCATTAAATTGAGCATCACTCCGAAATAGGTCAACCGATATTATCCAATATCAATAGATGTCTTCCCATGAACATTATAAATGTGTATACCAAGTTTCATAAAAATCCAGTAAAGCGTATTTGAGTTACCGCGTCTTTAAAATAGACCCTAAATTGGGTTTTACTCCGGTACCGGTCTACCGATTTGGTCCAATATCAGTAGACGTCTTCCCATGTACATTATAAATGGGTATACAAAGTTTCAGGAAAATCAAATAAAGTTTATTTGAGTTATCGCGATTTCTCATATATTAACATAAAAGGCACTAAATTGGGCATTATTCCGGTACTGGCCAACCGATTTGGTTGAATATCAATAGAGGTCTTCCCATGTACATTATAAATGCGTATACGAAGTTTCATAAATATCCGATAAAGCGTATTTGAGTTATTGCGCCTTTAAAATAAACACTAAATTGGGTTTTACTCCGGTACCGGTCAACATATTAGGTTAAAATTCAATAGGGCAGTTCTCATGGACATCATAAATGTGTAAACCAAGTTTCATGGAAATCCGTTACAACGTATTTGAGTTATGGCGCCTTTCTATTAGAAAGGCGCCATAATCTATTAAAATAGGCACTAAATTGGGCATTACTCCGGTACCGGTGAACCGATTTGGTTCAATATCAATAGGGTTCTTCCCATGGACATTATAAATGTGTTTTCCAAGTTTCATGAAAATCCGAAAAAGCGTATTTGAGTTATGGTGCGTACAGACACACGGACAGACGGACAGACTTTTTTCGTCCACCACACAATCTCATAAAGTACCATACTGGCACTTAATAATAATATATTCAATGACTAGCTTAAAAGGCCCGGCGACGCCCGGGTTTTTTTATTTTGTAATTGGAAATTAACCTATGAAGTACTTTCGATTTTTAAATTCTAGGTCCTTATATAGGTATTTATAAATTGAAATAGGAAGATCGCCTAATCTCACTCAAACTATTCCCTCAGAAAACGCTTCATATAGCTTTTTATGACTCATAGAGGATGTAGAATTTTGCATCCCATCGCTTGTACACAGCAAGCCTGGTAGGGGTTCAAATAAGAAGAAACACAAATTCCGGTAACATGAAATTATATTGTCTTTGCGGAATATTTTATTTCTCACTCTCATGTTATCATAAAACCGTTTTGGGGATGAAATAAAACAGAAAGCAATATCACTTTCATACTTCTCTCTTCAAAAACCTGCGATATAATAATATACACCATGCCATAGGCCTACCTCGTTTTGTTTTCTCTATGCCCAGGGTAGAGAAAGTTATGTGACTGGATTATTTTCGTGGATTTCATTCTTTAATATTTATTTATAACATGAATTATATTGATAACTTCTCTGTAATAATTTGTTAAACTCTCATTTCATTTATTTCCAAACCCATCTGAGACCACTGGCAACAATATGTTGTCACGTGAACTATGATTTGGATTTGATAATTCTGTGTAAAAAGGGATTAAGTATTCTAAAAAACATTTGATTTTTGGCATTTAAAATCAAATTTTTGCAAAATCCTTTCTTAGTGAGCACTTACATTATGAAACGAAGGTACTCTCAATATTCCAAGCCTCTACCTGTTATAGTTTAGGCTGTACGTTGATTCTCTGTCATTAACGGCCGGTTTCCATAAACTCGCGAATTACCTATGGGTAAATTATCCAAAGGACAGAATTTACACAAGAATAACACCACACAAACACAAATATTTTAAAGATAGCAATCACATACACTTGTGGCGAGTTTCTAGATAAATGTCCTTTGGGTAAATAAGAAAGTGACAGAAAAAATGTTCCTACAAACTCGGGCTAGATCTTTCCAAGGGTCAATCGTCGGGTTAATTTATCCTTTCATGGACGGCTGGATAAAATTTAACCTCTTTGTAGGATCAATAGTAATTTAAACAATGAGAATTAAAGCCTTCTGAATTAAATTAACTGTACAACTCCAAGGCCTTGCTCATTATATCATTGTGGGTGAAATGGAACTAATTTGCCCATAGGTAATTCACAAGTTTGTAGAAACATGGCATAAGTCAGTCAGTCAGTCAGCCTTTTATATATATATATATATATATATATATAGATTTCGTAATGAGAATCACATAATTTTTGACGGACATATTTCTAGAATGGATGCCAGTTTAAAGGATCCATATTAATAGCCCTTCTTTACTTCTCTCCCTCTCTAACATGCATGCATTACGTGCGATTTTCTTTATTATTTCTTCTATAAATACCTCTATTCTTGAAATAGAATTCAGACTTCCAGTATCAGCGTCTTCTTCCAACTCTGCGAAATGTTCACTGACCTTGTATTTGACATAAACACTGTTGTTAGAACTTTCGGGGCCAATTTATTTTTTCAGATCTATTTGAGCCTTTTCATTAACTTTCACGTGATCTACGAGTGAGTTCGTCCTTTAGACTAAACAAAGATACAATTTATTTTATTGGGTTGTTAAAATAACGCCAAACCAGTAAACACGTGCCAAAACTTGGCAGTCAACATTTTCTGCCCCTCCCTTCCAAAAAAGATTTAGTCTTTTGTTGGGTTGTTGAAATTAAATTCTCAGCAAAGGCCAAAGTTTATTAATGTAAACGCATATTTACAATTTTAAATAAATCTTTAAATACAATATTTGATGACAGAATGCATTTCTTAAAATTAAGCTTAATTAAGTGCAAGAATGACACTTGATGAGATTATGTGGGGGACGGGAAAATGTCTGTCCGTCTGTCCGTGTGTCTGTACGCGCGATAAGTCAAATACGCTTTGTCGCATTTTCATTCAACTTGGTAAATCATATGCATTTATAACGTCCATGGGAAGAAGCCTAATGATATTGAACCAAATCGGCTGACTGGTACCGGAGTAAAGCCCAATTTAGTGCCTATTTTATGGTAATATATATTAGAAAGAATTTATCAAATGCATATCAGTTATCATGACAACATATTGTTTTACAGTCTTCATATACGGCTTTAGAAGTTGCAATATAGTTAGCTATGACAAATAACACTACCCAAATATTCCTTCATATATACTTATCAGACTAGACCTTTTTCTTCCGTAAGTCCTGCTTAATGAATAGATTTTAAAAAAACTTATTTTCTCCACAACATAATAACCATTATCACTGATTAAACAAAAGAATTCTAACACTTTGTTACATGAGTTTACCTGAATTTATTAGAATTAAAATTAGCATACCTAAATCGTAATTAGTTTAACTAATCTATATATATTAAAGCTTGCCGGCTGTTACCGTCGTAACGATCGCTCCAGATATCTAGCAAAACTCACAATGCTCAGTTCATCTTTCATTTTTACCGTATAAGTGTGTTTAAATTCAACAGTAACTGTTAAGTTTCGAATCATAGTTCAGTGTTAAGTTTCAAATAATTGTTTAGTGTTAAATTTCAAATCATAGTTCAGTGTTAAGTTTCGAATCATAGGTCAGTGTTAAGTTTCAAATCATAGTTCAGTGTTAAGTTTCCAATCATAGTTCAGTGTTAAGTTTCAAATCATAGTTCAGTGTTAAGTTTCAAATCATAGTTCAGTGTTAAGTTTCAAATCATAGTTCAGTTTTAAGTTTCAAATCGTAGTTCAGTGTTAAGTTTCAAATCATAGTTCAGTGTTAAGTTTCAAATCATAGGTCAGTGTTAAGTTTCAAATCATAGTTCAGTGTTAAGTTTCAAATCATAGTTCAGTGTTAAGTTTCAAATCATAGTTCAGTGTTAAGTTTCGAATCATAGGTCAGTGTTAAGTTTCAAATCATAGTTCAGTGTTTAGTTTCAAATCATAGTTCAGTGTTAAGTTTCAAATCATAGTTCAGTATTAAGTTTCAAATCATAGTTCAGCGTTAAGTTTCAAATCATAGTTCAGTGTTAAGTTTCAAATCATAGGTCAGTGTTAAGTTTCAAATCATAGGTCTGTGTTAAGTTTCAAATCATAGTTCAGTGTTAAGTTTCAAATCATAGGTCAGTGTTAAGTTTCAAATCATAGGTCAGTGTTCAGTTTCAAATCATAATTCAGCGTTAAGTTTCAAATCATAGTTCAGTGTAAAATTTCAAATCATAGTTCAGTGTAAAATTTCAAATCATAGTTCAGTGTTAAGTTACAAATCATAGTTCAGTGTTAAGTTTCAAATCATAGTTCAGTGTTAAGTTTCAAATCATAGGTCAGTGTTAAGTTCAGTGTTAAATTTCAAATCATAGGTCAGTGTTAAGTTTCAAATCATAGGTATGTGTTAAGTTTCAAATCATAGTTCAGTGTTAAGTTTCAAATCATAGGTCAGTGTTAAGTTTCAAATCATAGGTCAGTGTTCAGTTTCAAATCATAGTTCAGTGTTAAGTTTCAAATCATAGTTCAGTGTTAAGTTTCAAATCATAGGTCAGTGTTAAGTTTAAGGTCAAAATTTCAATTTGCCGCCGAGCATAACATACTTTACTGTTCAGCTTTAAGATTAGTTTGACATAGCACTAAAACACATATAGGCTACAAATGTACTACCCCCGAGCACGAGCTCCTGCTCTTTCGAAGTTTCATCATGTATCATTATTTATCTCTTTTTATTGACTAATATTGGTTGAGCTTTTATTTTTTCTAATTACACGAAACTATAATAGTAATTTTGATATAATTGGCTTATTTAGCTTTATGGATTGAAGTAGGAACACAATTTTCAAAAAGTAATTGATGTAGGTAAAATACTTGGAGGTATATTGTAATTCTGAAATAAAATAATGTACGCAAACGATACAGTTTTGTCGTAATTTCAATTTTTTTTTTTAATCGTCAGGTTTCTCTGCCGGACCCTGTATTATTAATATTCTTGTTTTTATGTATACCCTTTGTATTTTATATAATTGAATTAAATAGTATATTGTATGTGTGGTAAGATAAATAAAATATATCTCCTAGTAAACTGGATTTCTCCTGCTTACCTCGTTTTCAAGCTGGGGAGATTTTTATCATCACATAAAACACTTGCGGAAATGAAGGTTCTTCCAATTCCATGTGTCAGTCGACGGCATAATATACTCCAGTTTCCAAACACGTATCCCAAAAGTGTTTTTATTCAGGTGAAAATAGATACCAACTCCACTACACGCCCTTCTCTTACAACCATCGACGCCATGTTTCTACTACGCCCTGATGTTTCTAGGAAAGACTATAAAATGAATGAATCAACCGTCATTGTGAGTATCCTAGTGTCCTAATAGGTTTTATCGGAAAGTGATTACTCTGCAGTCTTGTTTCTTGTTTAAACACACGACTAAGTCAACAAAATAAGATTTTCCGCTCGCGTGAGAATTCCGTGCTGCAAAATAAAGAACAAAACATGAACCCACACCTGTAGCTTCTCGGCTGGTGACGTTTCCAACACGAGCGAAACTTGTCAACCAATCTCATTAATGTCGTCTTAAAGCTTTAAGTTACTAGCAATTCAACTTGAAATCAGTTTTTCATATTGTGTAAAACAGTGAACAGAGCAACTTTAAGGTTAATTAACTTTTTTTTTAAATTCCTCCTCAATTTTAACAATTAATTACAGAAAAGTAAATATATATTTTTTTCTATATAAATACATAATTATTTTGTTTTGAGTTAACCTTGTATAGATTCCAGTAAAGCCATCACGATATTTGCTCTCACAAACACAACCACACTTCACTGAACCACTATAGTAAATTTCATATGAACTACCGTTTAGTGTTCTCCGATTACAGAAACAGTATCTTCAACTTTAAGATCCTTTATTTTTTAAAACGATAAACTCATTCATTATATTCTATTTTATTTTTAACGATTTCACCTTTGTTAGACTCGTAGACTTTATTGGAGATTTGTGGGAAACCGAAATGGATGGATTACCTAACAAGTTGCAGAATAGAGTGATAGATTTTGGAGGGAGGTACATATTTCTTTCTTAATTTGAGTTATGGTGTGCTAAACTCCTTTTTCAGTGGGTCGCACACTACTGTCGTATCACGACACCGGCTCGATACCAACTGATATGATATGGATGCCCTCCCTTCCAGCTCTCTGCCACTTTCTCTCCGTCGCCACAGTCGTCGCTGTGGAGCCACAGTCGCGAACAAAGACGGAGATAACAATGTTGGGATATATTTTCACAAGTAGGTGCCCACGGCCCGAGAATATTTACTCAACTGCTAGAAGTTTTATTTAAATTTAACATATAAATAATTAAAACATATTTACACTGACACTGTTTTACATAAAGTGCATTAATTAAATAAATGTATTCTAAATGTATTGTTTTACGTTCTAAATACAAATAATTTAATTAACTTATGCCCGGTTTCTACAAACTTGTGAATTACCTAAGGGTAAATTATCCATGGATAAATTAGTTCCATTTAACCTACAATGATATAATGAGCAAGGCCTTGGAGTTGTACAGTTAATTTAATTCAGAAGGCTTTGACTCTCATTGTTACTGATCCTACAAAGAGGTTAAATTTTATCCAGCCATCCATGGAAGGATAAATTAACCCGACGATTTACCATTGGAAAGATCTAGCCCGAGTTTGCAGGAACATTTTTTCTGTCATTTTCATATTTACCCAGAGGACATTTATCTAGAAACTCGCCACAAGTGTATGTGATTGCTATCTTTAAATTATTTGTGTTTGTGTGGTGTTATTTTTTGTGTAAATTCTGTCCATTGGATAATTTACCCATAGGTAATTCGCGATTTTATAGAAACCGGCCATAAAACGAATAAAACGAATCTTGTGCTGCCAAATGGGGATACAGATTAGAAATGAAGCGATTAAAACGAATTCAGAGATTCATGAATTTTACCCAAATCATGCTTAAAGAATTAATAAGGTAGGTTAAAAACTAAAAACCCGTCTCCGTGGTGCATTTTTCGATTAAAGTGCGCCGCCCGAGGGAAAAACACCTCAGATTCCTGTTTTAAAAAAATCCCAAATCATTCCATGTTTTCCCATTTAGTCATGCGTTCGTGATCTCCTTCTGTCCTCCTATGTAGAAAGAATCATATCTCTGCATGACGTAATGTTATGAACAAATGAATCAAGTAGAGCGGGTTAACAAAATCGAAGCGATCGACAATTTGAAGTATTAATTTGCAAGAAATCGATTTCAATTATGCTCTTTTTCCCCGGTTGCTATGGCAACCAAGAAAGGCCTTCTTCGATTAATTTCACGATTGAATGCTTGTTAATTGGTGGCTTTGGATCTAGGAAAACACTAGCTCAAATATTGTATTAGATAACACGGATATTCGCGATAATATATTTTTGAAGTCTTACGACGGGTACATATTTTTTTTACAAATGTATGGGAAAATCCCAAGCGTGTTAGTTATGCTGTGATACGGTGAC
Organism: Ectobius pallidus; assembly: GCA_964059195.1. NCBI lineage: Eukaryota > Metazoa > Arthropoda > Insecta > Blattodea > Ectobiidae > Ectobius > Ectobius pallidus. Next base: position 161,570,620 of record CAXKWD010000007.1, on the reverse strand, counting down.
CCAGTAAATGTAAAATAATGTAAAGCATTTATATACATATATATTTTTATAATGTTAGATCCTTATATTCCTGTAGCCTAAGTGTTGCGCTTTAGAGATGGTTAAAAGCAATAACTGATTGGTTGAATTTATTTAAGATTAGACAGAACCTTTCATTATAATCATAAGCCACTTACCCTTCCTTCGTACGGGTGAAAAAGTATTTTGCTTGATTGTTAACCTTCTTTGAGAAACATCATGAGGAAGTAACCTATTTTGTGGGCTAAAAGGTTTAATTTTCGCAAATAATCGGACCTGAAAGAGAGTTTCTCAATGCACGCTGCTGCAAATAAACTTAAATATGTCCTCAAAGCGATCCGGATAATTGGAATTCGGATAATTGGAGTTCTACTATATTAGCTTATTAATACTGGCGGGAGGAGTAAAACTACATCCTAGCTAACTCACATAGGTTATTTCGGGGCTTTCATTACATGCAAAGGCGAATGCTGGATTGGAATGTTATATTCCACCTACCTTGAGGGTTCCTGTCAGTTGATTTGTCCCATGAGGAGTCCCTGCGTTTCGAATTGCCCCTCACCAGGAAGTCCTACCATGTTCTGACAAGTTGTGTCCTTCTTCTATGTAGGCCTACGCTGGTATGTAAGACCTACGAAAGACAAAGTAATTTCGGTTAATCCTTTCAGAGTTGGATTTCATTAACGTATTTGATTAAAATAAGCATTCATTTGATTTCAGTAGTGGATTATCAGTTTGAAATCAATACAAAAAAATTAGTGTAAATGTTGGTGTCTATCTATAATAACCATAACGCTTAAACAAAAATTCTCACACATTAACGTAAATAATTACACCATTAATCTAATACTTCTGCTTAAAACCTTTATCTGTGACGAATTTATACATCAGTAGCAGTGGAAACGTTAAGAAACAAGAAAAATGTGATTCGTGTAAGCCTACGAAAGACCAGCAGAAGTGAAAATTGTAACCATAATCACTGGCGACAAGAACAAGGCAGTCGAATATTCGTGTTCACTCGGAAGCGTTCGGAAATATAACGAAAGGGAAAATTTTCCAAGTAAATAAAAACGAAGTTGGTTACAAAGGATTTTTAGCACTAGTGTGAGTGTTCGAGTGTTTTGAAGTTATATTTTTAATGTACGTAGCCTGAAATAGTTATTTATGAAACAAGTGGTAAAAAGGAGATTTTATTTTGCGAATGGGTATGTTTATGAAACGAGTTCGTAATTTCGAGTGTAAAAATCCTAGGAGAAAAGTGAAATAATTTTACCATGTGAATCATACCCTGATTTTGACAGTCGTTATAATATGTGAAATAATAACATATGGGTGATTCTTCAAATACGGGAAAATTTGGAGTGTGTAAAATCCAAATTTTTTACTTTGTTTAAAAAATCTAAAAAAAAATCACAAAAATACTTCAGGGGTTACTTGATTATAATATGACACCAGCAGAGCTTAAATGTTTATATTTTTATTTATTTTAATTTCTTTATTTTTTTAAAGCCATGTGGATGACATCCATGTACATGTGGATGGCAGAAGGCCACATTAATGACTAACTTTAGCAACAATCTGCTTTTCTTTATGTGATTTCATATTTTTCTCAGCATACTTCAGTTGATTTTGCATCAAATTTGCAAATTTGTGTGCATACTCCGGAATTAATGTAATTTTAATGAGACTGCGTTTTTATGGTTTTGGGGAGGGGGGGAATCAAGCAGAAATTCATTTAATCAGTTTTAAGATCTTAAGTACAGGTCACAGACACCGCAAACACAATAGTATCCTACATTTATCATCTACATGACTTGAGAGTCATCCACATACCCCTTCATGAGACATGTGGATGACACAAAAATCAGGCATGTGGATGACAAAAAAGGAGTTTGTGGTCTCAGCAAGCCATTTCTAAACCTCTGTAGGCTCCACTTCAGTCAGGTACTTTGAATTGGAAGGTTTATCATGGTGCATAATCAAAATTAATTAATATTCACTTTCTGCCTACTTTCTAGAAGCCATGTTAGTGACGGGGAATAAAAACGTTTTCCTTGAAAATGATACAAAGTCCTTTGTTAATCCCAAACTGTTTGTAAGCAAGCAAAATTCAACCTTACAATTCAACCACAAGCTGCCCTGTTGACTTTCTAACACTGTTGCCAGTTTTACAAATTTCTCATTTCTGCAGAAAAAATTCCATTCTTTTCAGCCATGTGGATGACCAAAAACCCTTGGGACATTCTTTATGTTCATTAGGTGGGGTGACAATTTTATTTCATTTTATTTTTTAGGGGTTAATATTCTTCACCCATTTATACTCATTGACAGGAAAAAAGTTGAAAAGGAAATAACATTTTGTTTTGTGGAAAAATGCATTAGAATATACAAAACCGAGGTTTGGGACAGGGGATGTGGAAGACATTTCATTGAATTAAATTCGATTTTGGAATATCAGAATTTAAAGTTAGTGACATTTCAAACTGATAGTTGTAGTATGGAAGTAGTAGAAACAAACTTTTATTTTAATTTTTTTTTTAAGTTGAATTTGAAGGGAAATATCACTCCGGAACGCAAATTTTACCGTATTTGAAGAATCACCCATATCTTAGATTAGTTGTAATGACTTATTACGCACCGTGGAGTCATATCGAAGCGCGCAGACAGCTGTTATTGATTTTATGGTACACGGCTGCCAACATAAGGACAACGCTTTTCACCCAGTAAGTATGACGAATTTGAAATCACCGTGAGAAAATATTCACATTAAAAATAGTTAGTGAATTTTAAAATTTTCAATTTTATCAAACTGATCATATGCAAATATTTTAAACTAAACTAGTGTTTTCCATTTGAAGCAATCAAAGTTGGTAACCCTTGAGTGTTATAATTTTATACCACCCAGTATGGCATAATTTTTTCATAGGTAATCCCACGAGAGTTGATGAGTTTATCGATAGATTCGCGACTGAAACACAAAATAGCTACATAACAATGTACGTTTTCATATTTACTCTTTTCTACGCAGCAGAAACCTGTTGCGCATCTTAAACCTTTGTTATGCTAATTTAAATATCGAACTGTGGTCTTCTTTTGTCTCTTTTCGATCGTAAAAGAAAGCGTTATTATGATTGAGCATCTGCCTCCGAAGGCTTGTAAGAGCACCTTTTCCCAGTGTTTTGTTTCTTTATGTCTGATGAGAGAAAAGAACTCGAGTACGCCAATAAAGTGCTCCACTAACGAACCCAACGGACGTAAATAAAAGAGAACTCTACACTATGTAATGAGGATCGACTGAATGCAGGCTGTGTGGTCTAATGAGGTTTTACTGTTGAATATACGGTTTCTTTTTCTTTCATAATCAAATACAATTATAATAAAATACTAAAGCATAAAACTGTATCACTTTTAATATATTATTCATGAACTTTATTCCAATGAGGGTCATAATCAAATATCTCTGCAAATGCATGTTTTTATAGGGTATAAGCTTGTTACAGATATTCAGCTGAATATCCATATCAATGCTTACCAATTCCAATTAAGTATACTTTTTCCGTCAATATTTGCATGCTTTGGCCTCTTTTTGTGGACAATTTCATGCAAAAAGCATGTTTTGGGGGATTTAGGTTTAGTAAAGCATATTTGGAAGTTTATCTTGCCTTTTACATTCATTTTTCTAGTTTGAGTGCATATTTTATATTAAATCGCATTATTTTATACAGGGTATTAATGCATAACACCGAAATATTTTACCTGTGTATAGGGGGGATATAGACAAGAAACTTTTATTCGGAGAGTTTTGCTTCATAACGTATGATGTGTTAATTATACATTATATAATTAATAAATTAATTACAGTTTGATGCTCATTAAGTCAATAATGAAGCGAAATAGGGTTAGCATTTTCGTTAAATTGACTTCATGCCTTCTTAGTCATCGACAAAAACCTTATTCTTAAAAAATCATCAACAACTATATCATAATTTAGCGTTTCCATAACCTGCAAAATTTAGACTAATCCCAGGACTTGTCGCATCTGCATTAAAGTTTTATTCATAACTACAGTGTAAACGATGAAGTTCCTTTGTTTTGCACTTTTTCAAATGTTAGAAGTCAGTGGTGGCCATGCCCTGGGAGATTTTTATGCTGCAACAGGAAAAATTGAATCCATAGAGCAAAAATCTCCTAATAAAAGTTGCTTTTCTATGTCCCCTCTATAGACAGGTAAAATATTTCGGCGTTATTCATTAACACTCTGTATAGGTTCACTCTTAAGAGTTTGGCTTTTCTGATCTTATAATATCTGAGTCTACCACAGGAAAGACCAAATGGGTTTGCAAGTTGCAATTAAGAATAAGAATGTACAACACTAAATTTACATTAAGACAAAATTCGCAAAATTGCCTATCACAATGACTAAGTTGGAGGCTATGGGGCTATTATTGGTCGATTCTCTAGGCATTATTGAAGATGTTTAGAAGTATTTAGGATCTGCATAATGGGATGTAGGATTATCAGCTAAAGTATTAATGAATTTCATATTTGGAAACAAATAAAAGAGACAATGCCATCACCGGAAATCCTGATCATGGATTTATGTGTTCCATAAAAAAATAAAATCAGGTAAACTGATGGAAGAAAGTGCCAGAATGCGTTTGTTTAATCGGTCAAAAAATCATGGCTAACCAGTGGCGGCTCGTGGCCGGAAAATTAGGTGAAGAGGAAAAAAATGCCACATGCTTACGTTAATAACCGAACTCACCTAGGCCTATGTCTTGTATAGCAAATCAATCCTTCGATAGTCCTTTATGGCTGCAAATTTGTCGGTGATATCATCATAGGACGGCTGCATTTCTTCTAGCTGCAGTAAAGGTTCTTTCTGAATTGAAATATTCGCTAAACAAGATACTAGTCTGGCAACATTTTTGATCCTTCATTAAGTAGGCCTACGTCGTGATCTGACAGCTGGCACAATGATGATTTGATTTTAAACAATGCGGGTAAGAATATAATTATTATTTATAAAATCTGATACATTTTATTCATGGAATACTCTTAATAAATCCCAATCGGGATTATGAGTTTCATTAGATAAATTCGATCCTACTTTTCCGCCGCGAATCTATTGATGTTTATCGTAATTATTATTCTCCTAATCAGATTATTCAGAATATTCCATTCATGCGATGCGGACTTGAAATTGACTAATAATCTTTAGCAATGCCTCGGATATCGACCAATGACTGTTGTTTATCTTATAAGTACACAGTAGTCTTGGTATATGGTGACACACATTAAATAAATTAACTTCTAGTCTCATCCCTATGCCTCACTTTTGTGCTATAGAATCGAACGCCTATGATTTTTTTTCCGTTAATGATATTTAATTTTATGAGAAAGAATCCAAGCTCCTCTACCGTTCATACTTCAATGAAGTATATGGTTGTTTATAAACACCTTTTAAATAATTAATTGAAAATTGTTAAAAATAAAAATTCTAGCTCTTTAGCGTCTATGCAAATCGTGTGGAAAATTTAAACAAAATTGTTAGTTTTTTTTTATAAAATCGTGAAGAATGAAAGTCTGTTCTAGCCTCGCCCAAAGATGTAAGACTTAAAAGCCTGAGTTTGTACAAACGATAGCTGGCTTATAACTACCCTTCAAAGTATAAGGATACCGTATAAAAGTAAGAAAAAGTCGTCAATCTCCCCAGAAGATATCTAATCCAAATACGTTTTATTTATACACGATGTTTAGTTCTCAAGCCACACAGACACGTTCCTGAAAATATTATTGGACAGAGGAGAATTCAAAACAGGTATTTATGTTAAAAACATTGATTTCGAACATTTATTACCTTTGGAACGGGAAGAGGAAGTGAAATTGGTGCTTTGTTATTAATGGAGCTAGCAGAAGAGGAGTAGGTATGAAACCCGCCACACACTGTCATAGTAGCAGCTTTCTGTGGTAACAGCACGGCGCGCGCATCATGCAGCCGAAGAACGACACCTTCGTGGGTAGTCTGATCCCTTCAGCATGGACGTGGGATAAGCGAGAAAAATGCTGCTTGCAGCAACAGCTAGCATCATTTTTAGTGGACCAGACTACCCATGGAACAGGGGAAGTGAATCAAGGCTGCTTCGTGCTTCTTTGCAAGACTCGAGAGCTCTCTGGCGCCTCCTCCTTTAACATCACTCGTGGCGGGCAATACAAAATTACATAAATGCATTTATAGTAAAAACCAACATTCGAGATATGGGAAATAAACTTTAAAAATACGTATTGTAAAGGAAAAATACTGGTGAAGTGCTACTTCACCTACTTCACCTGAATAGCCGCCACTGTGGCTAACGGCAAAGAACTGCAGATAAAGTAAAAATGAGACTTACTACATTGTGAGAAGGCGTTGAGAATATTCTCCAGTAGTGAAGGAGGTTACGCCCAGAGAGATGCTGTGGTGAACGACACAGTTTTGTGCTGATATGCATTAAAACACTAGCCACAGGCAATTGTGCTTGTAACTCAATTCTAGTGAGATAGTTACACAATACACACGCAATATCGCAGTGAGCCAGGGGCCCATCTCTCTTCTATAGACGGCGCAATGGACCTTCAAATACGCATTCACGTGTACAAGTAGGCCCTAACCAGTGTTGCCAACCACAAAAGCTAAGATCTCTGACAACTCAATAAATTTTCTTTAAATTTCTTTGACGCATTAAAAAAAATCTTTAATTATATATTTTACCGATAATAATAATTTTAATATTAATAATAATAATAATAATAATAATAATAATAATCATAATTTTATTAATATGAATCTTGCCTCAATTTAACTGCATGCAATTCACAAAAGCATAAATGCGCTGAGATAAGAGAGAAATTTTGTGCTGAGGCATCGTTTTTAACTCAGTTTATACATTTAAATAGTTGTGGACTGCTCTCTCGCTCTCTATTTTATTATTTGTCCGAATTTCCGCTTTATCTTTATTAATTATTTATGGAATACAGTAAATTAATTCTTTCTGTAGATTTGGGAAGAAATTCTTTGATTCTTTGAAGGAAGCAAGAATTCTCTAAATCTACAGAAATTTCTTTGAGGTTGGCAACACTGGCCCTAACACTATTCAGCAATAGGATAGAACGGAGCTATTAGAAAATGACTCATTTCTTTGAAATATACGAGAAAACTGTTAATAATACTTTTACTTTCTCGCATATTATAAACGTAATATAGAGAAAGTATTGTGATCTATTCTCTATCCCATTTAAGAACGATCCTGTTCAAAACAAAAAGACGTGGCTGTCATAGCCCGCACTTGAGAACGCATGTGTTCACCGTGTTAATGTTAGTTTGTTTATTCTCAGTACAACTCACCCACAGGGTCGTCGTGAACAATGAATCCTTTGTTTTGTCTGCTAATTGATATACTATAATGATGACGATGCCAGTGAGAGTTTGTTATTTCACGTGTAAATCTTGATATTATTGTTGCATGAACTTACGGATACTAGTAAGCCACACCCTGGTACTGGCGCATGCTAATTTCATTAACCAATCACGTTTTGTCACATGATGCAAATTTTCCGAGAACTCTCTGTGAGTTCTCCTCCCCTTTGTTTTGACTAGGATCAAACTTGATTGGGATCAATTATAGAAGAAAAAAAACTTGATCGAGAATAACTGGTTTCCATGAATGACAATGCGAACGACACAATTATGCAGTATTTCGAGATGAATTTATACGTTAGTAGCAAGGAATTTAACCCTTTAGGGACGACCTAAACAAATTTGTGACATTTCAAATACATTACGATCGGGCACTCATACATGCACAAAAAAATTCAAATGGATACTTTTATATATATAACATACAATGGCAAAATACCTTATTATTCGAGAGGCTCCTTCATGCCCGTCATTTTCCAGGCGTGCCAACCACCGCTTATTTAACCTGGACCCTCCCACCTCAGTTCCACAGGCATCCAGAGCCTCTCCAAACCCGGAATACTCCGGGAACATTGTGTCATCTGGCCAGGATGATGCTAAGGTTGAGAAGAGTTTTCTGCGAACTGTACTGTATACTCGTAGTTAGTTCACTGCAACGCATACTATAAGCGAGGGACATGCGAAAATGGAAATAAGGGGATAAAAATTCTCACGTTCTAGTTAAAGCATCACTCTATTAATCGTAAATATCTACATTTATGCAATATTTTGAGGAGATAAACTTATACGTTAGTAGCAGGGAATATAATTGCAGCTAAAATATTAAATTTATTTTTTAGATTTTTTCCCCTGTAATGGCTAGGTGCAATGTATCAATCATATTTAACACAAAAAATTCAGTAAATAATAAAATCAGGTAAACTGATGTAACAAGGTGCCAGAATGTTTTTGTTTAATCAGTTGTAACTGCAATTATGATATAGATAGCCCTTTAATTGATTTCAGAGTTAAGCTCCAGCAGGGCTTGCGGAAGAACCAAGGTCTAGTTTTTTTTTTTTTTTAATCATATTAAAATCGTCCAACAACAGCAGAACTGTACAGATCTGTGATATCTTGACAACCGCACACTCACATAAAAATTTTAAAAAAAAAAATAAATAAAAATATAAATAAAAATATTTAAAAAAATGTCAAATCGGCAGGTTGAGAGATTAGGAATCAGGGAATTACAGAATGCGAGTTCAAGACGTTGCCATATTGGCCCCCTCGCTCGGATTAAGTTTAGTTTAGTTTAAGTTTAAGTTTAGTTTGATAAGCATATGTGAAGGAATAGTGTTATTTGTAAAAAGTAAATGTATTGCAACTTCCAAAGATGTATATGAACACTGTAAAACTCTATGTTGTCATGATAACTGATTTGCATTTGATAAATTCTTTCTTCTAATATATTATTTATTTATTTATTTATTTAACCTGGCGGAGTTAAGGCCATAAGGCCTTCTCTACCACTCAGCCAGGGCAAAAACATGAAATACATAATGATAATAATAATAATGATTAATAATAAATTAAAAAAGAACTGATAGGCCTATACATGAATACAAGAAACGAACATTAAATACAAAGAAAAAATTAGAACATAAGTAGCCTACTTCAATAATATGAATATGTAATACAAATGACTAAAAATAAAGAAATAAAAAAAATTATGAAAGTCTAAACAAATACAATCTTAGTTATTACAAAATATAATGAAAATTAAAATATATTACTAATTAGCATTAATTCCTAAATGTTATTGTATACTAAATTTATTAAATGGAGCTTGAACTGTGAAGTCGTTTTGCAGCTCCTGAGATGGCTAGGCAGTGAATTCCAGTGACGAATAGCTGTTGTTGTAAACGAATTCGAATAATGTGTAGTTCTGTAAAGAGGCATGGATAGTAAGGGGTCAAGCTGAGAGCGCGTGCCCAAGTTATAGTAGGAAGAAGGAAGAAAGGTAATGAAAGCGACTGGAAAGATAGCTAGGTGTTGAGGTATGAAGGATTCTATAGAGCAGTATGAGACAGTGAAAATATCTTCGCTCACGCAGGCGTACCCATCGAAGTGATTCCAGTGACGGGGTTATGTGGTCATATTTACGAATGTTACATATATATCTGACGCATGCATTATGAACACGTTGCAGTCTTTGAGTCAAATTGCTGTTTAAGTCAGTAAGTAGGACGTTACAATAATCAAAATGAGGCAAAATGAGTGTCTGAACAAGTGTTTTTCTTAATTGAAACGGGAGACAGTCTTTTATACTATATAGAGTATGCAGCGTTGCAAATGTTGTTTTGCAGATATTAGCGACTTGCATATCCCACGTTAAATTATGATCAATGTGTATGCCAAGGTATTTAACGGTATTACTATAAGGAATTATAGAATCATTTAATTTCACTTGGTTTAGAAAATTGACATCAATTTTAGACAATTGCCGCTTGAGCCCTATTATGATAGCTTGTGAATTCCTAGGATTTAGCTTTAAGTCGTGTCTTTCTGCCCATTTAGAAATCGAGTCTAAGTCACAGTTGATTTCTTCGATAGCGTCATTTACACGGTCTAGTCGCGAGTGTGTATAGAGTACAATATCGTCAGCATAAATAATGTATTTACTGTGAGTCAAATTATTAGATATGTCGTTTATATATATTGCAAAAAGTAGAGGTCCCAGTACAGATCCCTGGGGAACTTCTGCCTTAACGGCCCGCCAAGAAGAGCTCATATTGTTTAAAACAACACATTGTTGACGGCCGTTAAGGTAAGAGCAGAACCAGTTCACGACATTATTTGAAAGATGTAGACGTCTAAGTTTGCTTATAAGCAGATCTATGTTCGCAGAGTCAAATTCTTTGGAAAAGTCTAGTAAAGTCATCACTGAAACTTTGCTCACGTCCATTGCAGTGCGAATGTCCTCAATGACATTTATGACTGCAGTTGTAGTACTATCTCCTGTGCGGAAGCCAGATTGTAAGGAGTCAACAAGATTATTTTCATTCGGGTAGTTAGACAGTTGTTTGTGTATAATGCTTTCCAGTGCTTTCGAGAGGGCAGGAAGACTGTTAATGGGACGATAATCATTGGGATTTTCAGGGATTTTAACCTTAGGAAGGGGATGTACGTAGGCCTTCTTCCATGTACTAGGGAACTTGGCTGTCATGATCGAAGCATTAAAAATGTGTGCTATTGTTGGTAATATTAAATGTGCTTTTTATTTATAAGAGTGATACTGATTTTGTCGACACCTGTCGCTTTAGACTTTATACGTTTCAACGCTGATATTACGTCATCAACCATTATGTAAGAAAAGAAAAAATTGTCTCCTATAAAGTTTGTGTCCGTCTGCATGTCAGTCGTGTCATTTGGAAAATGTGTAGTAACATTCTGAGATGTGGGCATGACATTCGTGAAATATTCGTTCAAACGGTCAAGAGGTATAGAAATATGTTCTATTTGCTCTTTTATGTGTCCTATTCCCATTGATCTCATACCCTGCCACAGGTCAGTCGGTGACGTGTTGCGATCAACAAGTTTGTTGATATATCCAACTTTAGCATTTCTAATCATCTGTGTGGTTTTATTTCTAAGACGTTTGTAATGTTGAAAATTTTCGTCATTTTTATTCTGCCTGAATTTCCTATATGCCTGATCTCTTAAAGCCATCATCTCTCGAATGTCGGGTGTCATCCACGGAGCAGGCGGTCTTCTTGTGTGTTTAGTCTTAATAGGTGCATGTTTGTTATACAATTTAATTACTAAGTCATTAAATATATCTACTTTTTCGTCAACAGAATGTGCATGCCAAACTCTGTGCCAAGGTAGTTCTTTTGCGTCTTCTAAGAATGCAGTCTCGTCTATATGATTCAGGTCTCTGTAAGTAATTACCCTTGCTTTTCTTTTAGGGCACTGTAAAGAATAAATTACGTAAATAATGTCGTGTGCAGAGATGCCCGGAGCAGGGATCTGTCCGTGAGTCATTACTTTGTCAATATTGTTTGTTACAATTAAGTCTAGAAAAGTTTCTGAAGAACATGTGTGGTGGGTAAGATTTAGAGGGAGGATATTTAGATCGAAAGACTGGAACAATTCACACATTTCTTTCGTGTCTTTGTGGCTTGTTTCTAGTAAATTAGTATTCATGTCTCCGAGAATAAGTACATGTTCATAAAGCGGCAAAATATTACCCTAAAATGTGCACTAAATTGGGCTTTGCTCCGGTACCGGTCAACCGATTTGGTCCCCGGCTTCTTTCCATGGACGTTATAAATGTGTTTACCAAGTTTCATGAAAATCGGACAAAGCGTAATTGAGTTATCGCACGTACAGACACGCGGACGGGCAGACATTCCGTACCATTTGTACCATTCTGGCACTTAATAATAATTATTATAACAATAATGCGAGGCTAAAATCAAGGCTTAGAGCCCCCAAATTTCATAAAGCCCTCTGAAGGGAGGTGTCACGAAGATTGTCGACGACTTTCTTTTTTCCTACCACGTCACATGAAGAAAATTTCGCAGGTTCCACTCTGTTATAATAACTAAGTTATAAATCGTTAAAAATAAAAAAGTAAATAGAAATATTTTAAAAATTCACTAGCAGAGCGTGGTTTCGATCCACGGACCTCTGGGTTATGGGCCCAGCACGCTTCCACTGCGCCACTCTGCTTTCCACTCATTCTAATTTTTCCTAAATTGCAGGTAGAAATATTAAATTTACTTTTTACATTTTGTTTATCTTGTAAATGCTAGATGCAATGTATCAATCATACTTAACACAAAAATTAAGTAAATAATTATTATTATTATAACAATAATGTTTGGCTAAAATCAAGGCTTAGACCCCCCAAATTGCATACGGGGATGTGACACGAAGATTGTCGACGACTTACTTTTTTCCCTACCACCTCACATGAAGAAAATTTCTCAGGTTCCACTCTATTATAATAACAAAGTTATAAATCATTAAAAATAAAAAAGTAAACAGAGAGAATGATTTTTAAAAATCACTAGCAGAGCGTGGTTTCGATCCACGGACCTCTGGGTTATGGGCCCAGCACGCTTCCACTGCGCCACTCTGCTTTGTACGTCCATAAATTTTTCCTTTCACAAAGCTTACAAAATGAATGCTTATTAAAGTATTTGCTTCCATGCAGACGATACATTACTACTGTATTAAAATATTAATAGTATTTCGAATTGAGTAGTTATTTAAATGCTAGAAGTATAACCTTTCTTCATTAAATTATTTTCGATTATTACTAAAATGACTATACTTTGCACTTTTATTACGTCCTCTGCCCATACCGTAGCTACTATAGGTAGAGGAAGTATTGTTTTACTTCCTCATTCAGTTAATACCTTTGATTTCTTTGTTTTTATTAAGTATGTATTTTCGACTATTCGTGAAAAAGAACTATTAAAGACAACCCGATAATATGATTTGTCCTAAGTTTTATAGCACATGCCTCAACCAACTGCACCACGACGAACTTCCTACAGAATCTTAAAAGGGTCACTTTTACTTGTATTGTGTTAAATTATATCTTAAATCAATCAATCGATTATAAAAATGAAAAAAAAAATTATCAACAAAGGATTTCGAACTATAGAAATCCATACCTTAACCTATACGGTTTAACACAGATTTTTTTTTTTTTAATTTCAGATGTTTATACTCCTTTTAGCTTCGAGGGATCTGTGTCTATACAGTAGGGTAGGCCATGAAACGATTGCATGTCAATTGTTTCTATTGTCGGTGTATTTCAAGGAGTAAATTTCAACTGATATTAATTTAAATTGATATGATACAGGATGAAATGGTGACGATGATTCATGATACGTAAATATCCAATTCGGCATTTGCCTTTACGACTGGGGAAACCATGGAAAAAACATGCCAAATTGGCTGGCCCCGCGATATGAACCTAGGATCTACCGAATGCGAGTCGAAGACGTTACCATCTCGGCCACCTCGCTCGGTAACGCAGTAATATTGGCCTTCATAAAAGCATTTCAGATGGACCTAACGACGCGACACGATCTTAAATAATCATGACTATCCTGAAAATAGGGTATTATTGGACCCCAAACATTATAGGCTCTATTACTTTATAGTGTCACAACCCCTTTAATTCAGTATCATTGCTTTAAATAAGACCTCACTGGCTTCATTCCAGCATATCCTGATGGAGGCCACAGAGCTGGGGATGGCCGAAAGCTGGAGTTTTATAATTGACATGGCTGAAGCCATAATTAAGAACCAAGTGCTTAACTTGAAAAAATAGCAATCACTTACACTTGTGGCGAGTTTCTAGATAAATGTCGTCTGGGTAGGCCTAAGTATGAAAATAACAGAAAAAATGTTCCTACAAACTCGGGCTAGATCTTTCCAAGGGTAAATCGTCGGGTTAATTTATCCTTTCATGGATGGCTGGATAAAATTTAATCTCTCATAGGTTCAATAATAATTTAAACAATGAGAATCAAAGCCTTCTGAATTAAATTAACTGTACAACTCCAAGGCCTTGCTCATTATATCATTGTGGGTGAAATGGAACTAATTTGCCCATGGATAATTTACTCATAGGTAATTCACAAGTTTGTAGAAACCGGGCATCAATCGCATTATTATGACTATTAAATAAGAGTATCTCTGGGCAAAGCAATAGCATGAACGTTTTTCTAAGTACATTGGTATTGGGGCAGAATTCCTGCATTCAGAACAAGACTGGTCTTGTTAGGAAGCAATTTGCCGGTGTAATTGCCATGCAATTACACAAATGAACTTACGTCTTTGTACACAGTGCGCATCCACCAGACTAATTGAATTACAACTCATCCTTTCCCCTCGTTTAAGTTTCCTACTTTCTGCTTGCCATTTTTTAAACAAACTAGTAGACCTGTAAACAGTAGGTCTCGAGTGCAAAAAAAAACTATTATCTGCTCTTCATTTTTCCCTTTAAAAATCTCCTATTCCATACATAAGTCTAAGGAAATATTTTCTTAGCCTGGATAATACACTAATTCCCTTCCAGCAATGACGTATGTTGTAATAATATGTTCTATGTGATCCGTTTGGGTATGAATAAAAGTAAATGTTTTATAAAAGCCAATATGATTATAGGACAAATTTCTTGCTGGTTATATTATAGTTAAAAGATGGGAGATTCCATATATGACAATCAACAATGCATAACCTGAAAGGACAAATGAAAATCGTAGATGATTAAAATAGATACTACAAATCAACAGCGGACACAACGTGTTCTTTGGTATGCTGAATTTGAGAGTGTGAAAAGAGATCAAAGGGAATTTCGACGTGAGTATGGTGTGCGTATTCCAGCAAGATGGTGCACCCCCTTTTAGCTGCGAGGCCATATCAGGAGTTCGGGATGTGTGTCTATAGTCTATACAGTAGGGTAGGCCATGGAACTATTGATTGTCAATTGTTTCTATTATTGGGCTATTTTATGGAGTAAATTTAAACAGATATTAATT
This sequence comes from Ectobius pallidus, assembly GCA_964059195.1. NCBI lineage: Eukaryota > Metazoa > Arthropoda > Insecta > Blattodea > Ectobiidae > Ectobius > Ectobius pallidus. The sequence goes on along the minus strand of CAXKWD010000007.1, from coordinate 161,555,602 downwards.
CAAATGGACATTACACAAGATGAAATGGTGAGGATGATGGTATGTAAATATCCAATTCGGCATTTGCCTTTACGACTGGGGAAACCATGAAAAAAAAAAAGTCAAATTGGCCTGTCACGGGATTTGAATCTGGGACTTCCCGAATACGAGTCCAAGACGTTACCATCTCGGCCACCTCGCTCGGTTATTTTGTTTTATTAAAACCTAAATGTAATCAGTAAAATATTTCTGACCCCTCAAAAAGTTATAACATGACTACTATTCTACTAAATTCTCAGGTGATACTCAAGTATAAGAAGATTAAGAATCGTCATTATAGGATAATAAAGATTGAAAATCTTTGTCTTGTAAACGAAGGCTATTTTCAGGTGGATTTACAAAAATCCTTTCTTCAAGACTTGACCGTATCTCTCTTTAACAGACTGTACATCCCCGTAGAAAACTTTTTTTTTTTTTTTTTTACATTGCAGACAGACTATTAAAGAGAAGATGGATGCTTTCTTGCATCTTGGCAGTCCAGATGGGATATGAACAAGTCAGCTTTAAGACCCGGCCGACATTTATCTATAATCCCCTTCCATGTTAACTTTTTCTACGTGAATCTATCTGATGGAGTCAATTTACCTAGCTTCTGCTTTTCCATACATAGGGACCGTATTTTCAGATAATAGCGATATGTGCAAAATTCTACAAAACCACTATCCTTAGCTTTAGCTTTAAAGTTGCTTAAAATCATTACTAAGCAAATTATATCGACGAAATAACGCGAAATAAAGCAAAATTTGTTGGATTTCACAAAATGTGTAAAAAATAAATATATACCATAGGCCTACCTCAAGAATTAAATTTTGTTTTCCTTTAATATAATACGAGGGCCGTCCATAAAGTAAGTTTCCCTGGGGCCGTTTACAGAAACAAAACACAATATCATGGAAATGTTTATTGTACTAGATACAGTAAGTGTTCAACTATTGTTCAACATATTCGCCACCGGAATTGAGACATTCTTCATTCCGTGGGACCAACGTTTGAATACCTGTGTAGGAGAAGTCTGCCGTTTGGGATTTGAACCATTGTGTGGCAACCATGTCCGCCTCTTTGTCATTCTCTGTCATTTCTTGAGGTGTAGGAAATGATGGAAATCACTGAGAGCGAGACCTGGGCTGTAGAGTGGATTTTTAAACATCTCCCAGCAAGTCGCCTGCAAAAGTTGGACTGGGAGGTATTGATTAAAATGTACTATTTTGTTGTAGCTATACTTCCGGTTCAGTATCAAAAAGGATAAATAAACGTCCGGCAGTAATTAGTGCAGGACGACGGACAATTGCCTAAAAATCCTGACTGCCCGGCACAATGCTGGACGTATGGCCACCCTACTTGCATTCTACATCCATGAAATGTTTCATAATTAAAATAGTACCGCTGCAAGTGGAATATAAATAGAACAATTTTAAAGTGTTGAATGTGGGCTTTAATCAGATTATACTGGTGTTTAATTTAGCCGACCGCCCTTCATCATAGACGTCACAGCCAAATGAATTGAAATATTCATTAAAGTAGTGGTCATGCAATTAAACCAAGTAATTAATTTTTAAAACGATACCTAATAACTGTCAATTATGAAAGCAAATATGTTTCGACATTAATTATTATCAGTAACATTGACAAAAGCATAGTCAACTGATTGAGTTAAAATAGCATTGTTTTTTATTATGGCTTAGCTGTTTAATGAACTCCGTGGCGCAACACCGCTGCGTCATCTACCTCCATCCTTCGACATTGGTAGAGGGCAGGATTGGGGGGGGGGGTATGTGGTCAGCAGTTTAACATAATGTGCAAAGGGGATCGAAACTTTGAATTAATGTACCCCCCCCCCCAAAAAAAAAACTCCGTAGCGCTACATCCCTGGAGGGACTTGGCCTACCAACCGACAGCTGCGTCATCTACCACAGGCAGATCGCAGGATTGGGGCATGTGTTGAGTATGGTGGTTAGTGGCGGTTTTCATGGCCGGAGCCGCTACTTCTCTATCAGGTAGCTCCTCAATTTCATTCACGAGGTTGAGTGCACCCCTGCCAGACCTCCGTACCTCTGAAAAATCCGAGGAGGTACCGGGGATCGAACCCAGGCCGACGGATCTGTAGTCAGCGACGCTAACCACAAGATTACGCCGGCGGTCATGAATGTACCAAGCAATAGTAAATTGCACATTCGTGGTGTCATTTTCCTTTATTAAGTGCCAGTATGGTACTTTATGAGATTGTGTGGTGGACGAAAAAATGTCTGTCCGTCTGTCTGTCCGTCTGTCCGTCTGTCCGTGTGTCTGTACGCACCATAACTCAAATACGCTTTTTCGGATTTTCATGAAACTTGGAAAACACATTTATAATGTCCATGGGAAGAACCCTATTGATATTGAACCAAATCGGTTCACCGGTACCGGAGTAATGCCCAATTTAGTGCCTATTTTAATAGATTATGGCGCCTTTCTAATAGAAAGGCGCCATCACTCAAATACGCTGTATCGGATTTCCATGAAACTTGGTATACCCATTTATGACGTCCATAAGAAGTGCCTTATTGAATTTGAACCTAATCTGTTGACCGGTACCGGAGTAAAACCCAATTTAGTGTATATTTTAAAGACGCGGTAACTCAAATACGCTTTACCGGATTTTTATGAAGCTTGGTATACACATTTATAATGTCCATGGGAAGACGTCTATTCATAATGGATAAAATCGGTTGACCTGTTTCGGAGTAATGCTCAATTTAGTGTCTATTTTATGGTAATATACGTATTCGAAAGAATTTATTAAAAAAATGAAAATCAGTTATCTTGACAACATAGCCTATTGTTTTACTGTGATCGTATAAGGCCTTGGAAATTAAAATACAGGTAGCTATGACAAAAAACATATTGATTTACATGCGCTTATCCAACTAGACCGTTAAAATGACCCAGGTGGCCGAGATGGTAGACCTTTCTCCTTCCGTAAGCCCTGCTTAATGAATAAATCTGGAGCTTAACTTGGAAATCAATTTAAAAAAAAAACACATTCTGCATATCATAATTGCAGTCATAACTGATTAAAAAAACATACTGGCACTTTGTTACATCAGTTTACCTGATTTTATTAAGTGCCAGTATGGTACTTTATGAGATTGTGTGGGGGACGAAAAATGTCTGTCCGTCTGTCCGTCCGTCCGTGTGTCTGTACGCGCTCTAACTCAAATACGCTTTTTCAGATTTTCATGAAACTTGGAAAACACATTTATAATGTCAATGGGAAGAACCCTCTTGATATTGAACCAAATCGGTTCACCGGTACCGGAGTAAAACCCAATTTAGTGTATATTTTAAAGGCGCCATAACTCACATACGCTTTATCGGATTTTCATGAAACTTGGAATACCTATTTATAATGTCCATGGGAAGATGTCTGTTGATATTGGACCAAATCGGTTGGCCGGTACCGGAATAATACCCAATTTGGTGCCTTTTTATGGTATTATATAGCAAAAGGTGCGATAACTCAAATACGCTTTATCGGATTTTCATGAAAATTGGTATATACATTTATAATGTACGTGGCAAGAAGCCTACTTATTTTGGGCCCAATCGGTTGACCGGTACCAGAGTAACAACTAATTAAAGGTCACATTTTTAAAAATCATATCTATACAACAATGTCGCATTTTTAATCATTTGGGGGCTTTGTCTGCAGTGCAGTCAGATGTTTGTTTACTTGGCTGATGTAGTTGAAAATAAGTACTATCAAATACTATTACTGTGAAATAATTAGCGGAGTTATATGCCACTGAATTTTGTGAAATGTTGACGTATTTTAAGAATTTCAAGTTGTAGGCCTAATATATTTAGATTTGGCGGGGTTAGTTTCCCATTCTACTGGATTCGGTAACTTTGTTTTTTACTCACGTAAAACGGCAAAATTTCATGTAATATTATTCTCCAGAAGTTTTAGAATCCATATAAGGGCACATTTTGTTTCTAAGAATATTTTAAATATGGGTAAAATCGGTAAGAAGTTCACAAAAAACTAACCTAAAATGGCGCTCAGATTGGAATCACAATAATACAGAATCAGCTGCTAGAAACAGCGCAGGTGCATGCTGGGAAGAAGCCGATGGGTCACGTGGTGCTGGAATCAGCTGCCAACGTGATAATGGTCAGACAACCCTCCGGAAGATATAATATGCCACATTTTCGAAACCGACAAACAGTGTATCGTACATTATTCTAAAATGCAAGGGCGCTTCGCTTCGGCTGCCGCCTCCGCTCGCGCACTTAACTAATGTGGTTAGTGTTTTGCATTATTTAGCTTTATGTAGAGGTTGGAGGACCGTATGGAACAGACCAATGAAATGCAAGGTCGTTGGGAGCCAATGGGAGTGTTGGTCTGCAAGCCAGAGACCGCATACCAACGCCGAACATCGCGTGCCGAAATCCAGTAGAGTGGGAAACTAAACCCGATTTGGCAAATAACAATATTTCTTCACATAAGCTTATCAAACTACATCGACAAATTGACTGAGTTAACCGAATGGTAACGTCTTGGATTCAGCGAAAGCATACTGGCACTTTGTTATATCAGTTTACCTGATTTTATTATACTCGCAGAGGTGACAACCTTTCAGGTGGGTTATACGCAATCCTAAAAATTCGGCTTCGAGGTGCATTCGGCCACCCATCTATGTTTAAAATATCATATCTCTGCATGTAGTAAATTTCGCTGGGATTCGAGTACAGACAAACACTTCCTCCTATTGAAATGATAATTCTTTCACACTGGCCTTGTATAGGCTAAGATGGAAACGTGAAGTCAGACTGAAAAGTTCACTGCCATAGCCGGAATTTGAACCAGGATCTTCGGCTCTCAGTGCCGCTGCTCTTACCAACTGAGCTACCACGGCAACATGACAGTACAACATTAAATTGTCCAACTGACTCATTGATTCATTTATATCCTAGTGAGATATGTCCGTCAGTTAGAGAATTTAATGTTGTGCCGGAATGTTTCCATAGTAGCTCCGTTGGTTAGGGAGAAAAAAGCCGGAGATCCTGTTTTCTTTTTCTCCCCACCCTTGCCTCTGGAGTGCCAAGCAATTAAGCCTAAACCTCCGGTCAAACCAAATTTTGGTAACCATATGTGATGTGTTTATAACTATAGTGCCCTTATGTACATCCATAGGGGATGTTGATGGTGTGACGTGTTTGGGCTGTGTACTTGTGTCTTTGTATTTTGGCGCAGAATTGACTTAAGTGAGGACAGGTCTATGTAATGTGCTATATTTCCGGAGTGTTTTTTTTTTAAGTGGCTTAGTGCGTGTATCTGTTTGAGGGGATTATTGACCAGTCCGGCATTCGCCTTAGAACGAGGGAAACCCCTCAAAAACCTCGCTCGGACTGGAGTAGTGGCCAAATTACCGTCTACTTTGATGTCAAATCCTGGCTTTAGCATTGAATTTTTAAGTCTGACTTCACCTTTTTACTTCCTCTTATTATTAAAGACTAGCCAAAATTAATCGCCACTCGCCAAATAACTTTCATAACTATGTATATTTTTAAAAGTAGCCAAGGATCCGAAAAATCGCCACATCAGGCAGTACCCACGCAGTATCATTGTACATAATATTTGACCTTTTCAGTTATGAATATTTATAAAGGCTAAACATAAGCAGTCATCAAGTAAAGTCATCAGTAGGCTCTAAGCTTGGAATCGACTAGGAAATTTACAATAGAATAGTCGATATCGGAGAATGAAAGTTGCTGGAAGAGGATAAAAAATTATCACGTTCTAAATAAAGCATTAAGCTTACTGTATTAATCTTATATCTCTGCGTTTCCACAATATTTTGAGGAGACGAATTTTTACATTAGTAGCAGTAAAAAGGTTAACTAACGACTTCAGCTAAAAATGTTATATTTAGGCTACTTTTTTTGGAATTTTTAGGTGCAAGGTATCATACTTAACATAAGAATTTAAAAAATAATAGCCTAATTATCAATATAACAATAAATTGGAGCCAAAATCAAGTCTTAGGGGCCCTAAATTTCATGAGGGATGTGACAAGAAGATTGACTTTCTCTTTTTACTACCACTTCACACGAACAAAATTTCGCAGGGCCCGGATTTTAATGACACGTCATCTTTTAATTGGTACATCATGGACAGTGCCCATTAGTGCAGATATTCTGATGATTACTCGTAGATTATGAAAAATGTAAGTTTTAGGGTCTTTTTTTTTTCATTTTTCACACATTTTTACTTCCTCTGCCCGTACTATAGGTAGAGGAAGTATTGTTTTCGACCCCAAAATTCGAAGTTGAGTTTTTAGCATATTTACACGTTTCAAGGCACCCTAAATCCAAAAATACTATTTTTGGAAACATGTCTGTGTGTCTGTCTGTCAGTCTGTCTGTGAACAGGCTAGCTCCAAAACGGAAAATCGTGTGAAAACAAAATTTCGTAGTTGGGTCAAGTACCTTTTGAAGATGTGTGCCCAAGATTGGCGACAAGTTTCTCTTATTTTTAAGGCGACATTACATGAAGAAATTTTCGTTTTTCGCGATTTTCTCGAAAACGGCTCTAACTATTTTCTTTAAATTTTGCACATGTGTAGCTTATAGTGAGAGCTAAAACTTTTATTTGAAACTTTTTTCGAAAAAATTCTCTGAAAGGTAGTTATAAGCCACCCACTCTGAATACGCGCTCTTTGCAATATGGTCTCTTGTAACGGAAAATCGTACGAAAACAAAGTTTTTTATTTGGGTTAGGTGCCTTTTGGAGATAGACACGAAGATTGATGACGACTTTTTCTTATTTTTAAGGAGACTTTAAATGAAAAAAAAATTGTTTGTCGCGATTTTCTCGAAAACGGCTCCATACTAAGAGGCTAACTTTTATTTAGGCAGAGGAAGTTATTTGAATTTCACATCAGATTTTTAATATTTGGGTCATTTATAAAATTCAATGTCATTATTTGGTTATTTTTGGCCAGTTTACGTTTTTCCGCATTTAATATTGTCAGGTATTTTGTAATATATAAAGTCATAATTTTGTCATGAGTTGTTTCTCGCATTATATATAGTTTTTGTGCATTTACTTACACTGAATATCATCGGAAATCTAAATAAGCATAAATAAATAAACCTTGTTATAATTTTAATTTGGATAAAGAAAAGACTGTGTTTGCTGTTTGCAAAACCAATAACTAATTACAAGCCTACAAATGGATCAACGACATAAAATAACGTAGAATTGACACAGATCTGATGAATAAACTAGTCTTTTCATACACATTAAATTTTTTGGGTAATTTGTTTGTACTTTTGAAGTAATTTTATAACTAATTTTTAAGTAATTTTAGGTCATCAAAATCCGGGCCCTAATGATAACATTCTTGACTGCTAAAATATAATTCGATAAAAATGAAGAAAAGAATTATTTAAAAACCTACTAGCAGAGCGTGGTTTCGATCCACGGACCTCTGGGTTATGGGCCCAGCACGCTTCCACTGCGCCACTCTGCTACAGATACATATATCTTTCTTTCGTAGTACTTACAACAGAAATACTTATAGTACCGGTATATTACATTTCGAAATAAAGGAAAAGAAACCGGTTCAGGTGCATAAATTCTTTGGGGTGGGGTTTATATAGATCGTCTGGGTATTTTTTAAGAAAAACGGCTTAAAGCCGCCCCTTCAAATCTCCCGCCCTAGGCAGCTGCCTAGTCTAAAATACGGCACTGGCTGTGTGTGGTGACATTTAGTGATGGGATACACTTTAATTTAATTGTAAACCCAGTAATATAAAGTTATTCCTCAAGTTCGCGAGCGACCCCTGGTGATCCCATAAGGGGATATTCTCAGCGGATTTGTTACCGGGGTGCGCCAGTCCCCTACCTACTTAAACCTAAGGACACACACACACACCCAGTCCTGAACCCGAACCCGGTAAAGACATTTTTCACTACTGAAAAATACCCGACCCGGCCGGGAATCGAACCCGGACCGCCCAGGTGGCTGGCAGTCACGCTACCAATACTTATAGTACCGGTATATTACATTTCGAAATAAAGGAAAAGAAACCGGTTCAGGTGCATAAATTCTTTGGGGTGGGGTTTATATAGATCGTCTGGGTATTTTTTAAGAAAAACGGCTTAAAGCCGCCCCTTCAAATCTCCCGCCCTAGGCAGCTGCCTAGTCTAAAATACGGCACTGGCTGTGTGTGGTGACATTTAGTGATGGGATACACTTTAATTTAATTGTAAACCCAGTAATATAAAGTTATTCCTCAGGTTCGCGAGCGACCCCTGGTGATCCCATAAGGGGATATTCTCAGCGGATTTGTTACCGGGGTGCGCCAGTCCCCTACCTACTTAAACCTAAGGACACACACACACACCCAGTCCTGAACCCGAACCCGGTAAAGACATTTTTCACTACTGAAAAATACCCGACCCGGCCGGGAATCGAACCCGGACCGCCCAGGTGGCTGGCAGTCACGCTACCAACTCACCCACGGCGGCGGACTCCAGTAATATATTAACCTGTTAAAAATGCTTCGAAAATGGGGATATTAGGTTCTTTATCACACGTTGGCATTATGCGTTTTCTTATGAGTTGGTACGAAGCGTCATGCTGTTCATACTGGCACCGAAGTAAGAGTGTGTGGAACTTAGATAAAATATGGTAAGTTATCAATTGTAAATTGTATTAAACTCAAACTGCTTTACTTACAGGTGTTAATCACACTCAAGGAAGTCTCCAGCCTGATTCTTCAGTAAAAACAAAATGCTTCAAACTCACTCGCGAACCACCCGCACTGAAATCAAAGCCCGACTGACCGAACAATAGTTCGAGTGCAACAATGCCACCAACTGTGCAAGTAGCATAGCCTTCGAGACTAAGTGCATATGTCTAAAATGGTCCACACAGGAAATCGTAACCAATAACCATTGTTTGCACATTAATATATTTGTCCCACATACGGTTCAGTTATTTAAGCAAGTTTACCCTTCCCGATTAGATAATTATGTTAGCTTTTTATTTTCTCTAGTGTGGTGTAGGCCTATGAAGGAAATCGAATCGATTTAGTTTCGACCATACAATCAAGGTCGATCGAACGAACCGCGGCAAAAATAATACAGCATTTTTTTTTTTTTTATTGAATAAAACTAATACTTTTTAAGGTTGACTGGCACATAATTTTAAAAAGCAATGCTATGTGTTTCCAGAATATGCTAAATACTAATATAATAGGCCGGGTAGGACTAGAATATTATGGAAATAAATTTGGAGAATTCTGAATGATTGCTTCTAGATTCAACTATCGCAGTTCAGACTGAATAATTATGTGGGTTTTCCGGTTCATTTATTTCTTCATAAGGGTAGTAAAATTCCTCATTCTGTGTCATAGAACTATGGCGCACTAAAAACCCCCTCTAAGAATCCCTGAGCAAAATTACCATTCGTCTCATGCCCAACTCCTTTACTTCCCTTCCTAATCATTCTGTAGGCTTGCAATGGGCAACTTCAGTGTACGAATTAACGTGGGGGGAGGGGGAAATTCCCCTCCTAATAAAACTATTTCCCTGGCAGATGGTCATATCTTTCCTACCAGGGAAAATTATTCCACCCTCTCTTGCCATAACCTGTAAATCATATTAATTACTATTGGTTATTGCTAGGATCTGTAAATCACATCATTACAACCACTAGTAAACATGACATTTACGACCTACCAGTATTTGCTATTATGTCGTATATGGTAGATCAGCCCTGGCAAACAGTCCTCCGAAGGTGCGAAGACTTGAGCTCATTCCTATCTGCCTTACTGTTACGCTGAGGCATAGTGCAGCCATGTTGACTGTTGTGCTTCAAAACACCAGCATTGGTGGCTCATATAATCAAGAAATATATTTACTTACATTTCTCGCTGTCCCTCAAAGTTTCCATCTTTATGATGACTTCCTTTCTGGTGCTCGCTGACATTTTTTGTCTTCAACAAGTTTTTCTATTTGGGGCTCCATGTTCGAAGTACACAAATGCACCAAAGACATTAAGCTATTATCAGTAATGCTAGCATGGTCAAGGGTTTTATTGTTATTTAATTCGGAAAAAAACGGTTCGCACACATATTTCATTCCAAACATTGCATTTAGACTGCAGGCAACTGGCGAAGATTTAGAAATGTTTCTGGCATTCCTTAAATAGTTTCATACCTGACTTTCTAGATGTTTGCAAGGGAGAATTGGTTTTTAAATTAATAAGTTCTTACAGCAGATCACTATTTGCATCTGATGGCTGGAAACTGAAAGGAGTATTGAAAAGCCACCATTCATAATCCATTGACTTACTAGGACTACAGCATGGGCTTTTATTTATGTAACGAAGAAATATTTACTGCTGAAATTTCTAATGCTTGAAAAAGAACACTAAATGTTTCGCCCTCTCAAGAAGTTTGATGTGAACCTTGGGTAACCCTTCCAAGAACTGTAGAATCATGCTGGTTAAAGAGTGAAAGCTACATGACGAAATCAGGTTTCGTACCTAAGTTTTGCAACTGTTTTTACTTGAATGTGCAAGCGTGAGATGTATTGGTGACAATGAGTTATGATACTATGCAGTTTCGGCTGATTCCAACTTTTCATGAGACTATAATAGTAATTTTAAGGTTATATGCTTATTTAGCTTGTTAAGTGAGGAAACTAAAATTTTAAAATACCATAAAATAATGGAACTTATATACAGCGAAGCAATACATTACGTTAATTAAGGGAGATGGTTGACATTTAAACACTTTAGACTTCACTTTTACTTACATTTTAGCAGAAAATACACTTCATGGCCTTTGCCCACATTTTCATCTGGTCAACTAGCACACATATACTAGGATGATGATGACTGTAGTCTTAACTCAGGATAACTCTTTAAAACATAATAGCACAGTATAAGTATTAATACAGTACAGAAACTCAGCCAGTTTTTCTGCCAGCCGAGCATGCGCGCGCATTTACTAGCGATCGTAGCGGCCATATAGTAAGACTACAGCAACTACTCCGGGAAGTATGTAAATAAATAGGAGTGTTGTATTTATTAGAACACGCGATATTCGAAGGGACATTATTATTCTGCTGTAAATTTCAGTAATAATAAAAGACAAAATCCTGAATTGCATTTCTTCACTTTCTTGAAACATCCAGAAAGGTAAGAACGAAAATAAGTAATATTTATTGTAGGTCTACTGGCTTACTCGTGATTCTGGTGTGGTTATGTTTCAAGTTACTTTAATGTAATATTTTCATATTTTATTCTGTTGTAATGATTTCTGGTGTATAAAATAGGTAATTAATGGTCGACAAGAAAACCTAGTAACAAAATATGTAAAATATTTGAGTGAAAATTACCGTCTATGCTTGACACACGCCGAAAACAGACAGTTTATGAATTCCTATAAAAACTCGTTAATTAAAACTGCTGTACCGACGGTGTCTTCAAATTCCAAATGCTCCTGAATTTTTTGTTTTGTTTAATGAAGTCCATCCTGCAGTAATTGACGCTACATAGACCTACGATGTATTGAAGTCGTATATTGCCATATAAGGCAAAGAATCAAAATACTCTGTCAACAATGACGTGCAGGATGAACAACGTAACAGATCTATAATATAATTTACGTAATTAATATGTAGGCTATTTATTATCATAATTTGAATTATAAATTATATTAAAGGGCAATGATTTTAAAGGAAAAATACTAGGCCTAGGTACAGTCCTTAACAGTGGTCTATTTAGGTATTGTTTACCTCTTCTTGAATCTCCGCATGGAGCGCTAGTGTCGTCCAGTCAACATGTTGTCATAGGACTTTTAACACACAGTTTCTTTACTGTATTAATACTTATACTGTGATAATAGATTATTTAAATTTTTAAGGAACCCAAAACTAAATAAAATGTGAGGTCACCAAAACCTTAACCTGTAAGTAGTCCTGTGTAATAAACAAATTAACTTGGGCTGGCTGTACCATTTAGAAACCATTTAATAAATATCTATGAATTCAGGCAAGAATTCTTTGTACATAGTTTATATAGAGAATTCCAGTTTGAATTAAGTGAAGTTATGTATGTTAAATCTCCATCTCAAGTATTAATATATAAGAATTCTTTACTCTTATTGAAGACATGTCCGCCCTCCTAGGGAGCATAGTAGAGTGGCTGCCTTCCACCTTTGTGGCCCGGGTTTGATTCTTGGCTAGGTCAGGGATTTTTTAGTAGTGGGAAATTTCCTTCCTGGGTTCAGGACTGGGTTCGCACTCCTATGGTTTATTCATCCCCATCCTGTGAGAATGATAAATCTCCGCAGTATCACAATAGGCTGAAAGAGCCTTAGACGAGTCGACCCCATCATCCCATGGCTTCATTCAAGGTCTGACCTGTCTTCGGGCAGAACATTCATCATCAAACTGCAGGACTGCAGGCTCTAACAAGGTAATGGAAGATAAGTGCATTTATAAACCACAGATTATTGTCTCTGTTGGACATTACATGAGAATGTTATAGGAGAAAAATTCCTCTGACTGGGATTTGAACCCAGGACCCTTGGCTTTTCGTGCCACTGCTCTACCAACTGAACTAGGCCAGAGTTCACTTCACAGTGCCAGATGGAACCCTCTCCTATGGGTTCAAATCCCGTTAGAGGAATTTTTCTCCTATAATATTCTCATGTAATGTCCAACAGAGACAATAATCTGTGGTTCATGAATGCATATATATCCATCTTGAATGTTAACTGTACAATAACAGTGGGAGCCCGGTCATAAAAATCACTAATTAGTGTGCCTCACAGTACTGCATATGACATAACTTGTCTGTCAGTGAGGTAGACCATTAAGGGCAATCAGTCATAGAAGAGAGGTTCCATCTGGCACTGTGAAGTTGAACTCTGGCTTAGCTCAGTTGGTAGAGCATTGGCATGGATAGCAAGGGTCCTGGGTTGAAATCCCAGTGTCAGAGGAATTTTTCTCCTATAATATTCTAATGGAAGATAGCTATTATAGTGCATTCTAAAGCCAAGTTAGCCATCGGCATCCTACAAGGATGTAGGACAAGTCAATGTCTTAATGGAGTGGAACAGGAAAGCGGCACTACTAGAGAAACAGACTGTCTCACACTCCACATGGAGTCAAGGTAAGTGTAAAAAATTAAGGAATTCATTCTGATTCATTGCAAACAAAATTCTACTGGACATAAAGCAAGTTCAATGCCTATGAAACAAGTTGAAGACTCAAATCTTATTGTCCTAGGTACCCTCCAGGTAAGCTGTTTATGACGATCTGCCGGCCGGCTTTTGATGTTAGCGGTTAACGTTGCTTTAGAACGCACTTTACTCAGGTAAATGCAGTATGATGTTAGTCCCTCACAACAAAACTGCAGTGTGCATGAAACCCACAACAGCGTTTAGCTGTCCTACTGAAGAGTTGAATGTAGAGGCATTTCTTATACTCATACTGTACTTATTTCACTCAAGCGGTCAAACCACTCATGCAAGGGCCAGCACTCCTGTGGTTTACTCATTATCATCACTCTATATTTTAAATGACTATCACTCACTCACAGACTCCGGAAATTAGCTATGGTCACAGGGGACTATGTAATGTTTTAATAGGTTTTCTTGAACAGGTTTAGTAATGGCACACAGCTATACAGTTGCAATATCATGGGTCATCATACCGTGTGTTTCACGTATGAGTTGGCCAATCATGCGGGTTTCTGCATCACGGTGGTCACAGTATATGGACATTTGAGCTTATATGACATAGCCTATTCTTGGAAACAAGAGCCTTATTATTTTATAGGCAGTAAGCACCAAATAAAACTTTTAATAATTATTCTGCATATACAAGCCTTGACTGATTATCATTTCTTGAAAGCAGCAAAAGGCACTCACTCAATATATTTTCCCATTATAATAAAAACAAAAATACATTTCATGTAAGTCCATCCTTGAAGTCTCCCCATCCTTATTAACCCTTTCACTGCTGAGATATTGGCAAGCTGACATACCCTCCTTGCTGAGATATTTTCACTGTCACTCGGCGCAATAAGAAGGCAGTTTTAAAATACGCCAGAACTTCGTCATCACGTTAGAAATGTTTTTCCTTGCTCGTGAAAGCAATGACTGTGTTGAAATTGAACATACCATGGCCTTGACGTGATTCCCCGCTTGTCATATGACTCGTGAGTTCAATGGCTTCTTCAGACATCACAACATTGTGCAAGGCCTCACATTTTCGGCTACAGATTGCACCACAGGGCAAGGAAAGCAATGAAAATAATTTCTATCTAACCCCAAGAGATGGCAGGACACTATCCTTTCGTTGAAACCATGTTAAAGAATTCTATTCTACGAGCAATTGTCTTATTCGTAGGACTAACTTCGCGGCAACATTGTGCAAGGCCTCACTTTATCATCTACAAATTGCACCACAGAGCAGGGAAAGCAATGAAATTAAGTTCTATCTAACCCCAATAGATGGCAGGACACTATCCTTTCGTTAAAACCGTGTTAAAAAATTCCATGCCTTGTGGAATCGTCTCGTTCATAGCACCCACTTCGCGGGCGGAACAGTTCCGTCAATAGCACACGTAGGTGCCATTCTCCGCGCCGTCACAGTTCCGTCGTTAGCAGTGAAAGGGTTAATGCAGATACTAACAGTTCCAAGTTTGAAGATATTATACTAAACAGTTAAAATAAGCCATTTTCATCAAATAATGATGAGGGAATGAGCTAATGCAGGCCTTTCCAACTCAAGCACTTTGTGCTGGTGCGCACTTTCGCAGCACTCAACAGCAGTCCGGTGCTCTCCTTCCTCAGAAAACACAATGGGTACTTGAATTTTCTTTCTTAGCATATATAATGTCTTATTTAAATATTTGGTTGCAAGGGAGAAATTAGTTAATTAGCACCATGTGTGACAGAATTAAGGCTTTCAAAATGCAGAGTTTATTATTTCAAGATCAGCTTGAAGCCTGACATTTTGAAAATTTTCCAACATTAAATTCATTAAATTTGTCTATTTACAAAAACCTTGGAGAGTATCAGATGTCGTTACAGAATTTGCACAATGAATTCAATGCCCATTCAAAGAAGTTAATGATATGGCACCTCAACTTTAAATATTTGTCCTGAAAATCATCATCAGGTTTCCAAACAGAGCTGATAAAAGTACAGGTACTACTACTACACCAGTGATTTACTTTAATTTTACAAAAGTATTCTCCACAGGAATTTCCCAAATTTCAAGCACTTGCCTTAAAATTTATGTCAGTGTTCAATACAACTAATGCCTGTTGCTCACGGTCAAATTTTTCGTTAAATTTATTGCACAACTATCACTTTTCAGCAAATTGGTATTGCTAACGATCAAATTCGCCTTTGGGCAAACGTTTGGTTATTCGTTTCGGCATATAGGACATGTTCTAATTCCAGCAAATAATTTGTCGAACCAGCCAATCAGCGCAACGGACGTGAACTGCCTGCACCCCCGGCGGTATTGTGGAGAACTTGTCTGCAAACTAAAAGACTGCAAATGCAGCCATTTTCCTATCTCACATATTCTTCTTTTCCTAAGCAATGTAACTCCATCAAAATAGCATGGGTATAAGCCTGTGTAGATACCGTTATTCCAAACGGATTAATATTAAAAACATTATGAGAACACGACTCGTTCACATACAGCAACGAAATCAAAATGCAAAGCGGGAAGGCAAAGGAGCCGTACTTGTATATGCATGATTCACGGACGCTTCCATTATTCCTCGATAGCTTCATGGTAGCAAGCTAGACTGTAGTTCACAAGATCTCGGGTTCGATTCCCGGTATAATAATTTTCTTTTCTTTCATAATTATTTTAAATGATCGAAAACAATGTATGATTTTAATAATTCAAGGCTTCACGCACTGTTTGCTTTCTTTTTTATGAAAAATTCAAATACACAGGGCAAAGGAAATCTTGCAGCAGAGTATGAGTGGCTCAGTATTTAGATTACAGGAGTCTACCACTAGGTGGCAGGGTAATATACAATGTTGCAAAATTTACACCACAGAGGGAGAATATTTTGCTAGCGTGCATTTGATGACTCATTTGACCGTTAACAAGAGGCATTTGACTACACATTTGGTTAAATTAGTTGTACAATAAATTTAACGAAAAAATTTGACCGTGAGCAACAGGCATTACACATGCAATCCGATGTATCCAATTATGAATTGAAATACAAGTAAGACCAGGTCTTCTCTGTCTGATGTTTCCTTAGAATTTCCATTGCCAAATCAATTGTACCCAATACTGGTAAATTAGTTGCGGCAAAACGATGTTAACAATCGACTTAAATTCTAAATGTATACAAAGGCAATTTAATATGTAGAGAATAAATGTTGTGTTTATGTGTTCACAAAATTGTTATTAATAATTGCTTTCGTAAGCTGAGCGCTGGCTAGACCTGTGGAGCTGCCTCTGGTGCAACACCGGTGCTGGCCTGCGCCGTGGCAGCACCTCAGTTGGAAAGGCCTGGGCTAATGGGACAGACTATACACTACAAATTATACCGAAACAAATAACATATGAAAAATGTAAAATTTTAAAATTTGCATATACACAAACAAATAAATTATACAAAACCTAAGCAAGACTCTGCGGCATAATTAACAAAAAGTACTTTCCAAAATTTCACTAATGTTCCATTTTAGCAGAATGACCTCTTCTTTGATGTTTATTTTAATAACCACACCATCTATGATCATCTGAAGCTATACATGGTGTGGTGTAGAACTTTACTCTATGATACTTAATGAGGGTCCCTTCCTCCTGTTCTTGATATGTGCCTGTAATTAAAACAAACTTGTATAATATTTAATTATGTTTTATAATATTGACAAATACAAATTTTAGATTTGGCAAAGCTATGAGCTGATATTTTAACAAAAACATTTTATACGAGGGAATAGGTGGAATTATTTTTTACACGACAACAAATCCCTCATAGGAGATAAACAACATGAAATTTATCAACATTAGAGAACTAAACATACTTGGATAAAAATAGTATATTGCGATACAAGTGCCGTAAGGCATGCATATGGATCGAGGAAATAGTTTGAAAAAACGCCAAGTTTTTTTCAATTTTCTGAGATCCGAATGCCCTTACGGCACGAGTATTGCATGCTGTTTTTTGCACGATGATTATTTATATCAATTTAATTATATTAATTGTGATATTACCTGAAAATATTATGTATATACATTCTTGAAGATAGCTGTTTATTTCAGAAAGTGATTTGCATTTGTTGTTGTTTATGGGAACCGAATATTTGTGCTGGGGGGGGGGGCCTTGTCCATAAAGGCTTGTATTATGATATGCCGTAAGCAAATTCATAACCGCACGGAAACACTTACCGCACATAGCAACAAGATTGCGTGTGGGAATGTCAACTTACGATCCACGGCAACAAAGTTCGTAAGTACCACTAATTAGTTAAGGAGTGCAAAAATTAAATAAAATATTCAAAAGATTTTAAAACACCCTCACCTCGGCAATCTGAGCAAACTCGTTTCTCTCAAGTAAAGTATAAGCATTTTTCAGAAGGTCAAGTGCTCTACTATGCAAAACTTCCCCTCCAAAACAGAACAAATCCAGCCCCAACTCCAGGCTCGTTCCAAAATCACACTCATCATTGGCAATGTTGGCTGCATTGACAATTGGTTCCAGCTTGCCAAGAAATGCCTTTTTCTCATCCTCATTTTTGGCTTCCACTAATTTCTTTAATATTTTACGAAGATTTTCTGAAAAGGTAAAAAAAAAATTACTAAAACCAGATCTTAAGCTGTAGGGCTTCAAAATCTACAATAATGATAATTAATGAGTGGCTTAATATCAAAGGCGGACTTCTGTCGAAAAAATTGAAATTGAGTTAGAAGTGGATTCCTATAGGATTTTGTCTCCCCTTTCCAATGGTGAAATCGGTTTTGGTCAAAAACGGACGCAAGCACATAATTTTTTGCTTCAAAGTTGAAGGTTCGTTTCAAATTCGGACTCCTGCTGTGCAAGTTGTTTTCAACATCGGACATCTACCAAGCAGCCAATGCGGGAGCTAGAATCTGATCACATGACTTCCAATTTACCAATGGCTGCTACTGTTCCCAATGTGACAATCTGTTTTGCTCATGTTGCGTGCTTGTAATATTATTTTGATCTTGTAATAATATTATTGTATTAGTATTGTAATAGTATTATTGAAAAGAGAAAGTGTTCCCATGGAGAATAATATTTCGGTTAGTGAAGGGAGCACAAGAAGAAGGAAAAGAAATGTCGAGAAGCGTCAGCCTCACATTTTGGATATGCTAATTTGATTTGTCAAACCAACTAAATTAATCTATCGTGTGTTGAAAGTTTGATGTCAGAAATGTTAGAATTATTCATAACGAATAATGTAACGTGGTAAAACCTCGTTAACAGGGCATAGAGTAATAATGAATTAACATTAATGCTAGCTGGTGCAATCGCGAGAATCGTGAAGTATTTATAAAATAAAATCTTGTTTAAGGAATTTTGACGATGTATTGGTATTTAATTCGTACTGTATTTCAGTTTTCACCTCCTTATCTTTCTTACCAATATTAGGGTTGGTCTGATATGGAATTTCTTAGGTGAGTCATTTGGATCAAAAACGGACACCTACCATCATATTTGTATCCAAAGCGGACATCTGTCAATTTTTGTTTCAAAACAGGACACATGTATTTTCAAAGCTAATTTTCACTGACTTTCTAAATGATATTGATATCAGAAACAGAACAAAGTTTATTTGGGACTTCTAAGCGGAAATATGAAAAAGAAGCCATAAAAATATACATAAACATAACTTGTATATAAGGAACTGGCATTTATCAGCGTTTATGAATTCGTCAGATGTCCGCCTTTGATATCAAGCCACTCAAATATTCCTTAAATATTTCCTATAAAGATTGGCTAAAGCACAGGTAACATCCACTGTAAAGAAAAATATCATAAATGTAGAAAGACTAAAAAATGATGATCATGGGCGTATGGTGGGGGAGGGTTGAAGGGGGTTAAAACCCTCTCGAAATATGTGCGATTTTTAGGGTTAAACATCATGTTCAATAATTAAAAAAATATTGGTTTGGTTATTTAATTATATTTTCTTACATAACAAAGCATTATTAAAAAATCCTTGTAAATTTCCATTTCTCGTTATTAATGATTCTATACTCTCGTAATTTTTTTTTTTAATAATAATGCACATTCTTAATCTCAATGAGCAAATGATCTGAAATAACTTTTACTGTACAGGAAAGCATAGGCCTGTTGTTATTAAATAATTTATTAATACTGGTGGGTTTTTAATTATATATACTTCTTATAACAGTGATGCGAAATTTCTTTCAGAATTTCTCATAAATGATTCAATAACCTGGATATTCAGGTGGTGTGATCGGTTGGATCTCAGAAGTCAATTGAATTTCAGCTTTCAATACATAAAACCAAATTTTCTGGAGTGGACTTAGCTCCAGAAACCAGTACGAGTAGTTGAACAAAATTACTAAGTAAACGTCTGCAATCAACTTGCTGATACAGAAACAACAGACTATAGATACAATGATTCATAGTGCTCCGCATAAAGAAATCATGTGGATTATAGCCCATAGTGTGTATTACATCCCTCGGTAGCCTACTGTGATAATTTCTCAAAAGAAAGGCTTTATTTATAAACTATTTAAAACAAAAAATGGACAGATACCTAAAGAAAACAGTTCAAAATACTAATACTGTGCTGCATAACTAACATATTATCTATAGTGTACTAATGATAACAAAACAACTGTTTAGTTAGTAAAAATAGTGTATTAAGTTACAATGTGCGGAAGGACATGGAGTGAGACAACATTATATTCAACCCCATCCAAACAGAATTTCACCGTACGCCCATGATGATGATGTTAGACAGGAATATAAAGGAAGTGGAAAAGAAGCTAGAAGAGGGAAGAGAAGGAAGTAATATTAATGTTGAGTGAAAGCGAACAGAAGAAGCAGTAAAACAGGGAGCAAAAGAAAAAACTGGAAAGAATGTAAGGAAGCAGTAGAAGATAAAAATAGCGCAAAACCAAAAATGATACAAAAGGAAACAAGAAGTAATTGTGAAAAATATAAGCAGTTGAGATTACGAGCTGTTAAGACTATGCAGAAAAAAAAAAGGAAACAGTTTATAGAAATAAAAGAATTGAACCAAGCAAGTGAAGTAAGGAAATTCTATACAGCAATGGAAAAAATGAGAAAGGGCTTCGAGCCTAGAGAACTAAGATGTAAAGACAAATATGGAACAGTGTTGAATGACGAGAATAAAATTTTAGACAGACGGACTGGACACTTAATGAACTCCTTATTAAGAAATTGGAATCAGGAATGGACCAGCCAGGACACCGTAGTGTGTCATCTGGCCCAGAGGTTGAAAATGTTGAGTCCCACAAGAGACGAAGTTACAAACGTAATTAAGAACATGAAGAACAATAAAGCACTAAGGGAAGATGAGATAGCATCAGAAATGATTAAGCATGGCGCAAATACCCTAGAAGCTACAATACACAAACTGTTGTTGAGAATATGGGAAGAGGAAAACATGCCAGAAGAAGGGAAGATAGGCCTTATATATCCAATATTTAAGAAAGGGGATAAATTGGCATGCGAGAATTATAGAGGCATCGCCTTACTGAATGTTGTATATAAGATCCTGTCGGGGATAATGAATGAAAGAATTAAAGTCTATTCAGAGGACATCCTGAACGATTACCAATGTAGGTTCCATCCGAATAGTAGTGCAACAGACTAGATATTTGTAATTAGGCAGATGATGGAAAAGTTCTATGAACATGATACTGAACTCTACATGCTCTTCGTGGACTTTAAACAAGCCTTCGACAATGTATGCAGAGAAGGACTTTATACAGTACTAGAAGGAATGGCTATACCAGAAAAATTAATCAGACTGATACAAATGACCATGGATAACATAGAGCCTGTGTCAAAAATGGAAATAAGTTGAACAACTTCATTAACGTTAATATGGGTGCGAGGCAAGGAGATGGCTTATCAGCAGTACTCTATAACCTTGTGCTGCACAAAGCTATCAGCAAAGTGGATCAGAAAGGTACAATCTTTTTCAAATCCAGTCAGATATGTGCCTATGCAGATGATGTTGTTATTGTATCAAGGGACATTTTAACGGTTAAGAAAGTATTTCTAGAGATGGAAAAAGAAACTGAAGATATTGGGCTAACAGTGAACGAGAGTAAGACAAAGAACATGGTAATGTCCACCTCAAATCTAAGAAGAGCCTCTCCAAATATAAGTATAGGCAGTAAGATATTCGAAAGTGTGAACCAATTCAGGTATATAGGAGTACTAATTAATAATTAATAATCAGCTGGTTGGGACACCTCGAGAGAATGCCAGAGACTCGGATGCCCAAGAGAATGCTGAAAGGAAGATTGTATTCTAGAAGGAGGAAAGGATGATCCAAAATTTGTTCCATCCCTCGTATTTACCATATTTGCCGGCGTATAAGACACACTTTTTTCCTTTGAAAATAGGTCTGAAAAGCGGGGTGCGTCTTATACGTCGATACTCAGTTTTTTATTACATACATTTCTGGAAATTTCCTCTATTTGGAGTTAGCCCGTATATACTAGAATACTACCCGCGTATTTTTTTCAAAAATCGCGGACAAAAAACTGGGGTGCGGGTATTAACTTATCTGAATACTGGACTCCTTTCATCTGAATTTTGACATTTTATACCATATCGGCTCAGTATAACACGATGCTTTGTAACAGCCCCACAGCATAGTGTAGCAGTAGCAAAGCTGGAATGAAAGAAAAATGAGACAAAGAAGACGCTTTCTTATTCACATGGTCCGCCAGTCTGAAACAAAGCTTTACACGTACAGACGCCAAGGAAGCAGTGCAGTATAAGCAGCCACTAATTCGGGGAAAGTTCAGTGAATTTCCACGTGACATTGACATTGGGTCGGACGCACGTCATCTTGTGTGGATTCTCGCTGAACAGCTGAATTGAGAGTGTTGTTGTTGAAAATCTTACGCTGCGTGTCTAAGACGGCAAGATTTTGGGTGGCTGTTACCATGCACGTTATTTTAGCCTACCATATGATTTTATGGTATGTAATGTAATGTTGATATGTATTGTTTATTATAACTGTTTAATTAAGAATAAAACTGGCAAAATAATTTTATATTTGGGCCTATAGATTTTTTCAAAATTTAATTTTGAAAAATTTGGGTGCGGGTATTATTCGGGGGTGGGTAGTATTCGGGTATATACGGGTATGCGATTTTTTCTTGTTTCTTTGCGGAGTGTGGGAATATTACAGTTACGTAGAGTTCAGTATTACTTTATATTTAAAATACTGTAAATTCATTATAATGATCAGTAATAAAGTTTTTATCCTTCAAAAATATGTATAAAAAAGGGGGTGCGTCTTATACGCTGGCAAATATGGTATTTTACATACCTAAAGTAAAGAAGTGCAAGTGCAATGAATATATCTCACCTTCTGTCTCTATGAGTTCTCTGTATCCTAACTCAGTCTTTTTCTCCACAGGCACGACAATCCCTGCTTTGTGAAAGGTTTTAGTCACTACATTTTTCCTTCTTTCTTTCATCTTTAAAGTGATTTTCTCCAGGGTAAAGTCATGGTCCTTTGCCCATGACTGAAGTTTTGACAGTATCTTGCTTATCTTCATTCTGAGGAATGGGTCAGATTTCTCTTTCATGGTCTCCAAATACGAGCTGCAATTGTTAGCTAATTAGTACAAACATTTCTTTTGAGTAAACTATAAATCTATGTCAACCACGGAAAACTTTAATTAGAATTAACCTTTAACCTTTTCACTGCTCAAGATAAAGATAAACCCACGACATCCCTGGTAGAGGAAAGGCATGGTTGACTGGCCATTCAGGCAGAGCATTATGACCAGGGCCCGGATTCTAATGACATGTCATTTTTTTATTAATGCTGCATAGACATTGATAGACATTGCCAACTTGTGGATAAATCCTAATCACTGGCCTCTAGATTATAGAAATGCATTTTTATGACTTCATTTTTTGTCATTTTGTGCAATTTTATATTTTTAGGGCATTTATTTCAATTTTAGGTCATTATTTTGTCATTTTCATGTCATTTGCTTCCTTATTCAGTCATTTTCATGTATTTACATCGAGTGTATTAACTTTTTTTTTGTCGCTAGCAGTGCTGTCTTTGAAGTGTTGTTTGTTTAACGCAAGAAGGAAAAATTTGGCGTTAAAGTGTTGACATGTCTCACTCGGTAGTGAGAATCAAAGAAACGCCAAAATTTTTTATTATATTACTATTGTTATTAGATTGACTTGGCACCAGAGTCTGCCACCTGCTTACATTTGAGAGTGCAAGCTCTACTGTTTACCCTCAATAAACAACAATATAACCCGGCAGACCACAAAAGGATGTGCCGAATTTTGACCCACCAGTGCCTCAGTGCCAGTATTCATTTCCGTGTCTATAACTTTGTGTGTACAATACTAATTTGTTATATATAAAATATCAGTTTTTAGGTTATTTTTTATAATTATTAAGTCATTTTCATTAAAATTTTGGGTCATTTTATAGGTCATTTTTCAAACAATTTTAGGTCATCAGAATCCAGGCCCTGATTATGACCCTAATTTTCATAAAAGGTGCCAGTTCACTGCGATTATAATTATTATTTTAGAAGCTGAAAAATAGTCAGAGGGGTGAAAGCTGTGCGTAAGGCTTGAGATGCAATATGAATCAACAGAAACTGGAATTTTTTATGCAGATGTACATTCAAAAGTTTGAGAGACTTTTATTGCACTGTTGACATCTCATCTGTTTGTTTAGTGTAAATATATACAGTGCATGCCACTTATTGTGATCACTTCGAAAAGCAGCTAATCTGATAATATTAATCAATTGCTAACAGTAGCCGAAAGAATTTAATGAAGGTTATTTATTCATATATAAGATAATGCACTACAAAACAGAATTAAAAATATTTATTCATAACATAGTACGTAACTGTGAATCATTGAACCACTCATAGGCTAATACAGTAATAGACTACAAGCAACTATTTTCTCAACCAGTAACAAAGTTTTAAATTGTTTCTACTTTCATTTAGGAGTCCATTAATCAATACTCCATACTAAGTTATGAGTTACGAGTGTCTTTTGGAAGTCTATACTCATCTGTGGTGAACACCGCATAGCAAAACATCTGACACCTGTCTGCTTAAGTATTTTCATTTTACACTAGCTATCACTGCTTGTCAATACTGTTATCTTCATAAATCAAAAGATGCAGCTTAACCGTGGGGTGAAACAGGTTTTATTGCTTAAGAGAGAAATTAGGGAATGCCACCCCTACAAACTGGTCATCGTGTGAACAGGGAACACTACCAATACAAAACAATACAGTTCAGTTACAAAGGAAACTGTTAAAAACGAAATTTTGAATAACATACAGTACAGTTCTTGGAAATAAAGCCATAAAAAGGAAAAGTGATAACATAAAGCGAATCTTTGATCACAATAAACAGCACTTTGTCAATGTATCAATATTAATCCATACAGAACTTCATAAAAGTGATAACATCACCCCACTGATAACATTATCCGCGATTACATTAAGCGGCGTTCGCTGTAATCACTATCTGTGTGTATATTTTACTATACTTACTTACTTAATGGCAGCAGACAATTCCCAAGCAAACTAAAGGAATATTATCTATATTATTAAGGCTATATTTCACACTTGAACTTCACTATTTTAATATATATATGATGACTTCACTGTGTTCTTCCCAACATTAGTTTCTATAAGAATATTATCTACTTTATGGAACCCGGAGGTTCATTGTCACGCTTACCTTACCCTGCCATTCAATCTTATTCCATGCTAACTCCATCCAACCATCCCTCGCAAATCCTATTTCTCTTAAATCTATTCTAATATTGTCCTCCCACCTACATCTAGACTTTTCCCTTCGGGTTTCCAAGGCAATGTTTTTTAGATACTTCTTTCCTCCCCCATGCACACAACATGTCCAGCCCATTTCATCCTCCGTGATTTAATGGCCCTTATATCCGGTGACGAGTACAGGTTATGAAGCTCATCGTTATGCAGTTTTCTCCAGTCCCCATTTTCATCTCTCTTAGGCCCAAATATTTTCCTAAGCACCCTATTTTTGAATACTCTCAGATTATGTTCTTCCCGAATTGCTATAGACCTACAGTATTTATAAATAGACTTCGGACTTTTAGGTCGCTAAAAATGCTGTTTTAGGTACCTAAAATAGGCTCTAAAAATTGGCAAATAGGTTCTAAAAATCGTAAAATAGTCTCTTATAAAATCGTTAAGTTGCCAATTTTCTGAAATATCTCAATCGCAATGCAGAATATTATATTTATTGAAGTCACCATCAATCAATAATCATGATAAAACACAGCTATGTTCCTATGGTACACAGAATTATGTAGACCTATTACTAGGGCATGCATTACTACCGTAACAGTGAAAACCTAATCCCTGCGCCCAGAAGCTACGCATATTCAACCCTTGTATCCCTCAGTAATTCAGAGTACTACATTTTTTATTAATTTTTATACTGGATGTGGGAGTCGGGAGAAAAACACTACATTTTCTTGGGAATCCCAAGGAATTTTTCTACTGAAGACAAAACATTCTTTACTAATTAACCACCTCACAAATGTGTCATGTACTGCACTTTCCGAAAATAAATGCTAGAGTTTATAACAAAAAATAACTAATTTTTACTTTAGAGGAAAAACAAGCAAAAAGGCAATATTAGGCTCTAACGTAAAAATAGGCTGTTTTAGGACCTATAAAAGTATCAGTTTTAGGCATAGTCACTTATGAAACATGCATACACAAGTTTTCATCCATATATCACTTAAGGATTAAAATAGGTTTTTACCTAAAATCCGGAGTCTATTTATAAAACAATAAACCTGGTGTTTTAATCATTACACTATACGGTTTGATTATAGACGTGTTGGCACAAGAGGCTTAGCTCTATTAGTAATTTTGTTAAGCATAGACTAGAAAAATTTGAAGAAGTCAGAGGTACTTAAGAAATTCTACTATGTATGAAGGTGGATCGAAAAGTAATGCACAATATTTTTTTTTTTTTTTTTTAAAGTAAAATAGGTACAATTACAAACAAATGCACACATGAAAGGACATCTTTTGTCTATTTTTCTACATAGTTGCCACTTTCTCAACACATTTCTCCCATCGTGTTACCAGTTTCAAAATACCCTGTTCATAGAAGTCTGTTTGGTAGAAGTATAGCCTGCCATCTTTGAAGAATGCACACCACCTGGAGACTTTGCTATGGTCCATACAGTCAGCCCTATACACGCCATGCATGTCCCTATGAATTTCACTCAGGTTATGCCCCATAGTTCATAAAAATCACACTACACCTCGCTGCTCTTCACAAGTGTACGATAGTAACATGCACGCCATCTTTGTTGCATAGTTCACGCTTCTCTCGCTAGAGCTACACATGAGAGCAAAATAGCGTCCGTAGCGGAAGCTTCAAATCCAACTTGGTGAAAGTTCTACATCCCAGCCGCAATACCAACGCAGAAAAAATTATTGTGCATTGCTTTTCGATTCACCCTTGTAATGTATGTATAAAAATGTCACATATATTGTATTTTTCTTGCAGTTATCTGTTAATATTGTTGAAAACATAAATCAAACATCATTTAAAAACAATTATATTATCATTTTATGACAAGTCAAAAGAAGCAGGGTAGCGATAGTGTTGGAATGGGTGATGGCTTATTGGTGGGGGATGAAGGAGAATGTGTTCTCTGGATAACAGAACCTAATTTTATTCCCTGTCTATTCATGACTGAAAATATTTGACTTATGGAGTTTCTCAAAATCATGTGCAAATTTAAGAAACAAATGTATTTATTGTTTTAGTGAAATAATTGAAAATTTTATTCTGAAAACCAGTCTCATTCATACTTTTTGCTTCATGTGAACAAATTTTACTCTAACTTAATACGAAATGTATCTAAGAATATAAATAAAAATAAGGTAAACTGATGTAACAAAGTGCCAGAATACTTTTGTTTAATCAGTGATGATTGCAATTATGATATGCAAAAAATAAGTTATTTTTGTAATCGACTTTAGAATTAAGCTCCAGATCGATTTATTAAGCAGAACTTACAGAAGAACAAAGGTAAAGTTTGATAAATATATGTGAAGGAATATGTGGGTAATGTTAGCCTATTTGTCATAGCTAACTGTATCGAAACTTCCAAACCTGCAAATGAACACTGCAAAACAGTATGTTGCCGTGAGAACAGATTTGCTTTTGATAAATTCTAATATATTACCATAAAACAGGCACTAAATTGGGCATTACTCCAGTACCAGTCAACCAATTTGGTCCAATATCAACAGGCCTCTTCCTATGGATTATAAATGTGTATAGCAAGTTTCATGAAAATCCGATAAAGCATACTTGAGTTAACACGAGTAGAGACACATGGACAGACGGATGGACAGATATTTTCCTGTCCCACACACAATCTCATAAAATACTATTCTGGCACTTAATAATAAAGTTCTGCATGAAATATTGTCATACAATAAAACATTACACAAAATAGCCTACACAAAATTCAAACACAAAATGTTTAATTTACCAAACAAAAAAGCTGAGAAAGCACATCAGTCACCAACTCATGGACCTTCTCAACAAAACCTAACTTTCTAGCACTTGTGGTATTTCTCAACAAAATGGTGTATTTATCCAGCTATAGAATAGGAATTAGCAAATAACACGATTCTGTTATAATTTTATGGGGTTTCATATAAGGATGGGTCGATACCAGATTTTCTCAGTGCTCGATACCGATACATCGTTTTTTCCTCAATACTCGATACCATCAACATTTCCAGTTTCAATAAGTAGGTACAATAAAAATTAAAAGTTGAAAGAACTGTGTAATACCAACTAAATTAATTAAGTGTGCATATTTAATGAGGCAAAATTTAATGTCATCAGTAGCCTATAATTATTTTTAAACTCTACATTAAAACTAAAATTAGTTTTTGAAACAGTCCACTTACAAGTTTTTGTTCAAAAATTACAATGAGGTTTGGACAGTTAGCTTGCAGAATCTCTTCTGTTTGGATCTTAAAAGTCGGAAAGTCTTTATTTATGACAGAGGCACAGAGTGGTTTTCTCCATTTCAAGGAGAAATAGAAGTATTTACTATATTTAGTTGACTGTTGTAAGCAGAAAGAGATACCGCATTTCCTTAAATTGCAGAGTTACCAGAGTATCGAAAAAGTGCCGAGCGAGTTTTCTGAAGTATCGCTCGATCCCGATACCATGCCAGTATCGAGAGTATCGAGGTATCGGAAGTATTGAGGACCCATCCCTAGTTTCATAAAATACCAATTCAAATGAAGACATATAACAGTAATGCTTAACACTTAATAAAAGTTCTCTAACATCTTACTTGACAGCTCCAAAGATATTCTCTGCCATCGGAGTGATTGTACAGTCCACTGCTGCTGCATTGGAGGCAACAAAACATGGCATCTCCTGAGGATCATCACGATAGTAACCCAAATGGAACTGTTTGCTGTCATCACCTTTGATAACAGTCTGAAAAAATAAAACAATTTTGTCATCTACAGCAAAACATCTTTTTTAACTTTCCTGTTTTAAAGGAATTCCCGTTTTTAAATAATAAAATTTAAAGTGCTTGCATATTTACTATAAGAACAATGTACAGTATTTAATTCCCACTTTTAAGGAATCCCTGTTCAAGGAAAATCTCACTTTTGAAGAATGAATGTTTTGAGAATTTTTACAATTATTTAACCCTTAACAGTGAATTTATAAACTGGTTAAAGAAATCTAATTTTGACAGGCACAGGAAAAGAGAAGCTACTCTTTGAATGCAATGTTTAAAACATTATAATGTAGTTTCATTTTATACAAGATTTGGTCTTCCTTTCACCTTCACCTTCTTAAAAACCAGATACTAGTAAGTAATAAAATCATGCAAATTGATATAACAAAGTGCCAATATGTTTTTGTTTAATCAGTTATGATCGCAATTATGATTTATGCAGAATACAAAAATAAAGTCAAATTGGCCAGTTTCGGGATTTGAACCATGGAACTACAGAATGTGAGGTCAAGACGTTACCATCTCGGCCACCTGGGTCAGTTTAACGGTCTCGTTGGACAAGCGCATGTAAAGCATCAGTGTTATTTGTCATAGCTATCTGTATTTTAATTTCCAAAGCCTTATAAGATCACAGTGAAACAATAGGCTATCCTGTCATGATAACTGATTTGCATTTCATAAATTCTTTTGAATACGTATATTACCGTAAAATAGGCATTAAATTGAGCATTACTCCGAAACAGGTCAACCGATTTTATCCAATATCAATAGACGTCTTCCCATGGACATTATAAATGCGTATACGAAGTTTCATAAAAATCAGATAAAGCGTATTTGAGTTATTGCGCCTTTAAAATAGACACTAAATTGGGTTTTACTCCGGTACTGGTCAACAGATTAGGTTTAAATTCAATAGGATACTTCTCATGGGTGTCATAAATGCATACACCAAGTTTCATGGAAATCCGATACAGCGTATTTGAGTTATGGCGCCTTCATAATATAATCAATTAAAATAGGCACTAAATTGGGCATTACTCCTGTTCTGGTGAACCAATTTGGTTCAATATCAATAGGGTTCTTCCCATGGGCATTATAAATGTGTTTTCCAAGTTTCATGAAAATCCGAAAAAGCATATTTCAGTTATGGCGCGTACAGACACACGGACAGACAGACATTTTTCGTCCCCCACACAATCTCATAAAGTACCATACTGGCACTTAATAAATTATAATGAAATAGCGAGTGATCTTGGATAATTACGTATTAATAATTTCTTACTTTACCTGAAATTCTGGCGGGTCATAATAATATCTCCAGTGAATTAAATAAAGAGATAATTTCCTGTGCTTTAACTTCCTCAATTTTCCAGACATTACATCATACGGACCAACTAACTGAAGACCAAGTTCCTTAAGAGCATCTGAAACAAAGATTTAACATAATAATTATATAAGGAGTTGAAATTTAAACTCTCTCAAGATACCTACTATAACTCAAGGGTATGCAATTTGGTTTAACCAGAATGAAAAAATATTTTTTGCACGACATAACTGATTAGCGGTACTTAAGAATATTGCTGCCATGGATTGTAAATAGACATTCCCGCACGCAATCTGGTTGCTATGAAAACAAAAGAAATCTCCGTGCGGTAAAAATTACAAAAAGCACAAGTGCCATAAGTAAAAACATCATAATACAAGCCTTTATGGAAGACCGTAACCAAGACCCCCCAGTTTGTGGCGACTTTAACAGGACAAATATTCGGTCCCCATAACAACCAACATATGCGAATCACTTTCTGAAATAAACATCCTATCTTCAATAATCCTCGACAGCTTCCTCAACACTGCTGGCATCCATTTTGTTATATTTTTAAGAAAGTATAGACAGTTAACAAGAAGATAATAACAAGTATAAAAATTACTCTCATTTTGCATTTTCTTTTAGAATGTTATTCATTATTTATTAATTTCTGTACGTAACCGTGCCAACCCATGTTAAGTCTTTAACACTGTAGTGGAGACAGTTGTTAAATGGCAAACCACTTGACTCCAACAAATTGATGTTAACAACAACATTTAACATATGTTAATTGCAACATGTTGGTGTTAGATGTTAAGCAGTGGGGACCCAGCTTTACACAGTATATGAGGATGGATCGAAAGTAACACAGAATAATTTTTTTACAATAAGTTTAATAGGTACAATTACAAACAAATGCACATATGAAGGGACATTTTTTTTCTTTCTTTTCTATAAGTTTCTCAACACTTTTCTCCCATCGTGATAACAGTTTCAAAATATCCTGTTCATTGAAGTCATTTGGAGTCATTTGTTGGAGTATAGCCATCTATGGACTGCTGTTTTTACTTCAGCATTTGATGAATCTTATCTCAGCAGTTCAACATTTCATACGGTGTGGTGTACGATATTGTGCATGACATATCGAAGTTACGTAAAGTTAGTGCTTGCTGGGGGCCTAAGAACCTAACAGACGACCACAAGGGCCAGCGAATGATGACAAGCTTGGACCACCTATCGCATTAAGCTTTCATTTGTTTGGTCCCATGAAGAAATTCCTGGCCGGTAAACACATAAGTGAAAACAGCAGTCCAAAGATGACTATACTCCAACCAAACGGGCTTCTATCAACAGGTATTTAGAAACTGGTATCACAATGGGAGAAATGTGTTGAGAAACTTGGCAACTACATAGAAAAATAGATAAAAGATGCCCCTTCATGTGTGCATTTGTTTGTAGATCTAATTGTACCTATTAAACTTTGTGTAACAAAAATGATCGTGCTTTCATGTATCCTGATCGCCTACATGTTTTAAGATCACCCATTGATGGCTGCTTAACGATTTTCTTAAATTATTTATATTTTCACTATAGGTTTTCTAAATTAGTAACATGCACAAAGTTTCTTTGTTCCATTTGCATTACAAACAATTTTAGATTTAAGCCCACAATTTCCTGCTGCAACAAACAAAAATAAGGCTTTGCCAAAGGTTTAAACAATAGATTGCAAAGTAGAATGTTCTGGTTTCCACTTTCTAAAACAGAGATTCAAAACTTTCATAAACTCTAGTACCTATTTATATTGAAGATATCGCTTTGAGATGTTGAAATTCAAGTCTGTGCAAGAATCTATAAATCAACCCCTAGAGTCTGCCAGCTAGGAGAAGGATTTTGCAACGAAATGGCAACTGTGTAGCTACAAGACAATCAAGCTAAAGAGGCTATGTCCTAGTGACCTATGGAAAAAAGTCAATATATAAATTTGCTCTAGTTGTATTGATACTAGCAGAGTCGACCTGGCATATACATATTCATCCCCCCATGATGTGATCTCTGAGGATGGAGGCAGCTTCGGCCTCTGAAACTTTGGTAAAAGTCAAACTTCTCACCTGGCTGCAAACCTATGTTATATTTTGCTTTGTTCAAACCACCCAAGCATTTTCAGTGGCTCTCGAGGGCAGCCAATAAGCGGCGGAGCTGCTACATTTCTATATATATACAGATTTCTATAGTCATTTTGCACTTTTCAAAGTAAATACTGGCTCAGTACGACCTTGGTATCAATTAAATATTTTTTTCACTCTGGTTTAAGTAATTTTCATGCCTTTCAATTATAATACGTAATTTGGCTGAAATATTTAATTAAATTTTACATTTAAAAGTTGAATATAATATTTCATTCCGATAATTCAATCCAAAGCCCCATAGAGGAATTATTCAATGAACAATTCATAACAATGAAACAAATGATAAATATGTAGCAAGATTGAGATCGGAAATATACACACTAAACTTCACTAAAAAGGTATATTTACCCAGTATGATCATTTCAACGGGTCTTCCCGCCATCATCAGCTGATTCCGACTGGCCCTCTGGCGGCAGATGAACGAACTTGTCAATCAAGGCTCCATGTATGCCAACTGAAGTGTCAAAGTTTAAAAGATTTTCTCGGTTCTTTTTAATGAATATTTTTTACCATACCATAAGATCTATTGGTTTTTCAACTTGTTTTAATAGTTCAATTTCATTTTCAATTTCATGGCCTACTTCCCAGAAATGCATTGCCAAAGCGGATTTTTCAATTTTTTTATTCATAATGTTCCTAAAATGTTCTTTTCTCCTTGTGTCTAAATTCCTTTTTGTTTGGCCAACATAAAATTTTCCACAATCTTTGCAATTAATTTTTTATGTTGGCCAAACAAAAAGGAATTTAGACACAAGGAGAAAAGAACATTTTAGGAACATTATGAATAAACAAATTGAAAAATCCGCTTTGGCAATGCATTTCTGGGAAGTAGGCCATGAAATTGAAAATGAAATTGAACTATTAAAACAAGTTGAAAAACCAATAGGTCTTCTGGTATGGGAAAAAATATTCATTAAAAAGAACCGAGAAAATCTTTTAAACTTTGACACTTCAGTTGGCATACATGGAACCTTGATTGACAAGTTCATTCATCCGCAGCCAGAGAGCCAGTCGGAATCAGCTGATGATGGCGGGAAGACCTGTTGAAATGATCATACTGGGTAAATATACCTTTTTAGTGAAGTTTAGTGTGTATATTTCCGATCTCACTCTTGCTACAGATTTCAACACTTCACGGTAAATTTCCATCTAATATATATAAATGATAAATAGCCTATTAGTGATTATGGTCAACTTGAACTTGAGAAATAAAGTGTATAAGTCAAACCCCCATAGCCTACATATGAAGAATTTAAAGAGACATTAACTATATCTAGGAAGCTAAACTGAAAATTTCCTAAAAAGGTACCAGTATTGTGTGGATGCAAGAAGAGGGCATTTCCAACATCTCTTGTGATGAAATGCATGGTTATTAAATGCCAGTATGGTACTTTATGAGACTGTGTGTGGGGGACGGAAAAATGTCTGTCCGTCTGTCTGTCTGTCTATCTGTACGCACCATAACTCAAATACGCTTTATCGGATTTTTATGAAACTTGGTATACGTATTTATAATGTCCATGGGAAGAACCCTATTGATATTGAACCAAATCGGCAAGGCGGTACCGGTGTCAAACCTAATTTAGTGTTTTTATTTAAAAGCGCCATAACTCAGATACGCTTTATCGGATTTTCATGAAACTTGGTATACATGTTTATAATGTCCATGAGAAGACGTCTGTTGATATTGAACCAAATCGGTTGGCCGGTACCGGAATAATGCCCATTT
The DNA here is from genome assembly GCA_964059195.1 of Ectobius pallidus. Classification (NCBI taxonomy): domain Eukaryota; kingdom Metazoa; phylum Arthropoda; class Insecta; order Blattodea; family Ectobiidae; genus Ectobius; species Ectobius pallidus. The sequence goes on along the minus strand of CAXKWD010000007.1, from coordinate 161,521,510 downwards.
AGTGCATTTTTATGGCATTATATAACATAAGGCCCCATAACTCAAATATGCTTTATCGGATTTTCATGAAACTTTGTATAAGCATTTATATTGTCCATGGCAAGAAGCCTATTAATTTTGGACCTCATATGCTTATCAAACAACACCATCAAACTGAGTTGGCCAAATGGTAACGTCTTGGACTCGTATTCTGGAGGTCCCCGGATCAAATCCCGGAGCCGGCCGATTTGACATGGATTTTTTAATTTTATTTTTTACTTTTATGTGAGTGCGCGATTGTCAAGGTATCACAAATCTGTAGTTCCGGTGACACCGGTCAATTTTAATCTGATTAGAAAAACTTATTTTCTGCATATCATAATTGCAATTATAATTGATTCAACAAAAACATACTGGCACTTTGTTATATCAGTTTACCTGATTTTATTTTCATTGTAATTTTAACTATAATTGTGTGAACCCAAATCATTACGCCGTTAGCGGCTTTATTTGTGTAGATATTTCACCCGATCGCTCGGGAGTTAGAGCTGTGGTCGCCATGATGCAGAAATCTGCTTGATTGGCCAACTCATACGTGAAACACACAGAACGTTAAACTTTAATGTGAGTACCAGTACCCTATATATCCAATTTTAAAAGCTTCTTACTTATTTATGTGCCGAAATGTGATAAAATGTTTACAGCTTGAAGGTAGATTCGCTGTTCTCCCGTTCAAACTTGCTCTACCATGCTGAAGCTATAACCTTCATGTCAGTGAATTATTTACAAACATCATTGGTTGCCGGTGCATTCTGTGAAATCGGTATATATTTTTAAGCAATTCTTATGTTATTATAAACGACTGTATAATGTTGGGCCTAGTTATTTAGCCAAATTCCAGTTTCCTGGCTTTTGTTTAGAAAAGAGTGGGGGAAGTGCAAAAGTTTAGCTACAGTATTTCCATATGGCAAGCTAGGAAAATGTCAGGTCATATATTTCATGCCTTTTTCATTTAGATTATTCCCAATTATTAATGAAATTTGTGAGAGTGTTTTTATTATAAAACTTACCTTCCGGTCTCTCTGAAGAAATAGACTTACAGAAGGACCAAAATGAATAAAAGTCATTTGGCATCTCAAAAAGAAATTTTTGCTTAATGTTGAATTCAACACCTTCAGGAGATGGTGGTAATTCATCTTCTTCAGGAACAGATAAAGATTTTTCAGCTTCCTTTACAACAGTTGATTGTTCTCCTTTGCTTGCAGAAGCAGGGATGTCTCTAAAAGGTGAAGGATTTTTCTTTCTCCCATCAACTTCTCCCAGTTTTAACTTTTTGCTGGCTCTGTTGTCATCCTAAAAATAATAAAATATGACAAAGGAATCAGTGAATATGTATAACTGGCTTGAAGGTTCAAGTGTTTGGCTGATGAACAATTGGGATGCAATGTTTTTCCTGGCGTTATCGGCATATAACGATATGCCATATTGGCACCTTTTTCGTTGTAGGCTAAAAGTATACAGATTTGGTTCTGAAAATATCATAAAAATGTCTGTAGATGCACTGCAGTGCATAAAAAACCACTCCAGTTATAGCCTACTAGTGATTATAAGCATCAGAATCTAAGATTTCCCACCACTATTTATTGAGACAGGCATACAATAATAATCAATTTGTACATTTCTTGTCATTAGTAAAAAACAACATAAAAAGCTATCAAACACGAAGTCAAGTGCATACATATCAGACCAGAAATCATAGTAACTTCATCTGGTTAGGCGTAGGCTAAATAAAACAAAAGGATACCAAACTACAAGAAATGTCCCCAAATTCATTTTCAGAAAAACTATATTCCTGGCTTCAAAAAATCCTTTTTTATGAAGTTCTAGAATACTTAGAATCAGCTAAATACAAACAGAATAGAGCAACTTAGTGTAAGTAAGTGCCCCTTAACATGATTTAAAAACGTACGGTTATCAGTAGGGCCTGGTTTCTTAGATTTTAAACTATCTTATTCTTGCTAGCTAACTGTGATATTTTAACATAATTATGCGTTTCATTGTCAAGGCAGTCACATTTTATAAAACCTAAATAGCTAAATAAGATGTTCAAAACAAAAAATGGCTAAAACTGCTTTTCAAGTTAAATACGATAAAATAACAATAATAATTATAATAATTAATCTAATTATTGTCAGGCAATCAGTCACCGATAATTCAATACTAGAAACCTAGGTAACAAACTGTGGTATTGGTGGCTCAGTCGCTATCGAGGCCAAGGTAGCCTATCTACCGGGTACAAAACTTCACATCTGCACTGGATTATCTCCTGTTTTTCTATATTGGGGGTTTTGCCCCCAAGCCCCACCAAGGCGCCCCTGGACCCTCTTCCTGCTTTCCACCAGACCCCACTCACCATGACCTAAACATTGTGTTCTTGTTGGAGCGGGCTATGCTATTGCTTACACTCATATACTTTATATTTTTTTCTCCTATTCCCAAAGCCATCCCAAAATGAAATTTGTACCAAAGATAGAATGCATTTAACTGCCTAACATATATTTTCTCCAATAAAATTAAATATACAGTTTCTTAGATACTCAAGGTCAAAGGTTACACCTTTTGACCTTGGAATGAAAAAAATTAATATTTTGAAATGCAACTATTTTTAATGGAAACGTTGTACCTTTAGCTTCAAAATGAGACCAACATGATGGTTTTACCTCAATTAGAACTAAAGTAATAATTTATTTTTGCAGAGCATGCAAGGGAAAATTTTACAATTTTTATCATGTTTGCAACCCTGATGTATGAATATCGTAAATCAGTGAGGGATAAAATTTTGCGTGTGTGTACAACTTCATGTATTTTAACTTCTTACCGATGGTCGGGTTGGGAGCTGTGATGATTTAGCATGGAATGACCCTTTGAGAACAGTAACTTCGTATCAGCCCCAGATCACTTTCCAGTTTTTCTTTGTTGTACTGTGCCCCTTAACCCCCTTCCAAGCTTCACCGGGAGCTTTGAGTACAGTAGCCTACTTAGGCCTATTATAAACAGTAATGGGGGAACCTGACCACATAACTTGATGGAGAGCATGCATATATATATAGAAATATTGGTATCATTGGATAAGCCTTTGCAGGAATGGCCAATGAGATGCAAGATCATCGCTCAGCCGAAGGGTGTGTTGTCTTCAACCTTTGGGTTGTGTAACCGCTCTGAACACCATGTGTGAAATTACAGTAGAGTGCTATACCAAACCCAGACACTGTATTATATATCCAAAGGGAAAAAATTGTTTTAGGTCACGCACTAGGCTCCTCCCATCAATTCTCTAACATGACTCACCAGGGAAGGAGAGAGTTTAGGGTGGAGAGTATGAGACATCTAGAAGGTGACATTTGAACTACTAGCAATGCCATCTATTATGCAAAAGGTGAAACTGGGAAAAAATTAAATAATTGTTTTTCCTTTATTCTCTTCTTCTCTTCCTTTTCCTCCCTGTTCCTTCCTTTCTCTCACCTCTTCACCCTTTTTTTTTGGCCCGCCACCACCCACGGAGATCCACGACCATAGGCCATACTCTGCTCCCAACAACTGTTCGGCGCTTAGTGTTCTGCTGCTTGGGTCATTCTAGCGTGTACATAGCAAGTGGGAAATGTGTGTATATTGAGCTGGCTGTTTGATTCAGCACTGGCAGAACTGTGTAACTTTGTCTGTGTCATTTATGTGTCTTGCAGGGGTGTGTCTCTGATCCGGCATTCACCTGTAGGGTGAGGGAAACCCCATAAAAACCTCACCCGGACCAGCTGCTGCGAGAGTTCTCAGCATCCCAGCACTTGGGCTGAGGGCTCAAGTGCTCGGTTCGATCCCGAGGGTCTGAGCTACTCCCCAGGATGCGTCTCATGTTTGGTAAGTCTCAAATCTAGGCGTCGTCTCTTCCTGCTGCTATCTGATTCCAATTATTGTTGTCACAAAGTTCTTAAATGCTGTGAACCTCTTCACCCTACCTACCTATTTGGGACCTATTTCTAACAGTAAATTTTATGCAGCGACCGGCATACAAACCCAGGACCACTAGCATCGTAGCATTAACTACTACGCCACAAGTAATTGCTGAGCGATGACAAGAAAATTCATCTATTTAAGTTTAGAGAGCTTTATACATGAGAAATAGCCGTTTAGGTGCAAGGGTTGTTTTTTATAATTGTGAAATATTATGTTGGCTCTCAAAAGAAGCATTAAGGGTAATTTTTTATATGGTGCAAAGGTCATTTTCGTAAAGCTGGTGATTTTGTTAATTTTTATTCGGAAAACGGAAGAACAGGTCGCCACTTAAAGTCCGCCCACCCAACTCACTATTAAACAATGAGAGATAGCCTATCTAGGTTGCAACGATGGAACTACTAGCAGCGTTGAAAATTGAGAAAAATGTATTTTTTCCCCTTTTTCCTCCTCTCTTCCTCTTTCTTCTCTTTCCTCCTTCACCCTACCTACCAATTTGAGACCTATTCCTATCCTACAAATTTTCGCACCTATCAGGATTCGAACACAGGACCGCTGGCATCATAGCCCATCGTCTTAACCACTACTTTAACAAGTGATCATTGTGGGTTCAAGGGGATACCTCGCATTGTAGTAATTGGTGCAAGGGTTATTTTCATATGGTAGTAATTAGTGTGTGGGGTACGCTGTAGCATAGTGAGGCGCTGCACTGCAAACCGGAAGGTTGCGAATTTGATCCCCGATGAGGTCACTGGAATTTTTCAATTGGCCTAATCCTTCTGGTGGCACTATGGCCCTAGGGTTGAGCAATCCCGGGGGTAAAGGCTGACCTTACCACCTTCATGTGCCAAATGTCTAAAATCAGGGAGCCTCAACTTCCTGGTACCCTCTGGGCCTCCATGGACTGTATAGGGAACACTTTACTTTTTTACTTTAGTAATTAGCGCATATGGTTTGCTACAGGGGTTATTTTCATATTGGGGAAGCCTCATATTGTAGTAATTAGTTCATAAGCTTTGGTACAAGGCCGGTTATTTTCGTATTTTAGTAATTAGTGCAGGTTCATAGCCAGGATAGAGGAAGCAAGCGGTGGCACACACAAGGCTCGGAAGCAAGCACTCTCAGCAGTAATATGATTCTGACTAATATGATCGGAGCCCAAACAAAACATTACACTGTATTTCATTATAATGGTTACAAATTAGATCGGGAAATATTTACTTCCATTGTACGGTTCCCCAAAGCTGTATTGACGTACAATATGGATGAATATTTCCAGCTTGAATAAGTTTGGCAGCTTACAGTTTTGTATATTGTTGCTATAACATGCATGTATATTTTAATCTGGCGTGTTCTATATCCTTTAGCCTCGCTCAACACAGGATCTACATGACGAGATAGCTACATTTACATCTACATCTACAGGTTATGTTAACTATTTGCACTGTATATATTAATGAAAATACGAATAACTTACACCAGATTTTCGTTTTGGAGGGTGCTTATAAGTCTTATGATGCGGAGTATTTTTCTGGTAACACTTTTTTCCATATTTGCAGGGAATTCTAGGATCCTTTTTATAATTCTCGCTTTCTACTTCGAATTCGTCTTCGTCGTTCCCCGCCATTTTTACATGTGTTCTGTGATTTTTACCGAACTAGAGATGGGGGAATATTTCTTGTAACGGTTACTTTGTAATTGTTACATGAATGTAACGGTAACGACTTTTACTGAAAATCCAAGGTAACGGTTACCAAAGCCCTCCCTAGAATATCTTTCTTTCATCTCATCCAAGGGCGGATCCAGAACTTACTGAAAGAAGGGGTCGACAAAAACGAAAGTTTCCATTTATTGGGGGTTTGGGGTATGGAGCGACAGCAAGTAAAGATTCCACCGCTAGCCCCAACGGAACTCCCCTATATCCAACAAGAACCTGAAAAACTACGTGCATCATGCCCCAGGGTCTCTCAGGATAGACTATGCACCACATCCCCAGTCCCTCGGGGAGCCTATATAGGGTCGTGGCACACCAGAGAGCCCCCAGGGGCACAGCACACCAGGAGCAATCCATATGACCACAAACCATTGGGACGGATGGTAGAGTCCCGCAGCCAACACTGCTGCAGCAGAAGAGGGCTGGAAAGCTGGGAAAGGGAACTGGATATTAATGAGAGTTTGGGTGGAATAAGAGGGGGGAATTGGAGAATCCCCAAGAAAAAACTTCATCCACCACGAATGACACATCTGCCCACCTTGGGATTTGAAGCTGGTCCTGCTTGCATGCCAGGTCCACATGCTAAGCATGAGCCACCGTGACACCATGTGCGTTGAATTCCCACCCCACTAATCTCATTCCACATGGAACACTTGTTGTCTGTAGAAACACTGGGAATGAATATAATAGCTGTAGTCAAAGACAACTGTTCACTTAGTATTTTCACTCTCTCGCGTAATTCACTTGTTTTTTTTTCTTTCTTTTAATTACTTCCTGTATCAGTTACAGTCTTCCGAGAAAGCGTACCATACATTGAAAAAATACAAGGAAACAAACAAATATAAATTTAAGACTAATGAATCAGACTATGTTACGAATAACATTGCACTTGTATAAACATATAAGAAAACACAAGCGCAAAAAAAAAAATTAAATATTTTATCCATATGCATGGTTTTGAAATATGGTCAAAGATCCTTTCAATGCGGCCAGTGCAATATCTTCCAAAATGTTTTTAGGAAGGCTAAGATTTTGGCAGACACCTGTCATTAAATGAGGAATGGTTCCTTGGGTCCCTATCATTAAACCCAAAACTGATAGAAGTCGGGTTTTATTTTTTATTATAAAAATATACAGCGGTTCATGAATCTGTCTTTTCTCTCCATTCACCTCTTTTGGCTGCTGTTCATAGGATTCGAACCTGATCGTAGGGTCCAGTATATATCCTTCAGATGACGAAGGTTTGAAGGCTATGATGTCAATCCTCCTATTGCTACCTTAACTGAAAATGCCATGAACCTCTTCGTACACATTGTAACCAATTCCCCTTAAAGCATTAGCAATGATGGATCGCACTGTATGATGACGAGAATTTCGTAGAAGTTCACCATGAGAACAGGCTCCAAGGACATGCACAAGGGTTTCAAACTCCCTGTGGCATTGCCGACAGGAGTTGTTGCCTTGGAACCTGACAGGTACACTACGAACTGCTGACACATTTACCATCATCTTGATGGCTTCCCTCCATTTATTACATGTTAGACCCTTATGGTCTCTAAACCATCTGTTGGATTATGTAATTGATAAATCTCATGTCAATTTTATTATCATCACTAACCAGTTCGTACAAAGCTTTGATGAACTCACCATCAGAATCACCTGACTTAATGATTTTACTTTTTGCTGGACAGCACATAAGCGTGCTATCGTCAATAAATTTCACATTTGTTTAATTTTTTTTAGAAGGTTCCTCATTTAAAATAACTGAAAGTATAACATACTATGCTGTCCTTCATTCTGATATTACTCGCCTTCTTTTATCAATGCAAGTTATAATCATTCCTTTATTGCAACCAAATGGTCATAGTATGATGAATGGAGCAACGGTAGAATGATATATGGCAGGGGAACAAAGAAAATCTGCCCCATCCAATTTTGTCCACCACAAATTTCACATGGACTGATAGGTTTGTCATTTTTAAAGTTCAATTTGAACGGCATTCATGTTAGTAATAAATCCCATTAGTAAGTCATTATCAAAATCTTCTCAGATCTTCAAACTACAGAAAAGAATACTCAAAATTATTAAACAAGTCCCTATCAGATCAGAGAGCAAGAATGTATTTAAAGAACTAAAAAATTTAACAATACCATGCATCTATATTTTTGGAAACAGTATGCTTTATCCATCAAAATATAAACTCTTTCAGAAAAAATTCAGAATGTCATGAGTACAATATTAACCAGAACATCCCATAATTTACATATGACCTGTCATAGGTTGACCAGCAGTCTTAAGAGTATCTCACATAGAGGTATAAACACAATAAGCAATTCAACATTTAAAAAAAATTAAATATGAATTTAAAACCATATTACTAGACCATTTGCCATTTTGCGTAGAAGATTATTTAAGGTTAAAATTTTGACACATGCCAAGTAAGCTTAATACTAGGGATGGGTCCTCGATACTTTCGATGCCTCGATACTCTCGATACTTGCATGGTATCAGCATCAAGCGATACTTCAGAATACTCGCTCGGTACTTTTTCGATACTTTGGTAATTCTGCAATTTAAGGAAATGCGGTATCTCTTTCTGCTTTTAGTAGTCTACTAAATATAGCAAATACTTCTGTTTCTCCTTGAAATGGAGAAAACCACTCTGTGACTTTGGTCTAGTCATAAATAAAGACTTTCTGACTTTTAAAATCCAAACAGAAGAGATTCTTAATTATTTTGTTTCCTGTCAAACGTTTCAATAACAACCAAGCAAGCTGACTGTCCAAACCCCAAAACTTGTAAGTGGTCTCTTTCAAAAACTAATTTTAGTTTTAATGTAGAGTTTAAAAATAATTATAGGCTACTGATGATATTAAATTTTGTCTCATTAAATATGCACACTTAATTAATTTAGTTGGTATTACACAGTTCTCTCAACTTTTAATTTTTAATGCACCTATTTATTGAAACTGGAAATGTTGACAGTATCAAGTATCGAGTATCAAGGAAAAAATCATGTAACTTATCGGTATCGGGTATTGAGAAAATCTAGTATCGACCCATCCCTACTTAATACCAAGCTGTTTTTTTCTTGTAAAAACTGCCCTCTATTCTTTATGTTGCAGGTAACTTGGAACTACTACCAGGCCTCTCCGAATACTGCAGCAGCAACGGGGGAAGTGTTAGGCAAGATTGTGTTGAGTATGTAAAGACTTGTGTTTCAAATATATAAGTAATTATGTAAATATTGTATTTCATTTTCTTAAACTATTGAATTGTATAATTCATTATGTAGGCTAAATACTGTATTTTATTTTTTTTGACTGTGGAATTGTAAATTTGTATATATTTTATTTGTAATCATTGACAAGTCCCATAACATCATTATGTACGTGTATGTATGTATGTATGTATTTATTCATTGCAATTGGGTTATTATCCGGTGGCAGCGAATCCTAATACTACAATACTACCGTACAACTAAGACTATAATATTTACACATTAACGAGTAACATACACATTAACGAGGAACATCACATGAACGATTAACATTTCATAAACAAGAGCCATTACATAAGAAGGTAGCATTACTTAATACACAAAGAAGATCTTAAGTTATTCTTAAATTTCTTCAGGGAGGGGGGTTTCCCTGAAGAGCTGCTACAGCTATTCATTCCATTCCTCAATGGTTCTATTTACAAATGAAAACTTCCCTACATCTGTTCTATACCTTCTACCCTTGATTTTGAGGGAATGTTCACCTCTTCCATAATACGATTATGTTCAGTTGGACAAAATAAAAATCAAATCAAATCCTTGCAAAGAGAAGCAGTTATTGGGAAATAAAAATGTAATGTGAAATGAGTGATCAATTTTAAAAAAGTAAACTCCTTATATATTATCAGCTACAAATAGGCCTTTCCTTTATGTTTTCCCTCTAGGATGAGAAATTTTCTACAAGATAAAATATATGAGTTATTTTTAATAGTACAAATTATTAATCAGTGGGAGAGGAAAATCAAACTTAACCCCAACTATAGTTGTGACATCTCACAAACCAGAGTGTTTATTTTACTTTTTACCCCTCCTTGGTTTTGACTTTGTGGCTGTCTCACTTTCGGTACTTTCCTCAACTTCAATGGGCTGCTAAAGCATGACAGGAATGGTTGCATTATCTGCTTCTTTGGTGTTCTCTATTTATATACTATGGTTACACGGACATCACAACTGTGTTTATGTCTATACCATGAGTTAAAAGTGGACTTAGTTTCCTTCATTACGCACTCCGCTCAATTTTGCTCTCACTACATACCAACTTTCGATTCTAGGTAAGTACTAAACTAAACTCCGTGGCGCTACATCCCTGGAGGGACTTGGTCTACCACCCGACCGCTGCGTCATCTCCCATAGGCAGATGGCAGGATTGGGGGGCATGTGGTCAGCATGCCGACACCCACGGCCGTTAATGGTGGTTTTCTTGACCGGAGCCGCTACTTCTCTATCAAGTAGCTCCTCAATTTGGAATCACGAGGCTGAGTGCACCCCTACCAGACCTCCCTACCTCAGAAAAATCCAAGGAGGTACCGGGAATCGAACCCGGACCGACGGATCTGTAGTCAGCGATGCTAACCACAAGACCACGCCGGTGGCCGATTCTAGGTAAGTGGCAATTAATAATAATAATAATAATTTCTTTATTCGTTCCGTAGATCTCAAAACAGTCTTACGACTATGAGATATGGAACCCGTCAAAAGTGTACAATTATAATTACAATATTTAATACAGCATTTACAGATGAATAACAGTGATAAGAGATACATTAAGATAGACTCAAATAGAAAAGAAAATGAGAACACAAATATTAAGCATTGAAAAATTCATTTAGACTGTAGAAATTGTGGCTGTGAAGATAAGTTTTTAGTACACGACTGAACTGATTCCTATCTTGTGAAAATTCTTTTATTCGTGGTGGTAGAGAGTTAAAAATTTTTATGCTTGAATAGTAAACACCGGTTTGATAGCAAGTTAAATTTGCAATAGGTCTATGAAAGTCCATCTTATTTCTAGTGTTTATATTGTGTACTGTTTCGCTTCTTGTGAAAAGATTTTGATTCTCTATTAAAAACATTAGAGTTGAGAAAATATATTGGCAAGGTAACGTAAAAATATTTAAATTTTTAAATGCATTTCTACAAGAATCTCTGTTATTTAGCCCACTAATAATTCGAATTACCTTTTTTTGCTTTAGAAAAATTCTTTTGCTATCTGAAGTATTTCCCCATAACATAATGCCGTAAGTCATAACTGAATGGAAGTAGGCAAAATAAGTTGTTCTTAGGGTAGTCATATTTGTGACAGAGGCCAAGGATCTAATTGCGTAGCAGGCTTTATTTAATTTGGGTATGATATACTCTATATGTTTCTTCCAATTTAGATGATTGTCTAATTGTAAACCAAGAAATTTTATGTTTGACGGTTCTTCCAAATAACTGTCATTTAATGATATGTTGAGAGGTAAAAGTTGTGATTTGTGGGTTAGAAATTTCAAAGCTGCTGTTTTTTCCAAATTAAGTGACAATTTATTTGCTGTATGTTTGAGTGTCCATTCTTGATTGCTTTAACAAAAGTTAGTTGTTAAATTTTCACTTGACAAGCAAACTTAGATTTACCTTTGGTAATCCGGACGGCCGTTTCGCACTATTTTAGTGCATCATCAGCGGTTTTCGAACTGCTACTGGTGGGTGCCTGTGTTGTACACCTAGGTGGTGTGGGTGTTGCGTTGGGCTTGAGGTGGGAGTGGGAGTATTTGGCGGTGTTTGAATGTCAGGTATCGTGTCAAAAAGTGTGTGTGATTTGAAGTGTAGTTGGTCATTCAGTATAGATGTGGGGTGATTTTTTGTGTGTTTATATATTTCTAGTTGTTCTATTGTGTTTAGTTTGCGACTTTTGTGGAGTGTGTGGAGAATTTCCATGTTCGTGTCTATGTTAGTGTAATTGTGGTTTGTGTCAAGTAGGTGTTCTGCATAATTTGATTTTCTGTTGTGGGGGTGTTTGAGTGCTTTTATGTGTTCTTGGAATCTTGTTCTAAAGGATCTGCCAGTTTGGCCTATATAGAAGTTGGGACAATTATTGCATTTCAGTTTGTATACTCCAGTTTTGTTGTAGGTGTCCATTTGTGTGCTTTTCCTTGTTAGGTGTTTCTTTAGCGTGTTGTTCGTTTTGTAGGCTATGTTGTACTTGAGTTTTTTGAAGGTTGATGCTGTTTTGTGAGTTTTCTTACCGTAGTATGTTAGTGTGATGAACTTCGTTTTTGGTTCTTGGGTTTGTGTGTGTTCTTTTAGCTTGTGTTTAGTGTTTCTTAGTATTCTATCTACTGTGCTGGGGTTGTAACCATTTTCTTGGGCTATGTATTTGATGGTGTTTAGTTCATTTTTGAAATCTTCCATCTCCATTGGTATATTGAGTAGGCGGTGAACCATGAAGTGGTAAGCTGCGTGTTTGTGTTGGGCAGGGTGGTTGGATGAGTTATGTATAGTTGTTACTGTGGTTGTGGGTTTCCTGTAAATTTTGAATTTGTGTTTATTGTCTGTTTTGGTGATTGTGACATCTAAGAAGTTGATGGCTTTGTCTTCTTCTGTTTCCAGTGTGAATTTCATAGATGTGTGTATCTTATTGATGTATGTGTGAAGCTGTTCGACCTGTCTTTTGTTCCCATTGTACATCATTAGGACATCATCGACATACCTGTACCAATATATGATTTTGTTTGCGTGTTTATTTACTTCTGTGTTAAGTATGTACTTTTGTTCAAGATTGTGTACATATATTTCAGCTAGTATGCAGGAAATGGGAGACCCCATAGGGAGGCCTTCAGGTTGTTTGTAGAACACAACAAAACTACTTCACATACAACAGCAGTCTTAAGATTCTGGATCATGTGACCTATACGCAACTCACTGCCAATTGTAATTCTTGCCTTCCAACAGCCATTATCTGTTCAGACATTATAGGTTAGAAATGTCACATCTTTATTCTCATTTTCCCGGTGTTTCATACACTTTCCACACAAACTATTTTATGATATGGTTTATGAAGAACAGAATCTCAGATTTTGAACCTTCTTTCCCTGTAAACAATCATAGTGCCATCCCCTAAAAGTAGAACATGTCGTGCGATGTGGGACCTTCTTATGTAAAAAATACATGATCCGATTGAACAGAAAGTTGAAAATATGCTTGCCAAGATTTCAACTGATGTGTCAGACAATTAATTTTCCAGTACCGAGGATGAAGAATGAATTCAAAGTAATCTTGACAGCAATTCATATGTATCAGCTGACCATCTGCAGATTTTTAAAAATGTAGCATGTACTGAATAGAGAATGAAGAATGAATATTTTTGCTTAGTGAATTATTTTTTTTTTAACTTACAATCTAAAACAATATATTTTTTAAAGAAGTACCATAAGAAAACAATGTTTCGTTCTAAAAACTATGTAATTGTGAATAACAACGAATACAACATGATTAAATTCACACAGCTTAAAATATGTCCTGATATGATTATATATTTTTTTCCTTAGAGGTTATGTGGACTGCACGATCACATTAATGCTGAAACATTCACAATTGTGGTTAAAGGTTAATTGTGAAAAATAAGAGAGTGACAAAATACCTGCAGGAAAGACTCCAGTGGCTTTGCTCCACCATGCCCCACATTTAATTATTAAAGTGAAAAGTTGGTCCTATTCCATCATAAAATCTGTAGAACTAAACGATTTCATCAACCAAATGAAGATTGTGTGTGCGTGTTGTGCAACGGGAAATGTGAACGCTACCATCTGATTAAGTGCCCAGAGAGATCCAAACCTATAAACGACTATAGCAAAGACTAAACAAAAAAATCTCCATACCTAATGCTCTTTCGAGCGCTCCTTATTTATTTATAAAAGTTGGTCCTATTTCCAAATGTAAAGTATTTCTTCCAGCACCTATTCTGAAGTATGGTTCTGATTTTATTCACAACAATGAAGTCACTCCTCTGGACAATGTCTTGAATTTTATACACTTTACACTTTAGTTCTTTATTTATTGTATAATTTTTGTTATTATTATTGTTATCCTTTGCCAGTATAATACTGCTGGTCTGCAGGATTGCTAAATAAATAAATAAATAAATACACAAAATATCCTATCCATAAAATCCAATATAAATTTAGGGATTATGAGCCATTATATTATTCTGTAACGTTCCCGCTTAAAATTGACTTCTTCTTTATTTAGTGAAGCCTCTCTACCCCAAATTTACTTTACAAGTCCGTTTTGTATTTAGCGGCGTATACAAGCCCTCCGTAAGAGGGCAGCAGTGAACAGAGGCGTATGCTTCTGCCATCTATTAACGAAAAAATAAACTTCCAGAACTAGATGAAGCATTCTCCTTGTGAGGGCAGCACTTGACAGGCTCAGCTGGCCTGTCAAGTTCTGAAAGTTTGTGTTTCCGTTAGCAGATGGCAGAAGCGTAGGCCTCTGTCCAGTGCGTCCCTCTCAAAACAAAAAAATTCCCTCTCACGTATGGCTTTTATACGCCGCCAAATTTAAAACGGCTTGTAATGTCGATTTTAAGCGGGAACATTACAGTATAATGGATTCTATGAATAGGATAATTTGTGTAAAGTGTTTACAATTCAGGTTTTAGAATTCGCAGGACGTAAATAAATAAATAAATTCAAGACATTGTCCAGAGAGTGACTTATTTGTTGTGAATAAAATCAGAACTAGACTTCAGAAGAGATGCTGGAAGAAATACTTTGGTTTTGGAAAAAGGACCAACTTCCCATCCTAAATCATTAAAAATGGAGCATGGTGGAACAAAGTCACTGGAATCTTTCTTGCAGGTATTTTTGCACTCTCTTATTTTTCAAAGTTAACCTTTAACCGCAACTGTGAATGTTTCAGCACTAACATAATCGTGCAGTCCACATAACCTCTAAGAAAAAACTAATATAATTATATCAGAACATGGGATGCCCAGGACACATTTTAAGTTGTGTGCATTTAATCATGTTGTATTCGTAGTTATTCACTGGGCATGATAGTTCTGAGAACGAATCATTTTTTTCTTATGGTAGGCCTACTTCTTAAAAATATGTTGTTTTAGATTGTGAAGAAAAAATATGTTGTTTTAGATTGTGAAGAAAAAACAAATTCACTAAGCCAAAATATTCATTCTTCGTTCTCTATTTACTATATGCTACAGTTTAAACATCTGCAGATATTCTTACATCGGTCAGCTGACACGTATAAATTGGTGTCATGATTACTTTGAATTCATTCTACATCCTCTGTATTAATTGTCTGACACATCAGTTGAAATCTCTGCAAGCATATTTTCAACTTTCTGTTCAGTCGGATCACTTATTTCTCACATAAGAAGGGCCCACATCACTCAAAAAATTCTACTTTTAGGAGATGTTTTTCCATGATTAGGCTACGCACTATGTTTATTTACAGGAAAAGAAGGTTCAAAATTCGTGATTGTGTTCTTCATAAACCATAGAAATCATATCATAATTTATTTTTTGTGGAAAGTGTCTGGGGGCTTTTATGCACCTGTTAATAAAAAGCGGACTTGTAAAGTGGATTTGTCCAAAGTGGATTTGTCTAGTTCTGGAAGTTTACGTTTTCTTTAGAGTACGGCAGCAGCGTGTGCCTCTGTCAAGTGCTGCCCTTTCACAAAGTAAAAGTGGTGGAAGTTCTTGCTAAATATAAAACGTCCATGTTTGAGAAATGAGAATACATGAACATTCAATTCAATTCAATCTTTATTCATCCTCTGGATCATATTACAATGATATGGGAATTGTCAATACACCATTACTATGAATTTAAAATTAACATTCTATTATTATATGTTCCCCTTACTTACAATTGGGTATTGAGAAATGATGTTTGGAAATTATATAACTTCAAAATTATTCTTTCCAGGAGTTTGCTCATTGTGTTCGATAATGTAAAGGTTAATCGATCCCTGTATGGGCCATGGATTATGACATACGTCACATGAAGGTGGCAACGTTGTCAGGTCTATGCACCGGCCATTATTTACCCCCAGGAATGTTCCAGGTACTCATTTCTGTTAGAGGCTGAGTCGACCCTAGGGCCATACTGCCACCAGAAGGATTAGGCTATTTGAAAAATCTCAATGACCTCATAGGGAATCAAACCTGCAACCTTCTGGTTTGTAGTGCAGTGCCTCAACCACTACACCATGGTGTTCAATAATGTGATTGACCTTAAATTTTCAGAATATAGTGGATTCTTTCCAGGTTTTGGAAGTGTGATAACTAGGGCCCGGATTTGCATGCAAAAAAATATTTTTTTTCCTGATGCGTACATTCCTAAAACAAAGTTTTATATCCAAATCGAGGTCCGGCAAACGTAAATTCCAAATTTTATTTCACATAAAATCACATGTTTTACAAAAAAAGTTATGTGAATAAATATTTTCGAGATTTTCTCCATAAATACATATTTTAGTACTTTTCAGGATTTTTTATGTATTTTTTTTTTTCCTGATGCTCATATCAAGGTCCGAAAACAGCAAATTCTAAATTTTATTTTACATAAAAATACATGTTTTACAAAAAAAAAGTTATATGAATAAATATTTTCGATATATTCTCCATAAATAAATATTTTAGTACTTTGCCTCATTCTCTTTTAACATTTTACAAAAAAGTAGTGTTATCAAATGAATTCAACAATAATGCTTCACTTGCAATGAGGTGAGAGTGATTCACTTGCACTTGCTTATCGGGGAAGAACAGAACCCAATCTCAACATTGCGTAGTTCAGTTAAAGAAATACAATATGTTGAAAGGCAACTTAACACTATCTCAGGTTCGAAAATAGATGTTCTATGAACAAAATTTAAAGGTATGTTTGAGAAAAATGGTGGCTACCAAACCCTCTACAAAGTCGCTCAAGTTTTGGATCGTGTGTGTGTTAGAGATATACAGTACACCTCTTTAAATATGCAAGGTTAACATTGTGTGATGTAGAACGTTCCTTTTCTCAATATAAGGCATTATTCTCGGATAATAGGCAAGGATTTGTGATCCATAATCTGGAGATGACGTTTGTTGTGCACTGCAACTTTAGTCAGCATTTTACATATGATGTTTAGCTGCAATTGGTGAGTTTCAATACACATTCTGGTGTTTTTGTTTCTTTTTCAGAAAAATATTTTTTTTAGTTTTAGCACATATTTTAAACATTTTTAGCACATAAAAAATAAATATTTTTAAGTTTTTTAGCACATAAAAATCCGGGCCCTAGTGATAACAGTACCTTTTTACCATTGAGATGGGAAGTAGCTAAAACGGAGACATGAATTTAAAGTTTTACAGAAATGAGTCAATATTGACAGAGGAAGATGTTGTAGCAGTGAATTTCATATGGAATCTGGACCTGGAGCTCTCATAGGGTGGCATTTTTTTTATTATGTTCCTTAGCTCAGTAGGAAAAATTATTTGAGCGGTATTTCTTGGAGATTTGTTGAGGTAGTCTTTTACAGTAGTTTCAATGTGCCTGGTAAGATAATAGTTGCTATTTGGAAGATCGTGCATTTAAAATCTTGCCTCAAATGTGTTAGCAATGACATCTGATTTGTCCTTATCTGAATATACAATTTTTCCATTGGAAACTTTCAATGCATGGTTTTCGAGCATTGTCCTTTTTCCTGTTAATGTGCAACTTATTTTCCATAATTTGAAGGGCTACCTTGTAGTAAGTAGTGTTTTGAAAAGCATCTTTTACTGAATTGGTAAATATTTTGATAGCTGAATCAATATCATTTTTTGATTGAATTATTGAATTTCCACATGTGATAATAGAATTTCCTAATATAAGTTCCAGTTTGTAATTCGTTTAGTAAGTTTTAATAAAGGATAGCAGTTGCTTGAGTTTATGGTAATCAAAACTGCACAATGATCTGAATTCAGGTCTAGAGTAGTTGTGATTTATTATTATTTATAGAATATATGAAGGACATCCTCAAAGTAAGTTTCCCTGGGTTCGTTTACAGAAAAAAAAATTCAAGTAAATAGTTATTGCAACAGACACAGCCAGTGTTCATCTATTTTTCAACATATTCACAATTGGAAATGAGACATGTCATACCGTGGGACCAACTTTTGAATACCAGTGTCGTAGAAGTCTGCCGCCTCTCTGCTGTCATTATTTGTCATTTCGTGCATTCCACGATTAGGTAGCGTCCCCTGGTAAAAGCGGCCTCAGATTCGAGTTCCTTGGCCCAGAAAACCCCTGTATAGTGAGTTTCCTTCAAATCGAACAATGTTTGACCATATTTAGGGTTGATTATCCTTCTTCCGAGTAGGTTGAAAATGTCATATGTCTGTGGGCCTTGACGCTCTAAACAAATGAATCGTCTAGGATGGACTAACAAAATCAAGCGATCGCGTTGCTTTTATTTCCAAGGTATGAGTTATGATGACAAAAATAGCCAAAGCCAACTGTAACTGATTTGATATTAAAATTTATTACTGAAACTGATGCTTCGAAAACGCAAAAAATGCACGTTTTTTGCTCATTTTTCACTCATAACTCACGAACGAAAGCGAAAATTAAAATTCCGGCTTTGAGGTGCATTTTCCGACCCTTCAGTCCGCCTATGTAGCCTATAAAATTTCAGATCTCTGCGTTGAGTAGATTTCGCTGGGCATCGCGGACAGACGGAGGACAGACACTTCCTTTTATTAATATATAAGATAGATTTTAACTACGTTATAATACTTTTTATCATTTTTTAAACTTAAAATTAGACTTTCTTGGGACTCGAACCACTGTCGTCACAGTCCGAAGACCAGCCATCTTCACCCCGTGGCTGTTTCTCATCTTGATATTTTTACTAAATTTTAACTACGTTAAAATACTTCTTATGATGTTTAAACTTAAAAGTAACATTTACTGGGACTCGAACCACTGTCTTCAGAGTCCGAAGACCAGCCATCTTAACCCCGTGGCTATTTCTCATCTTGTCATTTAAAATAAATGTTAACTACGTTATAATACTTTTTATTATTTTTAAACTTAAAATTAGACTTTATTGAGACTCGAACGACTGTCTTCAGAGTCCGAAGCCCATCCATCCAAAGCCAACACCTCTAAATAGCCTTGTCCCGTTAAACTTGCCATACGCTGAATTGAGGGTTAAGGGTGTAAAGTATTTTTAGTAACTCCCTAAGTACGAAACCAACGCCCGTTCAAAAAAATTTAAAAAAATAATAATGTGATATTTATATGTGTATATATATATATCTTTACACGCTAGCAGCCGTAATTTTGAAGAAAGTTGAACCTTTTTTATTATGTTATTTCTAGGCCCAATAGTTCGGACAAGTTTGTTAATGAGCAAAATTGGCCCAAGGGGGGGTCAGGTTGAAATTTTGAAAAATTTATATCTCGGCCCCTATGAAGTATAGAGGGGAAACTTTTTTTGAACAAATTGGAATACTCCCTATGGAGTACACCACAGTGACACCAATGATTCGGGGGTACGGGATGGAAATTCGACATTTTTGAAACCACGTCTTGTGGGGTATCATTGAAAAGCTCTTGATGAGTACTCTACAAATCAATAACCAGTTTCTCGATAGCTCTCATAAATGGCGAGACTTGAATGTTTGAAAAACAATAACAATTAATAATATATCTCAGCCTGAAAGCCTGCAGAAAGGAATGTGTGAGGACCGACTAAGGATAAAATTACCAATGTAATAGAGTTTGAAATATTAAAAATATTACTTACACACCTTTAGATCCATGGCATGGCAAAATAAAAAAAGAAATATAATATCAATTTAAAACATAATAAACAACTCTTTTTACTTAAAAAAAAATTCAGATTTATTTATATATCATATGGTGCAAGCATTGTACACTTTGATATTGCTTAAATCTACCTCAGCCTGCAGGCCTGCCTAAAGGAATTTTTTTTTTTTTGCTTGCAATTTTAAGAAATGACCCCCCACCCCCCCCAACAATAAGACTTTTTTACATGTCACAAAAGAAGAGCTTGGTGGATAAAAGTAGAGGTGCTTAAAATGTAAATTTATCAAGATTTTTTTTAGCATGTCTTAAAATACTTACTCATTTTGTTTTTCTTCTGCTTCTTCAGTGTGACTTTGTGGAAGGAATGGATATTGCATCTTATGGGTGCCTTATAGTCCGTAAAATACGGTACTATTAAACTGCTTCAGATAGCCACTTGCAAACAGAAATTCCTATGTGGATAAAATAGGAAATCTGTTGAGTCTTTGCCACATTTGATCATAGATTCATAGGCAACTCAAACTGTCCTCAGAGTGATCTCTGAATAGTCTACATTCCTCAGTCTTTGCTGTAATCAATAACTACTCGGGTGGCATAGAAATAGCAGAAAAGAATGCATGCTATAAGAAATGAAGGGGGGAAAAATCATGCTAAATCTTTAAGATTTTAAATAAAAATTGTGCTCATTTGTCGGTTTATGCATGGAAGGGGCATATTTCGTGCTTATTTAGACATTTCACACCAACAAATTTTGTAATATTTTGTGAATTCAGTTTACTTAATACTGGTACTTTATGAATGTACAAAGCTAAATAAGCTAATGAATGTTGTTTTGTAAAATTTCGTTCTCATCACTGTTACCAAAAAGTACAGTCCCTAGTGATGCCATGCTGACACTAGTAAGGCAATAAGTACAGTCCAACCTCTGTATAACAATATTTGTGGGACATAGCAGATTGTATTGTTATATTGAAGGGTTGTAATTTACCACTTATTGGAAAGTCTGCAAGCAGAAAACTGTATAATCTACAGGATAATTCATGCTACTTTTGTTACTCAACTTACTGACTTCCGTTCAATTGTAACCATAGCTACTTTACACCCGCACACTAAAGAAGTTAGTCTAGGGCAAGGCATTTAATGACCATACAAGTGAAAAAATGCATTTATGACCTAAAAATAGTAAAAAAATGACCTAATAATTTAAAAAAATGACCAATAAATTTTTCATTATTACTTATATTTAGTTTTTAAAGTAATGAATTTTTAAAAGCAATTTAACGGATAACAGTGCGTTGTATATGAATTGACAATATAAAACACTTATTTTATTACTAAAAAAAGTATTAAATTTATACTACCTGGACACCCTTAGCGAAAACAAAATTCTCTCTGAAATCGCATGCCCATCAAATTTCCCCTAGCAAATATGTATCATTTTAAAAGAAAGAAAGAAATAATTCTTTATTGCTACAAGATAAACTGCTATGGTGTTTACAATAAACCTGAATTAAAATTAAATCTCTTGAAAATGACGAAAAATGCAAAAACATGCAAAAACAAATTGCCCTTATTTAATCAATTGTTTAATTATACACATTTCTATATATTCAAGCTATCTTTTAACCTTCATATAAAAAAGATGCAAAATCATCAAATGCCTTGCCCTAGAAATTACTATTTAGACTGGTTTAACATCACGGATCATGGCACACTTTGAGCCTAGCCATATGTCAGCAATTTCAAATTCAAAGATGGTGAGAAGCGAGTAGAGAAAGACAAGCAAATTCAACACATAGCAAAACTAAAGCAGTTGCTCCTTATGGTGTTTTAATTGCACATTATGTACACGTTGAAGTAACAACCTAACTCACAGTATGTTTTTGCACATGCAAGGGATGATTTTAGCTTCAGTAATCCTATTTCCCACCCATTAGAGCATTTCTTTTCTAGAATTCCTAACAAATTTTAATTTTAATTTTATTTTATTTATTTATATTTATACAAAATATTTCTACAAAACAAAACCACCCGAATGAGCAAGCGCTCGTGCTCGGGCACAGTTCAGCCATTTACATTATAAAATACAAATTACAAATACATAAAGAAATTATAATATTAAATCAATACCTAAACAATAATAATAAAAAAGAAAGAACAGAATAGTAAAAAGAAAAAAAAGGAAAAGTAGTAAGAACAAAAATTGAAACCCTGAGTTATTACAAATAAAATCGTTCCTTAATTGTCTACTAAGTACAGAGTGAAGTAACTTTTGAACTATGAAATAAGATTTTTGATGAACTTATTGAATTTTTTGTTGTTCATATGTACTATTTCTGGATGTGACCTAATTATAGAGTCTTGGACCATAATAAATGCTATGTTTAGAGCCAGAAGAGGTGAAGTATTTTGGTTCTATTAAAGGCAATGTTTTATTTCTTCTAGTATTGTAGTTATGAGGATCCGATATATGTACGTTGCGGTATTTTTAAAAGTATTTTAAAAGTGTGAGCTTATAAATTTGTTGTACAGTCATCACATTAAATTCAGGAAATATCAATTCTGTTGGATATTCTATAGGCTTTTTTAAACAAATTTTTATAATTCTCTTCTGTATTAGAATCAAAAGAGTCAATACAGATGTGCCACTTCCTCCCCAGCCAATGATACCATATTGGAGGACAGATTGTATTAGAGCTAAGTAGACTGTCCTTAAGACTTCAGTCGGTAAATATTGTTTTAGACAGACGAATGTAACAGATGTCAGGCACCCAGGCTGTGAAGTTATATCATAACTGATAACAGGGGAGTCATGGAAATATGACAAAGTAATTCCTCCACACAGGCAACTTCCAAATATAGCTTCATCGTCATGGCGAGTTACATTTAACATTAAGATAGGAAATTTGTTGGGACCGAACAAAAATATTGCTATATGTGGGTTTATTGTTATATCAATCTTCGTTATACAGAGGTTTGACTGTATTGAAATTTGCTTAAATTTTCCTGTAACTGTACATTAAGCAACAAAGCATTTGATTTTTCAATTCTGTTCTGGACTTTTAACGTGAATTCTATTATACACAAACATTTGAAAGACGTTTAAGTATGGGCATGCAATGTTTAGTTTCTCATTGTGTCAGTTTACAGAACGTACACATCTGTCATGCGAGTTACATATCATTTTAACTGGCATGTGAAGATGTTTCTGGTACTGCCTTTCTACTCTACAATTTTCTGCACCCTGTATAAACTACTCAAAAATAACCAATCATTAATAACAAAATCTAATGATTTTACACTATGGGAAAAGAATCTACACATTGATAAATCGTTTCTCTATTGGATTCAAAACAATCGCCAATAAACAGCAGTGATATGAAGTTTATACATACATACACATATATATACAGTCAAATGTCGTTATAACAAATTTCTGGGGACTTTGTACTAAAAGTTTGTTAAATCGGTTATTTAATGTTTTATAATTAATTTATTGAACACACTTTCATAATCACTGGTTTCAGAATCATTTTCTCTCGCGCAACCCTTATTTTGCATTATACTGTTAAAAATGATCTCTTCAGTGACTGGCTCTTCTAAAATCACTACACTGTCTATTAACTATGTGGTGTGATGTCTGTGGGGATGCACTGTCCTCACATATCTTTCTCCACAGTTGTGGATCCAACTCTATGGCTTCTTCTTCTTCTTCTGTTTATTCTTCAATCATGGATAGAATTGCACATTTCCACTAGCAATCTTTATCGATACTGAAGGCAAAGATCTCATATCAATGTGAACATTACCATGGCTTCTAAAACTTGATAT
The DNA here is from genome assembly GCA_964059195.1 of Ectobius pallidus. Lineage (NCBI taxonomy): Eukaryota > Metazoa > Arthropoda > Insecta > Blattodea > Ectobiidae > Ectobius > Ectobius pallidus. The sequence goes on along the minus strand of CAXKWD010000007.1, from coordinate 161,498,128 downwards.
GTTTGTATTTCCATCAACTGCTAATCTTGCATGGATTTTCTGAATCAGTCATGATGTGTAACATACTTTCCACTCTACAATTTACAAAGAGGCCAAGAAATTGCAGGATGGAAGTACAGTTTGGCAGTAATGTAAGAACTGTAACAAATGCCACGTGTCTTGGGACATTCTAGTTGTCTGGGGTTCGCCGTAGCAGAGTGGTTGAGGCACTGAGCTACAAACCAGGTTGCGGGTTCGATCCCCGATGAGGTCGTTGAATCCTTCTAGTGGCACTATGGCCCTGGGGTGACTCAGCCTCTAACAGAAATGAGTACCAGGAGCAATAATTCTGGGGGTAAAGGCGGCCGATGCGTAAGGCTGACAACCTTACCATCTTCACATGCTGAATGTCAAAAATCTCGGATCCTCAACCTCTGGATTTTCATGGCCTATATAGGGAACCTTTACCTCAACCTCTGGATTTTCATGGCCTATATAGGGAACCTTTACTTTACTTAGTACAGTTGTCTATTAAGAGCAGGATTTTTCGTTTAGTGCAAGAAGCCAAAAATGAAGAATTTCACCAGTCATCCATCATCTATGGTTATTGTAGTACTCACAGGACTGTGACTACTCCTTTGGAGCATCTCAAGACATCCATATTAGCCAATAATCAGGGGAGCTGGTAGAATTAACACAGAGCATGGCTGTTATCCTTTCTTTTGACTTTCTACTTCTGCTGATACAATTCTTGCCTTTCAGTACTGACATGGATTGGACACCACTTTATAATTGGCAGCTCCGTCCATTCACAGAGCGATAAAAAATCCCATACTGCTCTCTAAACCGATGTAACCATCCTGCGCTGCCTTTGAAGTCAGTTAGGTTGAATGCTGATGCAAAAGATGTAGCTTGAGCACACAGCAGTCTATCGATTTTGACTTTCTTCTTGTGCACAGACAGAAATCATATGTAAACTGCTTTGTCAATTTGTTGATAATCTGCAGCTCTTTATTCTTGTTGTTGTGCATCGATAGAATCTGACTCAACACTTTCCTCAATTTTCTTTCAGTCCTTAAAGAATGTTGAAAGTGTAGATGCACTCATTTGAGTATTTCTTTGCTACATCCAATTTCATTACACCTCTATCAACTTCTAAGATTTTAACATTTTCCTTTAGAGAAAACTGCTTTCTTTTACCATTCACTACACCGTTGGTTTACATTATTTAATTAGAGAATAATAAGCAGACGAAAGTTTACCATTTAACATTACCTTCTAAATAGCCTGAGGGACTTTGGAACACAATTAGAGATAGATATATAAGCTTTCATGAACCGCAGATTATTGTCTCTGTTGGACATTACATGAGAATATTATAGGAGAAAAATTCCTCCGACACTGGGACTTGAACCCAGGACCTTTGGCTATTCGCACCAATGCTCTACCAACTGAGCTAAGCCGGAGTCCAATTCACAGCGCCGGAAGGAACCTCTCTCCTATGACTGATTGCCCTAAAGGTCTACCTCACAGACAGACAAGTTATGTCATATGCAGTACTGTGAGGCACACTAATTAGTGATTTTTGTGACCGGGCTCCCACTGTTATTGTACAGTTGACATTCAAGATAGATATATAAGCTTTCATGAACCACAGATTATTGTCTCTGTTGGACATTACATGAGAATATTATAGGAGAAAAATTCCTCCGGCTTAGCTCAGTTGGTAGAGCATTGGCGCGAATAGCCAAAGGTCCTGGGTTCAAGTCCCAGTGTCGGAGGAATTTTTCTCCTATAATATTCTCATGTAATGTCCAACAGAGACAATAATCTGTGGTTCATGAAAGCTTATATATCTATCTTGAATGTCAACTGTACAATAACAGTGGGAGCCCGGTCACAAAAATCACTAATTAGTGTGCCTCAGAGTACTGCATATGACATAACTTGTCTGTCTGTGAGGTAGACCATTAGGGCAATCAGTCATAGGAGAGAGGTTCCTTCCGGCGCTGTGAATTGGACTCCGGCTTAGCTCAGTTGGGTAGAGCATTGGCGCGAATAGCCAAAGGTCCTGGGTTCAAGTCCCAGTGTCGCAGGAATTTTTCTCCTATAATATTCTCACAATTAGAGATGTTTTATGACAAACTCTGAGGTAAAACATTGTATTGTCAGGATAAACAAACCACACTCTGAATCAGGAAACGATGCTGTAACTGTTCAGAGTGTGAAAACATTTCTTGTACCGATGTTTGTACAACTGAAAATATTTAACATAGATGCTTATGGAGATACAGAAGGGGACATCAGTCCGTCGCCGTGGGTGAGTCGGTAGCGCTCCTGCCTTCCACTCCGACGGCCCGGGTTCGATTCCCGGCCGGGGATTTTTCAGTAGTGAAAAATCCCTTTCCCGGGTTCAGGACTGGGTAGGTGAATTCTTAGGTTAAGATAATGCACATTGTGCGCGATTCCTTAATTATAGAAGGGGACATCAGTTACTTTCTAGATGTACATTTACCTAGCTTCATAAATCAGTTACTTTCGTTCAACTGAATATTCGTTACAGTGGCATTCGTTAAAACGACATCTGACTTGTGTGTATATATATATATATGGTATGATTTATTCTCATTCTTTTAAAAGACCCTCGGTTACAATATATATAAATTTAGTTATTGCTTTATTTACACATATTAAATTCACACATTATACTTCATAAAAATAAATCTTCATTTACATAAATGGATTCATATTACATTCACATACATATACCTAGTTAACAATTATTAAATACAGTCAAACGATCATATAACGAACACTAATTTAACAATAAACCTGCATTAAGCGATATTTTTTCTAAGGTCCAGGCAAATTTTCTACCTTAATAATGTTACTTGTCTCTCATTATAGCAATTAACATATTTCATGAACACCCTTTTATATTGATACATATTTTGAAGTGAAATTGCTATTCTAGACCAGGTGTTCTCAAAGTGTGGTCCGTGGGAGATTTTTGAACATCGAATATCAAAGTAGATTTAAGGCTGAAACTTACAGAAATAAAAACCAATATTTCAGAGACTATCAAAAGCAAGCCCCCCCCCCCAAAAAAAAACACCATCCTTCTCACTGAAAATATTGGTATTTTACTATATAACTGTACCATTGGTAATTTTTTATAATAATACTAAGAGTCCTATCGTTTTGCAATTGAATTCAATGTTAGAAATTCAAAAAAAGTATCAAAACAAACAGACTGCTTTCTTTTCCTATCCTATAGCTTTTTCATTTTGAATTAAATATATTTCAAATGGTTATTACTACAAAATTAGTAAAAATAGTAAAGGGTCATTTTTAGGGGTCCGCAATGACAACATTAACCCTTAACTGTGCTTGTGGGGTCTGTGAAACACCTCCACTCTTTTGTTTTGTAATATTTCACGAGTTAAACAAGAGGTGTCGTTGAGGCTTTTTGTAATCTTAGAATATATTGTTATTTGACCCTTGGTGGAAGTGGTGTGCATTATTGGTGCCCCAAAGTGAAATATCACAGTTTTTAACCGTTTGGACCCCATGAGCATGTTGTATTTGTCTACAGAGAGATAGAAAAACTAAAAATTGGTGTGAAAATGGGTGTTATTTCTATTTCTAGCCTATTTGCCCATTTTAGATGTGAAAATTGTTAACAACCTTTTTTAACCATTAGTAATTCTGTATTTTTTCATAATATTATGGTTTATAAATAATATTTGTTTTGTTTTACCTGATTATTATTTTTTTTATTTGGGATACATAAGACCCCCCATCAGCATATTAGTGCAACCTGAAAACACCAGCATAGTTAAGGGGTCCTCGAATAAAGGAAGTTTGAGAACCCCTGTTCTAGACTAGCAACTTAGCCCTGCAGGCCTTAGCAGATTAGTGTCCCTCCCAGCTGGTGCGAACCTTTAAGCCACCTTTAGAAATTCCAGAAGAGAAATTTTATTCTCAGTAGAGGGTGGAGTACAAGGCCACTTTCCTCTCTCATTTTACTCTCTTTCCATTCCTCAGGCATGTCAGAGTTAAATTTTGAAAAAAGCTGAACTTGCGCGTGGCGAAATTTCTCACACGACACTGAACCTTGACACGCGGCAAAATTTTGTACCCTGAACCTTACAGATACAAAAAGCCTAAATATATTTATTTATTTATTTATTAGTTGCGGTACATTACATTGTTGAATTATGGCAGTGACCGTTGGTCGTTTAGCCATAATTCGATCAATTACATGGTTACTCAATTACAAACAGGGTATATACAATTTCTTCTTCGCTATTTGTCTATGATGACATTTGTTTTTTGTGTCTTTTTTCTTTTACTTTCCATAAGTAAAAACCTAGCTTTCTTAGGGCCTGTACATTTGTAGTTTTTGATAGTTTGGCCAGCACAACTTCATTGCTAAACTGCAACCATTCCATTTTCATTGAATGCCTATCACTCCATTTCGTCTCTCTGCATGTTAAAAGTATATGCTTAAGATCTTCATTTTCTCCACAAAATGGGCATTTATCTTTTTCTGCTCTACCTCTTAGTCCTTTTAGTTTCCAAATCCCTAGTTTAAACCATGCTATACCTGCTCTGATTTTTCTATCATTAATAGAAATGTATAATTCCTGACCCCAAACAGTTTTGATCTCCTTATAATATAGCAGTGAAGGTTTCTCACTCATGCAGCTAAACATATATTGTTTTTCTATGTCATTGCATCTTTGCCTTATTGTACTTGTTATCCTATTTCCATTTGTTACATTCACTTCCCACAAATAACCTAAGCCAATTTTCTCTAGTTCTTGTTTCAATATAGAAGCCCAATTTACTTTATTTAAATTAGTTTCCATATATCTATAACAGACTTTAAGTATTTCATTCTCCTCCATTTTTAAGATTCTGAGCCAATATTTAACAATCCTCCTCTACTACTACATTTACCTAGTTCTACCATTGCTACCTTCTTTGGTGTTGAGTTGGCAAGTGCTAAAATTAGTTTGCAGTATTTATCTATTATAGTATCTATTTGCTCCCAACTGTTTTTATAAAGCCCCCAGATCTCAACCCCATAAAAGATTCTTGATTCTACCAAGGAGCTGAAAATAGTATTTAGCGTTTTCACTTGCATAGTTGGTGTTTTAGTAAGACACATGTTTATTGCTGACATTGCTTGCTTACCATGCACGAAAGCTTTCTGTCTTTGTTTATTCCACTTTCCTCTCGAGTCTATAGTAAACACAAATCAACTCTGAACATACGATAAGCCAATAGAATGATACGCAACTTGCACTGTTGCAAGTTCACGACTCGCGCGAGTCTGAACGTTCTCTGTCTAACAAAGAGAGAGAGAGAGAGAACACGCGTGCTTTCCCACTGCTACTCTGCATCAAACATTCACACATTATTTTAACGTATTTCGTTTTTGAAAAATCGCGAACAAAAGTAGTTTGAAATTTTGAAACTTATTACACGTAAGATAAAACATGAATAATCTTAAAAGAAAGTGAAGAAAGGCTTACCTTATTGAGCTGTATAAATAGGCCTAGAAAGCAGGGTTGTTATGAAAAAAGCCGGCCTGATTTTAACCGGCCGGTTTTAACCGGTTTTATCCACTTGAAAAAAGCCAGGCAATTTTATCCGGATAAAATCAAATTGAATAAAAATAATGGAAGTTTCTTTCATGTGTTTATTTCCAAACATCATAAATTTAAGTTACAAGCTCAGAACCTGTAGTAGGCCTACTTAGGACTACTGAGTGCAAATGCAGAGCTACCAGTTTTATCCACTTGAAAAAAGCCAGGCCGGATAAAATCAAATTGAATAAAAGTAATTAAAGTTTCTTTCATGTTTTTATTTCCAAACATCACAAATTTAAAAGTTACAAGCTCAGAACCTGTAGTAGGCCTACTTAGGACTACTGAGTGCAAATGAAGAGCTACCAGTTTTATCCACCTGAAAAAAGCCAGGCCGGATAAAATCAAATTGAATAAAAATAATTCAAGTTTCTTTCATGTTTATATTTCCAAACATCACAAATTTAAAAGTTACAAGCTCAGAACCTGTAGTAGGCCTACTTAGGCCGACTGAGTGCAAATGAAGGGCTACCAGTTTTATCCACTTGAAAAAAGCCAGGCCGGATAAAATCAAATTGAATAAAAATAATTGAAGTTTCTTACATGCTTTTATTTCCAAACATCACAAATTTAAAAGTTTCAAGCTCAGAACCTGTAGTAGGCCTACTTAGGCCTACTGAGTGCAAATGCAGAGCTACCAGTCTTATCCACTTGAAAAATGCCAGGCATTTTATCTGGATAAAATCAAATTGAGTAAAAATAATTGAAGTTTCTTTCATGTTCTTATTTCCAAACATCACAAATTTAAAAGATACAAGCTCAGAACCTGTAGTAGGCCTACTTAGGCCTACTGAGTGCAAATGCAGAGCTACCAGTTTTATCCACTTGAAAAAAGCCAGGCATTTTATCCGGCTAAAATCAAATTGAATAAAAACAATTGAAGTTCCTTTCATGTTTAAATTTCCAAAGATCACAAATTTAAAAGTTACAAGCTCAGAACCTGTAGTAGGCCTCAGTTTTATCCACTTGAAAAAAGCCAGACATTTTATCCGGCTAAAATCAAATTAAATAAAAATAATTGAAGTTCCTTTCTTGTTTTTATTTCCAAACATCACAAATTTAAAAGTTACAAGCTCAGAACCTGTAGTAGGCCTACTTAGGCCTACTGAGTGCAAATGCAGAGCTACCAGTTTTATCCATTTGAAAAAAGCCAGGCATTTTATCTGGCTAAAATCAAATTGAATAAAAACAATTGAAGTTCCTTTCATGTTTAAATTTCCAAAGATCACAAATTTAAAAGTTACAAGCTCAGAACCTGTAGTAGGCCTCAGTTTTATCCACTTGAAAAAAGCCAGACATTTTATCCGGCTAAAATCAAATTGAATAAAAATAATTGAAGTTCCTTTCTTGTTTTTATTTCCAAACATCACAAATTTAAAAGATACAAGCTCAGAAACCTAAAATTGTATTTAGTGTAATTTAATACAGTGAGTCTCATGCAAGAGTTGGCCAATGACACGGGTTTCTGCGTCGCGGCGGGCACAGCAAATAAAGCCGCGATCGGTGTAATGATTCAGGTTCTCACATTTACAGTTAAAATTACTATGAAAATAACCACGTACCTCATTACAAGAGATATTAAAAATGTTCTGCTCTTGCATCCACACAATACTGGCACCATTTTAGGAAATTTTCTTTTACGCGCATTAAGTTCAGCTTCCGAAATAGAGTTAATTTTTCTTGTTGAAGTTTCCCCATAAATAATAGTCACATGCTGTTAGAAGAACTTAAAAACAATATCACAAGAGAAATTAACTCTGTCTCGGAAGCTGAAATTATGCGTGTGAAAGAAAATTTCCTGAAAAGGTGCCAGTATTGTGTGGATGCAAGAGAAGAACATTTCCAGCAGCTCTTGTGATGAGGTATGTGGTTATTTTCATTGTAATTTTAACTGTAAATATGAGAACCTGAATCATTACACCAATCACGGCTTTATTTGCGTAGATATTTCACCCGATCGCTCGGGAGTTGGAGCTGTGCCCGCCGCTTCGCAGAATCCCACGTCATTGGCCAACTCTTGCGTGGGACTCACTGTACCACTTCACTGTGTAATTCCCAGCAATAGTTAATTACCGTATTTACTCCAATATACCCTCGAATTTAATGCGCACCCTGATTTTGAAACTCAAAATCATAGAAAAAGAGTTTGTTAGCGAATGTAATGCGCATCAATAGGATATTTTATTTGGAATTTTGTCTTAGTATTTATAGAATAAGGTCCGCCGGCGTGGTCTTGTGGTTAGCGTCGCTGACTACAGATCCGTCGGCCCGGGTTCGATTCCCGGTACCTCCTTGGATTTTTCTGAGGTAGGGAGGTCTGGTAGGGGTGCACTCAGCCTCGTGATTCCAAATTGAGGAGCTACTTGATAGAGAAGTAGCGGCTCCGGTCAAGAACACCACCATTAACGGCCGTGGGTGTCGGCATGCTGACCACATGCCCCCCAATCCTGCCATCTGCCTACGGGAGATGACGCAGCGGTCGGGTGGTAGGCCAAGTCCCTTCAGGGATGTAGCGCCACGGAGTTTAGTTTTAGTTTATTTATAGAATAATGAACCAACACATAAACATTTACAGTTAACTGCCAGTTTTAGGCCTACAAGTAGACCTATAGGCATGGCTCATCAATATTCACTAATGTGTTCATCACTGGAATCCTCGGAGGTGCTTATTTTTATTGCTAAATGGACAAACAAAATGTTAAATGCATGTTTCACAATAAAAGCTGATACCACTCTTAAATGAGTTTAAAATCGACAATGCACAATATTCCACATTTGCACTATAGAACTGACAAAAACTATTTTTTCATGATGTTTCAGAAATTAAATTTCATATGGTGTAGGGTAACGATAAAATGAACGAAGTCAAGAATTATAGCAGTGCCTTGTTATGTAGATCAATATTACCTCCGACCTACGAAATGGATTTGTACTAGAATTTAACGCGCACCTCAGTATTGAAATCTACAAATGGACAAAAATAGGGCACGTTATATTCAAGTAAATATGGTAAATTCACCATTCATCATAAGACTCTTGCATATTTGCTTTATTCTGCCTGTTGATGTATACAAGCTTCTGGGCTTTTTCATTGCCTAGTCTGTTTCTCAATTTTGTTTGTATTAACCCAAATGAAGAAAATACTCTTTCGATTGATGCAGAACTGGCTGGCATACGATATAAAGATTCTATGGCTTGACAAAATTCCAGCGATAGGTGATTACGCTTCAGATTTGTGTAATTGATGGAGAAATAAGTATAAAAAATCCCTTTAGGTAGGCCTACAGGGCACAGTAGGGTTGCCACCTTTTGGTAAGGCTAAGGAGGGACACTTATCGAATATATGCAGATCGCCGATTTTCATACCTAAATTTGTACACGGAACAATTTATTAATAACTGAAAGACGGATTATATTACAAAGCCAAAACTGAATAGGCTATGTAACAGTAACACTAACATTAGAAAAGAAAAGGTTAGCAAAATCATTTAAAAAAAAGCCTGGGCAAATTCATGACTTGAAGCTGTATTTCTTGTTTGATTTGGCAGCTTCTAATAGTTGTTTGTTCTGTTTCACCCTCACTAAATAATCTTTGCAGGTATCTGTAACATTTGTAGAAATGATTTCACTCTTTTTGAGGTCAGCTGAGCACCTGTTTCTGGATTCTGTCCATTTTAGATTCAAGAGAGAGAAAACTCTTTCCACAAAGGCATTGCTACCAGGAATGCTCAGAACAAAGCATTTGAGACTGGGAATGTGTTCTTTACTTTAGTAGCATTTATTATATCTGAACTAAAGAGAATTCCTCATATAGGCCTAACTCATCCAAATTAACATCAGATTCTACATTATGTGCCTTCACAGAGTCTTTGAGATGTTTGAAAGATTCAAGTTCTTCAGTGTGCCATAAAGATTGTTTTCTGTGAAGTCAAATACTTTCTCTAAGGAACTTAAAGCTTTGCTCAAAAATTAAAAAAAACAATGTACACTCATAGACATGTTCCGAAAAAATTATGAACATTGGCAATCTAGACTCTGACTAGATAATGGCTTACCACTAAGTTTAGGAATAACAGGAGAAATACAGTGTGTCCGGCTTAAACGTATAACATTTCATTATTTTATTACTTGAGAAGTATTGTTGATATTTACACCCGGTTTGCTTCTACGGGTAGAGTAACTCAAAATGTTTTTTTAATAACCTAATAAACTTCGATATGAGCATCATTAGTGGCGCGGCAGACGTCCAATCTGTATTCCACCTCTCTCCATGTGTTTTGCAGCATTGCATTTGCGACAGCCGCAACAATGCGATAGCACAGATCTGGAAGATCACGAACTGGTGTCTGGTAAACTTGATTCTTGACGAGCCCCCACAGAAAAAAAATCGAGTGGCGTAATGTTTGGGCTTCTCCGTCGCTGCTTGTCTTCAGGATTGATTTGGTGACGAAGTTGAAGTTTGTACGCCCGTAGGCGCAACCTTTCATGGACGACATCGTGTACTGTCGAACGAGGTAAAATTACCTCCCTACTTGCTCGTCGGATGGGTTTACGAGGGCCCCTCTGAAAAGACGTATGGATTAATTCGTAACAGACACTGGAACAGCGCGCTTGGTGTGGTGACCCGACTTTGAAATCAAACTCTCAGTTTCACGAAGCCATCTGTCACATTTCATGATTGTTACGTACGTTGGAACATCGTCAGTTGGTCCCAGTTGATATTAACGCCAAAATCGACGTTGTAGGCCTACCTAAGTAACAGATTTCAACTCCGCGAGAACAAGCACACAGAATGCCTTTTGCTGTGGAGTCCACATGGCTATTGACGCTAATTGGCTATTTCCACGTTCTGCGCATGCGCGCATTTGATGTACGCTCCTGCCATGCAAACACAAGAAACATTTTGAGTTACCTAACCCGTAGAAGCAAACCGGGTGTAAATATCAACAATACTTCTCAAGTAATAAAATAATGAAATGTTATACGTTTAAGCCGGACACACTGTATTTAATTAGTTCTTACTCAACGTACGACACATAAAACACACAGAGAACGTGGATTCAAATTACAACTGATAACACTACACACGTCTTGCTGTGCTATATTTCCAGAAGGAACTGTACTTGGCAAATCAGTGCCATCATATGATCTGTTTTCGGTACTTCCCCGTCGGATCACCAGTTAATGGCTCGCACGCTGGTTGTACAGATCACTGACATACCCCAAGAATGCCCGCGCGACTTATACAAATAAATTACAAAGAATAACATCATGGGCGGTGATTTCAATGCTGCCAACACGATACATTTTAGCGATGGAACGACATCGATATCTTGACCATGAGACGAAATTCACAAAAGACGCCACCAAGAATTGCTGTCTCATATTTTGTTTTGGAATAATTTGGCGTCCCGCAATATAATGCGTCCCTCTTAGGCATAATTCGGGACGCTGAAAATGTCTTTAAAATGCGGGATGTCCCGCCTAATTCGGGACAGGTGGCAACCCTAGGGCACAGGCTGAGGTAGATTTCATAGTGCTTTTTATGAATTTATTGGGGTAAGTGTAGAATAAAAACTGAAATATTTTTTTTATAAAAAGAGAGTTGTTATTTATTTAGTATTAATTGATATCTTTTATTATTTCATTTTTAATTTGGCCAAGGATTATTGTTCTAAAGATATTTAACTATTATTTTTAATATTTCAAACTTTATTTCATTAGTAATTTTAGCCTCAGTTGGTCCTCATGAATTCATTTCGGCATGCCTCTTTGCTGAGGTATATTTTAAAGTGTTTTTGACTTTCAAAAATTCAAATCTCTCCTTATATGAGCGCTATTGAGAAACTCGTTGTTGATTTAGAGATTACTCATCAAGAGCTTTTCAACGATACCCCACAAACATGGTTTTAAAAATTTTTAATTTCCACCCTCACCCCCACAACCACTGAATCATTGGTGTCTAATTTATGCATACTAAGTTTCCCTCTAAACACCATAGGGCCCTAAATATAATTTTTTCAAAATTTCAACCCGCTCCCACCTCCCCCAACCAGGAAAAATTGATTTTAGCCGGCTAAAATTGAAAAAAACCGCTGGTCAGGTCTTTTTCAATTTTAGCCGGCATTTTTACAACCCTGCTAGAAAGGGACAAATAAAACTTCTTCGTCTTCTTCTTCTTCACCACTCGTGTCACTATCTGTTTCACTGTCCCTAAGATTTATAATTATACTTTCAGCAGTGTCATCCCTGTGTATTACTTCGTAGCCCATTTCTAACGCTATCTGATCCAGTTCATATTTTTTTTCGTAAGGGGCAACACGGGCTAGGAATTCTGATATAGTTTCTGCGGGACTGTATGTTATGTTGTGTTCTTGAAGCCATTCCTGAATCTCTCTCTCTTACGTGAATTTGTTGTGGGCAGCCTAGACTGATAGCTGGCGTTATCCATAATTATTATCGAACTCGCGTCCAGATGATTTAGAAATATGTTCGTGAACCATTCTTTGAACCTGTCCGAAGTCATTTCTGTATGATAATCGGTGTTTTTACTTTTAGGATTGGAGCGAAATACCCATTTACTTTCTGGTATAAACCCTGTTTTAGCTGAGCCTGCAAGGCATATTATAAGCCTGCCATAGGCGTAACCAAGCCGACCATATTGGGGGGGGTTATAACATCCGCGGGGTCTGGGGGGTATTCCATACCCCCAGGGAGAGGGGGGTCCGGGGGTCCTCCCCCGGAAAATTTAAAAAGTTAAGATGCACAATAACGAGTTTTAAGCCTCCGGGGGTCCTCCCCCGGAAAATTAAAAAAATTAAGACTCACAATAACGAGTTTTAAGCTTCCCACGCTTAGTACTTGTATTAAGTAATTTATAAGCAGACTTAAAAAAATTATACAATTTTCCTTTTTTTAATCAATGGGGGGGTTCAAACCCCCCCCCCCTCGATACACCTCTGAAGCCTGCTACCTTTTCCTATTGGTACTATAAGGCCGCCTCTTCCAGTCGGATCTTGCCATATGTCCCTCCTGGAGTGATTTTGGTTGACCCATGTTTCATCAAGATAAAATATGGGCCTCGTATCTCCCATCCCCCTAAGATTGTGAATTGTACGCAGAAATTTTTGTCTGGCTGCAACAATGTCCCCCCTTTCCAGTAGAAATTTCCGGCCATCATTGGTTCTCCTGTATTTAATTTCTAGGGATTTCAAAATCATATACATGGAGGATACAGAACCTTTATATTTTATTTTCTTTCGCATTAAAGCAACTAATTTTTTAGCTGTGGGATATTCCCCCGTATCGTACAATTCAAATATTGTCCGGCGTAAAGTACATTTTTGAAAACCGTCAAGATTTGCTTTGCGCTTTTTAACTGTGCGATGGTTTCCAGGAGATCTAAAACTGAGCCCACCCCCTACTTCAGTCGATTGTTTTCCCTCCTTAATTATATTAGTCACAGATTGTTCACTAATTTGGCAAGCTTTAGCAGTTAATTCCGGTCATGAAAACCACCATTAACGGCCGTGGGTGTCGGCATGCTAACCACATGCCCCCAATCCTGCCATCTACCTGTGGTAGATCACGCAGCGGTCGGGTGGGAGGCCAAGTCCCTTCAGGGATGTAGCGCCACGGAGTTTAGTTTTTTTAGCAGTCAATTCCTTACAAAATTCGTATTATTATGCACTTCGTCGTCCGAAATAGCCTTTAAAAATAGCTCTCGCCTGCTTACGCAAAACTTTGTGGGTATAAATTGTTTCACCACTCGTACTAGGCTTGCTAAGGCGACATTACGGACACTGAATTCTCACAAAAGAACACACACGAAAACGCTCTTGAAAGCTAACACATATAAACTGAAACTGAGTCTGTGTTTTATCTGTGGCTGGGTGGAAGTATCTTATTGTGGAAGTGAGAGAGGTCTTGTTGTTGTTTATGTTAACAGATAGACAGAAACTTAATGTAATCCATCCGTGGTGTTATTATTTTAGGGTAGAAATAAGAACTGACCTCTTTGATGTTTGTATTAACATTTGCAGGATAAGGGCTATCTTCCGAACGGAGCGTCCTACAGACATGATGTTTGGACAGTCGGCTTCCAAAAAAATACAGCTTTCTAATGGTGATATCAGGAAATACCTATATGTAATAGATTTTGAGCGCGCAAAGAAATAAGTGAAGTACATCTTTTTAGCGAGGCAGCACGTTTCGTTAACTGTACAACACCGCAGCAACCTCATTCGCTTGTCACTTCGTCACGTGACTCTGCCTGCCCCGCCTCAGGTTCAGAGTTGTTCTGCGTTTACTCTAATATTACACCTAAGTAGCTGATTTCATTTACACATTCTAAGGTTACTCCGTTCAACTGCCATTTTTCTTGTTTTTTTAGCCTATTACCATTCTTAAATACCACAATCTTCGTTTTCTTAACATTCACTCTAAGATGCCATTCATTACAATACTCTTCGATGGCGTTTAATGATTTCTGTAACCCAGTTACTGTAATTGCACTACATATCAAATCATCTGCATAGAGCAAACCATGTATGTTTAGTATTAATAAACTTCATCTTATATATATGAGGGTAATTTATAAATAGGAGATATAAGACAATTTTTTTTTTTAGCTAAAAAAATTGTCTTATATCTCCTATTCATGTATGTTTACATTGTTTATTACTGGCATATGTGTGTTAGCTCTACAAATGTATTTAATAATATCATCTATAAATAGATTGAATAAGTGACTACTGATGGGACAGCCTTGACGAACTCCCATGTACTGGTTAAAGGCTTTTGTCACTCTGTCTATATCATACCTTACACAAGCAGTTGTGTTACTGTACACCTCACGCAAATTTCTAATCATATTTCTGCTCATACCTTTCTCAGCTAATTTATAAAACAACGCCTCCCTGTTCACTGTGTCAAAGGCTTTTTCCAGATCTATAAATGCACAGTACAACCTGCCTCTTTTGACACTTAGATATTTATTAACTAATGTGGATAGTAAATGTTGTCAGTTGTCCTACAGTTTTTCCTGAAGCCTTTTTGAAAGTATTTTGTATCTATCTATCCATATGTTTATACGCTCAGCTATAATTCCAAAATAAATCTTTCCTAGTACTGGAGCCTAAATACATACATATATGGATCTTTTTATTCATATGTTTATACGCTCAGCTATAATTCCAAAATAAATCTTTCCTAGTACTGGAGCCTAAATACATACATATATGGATCTTTTTATTCATACACTATTTAAACAAATCAAGTAGCTTTATATTTTGAAAATAAAATAGCATACCACTTAGTTAATGCCTTTTTTACCATTTGCTCCAACTTCCTTTTTCTCTGATGCTGCAGCAGTGCTCGCTTCTCTGCATTTGCTTTAATATTTTTCACAGCTTCCTTGCTGCAAGGTTCAGATGTTCCAGCATTAAAATCACTTTTTTTGCTTCAAGATCTTTTCTTTTAACTTTTTTTTTTCTCTCTCATGCATATTGCATATATATATATATTTTTTTTAATTTCAAGGACCCCCCCCCCCCTAAAAATGTTATTGCAGTTTTGGAATAATATCGGTAACTCTGAAATCGGACCTCAAAAAAGCGGATTTCCGCTAGGTGATGTAAAACAGTTAACTGATCTTTCAAGTTATTTTTCAGTGGTCGGGCAAAAAATAGATATGGCCTCCACTCAATGAAAATCAGTAAGTCTCGAAAAGAAGACTTCACAATCTACGTTGGCTATATTTCTTAAAAAAAAAGAGAAACCTAGGGAAGTACAGTTACAGAACATGCTAAATAAATTATTCCGTTAGGCTACGATTCAACAACAATTTCAGTTCATGCATCGTAGAAAATGTGTTAAATAAAATGCATGGGAAAGTGATGCTCATTTTATATATATACCGTATTTATCCGAATATAAGCCGCCCCTGCCTTTTTAACAGTAAAGTAAAGGAAAAATAATTAAATTAACCCCAAAGTGAAAAATTAAATTGCCTCATTTTCATAATGTTAAAGTAACACATTTCTTAGCCAAAATAGGCCTGAAATAAAAAAAAGAAAGTATCAGCTGACTTAAGTTATGATATTCTAATTTTATTTAATATAATTAAATAAAACTTACGAAAAATAAAACAGAAATCAGTACTTGACACTTCATATGACTATCAGTGTTGAATTTCGCGCGATTCTTCTATTTTTCTTAACTGCACTCAGTTACCATCAGTTCAAAATTGCCTTTATTCACATTCCCATATGTTACAGCATTTTTTTACTCTGAGCATTTTATAATACATGCATATTCTGTAATACCGCTATAAAAATGACAAAAATACGCAAAACATCAATTTTTATGCATTTTTACGATGCTTCGATTAAATCGATATATTTTCGATGTTAAATCGATTAATATATCGATAGTCGTGGAGATTCGAGATAATCGACGGTGCTTGGAGGTGGGAAACCAGCTACGATAGATCAACCGGCTATATTGTGCTCATTTTTACCATTATTGCCTAAAAACACTCGTACGCGATTTTAAGCCGCAGGCATATTTTGTTGGGGTTAATCTAGGAAAAAAAGTGTGGCTTATATTCAGATAAATACGGTATATATATATATATATATTTTTGCATATTTTATTCTTTTTGACAGTGGTTTTACAGAATATTCCTGTTCTACGAACTGCTCAGATGCAAAGAAATGGAGATAATGGGAATTTTAAACTGATGGTATTTGAAAGTGCAGTTGTGAGAAGTAGCACGAAATTCAACAGTAAGAGTCATATGAATTGAAAAGTATTGATTTGTTTTCTTTTCCAACAGTTTCATTTAATGTTTGATAAAATAAAACGGGAATTTCCTAATTTACATCATTTGATACTTTTTCTTATTTTGGGCATGTTTCAGCTAGGAAATGTGTTACTTTAATGTTATGAAAATGAAGCAGTTTATTATTTCACTCTGAGGTTAATTTATTTTTTCCTTTACTTAAGTGTTAAAAAAGCAGGTGCAGCTTAAATTCAGGGATGGCTTATATTTGGGTAAATACGGTAATTCTTTTAAGAACTGGGATCATGTTCATTTTTAGCATAGGGTGTCCATATAATGTTTCTATAAAAACGGGACATTTTAATTCTTTTTAAACCTGGGACAGTTAAAGAAAAAAGGGGACAAAAATTTAATTCATAAAATTTAGGGAATATTTACAATTTACCTATGTCTTATGCATGCAAATTATCACAAACAATTTCTTAAATTTCTACTGCAGAATGGGGTAGATAATTTATTCCACAGAAATAGATGCCTCAATGTGACTGTACATATCACTTTTATGTATTCTGTCAAGAATTGCGTTTTTTATTACAATTTATCATAAAAGTGAGCACATATCACTCCATTAAAGTATATTTTGACAATGAGCAAGACCATCACTGTTTAACTTTTATTATTGTAGAGTGAAACACACTGGCCAATCACAATCCAAAATCAGGACAGAAGGATATTTTGTCAAAAAATGGGACTGAACCTGGAAAAACAGGACGAATGGACACCCTATTTCAGCAGCATGTATGAATTTCTGTTATTTCATGATTCAAAGATGCATATACGATCTCCCGAACCTTCTAAACTGAAAATTATCAAGAACTAACCCTCTCTTTGATTGTTCTTAACATTAAAGCACATATGTTATAAATATGCAAAATTAAACAAATAAATAAGTAAACAACTGACACTAAATATTAATTATTACAGGAAGTTAGTAACAGTGAAGTTTTTCTAATATAGTAATATAAGAATTGAGTCAATTTTTGTGACACTTACTTCACTTGAGTCCTCTATTTGGAGACTAGTTTCGGGAAGTTATTCCTCCCATATTCATTCCATTTTGACTGCTGCTTGTTGCTACTTGACTGCCCTCTGGTTTCTTTAAGATGAATTTATTGAACAGGTCATTGGAGGCGGGGATTTTAAAATTCATGGCTTTGTCTTGATGTTTGAGGATGAAGATTTTTTCCCAATTGATTAATTCTGTATGTCCTCTTGCAGATTTTAACAATTTTGCTTCTGGTTTAAAGTCATGGTTTTTTATCCAAAAATGGGCTGCAATTGCCGATTTATCTATTTCATGGTTCTTTATGTTCCTGAAGTGCTCTTTTGTCCTGATTTTTAAATTTCTTTTAGTCTTTCCGATGTAAACCTGGTTGCAATCCTTGCACTCTATTTGATATATTCCTGATTTGTTGGAATTAGGTATTCTGTCTTTTAGTGAGGAGTTTAGTAAATTTCCAATACTATGTTTGTTTTGTGGTGCCAAAATTATGTTTTGTTCTTCGAAAATTTTCTTGAAACTATTGTTAGCCAAAGGGTGGTAAGTGAATTTTTTGAATTTTCTATCATCTTCTTTACTGGTCAAAGTGCTAACATCTTTGACATCCTTCTGTCTTTTTTGTCTAATATTACTGTTTGGTTCCCTTTATCTGCCTTGGTGTAAATTACTGGTTTTTTATTCAAGGAATTAACAGTAGTAGATAAAGTAGTAGTAAGGAAAGAATGTGAAAAGGTATTAGAAAGAATCCAAGAAAACAATAGAAAAAGGAACTCCTACAAAAAAACGGTTAATTCCTTGAATAAAAAACCAGTAATTTACACCAAGGCAGATAAAGGGAACCAAACAGTAATATTAGACAAAGATGAATACATTAATAGAATGGAAAACCTCCTAAAAAATGGGGAATACATAGAAGTCAAAACAGATCCAGTAAACAAGTGTGTCAATACATTCAACAAGATCTTAAAAGAAGTTAAAATCATACCTGAGAAAGATAAATATAAATTAAAGCCGAATAACCCAACATTACCAAGGATATATGGACTCCCAAAGATCCACAAACCAGGAAATACTATGAGGCCCATTATAAACAATATTGATTCACCAACTTATAATCTAGCCAAATGGTTAACACATACATTTAGTTCATTCAAGAAATTTGATAGTCTAAGCATTAATAACTCATATGATCTTGTGGACAAAATCAAGGACACAGAATTAACCAAAGGAGATATGTTCGTATCGTTTGATGTAACAGCTTTATTCCCTAGTATTCCGACAGACAAGGTACTGATATTACTGAGAGATTGGTTGAAATCAATAGATATACAACCAGAAGCTTTGGAAGATTACATGAAATTAACAAAAATTTGTTTGGATCAAACTTTTTTCAGTTTCAACAATAAATTTTTCCAACAAAAATCAGGATTAGCGATGGGGAACCCTCTTTCTCCTTTTTTGGCAGAACTATATATGAGTTCCTTTGAAAACCACATCACAAAAGCTTTTCCCGTAGTATTCAAAACCTGGTACAGATACGTAGATGATATCTTTGCAGTGGTACAAGAAAAATTGATAACAGATGCATTAAAATTATTGAATATGCAGGACAAATCCATTACATTTACATTGGAAATAGAGAAGAATGGCTACCTCCCGTTCTTAGACCTCAAAATTATCCATAAGGGCAACAAGATAGAGTTTGGTATCCATAGAAAGTCAACACACACAGATAATTACATAAAACAAGATAGTTTCAATCCCATAACTCACCAACATGCAGTGTTCAGTAGTCTAACCTATAGACTAGTAAATACACCGATAACTAAAGAAGAATATGCAGCTGAATACAAGTATATTGTAAATACAGCTCACCACAATGGATTCACCAAAAATCTGGTAGATAGAAAGATTGGCAGACAAAAAAGACAGGATGTCAAAGATGTTAGCACTTTGACCAGTAAAGAAGATTATAGAAAATTCAAAAAATTCACTTACCACCCTTTGGCTAACAATAGTTTCAAGAAAATTTTCAAAGAACAAAACATAATTTTGGCACCACAAAACAAACATAAACTAAACTAAACTCCGTGGCGCTACATCCCTGGAGGGACTTGGCCTACCACCCGACCGCTGCGTCATCTCCCGTAGGCAGATGGCAGGATTGGGGGGCATGTGGTCAGCATGCCGACACCCACGGCCGTTATTGGTGGTTTTCATGACCGGAGCCGCTACTTCTCTATCAAGTAGCTCCTCAATTTGGAATCACGAGGCTGAGTGCACCCCTACCAGACCTCCCTACCTCAGAAAAATCCGAGGAGGTACCGGGAATCGAACCCGGGCCGACGGATCTGTAGTCAGCGACGCTAACCACAAGACCACGCCGGCGGACCAAAACAAACATAGTATTGGAAATTTACTAAACTCCTCACTAAAAGACAGAATACCTAATTCCAACAAATCAGGAATATATCAAATAGAGTGCAAGGATTGCAACCAGGTTTACATCGGAAAGACTAAAAGAAATTTAAAAATCAGGACAAAAGAGCACTTCAGGAACATAAAGAACCATGAAATAGATAAATCGGCAGTTGCAGCCCATTTTTGGATAAAAAACCATGACTTTAAACCAGAAGCAAAACTGTTAAAATCTGCAAGAGGACATACAGAATTAATCAATTGGGAAAAAATCTTCATCCTCAAACATCAAGACAAAGCCATGAATTTTAAAATCCCCGCCTCCAATGACCTGTTCAATAAATTCATCTTAAAGAAACCAGAGGGCAGTCAAGTAGCAACAAGCAGCAGTCAAAATGGAATGAATATGGGAGGAATAACTTCCCGAAACTAGTCTCCAAATAGAGGACTCAAGTGAAGTAAGTGTCACAAAAATTGACTCAACTCACACTAACTGAACTACTACCCCTACATTAAAAAGGCTTAACAGGCCTACCGATACTATACTATTTTCACTTTAAGTTCAAAGTAGATGTAAACAAACTCTAAAGTACCACTCCGCCGAGCATGTGACAAACCATGTGGAGTTTTACCCGCCACGGAATGAGGATTTGTGTGTATTCCAGTGTTCTCAATACAGTGGAACCTCGTTAGTACGTTCCTCAGTACCACGTTTTCCTGCTTAGTACGATGAATTTTTGAAGTCCCGGGACCTATCCTATCAGATACATGTTAAAATATCTGCTTAACACGTTTACTGTTAACGCTTAACACGTTCGCCCCTCGCGGTCGCGGACCACTTGCTGGGAAACTTGAACCTCAAATCGGATGTTGTTCACTTGCCTGCGCATCACTCAGTTAACGCGTGCATCTCCAGAGTTGCTTGGAATTCACGCACTTATACTGCGCAACTCTATTACGAACATTTCCGATGCTCTCCGAACTTGCTTGTCTGTTATCTCGTGCACAAAGGAAGAGCACATCTGTCGCGCATCTCACAGGTGCATCTGTCTGGAGACTCATCGCATCACGCCACACGCCAGTTACCCGTGGACAGTTAAGAGAAGCAGCAGCAGCAATGTCGTACGAGAAAAGAAACACGTGGTGAAAAAAAAATTGTGCTTAGCCATTTCCTGGGAGAGAGACAATGGAAAAGAAGAAAGTGCGACAGATCACTAATGAAGAAAAGATAAAGATTATTCAAGAAGTTGACAGAAATCCTCAGAAAAAACGTGTTGACATAGCGCGTGAACTTAACATTCCTTCTTCCACGCTGAACACAATTTTGAGTAAAAGGAAAGTGATTGAAGTGGGAAGTAGTGGGAAAAGAATGAGGAATCGTGAGGGGCAGTATCCAGAGCTGGAAAACGTGCTATTGAAATGGTTTAAGCAAGCTCGTGCGTCGAATATACCAATCGACGGGACAATAGTTCGGGCCCAGGTTGTGCATTTAGCACAAAAAATGAACATTCCTAATTTCAAAGCTTCCAACGGGTGGATCGAGAGGTTCAAAAATCGGCATAATCTGGTGTACAAGTGTGTGAGAGGGGAAGCCTCCAGCGTCAACCAAGACACCGTCGAGACATGGAGGAGCACCGCACTACCGGAAATCCTGGAGAAGTACAGCCCTGATGATGTGTATAATGCAGATGAGACAGGGCTGTTTTTTCATCTATTGCCAGATAAAACTTTATCATTTAAAGGTGATAAATGCCACGGAGGAAAATTCAGCAAGGAAAGGCTGACCGTCCTCCTTTGCTGCAACGAAAGTGGCACAGACAAGTTGGTGCCATTGATCATAGGGAAATCGAGAAGCCCTCGATGTTTCAAGAACGTGCGGACTTTCCCATGTAAATACGAAGCTAATGCAAATGCCTGGATGACGACGTCGATTTTCGAGAACTATCTGCGTTCATGGGATGCTAGACTAGGGGCTAGGGCAAGAAAAATTCTCCTGTTAGTCGACCAGTGCACTGCGCATCCCAAGGACACTTCTTATTTAAGAAACATAAACGTAGTGTTCCTTCCTGCTAACTGCACAAGCCATCTTCAGCCTCTTGATCAAGGCATAATAAGGTGCCTGAAGCAGAAGTACAGAAAGCAGTTGGTCCAGAGAAAGTTGCTCTGTATTCAAGCGGCTGCCGTTACGAGAAGGGTTACGGTATTGGATGCTATGCATTTTGTGAAGGCAGCGTGGGATTCTATCGGATCGACCACAATAGTCAACTGCTTCAAGAAGGCGGGCTTTCATCGGGCGATTCCGGATGCCGTAGGCGGACCTCCCGAAGAAGAAGAGGAGGAGGAGGAGGAGGAAGTCCTGAACGAAGAATGGCGGCAGCTAGTGGGGGAGGATGAGGTCACATTCGATGCATATGTTGCATGTGACGAAGATGTGGAAGTCTGCCATTCCAAGACCATTGACGAAGTCTTGGAGGAAGAGAAGCAGACTGCAGGGGCAAAGGAAGAAGATGATGATGAAGATGACGACGAACCTGAGCCGGCACCAATTCCTAGCCTATCAAACGCGATGGAAGCAATGAACACAGTGCAACGCTATGTTTCGAGTTTTCAGGTTGATGAGGATGTATTGAATTTGTTTTCCAAGATGGAACATGTACTGCTAAAATTGGGACGTAAAAAACAAACAAAAATAGATATGTTTTTCAAACGTGTGTAATGTAACGTGTTATTTTCGCCTTTTTGGGGAAAAATGTATTCTATGTATCACTCAGTGGAAGGAAAACCTGTGCGCAGCATAAATTACAGGGTCGCCCGCCGTTTGTTTTAAATGTTTGTCAATTTTGTTTTGTAACTCTGGCTACAATGTGTTGGTAGGTATTTTTGATAATGGCAGCACTGCAATACAAATGGCGGTTTCAATGTTTCTTTTTTTTTTTATGTGTACTTACAAAATGCTTAGTGTTTGGTGTTCAGCGTTTGTTTTAAAATAAAAATTGTGTTAAAATTATACTGTGATGTACTTATTAGGCTGGGGGTACGCCGTAGCGTAGTGGTTGAGGCGCTGCGCTACAAACCGGAAGGTCGCGGGTTCGATTCCCGATGAGGTCGTTGAGATTTTTCAATTGGCCTAATCCTTCTGGTGGCACTATGGCCCTGGGGTCGACTCAGCCTCTAACAGAAATGAGTACCAGGAGCAACCCTGGGGGTAAAGGCGGCCGGTGCGTAAGGCTGACAACCTTACCACCTTCATGTGCCGAATGTCCAAAATCTGGGAGCCTCAACCTCCTGGAACCCTCTGGGCCTCCATGGCCTGTATAGGGATCACTTTACCTTTACTTATTAGGCTATTCCTATAATAATTATTGGTTCAGTTTGGGAGATAGTGGTGTGAGTCAAGAGGCAACTATAGAAATCATAGTAATAATTAATGCCTATTAAATTTCCGACTTTTTCATTAGCACGTTTTCTCGTTTTGGACGTCAAATTTTTGTGGTCCGCAGAAAAACGTACTAACGAGGTTCCACTGTAGTACTTTTAAAATATTTTTTTATGACATGCACCATTGTTGAAAAATGTGATATTTATTTTGAAAAGATCGATACATCTGTACCAAATTAGGCTTAATATTAGTATTTAAGAAAGTCATAAACAGTTAACAAGAAGATATTAACGAGTATAAAAAATTACTCTCAGTTTGCAATGTTGGCTGCCCACTTCAGAGGCGTTTCCTTGTTGAATTCATTAATTTCTGTTTGTAACCGCCCCAATCCTATCAGAGCTGTAAGTTACATTTAACTTTTGACGAAATTTCTAGCACACTACTTTCTTGTCCTCACGTACGTGTTGTAAAACCGATATAAATAAATAAATGAACGCATATTCAGCAGGTCTTACCAAGTTATTGGGAAGGGACTGTGGCAAGTTCATTCCAAGATGGCGTACTTGAGCATTCACACAGCTGTCGTAAACGCCTACAATTTACATCTGTTGTAACGGTTTAATTAGTTCACTTAGTTATTATGCGTCATGAAAACCTGATCAAATTAATTTTGTTTCATATACAGATCTGCTTCAGAAACGTGTTTTTAAATTTCTCTGCACGAAAATAGATACAAAAAGGTACGGTTTGAACCGAACTATTTTATTAAGAGCAAGAGTATGCATACAAAGCAGCAAAAGTTACAGTTCGTCCACTAGCCAATGAGGCGCTACCTTGTCACGTGGCTTTGTTTACATCTACTTTGAACTTAAAGTGAAATTAGTATAGTTTATATTTTTTGCAATTATATAACTTGTAATATGTTGTTTAGTTTATTTTCATCCTTCTATCTTACATAAGATAATGGACACGTCAATACAAATATAAATACAAAATTTCTAAAGTACAAAATACAGAATTACAAAGTAAAGTGTAACATAACATATTGTTGTTAAAGCAAGACAAAAATTTGGAAGTATTTCACAGTCTGTAAGCTTTAAGGGTTGTAACAAACAACAACCAAACATTGCTCTTTAATAGAGGAGCTAGAGCAACAATTAGCTAAATCAACACCAATTAAAGCAGTCTGGGAAATTCAAATTATTACTATAATTTCAGGACATTTCAGAACACTTTCAAGTACGAGTATTTAGGCAACTTGTTTATGTCAAAAGTGACCGCCTGTGGCATATCTGCTATTAAATTCAATACTTTATTATGGGAACGAAAACATTAATGCCCGAGTGCACCAACCTCGGTATTCAGAATACGGTGGTAAAGTTGCTTAGATTACCGGACATAGACATACTTTCGTTGCACCGTGCTCGGTTTCGACTTTTACCACGGAGCTGTAATGGTAAGATGCTAACTGGCCATGAAGGAGCTCTAAAGTCAGAAAACAGAGTTTTCTTTCAAAGAAGATCAGTGTTTTCGATATCTAGACCAAAAGCTAACTGAACATAATGAATAATGATAGAAGGTGGGATCTATGTGAAGAATGAACGATGGTATATATCTTTGCAAATACTGTGCTGTAACATAGATTGAAATGACCTTCCTTTCTTACCTCAACCAAACAAGGCCCATGCAATAGTGGGCATAACCAACTCATTTTCACGATTGGTACAGTATCTATGGTGTTTCAATTCAGACATATATATACGCAATATAATATTCATTTTATCCATATGAAAATTTATTATTGAACAATAAGGCAACAAATAAATGAAATATGGAAAACCAGTGGGCCTAGGTAAGTCACCGTGACTAGCAGACGTGCAGAGAGAGAGAAAGTAGCGACCACAGAAGAAACCAACATGAAATTGCTCAATGGGAATGGGTTCATAGCAGAGTGACCGTGATATATTTGAGTGTTGGGAAACCGCGGTATTGTAGCAATGGTGCACAGGTTTTCTTAGAAAACCCCAATATTACTTTTACCAAGGTTACGAAACAGCTGAGAAAACCGGAGAATGGTGCATTCGGGCATAAAAGTAACAGTTATTGAAATCAAATCTTTGCCGCCTGTCTCAGAATTCTGGTTGTCAATAGGAAATTTTGGGCCCTGCATCCTCTACGATCAATGTGGGAAATGCTCTTGTGCAACTCCTCCATGGAGTATAACTGAGTGCACTGCAGTCTAGATCAGTTTAAATTTAAGTGAAGTTTACTGTATCAAATCCATTTCAGTACTACTTTTACCAGAGTTGTACACAGAGATCCTCTTGTGAAGAAACACGACAGCTTTCATCCAACAGCAGTTCAACTACTCTCGGTATCATCAGTAGTAACACGAACGGAACTCCTCTGCAGAGGATCATAGAACATCTAGGAAATCCTGAAACAGAAATAAATTCAAGTAACAAATAAGCATTAGCATAATACCACAATTAAACTTAGTACTGTATTTACCTGAATATATATGAATTTAAGCCACACCTGCCTCTTTAACAACACAATAAAGGGAAAAAACTTAATGAATCCCACAGTTAAATGAAAAACTGCCTTATTTTCATTACACATAACTGAAGGTGTTCAAAAAAGATGTTTCAAAATAGGTGGTGTTATGTGTTTTTATTTTTTAAAGAACTGAAGACGTGAGACATCATGCATGTATGATTATTATTGTTGTTATTATTACTACTGTTGTCCTTGTAATAGTTATAATTATTATTAGCTATTTTATTTGCTCCATCTATAGCTCAGTATAGCTGAGGACGAGTCACGATTCAGGATCAAAACATGTTTAGGTTAGTTCTTGAATTAAGTTATGTATTGTGAAAGATATGAGTGGAGAAATAATACACTACTTCACTAATTAAACAATTAAATAAGTTATGTATGTTAAAGATGCAAGGAGGCAGTCTAGTATAATTGACGTTCAAACTTTTAGGGATGCTGACTGCGATTCAGATCATTAACTGGTAGTTGTGGCTGTTCAGGAGAAACTTGCATTAAACAAAGGGACTATAGTCCTTTCACATTCGCCAGAGGTTTCAAGGTCAAACGTAGCACGCCTATGATGCCCCCACTTACCGCACTCATATGACATCATACCCCTCCCATGCCAGTCACATGACAAGCCAGTAAGGAGTTCCCCTTGGTGTCGTATGAGTGTGTGCGACAGCACAGCTCCTCCGCGCAGAGGGGAATACTGTTGACTGGTGATCAGTAGGGGCATATTAGACATGAGAAGTTGTAGCCTTGAAACCTCTGGCGAATGTGAAAGCACTATAGGCAAAATTTCGACATAAGAGAGATTCAATCTAGGTGAAGATCAAAGTAGGAACGCTTACCAAGTCAAGATTTCAAATAGATTTGCAGTTCTAGAAAACACTGCAGAACAAGAAGCTAGGGATGATATAATGATATAATATATAATGATATAATAGGGATGATATCGATAAAACCTGGGAAAGCATTTAAAGACAATATTAAAATAGCTGCAAAAGATAAACTGAAACCAAATAAACCGTGGTTTGATGATGAATGCATGAAATTAGTAAATGCAAAAAAAAGCAAGCACAACTACAGTGGTTAAGTACCCAAACGAAACTACTGTCGGAAATCTCAACAATGCTACACGAGAAACCTCTAGAACCACTGGAACAAAGAAAAGAAACTATCTCCAAGACAAAGTAAATGAATTAGAGGAAAATAGTAAAGACAAAATGGTAGGGATCCCTTCAAGGAATTAAATGAGTTCAATAAAAATGTCAACCTATATTATATCCCAAGTAAGTCTGATCCTGTTCAAAACAAAGAGAACTCGCAGAGTTCGCGGAAAATTCGCATCATGTGACAAAACGAGATTGATGTCATTAGCATGCACCATTACCCGGGTGTGGTTTGCTAGTGGAGAAGGAGTGTTCGTAAGTTCATGCAACAATAACAACATTTACATGTGAAATAACAAACTCTCACTGGCATCGTCGTCATTATAGTATATCAATTAGCAAACAAAACAAAGGATTCATTGTTCACGACCCTGTAGGTGAGTTGTACTGAGAATAAACAAACTGCCATTATCACATGCGGACTATGACAGCCACGCCTCTGTTTTGAACAGGATCATTCTTAGAATAATTACAATTTGAGTTGAACTTAGACACTTATGCTTCACTTACCAACTTTTTGGTAGAACATGTTTCAAGGACCCTTGTCCCCATCCACGTGTCCAACTGACAAATCTTGCTTTTGAAGGTCATGAAGTGTCCCTGGTGGTGGTTTTACGAACTTCTTGATGAGGTTCTCATCCTCTGGTATTTCGAAATTCATGAAATTACTATCAAATTTCTTTATATAGATCCTCTCCCAGATGTTTGGTTTGCTTACTGATTTTAACAATTTTGGTTCTCTACAAATTCTGTGGTCATTTTCCCAAGAATGCGTTGCAACGGCTGATTTTTCCAACTGACAGTTTTTAAGGTTTCTCATGTGTTCTTTAAATCTAGTCTCAACATTTCTTTTTGTTTTTCCTATATAAATCTTGCTGCAGTTAGTACAATTTATCTGATAGATCCCTGATTTCTTTCCAGTAGGTATATCATTCTCTTTGGATTTTATAAAATTTTTTGTGCTGAATCTGTTGCGAGTGGCCAAAGTTATGTTATGATCCTTGAATATTTTTTGAAATTTCGGTGTTGCCCAGGGGTGGTGAGTGAACCTTTTGAACTTTGTTTTTTCTCTTTCAGTAGACAATGTAGTAATTTTTCTTATATCTTTCTGTTTTTCAAATTTGGCTATTTTTTTATCTATTAGTCTTTTGTCGAAGCCATTCATTTTAGCGGTTACTATTATGTGATTGTATTCATTATTGTATTCTTCAACTGTAAGGGGAATGTTCACCAATCTGTGGGTCAGGCTATTGAACACTGCATGCTTATGAGGTCTGGGGTTATGGCTGTCTGCTTTGATGTGGTTTTCTATATGAGTGGGTTTCCTGAATATTCCAAATTCTAATTTTCCATCTGTTCTTTTTATCTTCAAATCCAAAAAATTCAGTGTTTTTTCTTTCTCAATCTCGACTGTGAATTTTACAGAATTTTCTTGTAGATTTAATAGTTGAGTGCATCATCAATTTGCTTTTCACTGACCACAGCAAAGACGTCATCCACATATCTATACCAATGTTTGAAAATGTATGGGAAAGACTCTGCCATGTGAGTTTCAAAGTGACTCATGAAAAGGTTTGCTAGAAATGGTGATAAAGGATTGCCCATCGCTAAGCCTGATTCTTGCTGATATAGTTTATCATTGAAGGAAAAGAAATTCTGATCTATGCAGACTTTTGTGAGTTTTTCATATTCTTCTATTGTATCCTTTTCTAAGGCTATATCTTTCAGCCAATTTTGTAGGTACATCACATTGTCTTTTGGTATGCTGGGGAACAAAGATTTTACATCGAAAGAAACCAGTCTGTCTTGAGGAAGCAGTTCTATGTCTTCAATTTTTTCTATTAATTCGAAAGTTTTTTTTATGCTGCGGGTCTTGAAATCAGGTAATGTTTGAAATTTCTGAGTCAACCATTTTGCCACATAATAAGTAGGGGTATTAATGTTGTTGATAGTAAGCAGGATCATTCTTACTTGGGATATAATATAGAATAAACATAATAAAGGACAATAATATTTTGAATAGGTGGAAAAATTTCTTTAATTATGAAATGTAAAAAGTGAAATATACTAGTAAATTCCACAAAGCAGAAGTAATAATAAAGTAAATTACCTGAGCCATATATTTAGAAGAGCAACACTTCAAGCCTTCTCCACTGTGTGGTATAGAACGCCATCTGCAAAGTAATATTTAATTTTTTTAATAAAACTGAATGTTCATTGCATACAGCTAAGAGATGTTACCCTAATACTCAGTGTAACGTTTCTACATACTCTCAGCAATAAAGCTGATACTCAGGTGAAGAAATTCAATGCATCATTGTGTTTAAAGATACTGTGTTCACGCTGTGAACATTATATTCTTACTTTGAACAAATTATAAGAAACTAAACCATATTTTGCAAGATCTTTATATGCAAAATACATACTTATTTCAGACTCCTAAACATAAGCAGAAATGTTACATTTCATAACACACTCCTTGACAAGCAATTTTACTTTATCTGATAGAGCTAATTGCTTATTCTGAGAGAAAATTATTTTTTATTTGTTGACAAAATCACAAGGGAACACATTAGTAGGAATTATGAAGATATACCTTCCCTCAAAAGAAGAGACCCGTGCCCCAAGGGGACAAAAAAGGGCTATACCTATACCAATACCTTACATTTAACAGATCTGTCCAAATAAAACAATTTTTCATGAAATTTGTTATTATATGTCTCCACATTATTTTGTAATTCAGAAGAATAATTTCTGCAGTTATGGGAGGAGGTAAAAGAAAAGTGCAAAACACCCGTTGAAATTAAAGCGTGTATTATGTCTCGCAAACTTCACAATGTAATGTTTTTATACTGCTCTTCCTTGAATTAATTTACTAATTTTAAGGGGAATACTTATTAATATTTCTGGCTGGTTTTTCCTGGCTTAGGGCCTCCAAGCGCAGGTTTCTGGTACCCAAGTTAATTTTGTTACACTTATTTCCCAAGGACTGAGGGACATAAGCCCATCGCCTCATAAGCCCCCTAAGGAAACCAAGGTGTTACTAAGACAAGAAAAGGCTGAGAGGAATTTTGTCCAGAAGTTCTAATTTAGGCTTCGAGTTTTTACTTGCTAATCAACAACATGGGTGCCCGGGCTTTTTATGTCCTGAAAAATCCACCGACCTGACTGGATTAGATCCTGTAACCTTCAGATCTAGAGGCTTCTATTCTACACCACTGCAGTAGACTATTAATAATATACATTAAAAATTAATATTATTAATCTTGCTTAACATAATACATTAGCAACTACAATCGCACCTGTGTCAGCTAGGTGCCCCACACATTGCAGCTCCTGGTCTCTGCCTAAGACGACAATCCGGTCTCCGGGTATCTCCAAGGACTCCAGCTAGAGGGGGGAAAAAGACAAAATTAGGAAAAGGCTATAAATAAATATTATATGCTCAGTTTCTAGGAAACTGGTCTATGTCTCAGAGATCTTGGTGGTAAAGAATGTCTTCAGGACTCAGATAGCAAATACTGATATCATCATTAACACAGGATTTTCCTTATCATGTGCCTAGAGCTAAAAATGTGGAATTTAGTGTATTTTATGTCTGTGTCTGGCAAGACACTAAAGAAAATCAGACTCAAACTTTTTGTGTGAAACATGTTCTTACATTTCAACTAGGGATGGGTCCTCGATACTTGCATGGTATCGGCATCGAACAATACTTCAGAAAACTCGCTCGATACTTTTGTAATTCTGCAATTAAGTGAGAATGCTAGTATTTTTTAACAAAAACTTGTAAGTGGACTGTTAAAAAAACTAATTTTAGTTTTAATGTAGAGTTTAAAAATAATTATAGGCTACTGATAATATTAAATTTTGTCTCTTTAAATATGCACACTTAATTGGTATTACACAGTTCTCTCAACTTTTAATTTTTAATGTACCTATTTACTGAAACTGGAAATGTTGACAGTATCGAGTATCGAGGAAAAAATCATGTATCGGTATCAAGTATCGAGAAAATCTGGTATCGACCCGTCCCTAATTTCAACCTAAATAGAATTCAAATTCACATACGAGTAATGACTGTGAATGACCAAAAAAAAAAAAAAAAAAATCACTCTATAACCTTGACTCTACTGGTAGGCAGTGTTTCGTTCATAATGTACTGAAGCAACTTGAAACAATCAATTAGCGTAGTTCTGGATCTTGTGTTCCCTGTAAGTATACAAGTTGCAAATTCATGTGGTGAACTTACTGTAGTCCAAAGCAGAGTACTTCCCTGCAGGGTGCACTGCTGATTAGAGGGGCAAGAGGTGATATATTGCTCCGGTGGAGAAGGAGGAGGTGAGGGGTACCATCACTTGTGGCTAGGCATATTCTTATTGGTTGCCGGCATGCTTGCGCGTGCAACGGTCACATTCCTTGCATTTTTCACAG
The DNA here is from genome assembly GCA_964059195.1 of Ectobius pallidus. NCBI lineage: Eukaryota > Metazoa > Arthropoda > Insecta > Blattodea > Ectobiidae > Ectobius > Ectobius pallidus. The sequence continues at coordinate 161,466,702 of CAXKWD010000007.1, read as the reverse complement.
GGAAGTTCTTTGCTTTGGAGAACAGTATTTAGTGCATGTGTTATGCATTAAGATTAACAATTTACATTAACTATAAATGTACGCTCGAGTCCCACTAATCCGGACTAGATGGGACCAAATCCTGTCTGGATTTAATGGAATTTGCCTTAAAATACATGTACTGTAATGTAATGCCAAGTTTTAGATGGGTAAAACTATACAAACTGATTTTTTTTTAAATATAACTTTTCCTTGAGCTTAACTTTAGTTTTAATACTACTATACATTAATCCAAAAATATATTGGAAGTTTACACAGAAAAACTATTATACAGGATATAATATTCAGTTGGGTCCAGCATGTATACTTTACTTTTAGTATAAATACCTGGTTTTGAAGACATAAGCATAATCATCAGATTAACACCAGAAGGTGTTATGAATGACGATGGTCTTCGAAACTAGTTCAGGCATTTATACTAAAAGTAAAGTATACGTGCTAGATCCAACTCGGTATTATAACCTGTATGCTACAGTATATGTCCATTAATGGCCATGGGTGTCAGCATGCTCACAACATGCCCCCAAATCCTACCATCTGCCTATAGTAGATGAGTCAGTAATCGGGTAGTAGGCCTAGTGCCTTCAGGGATCCCGTCCAGATTAGCAGGACTCTACTGTATTTTAAAAATTAGCGTCATGTCCGGCTATTCTTAAGCTGCGTCTCCATTGATATACATTTAACACTAACATGTCAATATTGACAAGTTGATATTGACATGTATATTGCAATTTCGCATTCCAACTGACTTGACATGCAAACCTAGTGTGTTGCGCTCAACATTTTCAGATGTTAGTTTGTTTTCCGGAGAAAATGGACAACATGTCAAGTCAATTGACTATTCGGTCAATATCGGTTTTGTTTCGGGAATTTCCAGGAAACGAAAAGCGATCGCCAGCTTAGTCGGCTTTGGTTCGGGAATTTCCGTGTAAACAACAAGCAGTCGACAGTTTCCTCAATATTCCCGGCATTCATTTTGTATTATGTGAGTATTTGATACATCAGTGTTCTCAATAGTATTGCATCTTTTTTGAAAATGATGCGAGTTGACTACACACTATTTTCTCCACTTACCAAATTTTTTTGGTAGAACATGTTTCGCATGTTCATATGCATCCTCAACTACTTGTCAACTGCCGAGCCTTGCTTGCTAGGAGAATCTCCATGAGCCCCTGGTGGCGGTTTTATGTATTTCCTGATCAAATTATCTTCTGCGGGAATTTCAAAATTTATTTGAAAACCAGCTAATGAATTTTGAAATTCCCGCAGAAGATAATTTGATCAGGAAATACATAAAACCGCCACCAGGGGCTCATGGAGATTCTCCTAGAAAGCAAGGCTCGGCAGTTGACAAGTAGTTGAGGATGCATATGAACATAGAGCTCTGCGCTTTTAAGATGGCCGCCGAGAATGAGGTATTATCCACTTCCGGTTATCTCAGAGGCCCGTGTTTACACTACAGTTCTGTGCTTTGTGTCTTGTTTTGGAAGTAATTATGCCGATTAACTCCTATGTTCTCGGCTGTTCGGCCGTTGGAAACAAAAATTGAGGACTTAGTTTTCACAGTTTTCCAAAAGAAAAGGCTATTTTTCAAGAATGGATGGTAAAATTACGCCATGGAAAAACACGTTCCCAGTTTTCTCGTGTTTGCAGCTGTCACTTCACAGAAGATGATTTTAACGTTCCTTTGAGCAGTTATGGTGAGCATTGCATGTTTTCTAGAGTGATTAAGATAATTTTGATATAGTAGATGTTGAGAAAAATATATAAGCCTATGAAATAATAAGTATACCCGACCAACTTACCCTCGTTTAGGCATGTTAAATTAGCATTTCATCTTTCCAGTGTAATTTTTGTTGCCAATTTATTTTAACATTTAAGAATGTCAATATCAATCGAAATTTCTCCCGTAACCGATAAAATGGCCAATCTGTGTTATAATTGAGTAAAAAACAAACCACATACAAATTTTTAGGTTATGTGCTTTGCAGATAGCAAACTCAACGTTGTTTTTGTCCATCAACACGTTCACTTCAATGCACTTGATGAATTTTCTAATTGCTAGAGTCCGGCCAGCTTTCATACTGCTGCCTGCCCTACGCTTTTCGAGCCAAGTGGTTATGGAGTCTTCGTCGAAAAGTTTAAGCCGTTCTTTCTTGAATGAATTTATCGGCAAGAAATTTGTCGAAGGAAAGTCGTGGGTAGACTACTTTCTGGTACCCACATATAATATACGGCATAGAACTGTGGGGTGGTGCAGCAAAGACATATACACAAAGATTATTTATTCTACAAAAGAAGTGTATAAGAATAATATATAACCTTGCACCTAGAGAATCATGTAGGGATGTATTTATTCTGAACAATATGCTAACTATATACTCATTATATGTATATCGTGTAATTATGTTTATTACTGAAAGACAACCAATAAAAAATAATGAAACTCATCAATACAATACCAGAAATAAAGAAGACTATCACAAGACAATACATACCAAACAAATATCAAATAAAGATGGCAGTGTGATAGGAGTTAAACTGTACAACAAATTACCAACAACATTAAAATCACTATCTGGCACAACTTTCAAACGCCAACTTAAAAAAATTCTTATTAATAAATGCTTGTATAATATTGAAGAATTGTAAAAATAATTAATAACGATAAGTTGCTACAACAGATAGAATTGTCATATAACTGCAAAAAAATGATAATAGAATTAATGATAAATGTAGGGTTAATCTGACTAATTTTGTATACTGAATTGTCATGTAGCTACCTGACATAGCTACCAGCACTATTGATCTAATATTTTATTGTATTATATTGTAATTGTTTTTTATTATATTATATTGTAAGTTAATGATGAAGCTGAAATGCTACTTATAGCTACCAGCACTATTGTTCTAACATTTTTATTATATTATATTGTAATTGTTTTATTGTAGTATATTGTAATTTAATGACGAAACTGAAATTCTTAAGGAATCTACAGCTAATAAGAAACTGAAACTGAAATTCTTAAGGAATCTACAGCTAATAAGAAACTGAAACTGAAACTGGTTCTATAAGCTCAACTTCGAATAAGGCAAAGTTCCTATCCGGATTTTTCTCTTGCCAGAGCAACCTGCAACCAAAACAAACAGCGTCGTATATTAGACTGTGTTCAATAAGCTATGATACGAAAAAGCTCATGCATTTGTAAAAAAATATACGTGGAACGCCACGCGACAGAAGTGAAACTTGTTTTAATTTTTTAATATTTTTTCAATTATTGATAATTGGACACGTGAAGTCAGAATGAAAAATTCAATGCCATCCGTCCGATGCTCTAACCAACTGAGCTCAGTTGGTTAGAGCATCGGACGGAGAGCCGAAGATCCTGGTTCAAATCCCGGCTATGGCATTGAATTTTTCATTCTGACTTCACGTGTCCATCTTAGCCTACACGGCCAGTGTGAAAGAATTATCATTCTATTGATAATTGGGTTTTTCAATTTTGCATTATTGGACTATTTAATATTGGGTTTTTGGACTTTTTAATTTTAGATTTTTTAAATTTTGCATCTTTGAATTTTTATTTTTTGGATTTTTAAATTTTGGACTATCGATTTTTAGATTTTTCAATTTTGTATTTTTTTAAATTTTGGATTTTTTAATATTTAAATTTTGGATTTTTTTAATTATGGATTTTGGATCTTTGAATTTTTAATTTTTTTTTTTTATTTGATCCTTTAAATCGTATAGCAGTTGATTACTCCTAATCATTGAGTTTATTGTTTTCTGTGCAGTCCGTTCCGTCACACCTCACTAATTTCGTAACGATTTTTGAGCGTGACACAAGCTCTGGATTTACCCCTATCGCGGCTAAAGAAGTTTCACTTCAAAAAAACATGAAAATAAATCGAAAAAAAATATTGGAGACCGCAGGCATACTGCACCATATTAGAACAGTTAGCAAACGTTTCAGAAGACAGGTAGCTTTGATTTCTCACCTTGCAATCAACTCTTGCTTCGTTAACTTTGAAATATTTGTTGCACCATCTTCGAATAACATCCTTTTTAACTCCTTCACTGTAAAATTGGAGAACCGTCCCAAACTCATACTGAAAACACACAAGAATGAGGAAACCGGAAGTTCACAATACCTGAATGTGGAGAGCAGCGCGCTCAAGTGGCAGGAGGAAAAACTAAAAAAGCCCAGAGCTCTATATGCGAAACATGTTCTACCAAAAAAATTTGGTAAGTGGAGAAAATAGTGTGTAGTCAACTCGCATCATTTTCAAAATGTTGTTACACTCCACTGTGAACGTTCCGACCAGAGTTTTTTGAAAGTATTGCATCTACTTTTAAAATTATGGCATACTCCATTGTTGAAGAATGTGATAGTTATTTTGAAAAGATCAAGACCTGTGTACAAAATTAGTATTTAAGAAAGTCATAGACAGTTAACAAGAAGATAATAACGAGTATAGCTGATGATGAGTCATGAAGTTTGCTCGAAACATGTTCAGGTTAGTGCTTGAATTAAGTGAAGTTACGTATGTTAAACCTCCATCTCAAGTTTCAATATAAAACTACTCTCATTTTGTAATGTTGGCTGCCCGCTTCAGAGGCATTTTCTTTTTCAATGTTATTCATTTCTGTTCGTAACCGCGCCTACACATGTTAACCTATAACATTGTAGTGGAGACAGTTGTTAATTGGCAAACCACTTGACTTGTATACATCAACAAGTTGATGATAAACATTTAACATACGTTAACTGCAACATGTTGGTGTTAAATGTATATCAATGGAGACGCAGCTTTAGAGAAAATTTCCTGCTTTTCATGTTTTACATCTGGTAATCCTAATACCGCAGAACTTGAAAGTTACTGTGTAAAGTTAAGGAAAATTTAAAACCACAAACATTTTGAAATGCTGTTATGGACAATGAATTGAGTTTTTTAAATGTAAAAGTGGGAGTGTAAAATAAAAAATTCACTGTATTTACCTTATATAACAACTCCTTTTCCTCATGAGACGTGAAACTGCTCTATCTTCCAATATTTGTTCCTGCAATAGATTGGCGTCTTGGTGCCTTTTTTGGCACTATATCTTCTGCCAAAAGTTCAGTATCTTCAGTTTCCGAGAGTGAAGGCTATACGAAAGCATGATATAAATGATAAATAGGTTAACTCCATACATAAATACAAATTAGCATTTTATCTTATATCTTATCTTATATGAAGTGACCTATGTCTCAGAGATCTTGGTGGTAAATCATGTCTTCAGGAATCTGAGTAGCAAATACTGTTATCATCATTAACACAGGCCCTGTCTCAGAATGGAAATGAGTATAAAGTGAAAGTTTTAAAATAAAAGACGCTGGGGTTAACATCATAATGGCAGTAGAGCACCTGATAAGGTAAGATCCAATGCACAATAATTAATTATCAAACACGAAACTATCTTGAAACTACAAAGGAGCAAATAAAACTAAAATAGCTGATGGTGAGTCGTCTGCTTAATCAATTACGAGGTATTCTGAAGACCCAAAACTTAAACATTTAATCATGGTCGAACAAGAACAGACAACTTGCCTGTAATGGTAATTATGTAACTCGCTTGGCTTGTTTCATAAAAACATACGTCTTAATAATTGCCACTATAGAGCCATTTCATAAAATATGGGAATTTTTCCCTCAAAGAAAGAAGTTATAAAATTATTGTAATTGGGTGGTCAAAAATAAGTTTAAAACCTCAAATTCTCTGAATATTAAGGACTTAGGTGTATCTGAAGTGGTTTCATGTGTAAAATCTGTCGATTTACTTATTTATTCCATTGAGTTACTTTTTTTTTTTTTTTTGGCCATTTTTAGCATGATTTTAACACACTTTAATACCAAGTAGTCAAGAGTAATCAGCTATGTCCATTTTCCTTTGAGAAAATATACATTTTAAGGTGCAATTTGGTATTAGACTAACTTCAAAAAATATGTGTGGTTAATTTCTATGTAAAATAACGAACACGGGAATTTTTGTCCCACCCGTAACAGTGATAGTTTTGTTAAATTATTACCAATGAGTTAAATAAATGTTCTGACAACCTGGAAACAGTTTACAATTTGTATTTAATCCCTCATACCTTCATTAATAACATCATTAAGACCCTAACAGTAATAGCAAAGCAGCAAATGAACTTTTGTTTTGCATCATTAAAATCAGTGTCCAAATTATGTTCCACCCGTAACAGATTTTGAGAAACAAATTTAAAATATTTAAAATAAATTTTAAATAATCCTTTGCATGTAGTGTGGAGGAGAAGGTATTGTAAATTTTACAGAATGTGAAGAAACAATTCTAGTTTATTATTTAAGATATGTAATAAACAAAAATAGTTTTTATAATTTGCTAGAATGTCCCACCCGTAATTATGAAATGGCTGCATAGGCTCGCTGCATTATGTACTATTTAACCAGATTTATCCGTTTTATTTAAAACATTTTTGAAGTATATCAAATTTTAGAAAGTTTATATCAAATTTTAGAAAGTTTATATCAAATTTTAGAAAGTTTATACAGGGAAGTTAATATTACGAAAAATAATATTGAGATAGATCCATACACAGCTTCCTTAATTTTTAATTACTAACCTGAACCCAGGTTTCGGTGAGCCTTCCCACCATGTTCACCAGTTATACTCCATCTGACTGTTGGTCTTCATCAGCATCCTCTCGTGGGCTTTTGATGAACTTCTTGACGAGGTCATTTTCCGAGGGAATCTCAAAATTCATTAGATTGTTCTTATTCTTGTGGATGTAGATTTTCTCCCAAACCGTAAGTTGTCTGTGTCCCTGAATACACTTTTTCAATTTCGTCAAGAAGTTCATCAAAAGCCCACGAGAGGATGCTGATGAAGACCAACAGTCAGATGGAGTATAACTGGTGAACATGGTGGGAAGGCTCACCGAAACCTGGGTTCAGGTTAGTAATTAAAAATTAGGGAAGCAGTGTATGGATCTATCTCAATATTATTTTTCGTAATATTTGAAGTAATTTTACTAATATTTCAAAAATATAAAATTATACACAACCTGTTATAGACTGGTGCCGTGTTGTGGACAACTGGAACTTCTGCAATATCATCACTCTTGTGTTAAGTGTATACCACAATACACTGGAGCCTTGCACCTTTATTCAAGTCCACATTCCGGCCTAAGAAAAAGAGAGGCACCATAATTAGATTTTACAGTACATAGAGATATGTTCATCACACATTTTGGTTTGGGGGAAAAAAAAGCAGACTGTGTCTCAGAGATCTTGGTGGTAAATGTCTTCAGGACTCGGAAGTAGCAAATACTGTTGTCATCATTAACACAGAACACTCCTTCAGGCTAAGGGAAATTTTTAAGCAATATGCTACTTTTAAGCCTTAACCCTTTGTGGGTAGCGATATTTTATGGCTGTGGGTGGAAGGCATTATTTAAAATTAAAAAATAAGTTAATGAAAAACCTATTGAAAGTACCTTAAATCATGCATTCATGCTTAAAAAACAATACAGTATATACCTTGGATTTTGCCAAATTCTGCCACTAATCTGGTCCAGGAACAATGCTTTATTATTTCGTGTGAAGATGTTAATGTGGAAATGGCAGAAGTTTCACTGAGTGCATTATAAGTTTACACAGACCTACAGTACGCTATGATTTTCAATTGGATCAGTATCTTGATCAATATCAGAAGGCAGAACTAGCTCTTGCTGGATACTGTGTATTCTGATAGATGATGGGCCTGCTTCGAAATTAATCACTTCCATTCAGCTGGGTGCACTAATGCCTCCCGTGTCACTTACGTCGCTCTAACTCTCACTAATGATACCGGTAGCGATCTCAGAAAAACATCCCTCACTAGTGCTAAATGAGAATTCTGACACTTCACTATCACTTTGAATAATTAATTCGCTAATTTCAGAACCCGTAAGACACTTTATTCTTGCCATTTTACAAACAGAAAGAGCACACCATTCACTAGATATTCACAGTGGCGGCTCGTGGCCGGAAAATTAGGTGAAGAGAAAAATGCCACATGCTTAGGTTAATAACGGAATTCACCCAATAGCGGCTCGTGGCTTAAAACGAGGGTGTGCTGCAAATACCATTTCATACAGCAAACTTGAAATATTAAAAAAAAATTATTAGTAGGCCTATCTAAACTGCTCGTCTCTTAATCCATCTCTGGGAACTCTCACGTGATTTTCTCTGCCCTAATTATTTTTTTGCTAATTTCTCTCGTCTCGTCGAACTTGTGTGAGTTGTGTGACGAGAGAAAATAGAAAAAAAAAAAAATAATAATAATAATAATAATAATAATAATATTAATAATAGTAATAATAACAATAACAATAATAATAATTAGGGCAGGGAAAATCGCGTGAGAGTTCCCCGAAATGGAATAAGAGACGAGAAAATAGTATTTTTAATGATCGAGGTAGAGGAAGTCGCTTAGTGTTCCCAGTGCGACAGAATACTTAATCGGGGTTGTGGAATCCGGGTTCTTCTGAATTTAACACATTCGAATTTGGCGGCGTCAGACGGTGGAAGATCTAACGTGCCCACCTCTTTCTCCGAGCTGGCAGTGTGAGGTGCATTCATTCACTTAATCACAACATATTTCATGAACCCGAAGGGCTATGTCCAAAGTTCTCTATGCAATTTATATTATTCACGAAAATTACTGACAAACTACTGGGAATGTCAAGATAGGCCTATGATCTTGTTATTGCGTCCACATGCGATAAATACAGGTAATTACGTTTAGTTCTTACATTTATTTATAATCATATTATTCTCAACTCATGTTTTATTAATTTTTTCGTTATTTATGAGATTAAATACGGTTTGGTTTACATTTCCTATTACGTTTAACAGCTGTATGTCATCTGCTAAATGATTTCTTGCCTACAAGATGGCGGCATGCGACCACTTCTGTTTGGAGCCATTTCACTCCGTCTGCGCAGCTGGTGGTTTGGGGACTTGCTTTTTAGGTCATAAATATCTGAACCCTAATTATGATCTTTGATTATAAAAATTAGGTATTATTCTGCAAACCTGAATTGATGCCATGCACTGTAAGTTTCAGCAACATATTAGTTCCCAGGAGTGACAGATAGGACCTCTTGTCGTCAAGCCCCATTCTTCATCCTGAGCTCTGGTGCTTTCTTATGATAACTAGAATATAAACAGAAAAAAAAAAAGCTTTAAAAAAGTGTACATACCCACGAGAGCTTAACTTATAAAATTTATCACCTGTATCTCAGCGATCTTGGTGGTAAAGATTGTCTTCAGGACTCTGATAGCAAATACTGGTATCATCATTAACACAGGCTTCACACTACTGTATAAAAAGAATTGTAAATTCCTAGAATCCAATCATCTTGATTTCATAAGCCAATGTGACGTCATAGCATGATATGTTGGTCAAAATACAGGGCTATTTAAAATGATTGTTCGGGTTTCAAAAATCACTAGGCTTAGGACAAGTGAGTTAGGGATATGAAACTTCTTTTATTTTATTTTATTTTATTTTATAGCCAAACTTTTCAAGTTTCTTACATAAAATTATAATTCTTCAATATCTATGCCACTCGTCACTCTGCAGACATTAATATGATACTCCAATTCCTCCCATACACACTGCACTGTGTCTGATACAATTTTTCAGATTCTGGATAGTTGCAGATAAAGGGGGGCATAAACTTGATCCTTCACATAACTCCACAGATAATAATCGCAAGGAGTGATATCCGGTGAACGAGGTGGCCAAGACAGGATCATCTGTGTATTCAATAACAATGTATCCAATTCAAGTTATGCCTGATAATGTTTTCTCATTGAAAAAGAATGGGTTTGTTGAAGACAGCACAGGACACATTAACCCTAGGGGAATCTCAGATTACCCTTAGGGGAATCAATGAAACTATGGGGATTTTCTCACATTGTGTTCATTAACTTAAACATAAAATGAAAAGTTGCCTCATCATTGAAAACCAGTCTGTCACAGAACCTTGACCGCTCAGATTTGTATGATCTTTTTTTCAGGTATCTAGTTTAAATTTCAAATTTCAGATTTTTCTTTCTTTTGGTTTGTGATTTACAAAGGTTTAAAAGTCCAAAAAACTACGGTTTTCTATCGCGTTAAGATTATTGTAAAATGCTGCTCAGCTCTTTTTCATTGTCATCAGATGTTAAAGCCTGAAGCAGCATTAAGGGATATGGCTTCATTCATACACATTTCCGAAGCATGGGCCAAACTGTCGTCGATGTTACCTACGTTGAGTTCCCTGCTGGCTAACACAGTTCATATTCTAGGGATATGTTAGAATTTTTTTTAATGTGATTCACTTTTTCTTTCGACAAGGAAGGATGCCCACTGCTTTTTTTTTCTTACTCAAACGGTTCACACCACCCACAAATTGAATCATCAGAAAGTGGCTGCTTTACATATTTTGTGTGAAAGTGTCTCTAAGAGAATTAAACTGGCAGTGAGTTGCGCATGGATCATATGATCCAGAAACAAGGCTGGGATTGTAAATTTGAAGGCAATCAACAGTAATCTCACTGTTCCTAACCTAACTGCCACTAACCTAGCTCTACCTGTCATTTGACTTAACTTCACTTGGTTTATTTAACGATGTTCCTCTCTGCTGCACCACAGGGTACCAACGCCTGAAGTGTTTTTTGAAGAAAAACGATTATGAAAAGGCGGAAATTGTGTTGATAGTGGTGAAATCAAAAGTCCACAATGCAATTCGTAATATGCTTATGTAAAATACAGCTCATGCGTTTTTTGTCATTGTGTATAAGTGTGTGAATAGACCAAGGCTCAAAGCCTTTATGCTTATGAATTTTTAAGAAAAGCTGATTGATTTGTTCCTTGTAAAGAGGACAATCTAGTAACATATGATTTATATCCCCTACGTCACCAGTCACAAAGGGGAGTATCTTTTTGGCAAATTTTGTATACATACCTGGGCGTGAGAGTTGTGTTCAATTTTAATCTGGAAATAATGGCAATTTCTGGGCGAGTAACCTTAGCATAGTTTGGTGTGTTTGGTGGAGAGACCATGTCTATGTTTAATGACTTTTATTAAGTGGCATGAAATGTATTTGCTGGGAAGAACAAAAGGGTGTGGTGCGGGATGCTGTATGGGCAAGTGTAACAGCGAGTTTGTTGCCTGCAATATTTTTATGTGTGAGAGTGATGTGATTGTGATGGGTATAACTTTGTTTGCATATAATGTGTTTACAAATATCTCCCACCATCCACTCCTAGGGTTAGGTTGTAAGACTAATATTGTTTATAGCATTTCGTGAATCGGAACAAATGAGTACGTGCGCACGTTGTATTTGAATGGCTATCAGTTCTGCAGTATAATTAGAAAAGAATAAAGAGTAAACTGTTAAAAGGTAGTCGAGTTTTGGTGATAATAGGCAGCGCCAACTCCATTTGTTGTTTTAGAACCATCAGTGTAATAAATATGAATATTATGAGTGTTGTGGTTACGCTAATACTGTTCCAAGCATTGAAGTAATTTTGCTTGGTGTCAATGTCATCCCTGGAAAAAGTATGTGTGTCATAAAGAATAAGTTGAAAACGTCAGAGTAGTCAATGCAATATACAGGGGGGCAGGAGAGAATATGTAAGAGTATATGTACTGTGGGGTGTATGAAGTGCTTGCAACTGATTATGCTTACCTGCAGCAGATAGCAAAGTGATCACATCACACTAAGGACATTCCATTTCCCTTTTGATCAAGACACCAGTCCATAGCTTGTCTTTCCATTTTTGTCTCTTGGAACAAATACATCCAAGATGGAAAGAAGATGCTGATTAGAAAAGATGTTAGCTGATTTGTCAGCTCCTCCCAACATGGGATGGTTGGCTGCCCCCCATGATATGACACTCAATATTTCAGGACCTCTAAGGACGGAAGCAGCAATGGCCTCTGAAACATTGGAAAACACCAAATTTCTCACCCGTCTGCAAACTCGACATAACTTAAATATTTCCTTATTTGATTTAGTCTAGTGACCTGTCAAAAATACTAAAATTTGTCAGTAGAAATCTTAGACAACAGCTGATTGTGCAGCTTTTTATAGCTGCCATTTGAATCTCATGCATTCTAAAAATGTTTGTTATAGGCCATCACTCGTTCTAGGCCAGCAGTTTCTCACTTCTCTGATCATGCATTGTGAATACCTGCACCCCCTCCAAAACTTTGAACATATCTTTTGATCCTTTATATAATTTGAGAATAGATAGTCTAACTCAACTTTGCCCAACGCTATATCTATCATGAAGGTACTTAGGCCTATATCTTTCGCTGAGAATGAATTAAGCCTCCAAAGTGTGTTATAAAATTCTGATGCCATCAGTATAAAAGGATTCTTCAATGTAGTTTACATTCAGTAGAACGAAAGTTTCTAAACATCATGTGGCATCAGAATATTAAAATAAGCTTGGCAAAGATACATTTGAATAAGAGGCATTTAAAAAATAATTTGATATACATTCTCGGCCAGAAATGTCTTTGCGGGAGAACAAGAGCGTGTGGTGTGGAACGTCTGGATGCTGTGTTGGCAAGTGTATAGCGAATTCGTTGCATTATTTTTATGCGCTGGGATCCAAAGGAGAGTGAAGTGATTGTGATATGTATAACTTTCTTTGTACATAATGTGTTTACAAGTAATTTCCCACCATCCACTCCTACAATTAGGTTGTAAGGCTGTACTATCTATATAGCATTTTGTGAATCAGAACAAATTTGAATGGATAGCAGTGCTTGTTGAATGGCTACCAGTTCCGCAGTATAATTAGAAAAGAGTGACGAAAGAGTGAATTGTTTAACAGTAGTCGAGTTTTGGTGATAATAGGCAGCCTCAGCTCTGTCTATTGTTTTAGAACCATCAGTGTAATAAATATGAATATTATGATTGTTGTGGTTACGCTTATACTGTTCCAAGTATTGAAGTAATTTTGCTTGTGTTCCAAATAATGTCATTCCAAGAAAAAGTATGTGTCAAAATGAATAGGGTGAAAACTTCGGAGTAGTCAATGCAGTATATAGCGGGGCAGGGGAGTATATGTAAGGCTGACAGATTCTGGTAAGTGTTAAATCCGATCAAGTACTACAGGATGTATGGAAGTGCTTGCAAGAACTGATTATGCTTACCTGCAGCAGATAGCAAAGTGATGACACCACACTAAGGACACATTCCATTTCCCTTTGGATCAAGACATCAGTCCATAGCTTGTCTTTTCCATTTTTGTCTCCTCGAACAAACGCATCCAAGATGATGGACAGAAGAGGGTGATTAGAAAAGATGTTCAATGATTTGTCGGCTCCTCCCAACATGGGATGGTAGCTTGTCCCCCATGATGTAACACTCAAATTTCAGGATCCCTGAGATTGGAATCAGCAATGGCTTCTGAAACATTGGGAAACAACAAATTTCTCACCTGTCTGTAAACTTGAGATAGGCTAACTTAAATATTTTTTTTTTTATTTGATTTAATCTAGAGACCTAAACCAATGTCAAAAATGTTAAAATTTGTCAGTAGAAATCTTAGAGAACAGCTGATTGTGTTGGTGTTCATGGCTGCCATTTGAATCTCATGCATTCTAAAAATGATTTGTTATAGGCTATCATTCGTTCTCGGCCAGCAATTTCTCACTTCTCTGATCATGCATTGTGAATACCCGCACCCCCTCCTAAACTTTGAACATATCTTTTGATCCTTTATATAATTTGAGAATAGATAACTCAACTTTGCACAATGCAACATCTATGATAATGATAATGATATATTTATTGTACCAAGAAACTTACAAAAGAATCTACTGGATTCGACACTTGTCATTTTACCAGTAGACATCTTAGAAAACACAATAACACTTTTTTTAATTGGGGGAATGTGTAGACATATAGATAGTGCTGCTGAATACATATAAACTGATTTCCCTCTCTACTGAAAGAAAAAGAGAAATAAACACTAGGCAATAAGAGAAACAAAAACAGAAAAAAAAAAAAAATAGTTTTCTAACACTCATCAAAATACCTCTCTTTGTAAGTCCCTTCAAAGTTTGCATCGTACCACGAATTAGGCCGCTGTTCTAATGATATTGCTGTTATCATGAAAAGGAACACTAAATAGTGAATAAAACCGGGCTTGTGATAATGAACTTGATAATGACAATGAACTTGACTTAGGCTATAAACAAACTTTACAATACAAATATGTGTTCCAATATCATTTAACTCGGATTCATTTAATTTCGCCACTGGTTTGCTCTCACTACTTTATTGTACACTAATCACTAGCTACCAGTTAATACAGCCAGACTCGTATTTATTAACAACATCTATCATGAAGGTACTTAGGCCTGTAGGCCTACCTTTTGCTGAGAATGAATTAAGCCTCCAAAGTGTGTTATAAAATTCTGATGCCATCAGTATAAAAAGATTCTTCAATGTGTCTACATTCAGTAGAACGAAAGTTGCTAAAACATCATGTGGCATCAAAATATTAAAATAAGCTTGGCTCCCTTCACCTGGGGGGAGCGAACTAGTTTATTCCCCATTAAGACATTGCCAACAATTTAAAAATGGAACATTGATGTGAGCGTAAATGTGAGTCTGTATTTACAAGCATTTAAATAAGATCTGCAGGCTGGTGCAGTTGGTACGTAAGGCACCATTTCAAAGTTTGCAGGTTTAATTCAGACATTCCCAGCTCATACATGCGACAGTCCCATGTCTGTAAATGCACTCACGTAAAATAACTTTGCAAGGTCATGCAGTCGGTAAGGCAATGTTTATACATTTGCACGTTCAATTCAGACGTCTTAAATAATAAATTCTTTACATCACTATAATGGTTCGACTAAAAATTATTTTATGTGAATGTTGTTACACTATTGGCAGCCCTGAAAGTGTACATTCAGCACACATTTTGACTTCTGTAGTGCCCCATCCATTTGAAGTTGGCTAATATAAGGAAGGCCGTGCTAAAGGGAATCTAACATTGAAGATTATTCAGAGCAAAACCCCCAACACAGAAACACTAGGAGAGTGTGGGGAAGATACAAAGTTTTGGGTTTGTTTGAGCACTCAGCTCCCTTTCAGTGCAAGGTGTTCCAACCTGTAACGCAGCCCTCAGTTTGGCCACCAACAATCTTCTATCTTCATTGGTTCTTCTCACACAGGATTATCCATTGCTGCCAATAGTACCGTATTTTACGGACTATAAGACACACTATTTTCTTCAAAAAATTGACTAAAAAAATCAGGTGCATCTTATACTCGAAATTAAGATAAAAATGGCTGAGTGTTTGATTTAAAATTCCCGCCAGTCTTAAAAATGGCCATATATTCGATGCCGCGGGGAAACCTATCTCTATCTGGCAACATTAGATTCAACTGGCATTGAGAAGTGCACCGATGCGACGAACATGAGTTGCGGGGATTCATAAGCTTGCAACACTATCTCCCTCCCGCCTCGCCATCACATACCCAGAACATTGTCTAGCCTATGATGCGGCATTGCAGTCTACGGTGCCGGTGAACTTGAACTGAAAGTGATCTATGTCAGCGTTTCTCAACCTGTGCAGTGTGGCAACTACTCCAAGCGGCGGTGACTTCTTTGATGTTAACTGACAACGAATTGAGCACGGCGATAATACATGGTGAAGCCCCAAATAGGCCTATATCAAAAGAAGAAGGGAATCCGGGGCCGATATTAAGTTTCTGTATCTGCAAGAAATCCTCAATTAGCGACCGAGCCAACGAGATGTTTTCCAGCATTGAATACTATCCGCATGACCTGATGCCCTCTCCCAGCCCAACAATAGAACATTGTTCAGCGAAAGGAGATCACAATTTCACAGCACCATTTTAGGTTAATTTTGTGTCCACTTTTTAGGGATTTTCCTTACATTTAGAATCTTCGTAAAATGTTGGATGCTTATATAAGGAATCTATAGGTTCTAAAGAATAACACATCAAATTTAGCTGTTTTTCGTGTTTCTAAAACAAAAATATGACTGGGAGCAGAGTGTTCAAACATCCTCGAAGGTTTTGTACCAGGTGTAAATATTATAGTTTGATTTTGCATTTCTTCATATGAGTGTAGAGGAGACGTAAAGTTTCCACTGTCGGATCATATAATATGGTGTGTATTGACATAGGAAATGGGATACCTTTCTGGAGGAGTGTATTTATGAATTGACCATTAGCTTGTGCGTTCAGAGGGCACGAGAAAAAGATGTGATTGATATCGCCGATGTTCTGACATTTACAATATGGTGTTGCAGAGAATTTAATTTTATGTAAAAACAATGGAGTGGTTGTATGGTTTAACCTGATTCTAATGATTGAAGAAATAAACCAGCGTGGGAAAGTGAGGTTATGAAACCACGTCTGAGAGGGAATAGTCGGTTGTAATCGGTAATAAGCAATGTTCAAGGATAAACCGTATGACTCCCATGTCCTTTGCCAGTCCTGTCGTATATGTGTGATGATGTGTTGTTTGAATGAGACTGCTGGAAGCAATATCGAAGTAAACTGACCTTGCCTACTGGCTTCTTTGGCCAGGTGATCGACTGCCTCGTTGCCGGGTATACCTGAATGTCCAGGGATCCATTGCATCGTAATAAGAGGTCCAGTTTGTAACAAGTGGAACCAGACCTGTTTAACATGGAGGATCCACCAATTAGTATGTGCTCGAGTTTGAGGGTACCGAAGAGCCGATAGCACGCTCTGAGAATCTGAATAAATCACTATGGGTCGAGTTCGAGGCGTTTGTTTAATCCACATTAATGCCTGACGGATTGCGAATAATTCAGCCATGAAAAACGTAGTATTACAGGGCAAACAATATTTTTTATCTATTTGAAGTGCAGGAACAGTATACGCCGCTCCCACAGCCAGGGTTACAGTATTTTTGGATCCATCAGTAAATATGGAAAGAGTGGGGTGTTCGAATCGACGTGCGGTGCAGGTTAATAAGAAAGTTCTTTCCGTATCTGTGAGTTGTAAATGAACTGGAAAAGAGAAATGTAGGACCTGATAGGGGCAGGTGTAACAAGGGATCTCCCGAGTTCTAACTATATCCTGAAAATACGGTTGGAGTCTGTCAAAAGCCCAAAGAATAGCAGGTTTAGTGTGTCTTCTATTTATACAGGACTGTCTGTACAATCTGGACAAAAGGGTGAGTTTGGGAATAACCGGAGAGGAAGTAAACGCAATCTGGTTTAAGAGGAAATTTGTAGCGAGTATTCTTCGGTGAGAAGAATATGGGTATTCTGCCATTTCCACTGGTAGAGCATGATTAGGTGACGATCTCATAGCACCCGCCACTCGTTTAAGTAGAGTCGTGTGTAGAGTATCCAATTTGTGTAAATCCGTGGAATAGGCGTGATCATAAAGAAACCCACCATATTCTATTTTACTACGGATGATGGCTTCATATGCAATGTGGAGCTGCTGAACATTTGCTCCCCACCATGAGTGGTTAATGCTTGGATGATGTTACTTCCCCTTTCAGACCGATGAATAACTTCCCTGATATGAGCCCGCCAGTTGAGCTTAGAGTCAAAAAATAAACCCAAAAATCTATGCTGTTGGACCACTCGAATGTAAACACCGGCAGAGCTTAGCCTCGGAGGACGATGGATTGTTAAACGGGTGAAAATCAGACGAACTGTTTTAGTGCCATTTACTGATAGTCCTTTGTCGTTACACCAGTGTTGAAGGTTATTCATTGGTTGTTGCAGGTCTGGTGTAGATTCCTGCAAGGAGTGTGTCTGCTTGTATAGCAGAATGTCATCTGCATACTGAAGAATCCTACAATGTGGATTGATAGTGGATTCCAGTGTGTGGGTATAGATTAGGTATAACAGTGGACTTAAACTTGACCCTTGTGGCAATCCCAACGATGTTCGTCTCGATTGATGGTACCCGTAGGAGTTTTCAACATAAATCACTCTGTTTGTAAACTATAAGTTAATAATCTGAATGACGTTATTTGGGAAGTGAAGATGTGAGAGGGTGTCCAGAAGAGTGGGTATTTGTACTGAGGCGTATGCTTTATACTAGTTCCAACTAAAGAATAAAGTAGATGTAAACAAAACCACGTGATATGATGGGTTCTGATTGGCAGTTGGACGCACAACCCTTCAGGCTCTTGCTTGTCGTCTTCTTCCGAGTATTAATGTAGTTTCTTCAAAACATAAAAAGTAGGTAATGTATTTGATGTAGGACTAAATTAAGCACGTTTCTCAAGTTTGTAGCAACACTTTCTATGCGATTTAAGCAATACCAATATTATTATTTGATATTATCGGTTGAATGTAATGCGAGGCGCATGCCTGAAGACAACAAAGGTATGAAAACATAATACAGTCACTTGTCATGTATTCCTCGAAGACGGTTAACGTTTAATTCATACGGTGAAAACAAGCTTACTTACAGCTATTATATAATAAAAGACAGCAATATAGTTCAATGGCTGAAGCTAATCAGGCCTCACCACCTCGTGTTGTTAAGCACAAGCGGGGAAAGCCGTTAAATAGCGGCGAAAAAACTATGATCTTGAATGTTTTTAATACATTTTGCAGTAAGTAGATTTTCATTATGACATTGAAATATTACAATGCATTAGCATTTTAAACGTAGGCATATGTAATATTTGTGAAATCCAGCTTTGTTTCCGTAGATGCTAGCTTACTTTGATCGATATTAACGAGTTCCTCTTGCATTGAAATTGCGTCGATTGCAATGTGTCAACGAACACGTGGTCGCGGAGTAATACATATCAGTGTGTTTGTTTACATCTACTTTATTCTTTAGTTGGAAATAGTATAGATAAATCAATAAAGACTGCATCCACCATAGTCCTAGTGGAAAAGGCTAACAAGATATCCACAACTAGAACTGTTAAATTATCCAGTGTAGACCTTCCTTTCCGAAATCCTGCCTGATTGTTCCCTAAGAGACGCCTATGTTCTAAAAACCACAATATTCTTTGTTGTAACAGGGCCTCAAACAACTTACTGAAACAGGAGAGTAGTGTAATGGGGCGAATGTGGTCAGTGTCTCTGATGGGTAGTGTTTTCGGGATGGGTAAAATAAGACATTCCGACCATGATGAGGGGATATCTGGATGGCGATAAATGTGATTGTACCATTTCAGAAGAAAGAGATGCATACTGTGTGGGAGATGTTGCAACATGGGATATGAGAAACCGTCCAAACCGGGAGCTGAATTCTTCTTCTTTTTCAAAATAGCTGAATACTCTGGGAGTTGGAAGTTGATGTCAAATGGACTGGTTACATTGACTTGGTCCAGAGGGAGAGGGGAGTAAAAGGGTTCTACGGAGGGAGGTGCCAACTCCGAATGGAATTTTGTCAAAACTTCTATAGGAGGAGGTCGATGCTGAGAGGAATTATTGCCCTGTAATGATCTGATAGTCTTCCAAATAGAGGAATATGAGGTGTGAGTGTTGAGTCTGGAGCAGTAATTTTTCCATGCCGTACGTTTAGCGGATTTGATAGTTTTAGCAGTTATGGTAGTTTGTCGTCGTAAGATAAGATAATTAGCAGTGGTAGGCTGACGAGTATACTGACTGAAAGCGCGGCGACGTAGAGCCACAGCTCTGGAACAATCTGGGTTCCACCAAAATTTACTATAATTCTTCCGTTGAGGGGAAGACGATTGGCAGATGGGATGATAGAAGGTAAGATAAGTGTGAATTGGTGTGATGATGCTGTCATACGCCCTTGATGAAGTTTCTGCCACGGAAAGGTTTTTGAAATGTTGAGAAAGAGTATCATGGTAGTGGTCCCAATCTGTAGATTGTAATCGGCGTCTAATAGGTCTTAAACGATGACCCATCGGGCTATGGTGACCAGCCCGTTGTCGTAGGGGAAAGTAAGCAAGCAGCAGGGGAAAATGATCGCTCCCTAACGTATCCGGATGTTTATTCCATTCCAAACATGTAGCTATCTGAGGTGAAACAAAAGTGAGATCCAGTACAGATTGGGTGTGCGTAGTTGGGTCCTAGCCATAATATATCTCCTGCGAGGTTTGTCAGCCTGTCACCGCTCATCTAGCAGTATGACGTCACACCAACGTCCAAGTTTCTTCATAATACAACAGAAGAATTCGCAGGAAAAACCAAATATCGGGTGCCAAATAGGCTCCTCCCATACTCGCTATCGGGACCCGCCCGGGAAGGAGGGGTTTAGGGCGGGGACTAACTAAATGAAACAGTGGGAGACATCTAGTAGGTAATGGTGGAATTAGTAGTAGTGGCGCAGAGACATCTGGCGGAAATAGCAGAAACACAAGAAAATTAATTTTTTTATTTTCCCCTTTTATCTCTATTCTCCTCTTCTCCTCCTGGGAAAAACCAAATATCGGGTGCCAAATAGGCTCCTCCCATACTCGCTATCGGGACCCGCCCGGGAAGGAGGGGTTTAGGGCGGGGACTAACTAAATGAAACAGTGGGAGACATCTAGTAGGTAATGGTGGAATTAGTAGTAGCGGCGCAGAGACATCTGGCGGAAATAGCAGAAACACAAGAAAATTATTTTTTTTTTATTTTCTCCTTTTATCTCTATTATCCTCTTCTCCTCCTCTTTTCCCTATTACCTCCCTTCTCTCCTTCACCCTACCTACCTATTTGGGACCTATTCCTATCCTAGTAATTTTCGCACCTACGGGGATTCAATCCGGGGACCGCTAGCGTTCTAGTCCATCGCCTTAACCACTACACCATGAGTGCTCGATGCAATAAAAATCGAGAATTCTTCTAGCCTTTGTACTACAGAGACGTGTAATACATGACGAGTAGTAAGAATGATAATGTTCTGTATAACTGTGAAATTTTATGTTGGCTCTGAAAAGAGCCTTTTTGGTTCTAGAGAAGTTCTGGGAATGATATGGGTATCTTATGAACGAAGTTGGGGAAGTTTTCCATTTAAATCTAAACTCTTCGCATCGCAATTTCGTAGTACGTTTGTAAATACTTAGGTGGGTATATTTGGTACAAGGGGCATCTCGTATTTTGAATATTTGGTACAAGGGGCATTCTCGCATCGTGGGAATCGTATTTTCAATAGGGGTAGTGTTGAGTGTCGAGTGAAGGCGGACACGGTCGGAAGATCGGTGCGAGAACCGAGCGAGAGGTTGCCGGCCGGCCGACAGCTGCTGTCGCCATAGCAACGGAATGCGGGATGGGCGGAGCCTATTTGGCACCGGATATTTGGTTTCTAGATCGTGATATAAAAGAAGGTGCATCGGTGAGGGTGGGTTGGGAGGGACCAATACATCCCAAGGTGCGACATAGGCTATTTGGATTTTCCCTTTCGTTCAACCTCTACCGTCACATGGTGGGTCCTGAGTAACGCTAAAGAGGTGGTGATGATTTGGTACAAGGGTTATTCTCATATTGTAGTAGCTTAATTAGTGCATATACTTTAGTACAAGGGTTATTTCCATATTGTAGTAATTAGTGCATATGCTTTGGTACGGCATGAAAAGGTTGGTAGCTAATGGAGCGGAGTAAGTGGGCCATCCCCACAGTAACGCAACTGCCGGAGTGAATTGAGCTTAAGGGGTGACCTCTTCTTGGTTTTTGCCAGGACTACACCCCTTGCCAAAAGCTCGAGTACAGTACTTATATACAACGGAGGGAACCTAACCACATAACTTGATAGAGCATGCATATGTAGAACTATTGGCAGCACTGGATAAGCTTGAGATGCAAAATCACCGGCCAACCAATGAGTCTCTTGGTGATGAACATTTGGGTCGCATAACTGCTCTGAAAACAGTGCTATGCTAAACCCTAGTGGGTTTATCCACACTGCTAGAATTCTCCTAACTAGAGAAGGCAAAATAACCGAAAATGCAGTGCACGTGCCTCAGATAAATTATCTCCCCCTTCAAGTAAGACTAGACCCCTTTCAGGATATACATTGTATATATTCAGTAGAACAGCATACAGTCTTCTTCAAAGTGACATAGCGTAAAATTAGATTACGTTATATGTTAACGCGTTTCTTTTACCACGTGGTTTACAAATACCAGTATCATATAGTCGTTTTATTCCCTCTGTAAACTCCCCAACGAAATACTTTCCCATAACGTGAAAATAAATGCATGAGACACAAAAATACGTTAAATAGCAAAATATTTGCAGTGATTACTACCCAAAATATTAGATGACTTACTTGCTTCCATCTTCACGTCCAAACCACCAAAGCCGAAGTCGCCATTACGCCATTGATCGTTAACGGAAGCAGAGAAGCCAACAGCCATTAAACAAATAAATATATATATATATATATATATATATATATTTGGGCAAATCTCTTACATTTTGCATAATAGAAAATATAATTAACTCTACAGTAAATGATAAAAACAAATTAAAATGTAATTTCAAAAAAATACCTTATTAATATTATTCCCAGTACCAACGCAACACCAACAAAATTCTCACTTGCGGTCCCGTCGAATAAATCGGCCACACACATAAAGTTCATTATTATGTACAACTAATTTTACAAATTATTTTAAGCTAAGTCTAATGTCTTACATTTTTCATAACAGCAAGTATAATTAACTCTACAGTAGACAATAACAAAAATTAAAATGTAATTTCAACAAATTCATCTACCATTTAAATACAATTTGCAGTACCAACGCAAAACCAACAAAATTCTCACTTGTGGTTCAGACTTCGACACTTCGACACGTGGGCGCTAAAGACCAACGTACAGCAATAAACCAGCGGTTCTCAACCTATGGTCCGCGAAGATTGTGCAGATGGTCCGGAGACATTTATTTCATTACAATGATTAATGACCTATAACTAATACTTCAAATATTAAGGAATATAGGCTTACATATAGCTTACTTTTAAAAATGGGATGTAAAATTAGGGGTCCGTAAACGTTTTTAGACATTTTAGAGGTCCTAGGGTTCAAAAAGGTTGAGAAACGCTGCTCTAAACATTCCAACCTCTAAATATCTGTACCTCTAAACTGTCCGAACTCTAAACATCTGCACCTCTTAACATTTAGAATGCTAAACATTCGCACCTCCAAACATTCCGACTTTTAGGCATTCCAACATCTTTAAATTCCAACTTTTATAAACATTCGCGCCTCTAAACATTCCTACCTCTAAAACTTTGCATATCTAAAAATTCTGTTAGTTAGGGCCTACATTACATTAAAACAGTGTCAAACATTAGGCTACTGTTTCCAAAAATATAAGCTGATTTATAAAAACTTATCTGTGTAATCTACACTCATTACCAGTGGCGGTTATTCAGGGGAAGTAGGTGAAGTGCTACTTCACCTACGCATGCGCTCTTCATACGGTGCAATGCAATGCAATGGTAGACTTCCATTCCATGCAATCTACCCTTACCGGTGTCAGGCATCTACCTAGTTAGACCGCTCTCTAGCTCTTCACCTAACTTCCCAGCCATGAGCTGTGCCTGCTTATTACTTCTGTGTAAAGTAAATCTAGTATAATAAATTATGACATGTTAAAATAATAGTGTTAATATTTAGGGTCTAGGTCAATTTAAAAGTTCCATATGTTCTCATTACCAGAAGAGCAGTCTATTAGACTCCTTCTGAAGAATCTGGGTCCCCAAACTCCAGCAGAAAATATGTTCACAAAGAACTCATTGCACTTGAGTTCAAGTGATTTCCGTGCTGCAAGTCGCAACTAAGGTCACAGTGTCATGACAAAGATCCATTGAAGGATAGGCCCTTAACGCTACACTTCAATGTGTCGGTTACACATGGGCCCTTGGTTGGAAAGGTGAGAGCACTCATCACATTTCTGTGGAAACTTACCATGCTCTGAGCGAGTTAACATGTAAATGTGCAAGTATAGTATGGGAAGACTGACAGTTACAGCACTTCGGGGCCTCCTTAGGCATGTTGCAACTCCCGGAGGGGTGCTCCTCACCACAAGCAGTACATCTGGAGGTATTACATACGTAATACTGAACTTTACAGTGATCTCGACATCAACTTATTGAGCGTCTACTTGCAGCACATCAGAGCCGGATACCTTGTGTCCTTAAAAACATTCTAATCCCTTACTAAGGAAAATAAAAGTGGCTTGTAGAAATACATAAATACTATTCTACTCTCATTGCCCAGCTTCTTACTTCTAGGAGACAAGCTGTGCATAACTCTTAAATTTTACTACTTCTTCAGATTGTGAATTGTCATAATATGTCATTGTAAAGGCATGGTTCTAGCTGGTGACCTGGAACTTAAATATATTTAACTATCATCATACACAGACAACAAAAAAAAAAGGGAATGTAGTTTATTTTCAAATTTTTGTCATGTAGATTTTTTCCCAAATCAGAAGTTCTGCAAACGTGTGCCCTGATTTCAATAATTGTGCTTCTGTATATATTTAATTACTCACATCCTATAATATGCTGAATTAGCTGATTTTTCCATCTGTTTAAATTTTATATTCGTAATGTGTTCTTTTACCTAACATCTGTGTTCCTCCTGGTTTGCCCTGGGAACTATCACAATCAGTATATTCCTGGTATCTTGTGGGTCAGTTGACAAATTGATAGTGTTCTTAACGTTGAACTTTGTTGCATGTAGCTAAAGTGATACCATATTTATTTAAATTTTTTTTTGAAATTTTGAAGTTGCCCAAGGATGGTTAAGTGAATTTTTTAAACTTTGTTTTTTTCTTTCGGGGATGATAATGTGGTAATTTCCAACAGCTATTTTTGTTTCTTGAATCTGTTATTTTCATGTCTACTACACTTTTCTGGAACCTATTCATTTCAGCTGTATGTTACGTTGTAGTACATTTTCATATTCTTCCATCTTCTATGGTGTGCTGACCAGTCTGTTTATAATAGCATGTTTGTGAGGTCTAGGATTATATCCATCTGTTGTTATGTAACTGTCCTTGTGTACTCTTCCTAAAGATTCCAAATTCCATTTGATTTCCTGTCCTGATAATTTTAAGGTCCAAAAATTTCAACACATTATTATTTTCAATTTCAGTTGTGAACTGTAGGCTGCTGGTTCATGTATGTTCAATAATTTTACTGAATCCTTGATATACCAGTATATCAATGATGATATAACACATCAAGGATACACTTACTTTCAAATATATAGGATATATATATAAAGGAGGTCTCACTGCTTAGTGAAGTACCGTATGTGTCAAGTGTTAAAATAATGAATTGAAGTAATATATATAGTAGAGCATGTTGTAAAACTTGTACAGAGTCAACATTTAAAAAACACTTCTTGCTCCACTTACTTTAAGTTCCAGGACTAGTTTCCAGGGATTAAAGCTACTCCCTGAGGATGAGGGAGTAGCTTTAATCCCTAGAAACTAGTCCCTGAGGATGAGGGAGTAGCTTTAATCCCTAGAAACTAGTCCTGCAACTTACAGTAAGTGGAGCAAGAAGTGTTTTTTAAATGTTGACTCTGTACAAGTTTTACCGTATGTGTGTTTATTGTAACTTAATTTGCTGTTTAATAGCTTTCTTTGCGATTTGCAATAGAAACTCATTTCATTTCAAGAAAATGGAAATGAGCCTTCAGCTCCAATAAGTGTGGAAGTTTACGATGTGTGACTACAAAAAGGAACAATAATAATTATAAATATTTTAATAATTTACCTTCAATTTACAATACTGCTGCAAGATGGTTTGGCAAGAAGAAAGGATTTCCAAGGACAGGAATAGAGCAGTTCCGGTATTAGTTTTCTTTTTCTGTTTTAACTGTTTCCTCCTCTTGTTTCTTCTTGTTTAGAGCATCCTCAGACCAGCCTGGGGGACGATCATAACACTTAGATAACTCTGCACGGCTAAAGTCAAATCCTGGATTCTGTAAAGATAAACATGATTTGCATTTGGTAAATACTTCTCAAAAGGGGAAATTGAAATCAGTATACAAATACAGGCATTTATGAAATTGACTGTAATACCTGTGACAAAGTAGGCATTGGCAAAATGAAGAGAAATTTAAAACTAAGGTACAAAGAGCACGTGAGAAATATTAAATACCAACAAACAGTAAAATCTGCAGTGGCTCATCATTTCTGGTCGTTTCTTTCTTGTCAATAGTTAGACAAAATTAGTGAAATGTGTTCAGAAACCCCTTGATTTAACTGTTTTGGGAAAAGTATACATCCAAAAAGAAATAAAGATAGACTTATAAATTTTGACAGTTGCGGATCATGGGTGCAGGAACACTATTTTACAGGAATTATAATTCCTTTATTGCAATCGATGGTCATAGTTTGATCAATAGAGCTCTGATGGAATTATATGTGGCAGGGGAAACAGAAGTACCCCGAGAAAACCTGCCCTGACACCATTTTGTCCACCACAAATTCCACATGGGTCCACCAAGATTCGATCCCGGGTCCCAGCAGTGGAAGGTGAGCAGTCTAGCCACTCAGTCATGGGGGTGGTTTTACAGGAATTAAATACATAACCTGATAATATATAAATATTTGCTTTGCTCGTACGGGGCTCTGCCTCCAAACTCCCAGTGGGGCTCTGCCTCTAAACCCCTCGTGTGGTTCTAAGAAAAAGTTTTATTTTTTTTTTCTATTTTTGTTGTTGTTGAACTAACACTTTATCGAAGATACAGTCATTGTATTTAGACTGCCGTAGCTCATAATAACTACTTAGCCATACTAAACCTTAAAAAAAACTGCGGAATGACTTTAAGATTTTTTTTGAGTAAACATTTAAAATTTAGAACATTTTGGAATTTTCCCGTCGGTTACACATTTAAAGCTATAAGTCTGTCAAATTTCAGATTTCTAGCTCATGTGGCAGTGGGTCAACATTAATGCCTGTAAAAATTTTCGAAGTTTGTTTTTGGAGGGTAAAAAAATAAAATTTTAACCTTTCGGAATTTTCCATTGGTTGTAGGCTAAAAGCTGCCAAATTTCAAGTTTTAGCTCATGGGTAAGTGGGTAAACATTAGGTTGGGTTCGTTCCCCTGTACTTAATCAATTTTTTCTGGAATGGTGTGTACTCAGCCTCCTGATACAAATTGAGGAGATGCTTCATTGAGAAGTAGGATGTCCCTCTAGGGAAGTAGAGCCATGGAGTTTAGTTTAGTGTCTATTAGATGAAATTAGCAATATAAATTTCGCCACAAAGTGACTACGTTGGCAATTGGCATCTCTGTGAGAGATTTCATAGTTCATAGCTCATGCTTTTACTTGGAGAAGGGAAATCTTGCTTGCAGACAGCAGCCGACACGACGTGCTCTAGCAGTGAAGACAGGAATCACGCCTTGTCATTGCAAACTGAAAGCCATGGCCAAAACCTTTAAACCCCGGGAGTATTACCACGCAGTCAAGCATCTCGCTCACGCTGCTTACCCGCAAAATGAGCCAAGAAGTCGTCACATTTCAAATGCGACAATTAACACGCATTTACATATTTAAATGATTTAAAAATGTCAAATATCAGGTGTAGCATGTTTTCAGTCAAAAGGATCACATCTTATCTTATCTTATCACAAAGATGATTTCGAAGTAGTTTAATAGTAGGCATATGCAGTATTATAATAAAAAAAAAAATCTAAAAATTCTTTACATTAAAAACTGGTCGTTGTGCAACACTGCAACATGACCAGAGACTGCCACTGAATTTTGACATCCCTAAGGGCAATGATCTTATTTTCAAATTCATACAACCTGGAGGACATACAAGAAGAAAACTCATCAATAGATCTCAGCTGATGATGATGGGGAAACCATCAAAATGTACGATCTAATTCGGTAAGTTTTTAATTATAACAATTATGCGAAGTTGAATGTTTAAAAAAAAAAACTCTTGTTCATGAAAATACGTTATATATACATAACATATACATAATATATATGTTATATACATATATTAATATAATATAGTATATGTTATATGCATATACATAATATAATATAATATATGTTATAAACATAATACCCGTTTACTCAAAAATGATAACAGCTATTTATCATCCATTTAATAATAAGTAAGGAACACTCGAAAGAGCATTTGTTCATATTATTTTAGTCCGTACTGTAATCTCTTATTGATTTTACTCTCTTGGGGCATGCTATCAAATGATAACGCTCACATTTCTGGTTACACAACACGCATACACACTCTTCATTCGGTTGATGGAATCCTTGGGTTCTGCATATTTTGTAATGAAAACCATGTGAGCGAGTCTGGTCCAGCTATCTCTTCAAAAGCACGAAATAATCAAGGACCTATAATCGTCAAATTTAGCTTAGATAATAATTGAATCAAATTTTGCTTAAATACTGTTTACTTTCTTTGAAATTAATTTAAAAGCCATCTTCCCAATAGTCTTTCTTGATGATATGAAGTAACAGTCAATTTCGTTAAAAACATACTGAAAATTTGATATGCTTGAAACCGGATAATTCCTCATACGAACCGGACTTTTTCCCCTATATTATAGTAAAATTCCTCAACTTCAAACATCAATAACTCGATAAATAAAATAATGACAATAAAACAAATTATACCAATAGAAAGAGAGAAACACCCCCTTCAATTTCATATACTACACTAAACTTTTAATTAACCCCTTCAATCATTTTAATCGGACATTATAATTAACTTCCATAGTTTTAATCCGACAGACTTGAGACTTAGATCATTCGGTTCAGCTAAAATCAGCCCACAAAATGGAAATAGTACCAAATAATCCATCGATGGATAATCAGGAGTTGGCTGTATAATGTTTTAATTTATTTTGCTATTAAATAAATGATTTAAAAACATCTGATGATTGAATTCAAAACGTGGACAGAGCCACAGAGACCTGCTAGTGTGAACATAAATCACCAATAGTAAAGTTGGATATGAGTTAAAGAGTTCCACAAGGGGAACAAAGGACTGCCCGAACACACATAAAAAATGAAAGACAGAGCAAATTAGATGAAACTCATTAGTAGTTCCTAGCAAAATCCAGAGTTTATTGAGTGCACTTACTTACTTCAATTTGAAATTTTTCTAAATCCATCTTCTTCCTCATCTCATGAAAGGTTAATGCATCAGGTTTAAACATTCCTCCTTCCAGCAAAGATTCCCAGATCTCATCTTTCAAGGTAACATCAGCTTTGGCCAGAACAATGTTCAGGAGTTTGTTATCTTCGACAGTCCAGACTGTTTCATCAGGATGAATTGTGCTGAACAATCGTCCCTGTAACAAAATAAAAATCATAATTATTCTTAGTGATCTTCTTAATGATTCCCAACATATTTTCCTTTTTTGTTTTCTTCTTCATCTTAAAGTTCATTTTTCCTAACAAAAAATATTCCTAATGGTTTCTGCCTAATGATTTTTTTAGGAAATAGTTTTGTCCTAATGTCTAAATTTTCTTAAAAGCAAACAAAAATTGTATCTTAAGATTATGCAAACTGCCTGTCCATATTATAATATATAATAGTTGAGTACCTAGTATCATATTTATTTTCTTTCATTGATCGAGCTCACTGGTATTAAACATGTATTTTAATAACTTTAGAGAGACACTAGTCAAGACGCTGGGAACCATGACTGACAAAGAGAATCCACTAACAATAGCATTTAGCAATATTCTGGCTTACAAGGACTGCAGTCCCCATACTACAAAGCAATGGTTTCAGGGGAATCCGATGAACCCAATCTTGTTCAACATTGCAGTAAGTTAGCTATTCAAAGAAATCCAGACTTCCTCATGAAAAATATACCTAGCCTATATGCAGATGACATAGTCATCAGATCCTGCAACAGGGAAGACCCGCAAGAAACATTGGACAGACTCAAGAAATACTGAAATAAAAACAGCCTCCAAGTAAACACAAACAAACTGTTATAATGGTTTTAGAACAGTCATGGGCAAACCCCTATTCATTGACACACAACCCGCAAAGTTAGTAAACTACATATAGTTCGAAAAGAACAGGCAGATGGAGACACAAACAGACAATAAGTGCAGTGTTGGTTGCTCATTCTTAGGGAAACACTAATTTCACTTTATAATTTACACTACAGTAAAGAAATATACAAACAATATTGTGTTATAGTCCCTGTAATTTCCAAAGTATTCGAAGCTCTATTGAATGAACAGATGTCTAAATATTTTGAAAAGAATGAATTATTTACTGACAAACAATATGGTTTCAGACCCAAGAGAAACACTAGTAATGCAGTAGTTAGGTTAATAAGTAATGTTATTGCTGACTTAGAAAAAGGTTTATCTGTTAGTTTTAGATCATTTGACATGTCCAAGGCTTTTGATACCGTGAAACACCACATTCTTATAAATAAGCTCCTTTACTATGGTTTTAATTCTGACTCGACTGATCTCATTCTATCTTATCTTAGTAGTCGTACTCAGTTTGTATATAAAGATGGACATTATTCCGCTGGAAGGCTCTATACTCGGGCCTATACTTTTTAATATTTATATTATGATTTAATTTCTAATGTAGAAAATGTATCAAATGAAGGGTTTTTATTTGCGGATGATTTTGGTTTGAAAGTAAGCTGCAATAATAGATATGAAGTTGATGACTGCCTAAATATTAGTTCTTTGCGAATAAATGACTGGTGTGCAAGTAACAATCTTTCATTGAATCTAGAAAAAATTTGTGATATAACATTCACCTTTGATAGGGTATCTGTAAATAGGGCTTTGTCAAAACCTATAAAGTTCCTAGGTATAATTCTTGATAGAAATTTGACATGGTATGCACATATAATAATAATATGAAGTTCGCACAATGTGCATGAGTGTTTGAGTTACTCCGTGCTTAGCCTTGTTAGCGAGATGTTCCT
The DNA here is from genome assembly GCA_964059195.1 of Ectobius pallidus. Lineage (NCBI taxonomy): Eukaryota > Metazoa > Arthropoda > Insecta > Blattodea > Ectobiidae > Ectobius > Ectobius pallidus. The sequence continues at coordinate 161,435,726 of CAXKWD010000007.1, read as the reverse complement.
CTTTTTACATTCAAGGGCATGATATCGTTCACATTTCTGTCCACACCATTCACAAGTACAGTCCGTGCTGGGTTCATGGAATTTCTTTTTGGAGCACACTTTGTAATGAAAGCCATGCACTGCGTATCTAGTGATGGCGTGTCTTAAATCGAAGCTGGGTTCTGACCATTTGCTTGATGTCATAGCGTCCGTCACGTAGAATTCACTCCATATTTCTTGTTTCTTGTGTCTTAGATCCTGTAGTAATTCTTTGTAGCTGTCTGTGGCGGGGAGCAGCAGCTGATGCCTCAGGTCCTCTATGAAAAACGGCTCTCTCGCCATCTCGTAGACCAGTCTTGATAGCGTGAACTTGGAAACACTTAGAACTCTTTTCAAGAAGATTGCCTTAACTTTCTCGATGCAGTTTAGATCTCTTTTGCTCAAATGCTCCCAAATTATTTCAAGTCCATATGTTACTACCGGGGTTACTTTTAGCTTGAATAACTTCATTGCTGTTTTTAAGGATATCTGGTTGATTTGTGTAATGTCAATTATTGCTATTGTTGCCGCTGTAGCTCTTTCTTTTACATGAGCGGAGAAAACGTTTCCGCGAGACTGGAAAGTCATCCCCAGGTATCTGAACTTATTTACTATGTTTAGTTTTCTGCCGTTGCACATAATCCCTTCCCGAGCTGATAACCTTCCTCCTCTCCTGAAGATCATTGTTACAGTTTTATCCTCATTCAGGTTTAGGTCATTTTGTTTTGACCATACTGATCAGTATGGTATGCACATATAGATTGCCTTAGCAAAAAACTGGCTAAAGGCATGTTCATGCTGAGAAGACTAAAATACTGTAAACGATATCATGCTACCAAGTGCTCCAACGGCATAATCTCACTGTCTGACCTTAGCAAGGACTGAAAGTAACCCTAATGCCCACTCGGGTGCACCTTTCTTTCTTATTATTAAAAGAACCAACAAGACTGTCTCTGAAACAGCAATGAGTCTATTCTATGCCAAAATCTTCCCCTTCCTCATAGAACTTCAACATAGACTCCTCCTGCCATTCACCAAGCAGGAAGTGAAACTACTGGAAGCAAGGGAAAGAAAACGAGAAGAAATAGATCTATTTTTCTACATGACAGATACCATGGAAAATAAAAGCTGGACTGCCCCAACAATGATACAACAAGCGCTCTGAGCCGACTAGCAGTAGGCCTACATGGCTTCCATTGCAGGCTGTGCAAGAGAAAAACCTTCTATGATCCTTCTGCAGACTGCATGTGTGTGCTATGTGGTAGCCAGTGCGAGATCACTTCTCCAGCTGTACAGAACAATGTAACTGATGCCAAGATAACTAAACATGCACTATCAACAACCATATACTTACCTTGAAAACAGTTTCCTTGCGTACAACACACTCTATTTCACTGGGAGTGACTTTAACTGAAACTTCTTTTGCTTTGGTGTTTTCAGGAAGGTTGACTTCAATGTGAACTTCATATACAGTTTGCCACCAGCGTCCCCAGTCAGTGTTAAAACATACAACTCCGCTCTTTTCATCAAAATGGCTTAAGTTATCTAGAGGCATTTTCACTACAAGAAAACATCAAATAAATCTTAATAACTGCATACTTAATAATCATGTAAACTTAATAATTTGCCTACAACCTTAAGATGAATTTAAGTCTTGAGATTTGTACTTACCTACAAAATCAATTTTACAGCAGATCAGAAGTAAGAACTATTTAATTTGATTAGTGAATATCGAGCTTCTCATTTATCCCACACTCCCATAAATATTTTTAAATTAACTTCCTATGCGGTAATGAAAATATAAATTAAAACATGAATAAAATATATAACGTGGAACAATTTTAAAACGTTTCGAAAATGTGACAATTGAGTTGTTTCATTTTTTGTTTACTTTTAGTGGAATTTCAGTACCAACATAACATAAAATAATAAAATTTGCATTGTTGGCAATATTGATATATGAATAGAGAAATGCGAACAATGCACATTGTGCGTATTTCAATTATTATTATTAGAGAAATGCGCACAATGTGCATTGGTATTGTTGGCAATATTGGAGAAACATCGATATTACAGTCGAGAAATCGAGTGCGGTATAATTGTTGCTGCATTCCGCAACAAAGGCGTGAAAAGAGCAACGTGGTTTCTGTTCTGTGGTGGTTTCGTGGTTTACACGTCAGACCTATCCTGTGTAATAGTCGTTCTATGGTTCTCTGAAAATATAGCCCAAAATAAAAAATACTCACTTCTTTTGATAGAATATACTATTACTATAATAAATGGTACGTACCTGATAGTTATGTCATCATTCCTGTAATTTTTTAGGTTAGAAATTAACACAGGCACTTTATAGTGCTCCAGCCAGATGTGACGACTTGGAAATATATATATATATATATTTTTGAAGGGGGGGGGCAAACATTGATTTTTAGTAGTTATACGTAGGCCTTCCAAAGTTAAATCTTGGAGGGGATAGAAATTACCATGTTCCCCGAAGTCTGCACATGTGACACATGAAGCAAAACCTGTCACTGACCTAGAATTTACCTATCATTATTTAACTAAATGCAGAAGCTTAAACATTGTTACAACTGTCAAGGAAGCCATGGTCACCCATGGTACAATAGTGAGGTGCGTGTGCAGGCTCGAAAGCAAGGGGAAGGAACCGGCAGTCAGATCTTGCCTGGTGTGCGGCATAAATCTACCAATATTTGTTTTATTTTGTGTTGCCATCTTAATTTAACATGCTTCATACATATACGACAAAGGCTACAACAGTGAGCTGCAGTTTCGGCACTGAGCAAGTACATAGCCATGATAGGAGATGTAGGGGAAGCAAGCTGTAGCTTGCACATTGGCTCAGAAGCGAGGGTCAGCAGGGGAAACGAGCAGGCGGGCAAGAGTGGATGGAACTTCGCCGATGCATGGCATTTATCTATCTTTCACCAAAATAATAATAATACATTTATTCTATCTCACCTTGTTACAGATAGGCTACATGACAAGCTCCTTCCAATGTTATATAATGATTTTAAGTGTTATTTTTCATGTCCTTAATCTTGTGGGGCACTTACCGTGTAGTCTTCGCGATGTGAATAAAAATCATTCGCTGTAAATCTGCATTTCTTGTATTTTATGATTAGACAAAATAAGTGACTGATTCTGTTTGTTTTTTTCTCTCTCTCTACAGACGGCAAACCTTGACAGAAAAGGCACTTTCAAGGTTGAATACCTGCAGAAAATCGAGCAAGATGTTCAAGCAAGGTGGGAAAAGGAGAAAATATTTGAGGAGGATGCTCCCAAAGAGCCCAGGAAGAGTCCAGAGGAAAAGTTTCTGTGCACTTTTCCATTTCCCTACATGAATGGCAGACTTCATCTTGGGCATACGTTTTCACTTTCTAAATGTGAGGTAACTATACTAGTATTCATAAGTGGCTTAAGAATAAAATTAATGTTGCAAGGGATTGGTCGTCGGCAGTCGATGGAAGTGTCAATAGCCAACCTGTGTGGTGTTTAAACTTTGGAACACATCACGTGCTACACTAAACCAAGTTTTACATATCCTGTAGAAGAAAAATCCCTGCAGAGGTCTAAAAAATGGGAAACGGAAATACTTGTGGCACCCTGGCTCTCCCACTTCTACTCAATAACAGGATGCGCCTGGTGGTGTTAACTACTAGGAACGCTGGGCTGCAACGCCATCTAGTAACGGGAAAAGGTGAAAAGGGGAAAAAATTTAAATAACTTATTTCTTCTTTTCTTGTCTTCCATTTCCTCTTTCCTCCCTTCCTCTCACCTCCTCTTCACCTTACCTATTGGGACCTATTCCTAACCATAAATTTTTTACATCGGTATTTGAAAACGAGACCACTAGCACTGTAATTAGTGCCTTAACCACTTCAGTTGTTGACTTCAATGAGTGATTGCTGAGTAGTTAAGGGAAAATTCATCTACTTAAGTTAGAGCTTTAATATATGAGAAAATACAGCCTTTTGATGCAAGGGACATTTTTTTATAATTGTGAAACAATATCTTGGCTTTAAAAAAAGCCGTTTTGGTGCAAGGGTAATTTTTGCTGCATTAATAATAAGTTGTCTTGTTTTTTCCCAATAGTGCATAGTACAACAGTGAGCTGCATTACCAGCATTGAGCAGCTTGCGAGGGGAAGGTTCAAGGCTGAAGACCGAGCTAGGGGAAGACAGGGGAAGCGGGCTGACACCATGGTAATACGCTGTGGAGAGTGGAGTGAGAGCCAAGGTGCCACAAGTACTTTAACTTCGCCAAAAAAGATTTGCAATTTGTCTGGGTAAATTTCTGGGTGCTGAGTGATCTTGGCTATCGGTGACATAAATGAAATCCAGTTCACTTCCTGCTGGGACAGATTTTTCTGTAAAGAGTAAATAGACATAGGCCTAGCTAAGACTCAAATCAGGATATAGGCTAATTATAATTATTATAAATTTTGGTAGGGTACATTAATAAAGGTAGGAAAAAAAGTAAAGGAGATGCATAGATTTTCTGTGCAAAATTACCTAAACCTACATGGTAATCCATCTCTGATCTCATCAAGGCCCGTAAGATGTCACCTTTACTTTGTGTAGCCTAATTTGCAATCATTTATAGATTGCTAATGCTATGTTTCATTTTTGTGCAGTTTGCAGTCAGGTATCAGCGACTGAAGGGCAAGAGAGTTCTCTTTCCTTTTGGGTTCCACTGTACTGGAATGCCTATTAAAGCATGTGCTGATAAACTGAAACGAGAGATGGAAGAATTTGGGTTCCCTCCTTATTTCCCTGCAAGTACTAGTGAGGCTGTAGCTGAAGAAACAAAAGTAGATGCTATCATAAAGGATAAAAGCAAGGGCAAGAAGGTAGGTGATTTAAAATATCCTACATTGCTTCATCATTCTAATGTGAACGAAAAGGAAACTATAAATTGTTATAGTCATGCTTGCTGCTTCAGTTAAGAGATTAAAAAAGGTGTTTATTTTTGTTTTAAATAACACATCATTGCACTAGCATAGCTGTAAATGATAAGACAGCATTCTGGCATTATTTTGGTGATAAGATTGTGTTTTCTGTTTCGTAATTTTAGATGGGGATTATGTTTACTGTTTCATAATTTTAGGTAGCTATACAGTTAAGTAAGAAAAGCAACAGAGGTGCACAAAAAATATTTACTTGATGAATCCAGTGAGCGATGGATTACAGAGAAATTGCCTCGCTCTCAGATAAAGTACCTCATTAGTACAGTCGGTCAAATAAAAAACGTTGGGACTCGTATGCAGTTAAAATTAAAGTTTTAACGCATTAGTTCACAAGTTTACTACAAAAAACATAAAATACAGGACATTCTCGGAACATATCAGGCCATGCGACAGGAGGGAAAAAATGAACAACGAGGGAAAAAATGAACTACGCGGAAAGCGCAACACACGATTTTCAACTTAATGTATTGTCATAATTCATTTTGCTGTGTGTCATCGCGCCACATAGGCCTACAAATGCTAGCTTGAAAGAAAGTGTAATTAGGGCTGTAACTGACCTGCATTTTTCGGTCTCTGAAGCATCGAGAAGGTTCCATATTTCTTAATGCGACCGGAAGTTTTCATAGGCCGCGTATTTCGATGCTAGATTGGTTGCAGAAGTTGAACGTAAGTTATTGGTTTTGAACTACAAGTATCGGTATTATAAAATAAAATCTTTAAAAAATGCTCCTTGAATAATCATATTCCTTGGGAATTTATTAACTGTTAATACTATAAGAATTTGCAACCAAGAATATGGCGGATGTGAGACATATAGCCACGCCCTTCTATACATGTTTGTTTTAGAACAAAACTGACTAAATAATCAAGAAAATACATGGAGAGACAAGAGGCAGGCGTGAACCTAACCTTAAGTCTTCCTGTACATGCGCATATGCTTGTTCGTGATACTTAATCAAATACCGCCCGATGTTTTTTATTCGACCGACTGTACTTTGCCAGATGATTTTGAAGAGAAACTGATTAAATTCAAGCAGTATGTCATCTAAATGCAGCAGTGTCAGTTGTACCCACTCACTTAGTCTCCTCGGAATTTTTTTCAATTTTTTGTTTATTTTAGTTTTGGAATTTTAAGGGTCGATCATGGTTTAAAGCAGCAGTTTTCAAGCCATGGCCTAAGTGATTTCTAAAATTAAGATCAGGCAGAGCCTTGATAGAAACCAAAGTCTCTTGATTACTACTGACAACATAGAAAATAATATTTCTTGCTGCAGTGAAACAAAAGACTATGAAGATTATGTTTGTTGGAACCAGAATTTGTTGTGTAGTTGTCATTAAAGTTATTAATATTTAGCAGTAATAATCACCAAAGGTATCTCTATAATGCACAACGTAAACATAAGCCTAAAATTATATTTAAAAAAAACCTTGTTTTACCACTCAAACTTCACTTTTAAGTGTTTACTTAAGTTTTTTTTTTAATAATTTGATCTCTTCACTGTGAGTTCTGCAATTCATTATGTATGATTATAAGCCTAAAAGTTTGTTCTTTAAGAAAATTTTTCACATTGAAATACAAAATAAGTGTAAATTATTCCTGCACCTCTGCATCACTTATGTTATGATTTAGATTTCTTGCTAACTTTTGCATCGATTCTTTTGCAAGACGAAACCTTCTTATGAATTTAACATCACTGTAAGTCACTAATAGATTATTTCTTCCTCAGTATTTTAACACATGGATTTAATAGCCCTCAGTAGGTCAGTGTGCCTCTGATTAGCATCTAGTTGATCAAGCATTTCTATCTTGAACATCTGCAACCAAAATTTTAAACCTACCATAGCCGTGTTTCTGGTAGACGGTCAAGGTTCTGAGCCATGACCTAAAAAAGAGAAAGAGAGAGTACCATGGCCATTGATGAAACCTCGTTTAGCTGATCGACCCTAAGATTGGGGCTTATTTTTGGACCTAGTACGGTAGCCTACCTAACTGTATAAGAAAAATTCAGTTTAAAGTGTTCCACATTTTGTACCGCTATTGTAAAAATAATGTTCTTATTTTGTTTTCAGAGTAAAGCTGTAGCTAAAGCTGGCAGTGCTAAGTATCAGTGGCAGATCATGCAGAGCCTTGGACTGAATGATGATGAAATCAAGAAATTTGCTGATGCTTCTTACTGGTTGGGTTATTTCCCTCCTCTTGCTGTTGAAGATCTGCGCAAAATTGGACTCCATGTAGGTTTTAGTTATCTATTAAGGTGTGACAGGTGAAATTACTTTTTTAATTTTTAGCTTAGGTGGTTCATTTCTGGCATATCCAACTCCTCTTAAAACATCTTCATACCAACATTCAATGATGTCACCCTGATTTTTTGAACTATACAATCTTTTTATTTTTAATGAAGGCATATTTTCAAAATCTAATTATCATAAAAGTAAAGTATAATGGTCCCTATACAGGCCCTGGAGGCCCTTAGACATTTGGAACATGAAGGTTGTCAATCTTATTCACCAGCTACCATTACCCCACTGTATTTCCTGTTTGTTGTCATAGAACTTGTAAGTTAACATGTCAGAGCTCTTTAATTTGAAGTATATAAATAAATGCTTATTCAATTTTCTGGATTTCGCAAAATAAGGCTATCTTTTGTTGTAGATTGACTGGCGTCGCACTTTCATAACCACGGATGCTAATCAATTCTATGATCAGTTTGTGAGATGGCAGTTCCTACAGCTGAAAGCAAGAAATAAGGTGATGTACGGCAAACGCTATACAATATTTTCTCCAAGAGACAACCAACCTTGTATGGACCATGACCGAGCAAGTGGAGAAGGAGTAGGTCCTCAGGAGTACACTCTTATCAAGATGAAGCTCCTGGAACCTTTTCCAGCATCACTCAGGTAACAGGAATCTGCCCATACTACAGATAGAGCAAAATATTGTGTTTAACCCAGAAATTCGATGTTGATTTCTCACTAGCAATACACATTTGAGGTCCACTGAATCTAAAAATACAATTGCCAGAAACATGCCTGTGAACAGCATAGCCATCAGAGTGTAAGGATGTGTAAAATTCAGAATATCACCATTGCCTGTCACCTTATTTTTATTGTTTATTTTTATCGTACCTATGTTCAGTTGTTTTTATATATGAATTCATGCTACCATACTGAAATATCTTTATAGCTTCTTTAAGCTTTGATTAATCGTGAACATAATCACAAATCAGGATCAACATGTTCATAATATCTAAAGGGGACTTCCATCATTATTTCATTTTGATAACTATGTTTTCAATAGGTGTTCATTCAGTTAGTACGGCCACAGTCTTTATTATTAGTAGCAGCAAAGAGTTTAATATAAAAAAACTATTGTTAATAACTGCTTGTAACTTGACCATGGCTATTGATTGTCTCACCATTCCACTAAATATAATGATGGGGTCCCTTACAGTGTCACAAATAGCAATGTGTTCTATTCATTTTTGAGGTTTTAATTATTCATTACATGCTTAATTCTGGAAGTATTTGCTAAGTAGTCACAATAAAATATATAACTCGAGGTTCTGATTCTCTCAAGATAAATTCCAGACTCTTGTTATGTTAATTAACCGTAAAATGGGGAGGAAATATTTTGGATTTTGAATTTATTGATGTTGAAAAAAGCTGGAATGAATTTTGTATATTTCAGTTCTCTTAAAGGAAGATCCGTCTTCCTAGTTGCTGCTACTCTTCGACCAGAAACAATGTACGGCCAGACCAACTGTTGGGTTCATCCAGACATCAAGTACATAGCGTTCAACACAACCGTTGAAAGTGGTGATGTGTTCATATGCACCAGGCGTTCAGCACGCAACATGGCATATCAGGGATTCACAAAAGAAGAAGGAAAACTGGATGTTCTGCTAGAGCTTGTGGGTCAAGTAAGTTCATTTTGGAATCTGGCAACCTGTTTTTTAATGTTCACAGCCTTATCTTTTCAATTTCCAATATGTAAAATCTTGAATTCTTACAGGACTTGATTGGAGCTGCACTGAAAGCACCCCTCACTTCTCACTCTAAGATCTACGCTCTGCCGATGCTGAGTATAAAAGAAGACAAAGGTACAGGTGTGGTAACGAGTGTGCCTTCAGACTCGCCGGACGACTATGCAGCACTGGTTGATCTCAAGAAGAAGCCTCCTTTTAGAGAGAAATATGGTGTCACAGACGAAATGGTCCTTCCATACGAACCTGTAGGTATTACTATTGGCTTCCAGTACTCAGTTTATTTCTATTTATTAAAATTTGTTGGTCTACATTGGACCGCTTCATTCATTCTTCATTCTCTCAGATCTTAACTTTCTTTCTTCATCTGAAATTGTCTTTCCCATTACCTGTTTGTTGATCTTGGTTTCCAGTCTGTGTTGCTTATTTTTAGGTGTCTTGATTTTGTCTGTTTTGTGTTTTAAGTTTTCTGTTGTAATTTGTAGTTCCCTTATATTTTCCTAGATTTCCATAATTTGATATCACAAGTGCTGAAGATGGAAATTTTTTCTAGGGAAATCCATAAATTTATATACAGATACGGTATTTATTTATTTATTTTTCAATTTATGATGAATTACATAGATATTACATTACAATAACAACTTGTGTAAGAAAACAACAGAAGATCATGACCCTAATACTGGCTCATTAAAAAAGCGTTGCCTAAACATATGCTGATTTCTTATGTACATTTTCCCTCCCTGCGTTTATGCTGGAGCAACAAATAGTAGATTTTTACTTTGCTGGAGTGCCATGCCGGCCCAGCTTCACCACTGGATATCACTCTTACTATTCCATAATTTTTCTATTATTCTTCTGCTGATTCTATTTTCTGGTGTCCTGATTGAATGTACAAAAAAAGCCATGTTGTTTTTTCCTGATTGTACTCATTATCGGCTCCATTTCCTTGTAGACTTTTGTTGGACTAATCTCCAATGTCCATTTTCTTGGTATGTTTTGTTTATGCACATTCTGATTATTCTTCTTTCTAATTTGAGTATTCTGTCTATTTCTGCATTCTTAGTTGCTTTGAAGATGGTTTAACTTGCATATGTTATTTCTGGTTGAGTAACGTTTTATACTTTTTTAATTTTGTGGATAATGAGAGACTTTTTTAATTTTGTGGATATTGAGAGACTATTTTGTCATATAATTATGTTCTTGGTGATCTGTTGTGCTCCAGTCAGTTTGTTTATTATATTCTACTATGTTGGCTTTTCTTTGAGCTTGTGTGTTATATCTCTTAAATATTTATTTGTCTACAATTTTGATTTCTTGTTTTTCTGTGAGATTTTGTTTAACTCCAGAGGGTCCATCAATATGATATGTCTTCTCGAAGGATATTCTGAGGCCGATTTTGTGTGCTGTTTCCTGTAATGATTTAATATCTTGTTGGGATTCCTGGATGTTGTTAGATTGGAGATCAAAATCTTGAGCAAATTCTAGGCACTTTAAATCGATGTTACTTTTGAGTCATCTAATTTTTATAATTTTCGGGTTATCCTTGTACCAATCTCTCATGTCTTCTAAATATTATATATTCACAGTTGAACAACAGGACAAGGAAACTCCCTGTCTCAAGCCTGTTTTTATGAAAAATGCTTCAGAGAATTCTGATCTGAAATTAACTTTAGACTTTGTGCTGTTTAAAGTAAGCTGTATCATTTTGATTAATTTTGGGTGGAGTCCAAAATTCCTTAAAATTTTTAACATTGAAGGTCTTTTATTATAGAAAGATCAAATCCTTTTCTGAAATTATTCAATCTTCTTGAATGTATTTTCTCTGTTTGTATACAGACTCCCATCATCGATGTGCCTGAATTTGGCATACTGACTGCGCCCACTCTGTATGAGAAACTGAAAATACAGAGTCAGAATGACAAAGATAAACTGCAGGAAGCTAAAGAGATGGCCTATTTGAAAGGATTTTATGATGGTGTAAGTATTCTGTAAATAATTCACTTTATCATTAAGATAGAAAATGAGATGGAAACCTATTACATGAAATGTCAGTTAACTCAAAACATACCAGAACAAGAGTCATCACTCCCATCCTTGGCTATCAGCCTTTTGGTGCAGCTGTTCGACACAAGCACAGCAAGCATAGTTTTTAAAACTCATAGAAAAATTGATTGAGCTTGTTTTCGTTTGAAAATACAAATGAACTCTTGTTCACGTAATTTCATAAACTATTTTGCAATTTTGCTGAAGGTGAATAATTTACACATTTTTAGCCCATTTTGTGTGTGTGTGTTTTTTTAAACAAAATTAACATTTCACTGTTTGCAAAAAAAAACAGATACCTATACCGATGCAACTTTATTATGTAAAAACTGTTAGTCAGATTGAATTTGAAGCCCATTTCCAGTGTTTTCAATTAAATTTTCTACAAAAAAGGTCTCGATACTTTTTCAATATCTCTTGTGGTTATCGAGAGAAGGCCATTTCAGCGGTTTAACTAGTAAACAACAGAATTATGTTCCTTGCTGATATTTAGTGGTTATAGAGATTAGAATTAGATGTCAATGTTCTAGTGAGAACACCAAAAGAACACTTCAAAGAGAAAAGCTGTAAATATTGTATGCGAGTCCATTCCTTAGATTATGTTTACAAACTCCCCCCCCCCCCAAAAAAAAAAAGGAAACTAAGTATGATCACTTCTTTGTGGTTTCTGTTTTCACCCATACGAAGGATAGGTAACCAGCAAGTTTCAGTATAAAAATTTGTCTTTCTTACTTATTGTCTATTTTAAAGTCTTGCTTTTGATACAGGTTATGTTAGTGGGAGAATTCAAAGGGAAGAAAGTTCAGGATGTGAAGAAAGCCCTACAAAAACAGCTTATTGAGAAAGGAGAGGCAGTTCTGTACTATGAACCAGAGAAGCTTATAATATCTAGGTAAGGATACGTACAATAAAATTTGAAGTCCCTGCATAGTTACCAAATTCATAATCTCTCATGGGAATACTTATGATAATTTATTACATGCAAGAAATTTTTTTCCTGTGGTTGTAACATTCTAAGAACCTAAGAAATTCTAAAATATTTAAAATGTCTCATGGTATCACCATAAAACTCTATAAATGACAGATAATGTAAAAATATCTAAATTTGTTAAAAAATAATTAGATATTGTTACAAAAAATGCAAAATCCTATAAAATAAAATTGATTTTCAATTTATAAAATTCAGGTGTGCTTATGGTATTTACTGTTATTGTCATTTCTTGGTAGGTCGGGAGATGAGTGTGTGGTAGCTCTGTGCAATCAGTGGTATCTGGACTATGGTGAAGAGAAATGGAAAGCAGATGCTGTGAAATCCCTCAATAACATGAACACATACCATGAAGAGGTGAAGAAAAACTTCATGGCAACTCTCAACTGGCTGCATGAGTATGCTTGCTCAAGGACATATGGCCTGGGTTAGTTACCAAATTATTTTATGTTTGAATAAAACGATAAACGTGGGAAGTGATATAAACAGTGAAACTAATGAATCATAAGAGCTGATGGTCAACTTATATACACTTTAAGCTCCACTTACATCACATTCTTTCATGGACTAGTTTCGGGGAAACAACTCATCCCCATCCTCGGCTGTTGGTCGACTGGTATCGACATGGCAGTGGCTAGAAGTTTCCAGCTGTGTCTGTGTTGTGGCGCCATCTTTCTTTCTGTCCGCCATTTTGATGTCATCCACGGGGGGAATTTCGAAATTCATCAATGAGTCTTTATTCTTCAGTATAAACTGATTTGGTCCAATATCAGTAGACGTCTTTCCATGTACATTATAAATGGGTATACAAAGTTTCAGGAAAATCCAATAAAGCATATTTGAGTTATCGCGACTTCTCATATATTAACATAAAAGGCAATAAATTGGGCATTATTCCGGTACTGGCCAACCGATTTGGTTGAACATCAACAGACGTCTTTCCATGATAGTATAAATGCGTATATGAAGTTTCATAAATATCCGATAAGGCGTATTTGAGCTATTGCGCCTTTAAAATATACACTAAATTGGGGTTTACTCCGGTACCGGTCAACAGATTAGGTTCAAATTTAACAGAGTACTTTTCATGGACGTCGTAAATGCGTATACCAAGTTTAATGGAAATCCGATACAGCGTATTTGAATTATGGCGCCATAATCTATTAAAATAGGCACTAAATTGGGTATTACTCCGGTACCTGTGAACCGATTTGGTTCAATATCAATAGGGTTCTTCCCATGGACATTATAAATGTGTTTTCCAAGTTTCATGAAAATCCGAAAAAGCGTATTTGAGTTATGGTGCGTACAGACGGACAGACATTTTTTCGTCCCCCACACAATCTCATAAAGTACCATACTGGCACTTAATAACCATTACCTCATCACAAGAGATGTTGGAAACGTTCTCCTCTTGCATCCACACAACACTGGTACCTTTTTAGGAAATTTTCTTTCACGCGCATAAGTTCAGCTTCTGAGATAGTTCATTTCTCTTGTGATATTGGCTTTAAGTTCATCTAATGTATGGGGGTTTGACCTATAAGAATTTAAAAGACAATATCACATGAGAAATTAACTCTATCTCGAAAGCTGAGCTTATGCACATGAATGAAGGTTTCCTCGAAAGGTGCCAGGTGTCAGGATTGGAGAATTACATTACTGATAGTGATAATGATGGCAAATATTCAGAGAGCGGAAGTAATTCAGGCATTCACAGAGCAACAAACATTTGAAGGAGAATTTATATAAGAAAATGCATGTTTTTTACTTTTATAAGTAACTACAATCATTGAATATTTTTCAAAGTGATTTATTGAAAATGTCCCCTTATAAAATATTTAGTTATGAAATGAGTATACTCAGGATTTCAATGTAATGTACTTTTTTTAGTGCCCCCTAATTACCCCATTAGTGTAAAAGTGTAAAACTATTAAAATTATTATTGTCAGTAACCTATATTTTAAATGAACTTTAAAGTTCAATGACAAATATGCAAGTTTTTAAATCTTTTTCCAAGGGATTAAAGCAGTTAAAAAAATCTGCCTGATGTATGATTGTGCCAGTGTTATTCAAAAGTGGTAGTATTACATAATCATTGTACATAAATAATAGCCATGATTTGTACACTTCTTGGAATATTAATGGATCCTTGTAATCTGTAGTTTATAGGCGGATGGAAATCTTTTAAAATAAAATGTTAAAAATTCTCATGTTAATATTTATTTTGAATTCAGGTACAAAGTTACCTTGGGATGAACAGTGGCTCATTGAGTCTCTGTCTGACTCTACAATTTACATGGCATATTACACAGTCGCCCATCTGCTACAAGGAGGGACATTCAAAGGAGAAAAACCCAACGCTCTTGGCATTAAGTGAGTATTTACTAATGGAAGCACACAATGACTTAAAATCTCGGCTATCTGAAATATTCACAAAATACACTTGCAATGTCACTAATTCTGAATGGGTTATAATTGAGAATATTATAGGAGAAAAATTCCTCCGATACTGGGACTTGAACCCAGGACCTTTCATTCTCTTGTTCTTTTTCTCCTTCACGGATTAAACTTAAAAGAATCTGTTCCATTGTCCACGTTATTCGATCCTTAAAATTGATAGTTCAGTGTTTCCATTTGTTTTGGGTTTGTATTTGGTACTCTATTTTTGTCCGTTCTTTGCACACGTATTTTCCAACTCAAATGGTATTCCTTTATTCTATTTTATATTCTTATATGTGTAATTCTTCTCTTAAATCTTAATTTCTTTCTGGTCTACAAGTTTGTAACCAGCTATTGCTCTGAGGAGTCTTATTTCTGTTACTTCTAAATGTTTCTTTTTCTCTCTCTCTTTTTTATTTATTTATTTATTTATCTCTCTATATATAAAAGGCTTTGTCCTGACTGACTGAATGAATGACTGACTGACTGACTGACTGAATGACAGGAATCAACGTATAGCCTAAACTATAACAGGTAGAGACTTGGAATTTTGACAGTACCTTCATTTCATAATGTAGGTGCTCACTAAGAAAGGATTTTGAAAAATTCTGATTCTAAATGCCAAAAATTAAATGTTTTTGAAAATACTTAATCCCTTTTTACATAGAATTATCAATTCCAAATCACAGAATATATTGTTGCCAAATGGTATCAGATGGGCTTGGAAAAAACAAATGAAATGCACTTTTGACAAATAAGAGAAGTTATCAAAATAATTCATGTTATAAATAAATATTACAGAATGAAATCCACTAAAATAATGGAATCACATAACTTTCTCTACCCTGGACATAGAGAAAACAAAACGAGGTATGGTAATGTGTACATTATTATATTATATCGCAGGTTTTTGGAGAGAAAAGTATGAAAGTGATAATGCTTTCTGTTTAATTTCATCCCCAAACGGCTTTATGGTAACATAAGAGTGGGAAATTTCCCGCCTCGATATTACAATTTTATGTTACAGGAATTTCTGTTTCTTCTTATTTAAACCTCTACCAGGCTTGCTGTGCACTGTACAAGCGATGGGATGCAAAATTCTAGATCCTCTATGAGCCATAAAAAACTATATCAAGGGTTTTCTGAGGGAATAGTTTGAGTGTAATAAGTCGTTCTTCCTATTTCAAATTATAAATGCCTATATAAGGACCTAGAATTTAAAATTGAAAATCCTTCATAAGTTAATTTCCAATTACAAAATATAAAACCCGGGCGACGCCGGGCCTTTTAAGCTAGTTTTAAATATACATCAACCATTCTGAGCCAAATAAAAATATTGGAACAGCCAGAACTTTGTAAAATTTTAAAGCTGTATCTCTCCTCACTTCCCCAGCTAAAGTTTCCTTTATGGTTCACATATTCTCTGGATATGTAATAATTTATTATACGAGGGTTGGAAGTTTATTAGTGGCAACACTTCTGTAAAATCAAAGTGAATTGCTTTTGTTGGATATTGGTTAGATATCCAGAATACTTCAGAGCAAATAGGAGCCTTCTATCACACTAACCAGAAGAAATTGAGCTGGCGCTATCAAAAGTGGTCTAAAATGAATTTTGGATCTGACAGGAAGCCAATGATTAAAAATAATTCAGTACCTTAAAATTATTCTTGATCCACAATAATATGCAATAAAATAATGAACTGTTTCAAGATTGGTTTAAAAAATGTTATTCATTATGATGAATGATTGAGTGTAATGCATGATTGAACCTCCTCCAGAAGGAAGTGAAGAAAAAGTGATAGGCTTTGGCCCATCTTGCTCCAGTATGTTATTGCATATTATTGTGAATCAAGAATAATTTTAAGGTATTGAATTATTTTTAACCATCGGTTTTATGCTAGATCCAAAATTCATTTTAGACCAGTTGATAGAGTTCCTATTTCCTCTGAAGTATGCTGGATATCCAGCTAACATCCAACAAAAGCTATTTGAACTTCATATAATTCACCTTCCTTTCATAGATATGTTGCCACTATTCAACTTCCAACCCTTGTAAAAATAAGCTCTTTTACCATATTTACCCGAATATAAGCCGCATCTGCTTTTTTAACATTACAGTAAGGGGAAAAAATTTAATTAACCCTACAGTGGAATAATAAACTGCCTTGTTTTCATAACATTAAAATAACACAATTCTTAGCTGAATTAAGCCTGAAATAAGAAAAAAAGTGCAAAATTCCAATTTTATTTCATCAGACATTAAATGAAACTGATGGGAAAGAAAATAGAAATTAGTACTGTACACTTCATGTGCCTTTCAATGTTCAATTTTGCACGGTTT
Organism: Ectobius pallidus; assembly: GCA_964059195.1. NCBI lineage: Eukaryota > Metazoa > Arthropoda > Insecta > Blattodea > Ectobiidae > Ectobius > Ectobius pallidus. The sequence goes on along the minus strand of CAXKWD010000007.1, from coordinate 161,418,919 downwards.
TCCTGCTTTTCAAAATTCTGCAATTTCAATTATTGTCAAGAGTAAAATTACTGTTCTTTGCATTTGAGAAGCTCATAGCTAGAGGAATATTTCATAATACCGCTATGACATATCACTAAAGACAGAATATTATAAAGTAAATATCACTTTCTTAAGCAGCTTTACACATTTTCTATGATGCTTCAATTGGAATCAATACATATTTTCAATTTTAACCGATTAAGGTTCGATTAAGATAATCTACTAGGGGCGATGCTTGGAAGAGGGAAACTGGCTATGTTGTATGCATTTTTACCATATAGCCTTAAAACACTTGTATGCAGTTTTAAGTTGCAGACATATTTCACCGGGCTCTATCTGGGGGGGGGGGAGGGAAGTGCAGTTTACATCGAAGTAAATATGATATTTTCTCATTTAAACTCCTAAATATTAATTTCTTTTACTTCGTTGTAAAGAAGAAAGGGGGATGTTATTTAGCTTGTGAATTAACTTTTTTTTTGGTCTGTCTAGAGCAGAGCAAATGACACCGGAAGTGTGGGACTACATCTTCTACAAAAATGCAAAGTTTCCATCAAGTACAAAAATTCATAAGGCATCTTTGGATCTGCTGAAGCATGAGTTTGAGTATTGGTACCCAGTAGATCTCCGCTGTTCAGGGAAAGATCTTATACAAAATCACCTTACATTCTTCATCTATAATCACTGTGCCATGTGGTGTAATGATGAAGGCAAATGGCCACGCGGTATTCGTGCTAATGGCCATCTCTTACTGAATTCAGCAAAGGTAAGATGTCTGTATGGCATAAGGCAAGTTTTGTGCTAATTTATAATTTAAAAAATAGGAAGTATCTTTTAAATGCAGAATACTGAAACTTAAAAGATGTTTATGCCATATGTTTGCTGAAAGTGTAGAATTGTCAAGGGGGATGCTATGTCCTCTGGCGCCTGTCAGCAAGAGTGTCAACAAATAGAGATCCTATTTTATGGTGATTAAATATTTTAAATCTCTGTACAAAAATTTGGTGAACTTTGGAGTTCTTTTGCATAACAAAACCCAATTTCTGTGTTATTTCACATTAAAACGAAATAGTCTTATGGCTCATGTGGTGGTGCAAAATTATGCATATTTCTATATACTGTATATGAAAAAAACATCGCGAAGGAATTTTTTAAAGACTCTTGTTTTGTAGATTTTAACAATCTTACTAGTTGACTATTGTAATGTACTAAACTGATTGACACCATCTCCCTGACCTAAATATTGAGGTTCATAGAGGCTGTAACTACAGGACACCAAAATACAGCTATTTCTATGCTAAAATAAAATATAAAATACATTCACTATGAATGGAGTTCAGTGCTAAATTAATATATTTTGCTATAGCAAAAGTTATTTTCCATTATATCCATATAAGAGTATTTTAATTTTGATTGATTTTGATATTTTTCCCCCACAACTTTACACTTATATTATTATCATTGGTACGCCTACTATTTTAAATCTATGGGGAAAATTTTAGTGGAAAATCTGAATGCTAATTAACATATGGATAAAAATCCTTACATTTTACATGAAGCATTACTTTACTGATCTTATGAAATGCATTTATGCAGCTTTTTATGTGATGCATTTATGCAAGTGAAAAGGTTAATGCCGGCGTGGTCTTGTGGTTATTGTCGCTGACTACAGATCCGTCGGCCTGGGTTCGATTCCCGGTACCTCCTCGGATTTTTCTAAGGTAGGGAGGTCTGGTAGGGGTGCACTCAGCCTCATGTTTCAAATTGAGGAGCTACTTCAAATCAAATCAAATCAAATCAAATCTTTATTCACCTTTAAATACAATATATTTGTACAATAGGCTTCGTCAGTTTTTGGATAGTTTTATATAATAACAAAAAAGCTAAGAATACAAATTTATATCCATAATATTTTCTGGTATATTACTCTCTAAAAATTCTTCTACGGTGTATATCGCTTTGCTTTTGAACCAAATAGATAGAATATTGTACAGTTGTTTTTTTTCAAGATTTCTTATCTTTAATGGAATTTTATTAAAAAAAATTATCTGTTGATAGCAGTGACTTTTTATATTTGTACTTAAGTGAAGTTGTGGTTTATCTAAATCATTTTTCCTTCGCGTGTTGTAGTTATGCATTGACGATCTAGTATAGAGAAGTAGTGGCTCCGGTCAAGAAAACCACCATTAATGGCCATGGTGTCGGCATGCTGACCACGTGCCCCCCAATCCTGCCATCTGCCTACGGGAGATGATGCAGCGGTCGGGTGGTAGGCCAAGTCCCTCCAGGGATGTAGCGCCACGGAGTTTAGTTTTAGTTTAGAAAAGGTTAATGGCAATAACCACAATTTGTGAAACCGTCACTCATAAAAACTAAGCTTCACTAATAATGACTGTGATGGCAGAAGTTTTAAAATTAATAATTTTTGTTCCAGATGTCCAAGTCAGAAGGAAATTTCCTAACCCTAACTGAAGCTGTGGAAAAGTTTAGTGCAGATGGCATGAGACTCTGCCTGGCGGACTCTGGAGATTCTGTGGAGGATGCTAATTTTGTAGAGAACATGGCTGATGCAGGTGTGTTCAGGGCACGATGATGGCATGGCCGAGGAATGTTCTAGGCCATAGAAATACTAGGTTAGACTGTGCGTAAACTGTACTAACAGGACAGGTACTACCAGATATCATTAGTCATTACAATTGTTTCGCTCTGCAATGGTTGAAGTAGAATATGTTCGTGTTAGACTATGTAAAAACTCAACGCTAAAGGCTTACTACTTAGACCATATGCAATGCGAGTTTTTCATGTTGTTTATTAGCAAGTATGTTGTATTACGGTGAGAAAAACAAGCTGTTGGAAGAAGAAATAATAATTATTAATCTGATAACAACTGATTCTTTTTCATTTAAAAAATGTTGTGAATTTTGAGTAAGTTAATAGTAACAACGGAGTGAGCAAAGAGATAAATAGAGGTATCATTAATGGAAATAAAGCTTATTTTGCAAATTTGAAACTAATCAAGTCGCAAAACAACACCAAGATTATGACCTTGATTAAACCAACGGTAACCTATGGCTCCGAAACATGGAACCTGTCAGTTAGCAAATGTAATGAACTCCATGTGTTTAGGAGGAAAATAATATGATGAATCTACAGTGCTGTTTTGGATAGAGGGGAGTGAAGGATAAGTGGATCCTTATATATAATCGATAAGAATATTCGTCTTCACACATTTTTAACTCACAGTTGAAAACAGCTGATGATGGTGACAAGTCTCTCATTGAAACGATCGTCCTTTTGGTAAGTTTTTACTTACAAAAAATGTTTGAAACAAATATTCTTTTTGATTATATATAATATACACTTCACAATGTTTTCTCGGTTAAGTTAATGAAATTTAAGTGGATCCTTGTTGTGTTGGATGGACAGACAGACATGTTTTGTGGATTTTTGTCCCCATCTTCAGCTGCCATTCAACTCATTCCGAATAAATAAGCCTATTATAATATCACTTCGCTGTGTAAGCTCCATTACCATTAATGTGATTATATTGTTGGTCTGTTGTTTCAGGTATACTTCGTTTGTACACATTCATAGAGTGGGTGAAAGAGATTATGAGCTCACAGAATACACTCAGACTGGGTCCTGCAAATACATTCAATGACAGAGTCTTTGATAGGTATGTATTATAATACCATACTTTAGAATGCCATTTGTACTGGCAGTAAATTCAGTTTTGCTACTTTAGTTCAAGGTCACAGCTTACAACGCTTTGAATGCTGAATCATTCTATAGTAAAATGCTGACAAATTTTACATTAAAAATAATAATTAACACTGATATGGTTTGAAAGTTCAAAATTTTCTCTTTTAATTGGAGTATAATGATATTAAATGCACAAATGGAATTGTTACCTCCAATAATATAGAAACATGATAAATTAGTGATAAAAAAGTTGAATGAACCAACCATAAAATTGAATTCTAGATTAGAAGTGTATTTTGGAGTTACGTTTACAAAGAAATGCAGTATGTTACACTGCAATCTCAAATAATATCACAAATATTAAATGTAATACTACTACTTAGCAAAAAATACGGGATGACAATGTAGGCTACCTTAAAATTATATTATGTTATAGCAGAAATACACAAATTATAAACCTGAGCTCTCTGAAGATTTTTCTTAAACATCTGAATATTCACCATCATTTACATCACCTTCACTTTCACTAGAATAATTGAGAATCTTACTATCTGTAAGCCACGGTGTGCCATTTCCTTGTCTACTGCTGAAAAATATGCAGCGAACAACTGCCAAACAAATTACACTGGTGTCTAAACAAATGAAACAAAACGCTCTCTAGCGGTAGGTAAGGAAATTAAAAGATTGAAAAGAATCAATTTAAAACCATCGTGCAGTGTTGGTTAGCAGAAAATCCCTTCTATGATCTAAAGGATTTTTCTACACTTATATTAATATCCTTCCATAGTCCAGAATTTTCATATCTTAACAATTCATATTAATTTGTATTCCATTTCATTTGTATTTTCATTCTCTGTGTTGTATTTGTATTCATTATTTTCTATTTCCATTCTTAGTTCAATGTTTAAAATTGTTCTGTTATATTTGTATTGACTGTATTTACTGGTAATTAATCATATTTTGTATGGTCTGTAGCATCTTTCTTGGTGCTCATGGCAAATTAAATATTGATTGATTGATATTGTTTCTGACTTTTCAGTGAAATGAACTTGAAGATAAGAGAAACTGATGATTACTTCAAGAAAATGTTGTTCAAAGAAGCTTTACGGACTGGTTTCTTTGAGCTGCAGGCCTCCAGAGATAAGTATCGAGAGCTGACCCTTGTAGAGGGAATGCACAAAGACTTGATACTGAGGTTCATAGAGGTGCAGGCACTTCTTATGTCTCCAATTTGCCCGCACGTTGCTGAGCATGTGTGGGAACTGCTTGGAAAGGTAACAAAGACTCATTCAAGTAAAAATTAATTTGGCTATTTTTTATAATAAACTTTAAAAACAATAAACATTATTTTTAAGAATAATAATGAAGTATAAGATGCTATGAAGCCTAAGTTTCCCCTTATGACATGAATCCTATAAATTCTGTTTTTTTGCTATTTTTTTTTTAAATGGCTCTAACGAATTTGTTTAAATTTTGTACATGAAGTGCTTATACTAAGAGCTGAAACTTTTATTTGAAATTTTTTAAAACCACCCACTGTTTGTAGCAACTCAGTCTTCCTTGTTGAACCATAAATCTATATGAGAATGTGAATTGAGAAAGATGTAACTTTTTGTCCATGCTTAGAGTAAAGAAAGTGAATGCAGATTTTATTTGGGTTATATAACCTTCGGGGATGTGATGTGGTAACAACATTCTCTTCATTTTTATAACCGATTTCATCTCCATCCATGGCAACTACAGCCCGGGGTGGGCCTTGGCCTCCTTTACAATTTGCCTCCCCTCTTCTCTATCCATCACCATTTCCCACCATCTGACAATCTTCATCTTTCTTGTATCTTCCTCCAGTGCCTGTAGCCATCTCTTTCTTGGTCTTCCTTTCCTTCTCACACCATCCATCTTGTCATATAAAACTTTAAAGGGGATTCTGTAATTGGGCATTCTTTTAACATGTCCCAGCCATGCTAACTGGCACGATTTAACAAATCTCACGATATTTTTCCCTTCAATGAGTTCTTCCAATTCTTGATTTGTCCTAACTCTCCAAATATCATTTTCTTTAATTGGACCATAAATCCTTCTTAGAATCTTCCTTTCAAATACTTTCAATAAATTTTCACTTTCCTTTGACCAAGTCCATGCCTCTGCTCCATAGGTCACAACAGGTCTTACTAAAGTTTTATATAGCTTTGCCTTGGAACTCCTAGACAACAAGGAAGATTTCATCAGAGTGACGTTAGCGTAATATGCCCTACTACCTGCTAGTATTCTTCTCTTAACTTCTTCTGATATCAAATTATTGCTAGTTATTAAGGAGCCTAAATAGCAAAAACTATCAGTCCATTCAAAATTGTACCTGCCAATGGTAATTCTTTGCTCCTTTGTAAAATTTTTATAACCAATTTACAGAAGAGAATGTCATACATAATAGGACTACATTTTACTAAGAGGAATTTTTAGTTTTTTAAAGAAAGAAACTGGGATATGTCATTATGCCTCTGTATCCATTATGCGCCTATTTTAAGGTATAAGGTATAGGAGAGTGTTAGAGTAGAAATATGAAATGGTGATCTTCTTGAAAATCTCTTTGGATCTCAAATAACATTTGACTGCAGCAATGATGTACTTTGTGATTGCAGAAAGGCAGCATAGTTCGTGAGAAGTGGCCTGTACCTGGTCCAGTGGATGATATCCTTGTGAAGTCATCTTGCTATTTAATGGAAGCAGCACATTCTTTTAGAGTATTCTTGAAAACTTACATGCAACAGAAAAAACCCAACAAAGGGAATGCACCTCCTCCTCCAGAAAAGCCAACCCATGCCACCATCTGGATTGCCAAGACCTTTCCTCCTTGGCAGTCCGTTGTGCTCACGACCATGAAGGAACTCTATGAGGTATTAAAGTCTTTCTTAGTGAAGCAATAAAAATACCTATTTTTACAGGCTAGTTTAGAAACTTTTATCTTATCATCTTTCCAGAAATCTAAAAGGAAATATTTATAAGACAAATATCCTGTCAGTTGTATAATATGGATGTGACATGGTCTCTTACTTTTTGGGCAGGACATACAGTAATCTAAGTGTGTTCAAAAACAGGGTGCTTAGGGAAATATTTGGATCTAAGAGAGTGGAAATGAGGACTGAAGAAAACTGCATAACGACTAGCTTCATAACCTGTACTGTCCACTGCATATAGTAAGGGTAATTAAACCACGAAGGATGAAATGGGCTAGACATGTTGTGCTAATGGGGGAGGAAAGGCATATTTAAAAAATATTAAGTGGGAGATCCGAAGGGAAGAGACAACTTGAAAGACTTAGACATAGGTGGAAGGACTATATTAGAATATATGAAACTAGGCTTTCACGGCCGGCGAAAACTAGATGTCCATTTACCGGGCTATGTGGCCGTGGTCGTGTTCCGTCTTGCGGTGTTGCTGACGTTTCGCCTCGATCTGCGTCGGGCATCCTCAGAGCTGTGTTCAGCATGGTGGTCTGCTGAGTACTGGTCGCTGTCTCCCCAGGGAGACCAGTACTCAGCAGACCACCATGCTGAACACAGCTCTGAGGATGCCCGACGCAGATCGAGGCGAAACGTCAGCAACACCGCAAGACGGAACACGACCACGGCCACATAGCCCGGTAAATGGACATCTATATTAGAATAGATTTATGGGAAGTAGGATTTGCAAAGGATGGTTGGAGTTAGCATAGAATAGGATTGAATGGTGGGCGGAAATGAACCTCTTGGTTTCATAAAATAGATAATATTCCTTTACTTTGCTTGGGAATTGTAAGTAGGCCTAAGTAATTAAGTATATCCATTTCTAAATTGTCCCCCACCAAGAACATGTGCTCGTTAGGGTGGCGTCTTAAAAAATAATGTTGATAAACAGTAAAAAAATCTTGATGCAACATTCAATCAAGACAATAAACCAACTTTCAACACTGTAAACATTGCATTCCAGTGAATTAAGTTGCTTTCATTATTAATTTCTTTGTCTTTTCTGTCTTCTAGAAAAATGGTTCTCTGCCAGACAACAAAGTGATATCTTCGGAACTGAGCAAGAAACAAGAGCTTAAAAAGTACATGAAGCGAGTGATGCCATTTGTACAAGCAACTAGGGAGAAGATAGAGCAAGTAGGGCTGCAAGCTCTTAACCTCACACTTGAGTTTGATGAGATGGATGTCCTCGCCAAGAACATTGTGTATTTGGAAAATACACTGGATGTAAGTATGCAAAACGACTCCATAATATCAAATATGTAGCCACACAAAGAATTATCTAAATGTAATTACTGGTTACGTCAGAATCAATGAAAATTGCACAGAAGAAAACACATACAGTGCAACTGCAGTTTCTATCACTGGCTTCCTACCATGTCTATACATTGTCCAACTAAAGGCAGAAGTAAACAAAGTGACCACTTGGAATTTAATGGAGAAAATGCAGACTAATTAACAAACATCACGCTAAAATATATTGATATCACGCTAAAATATAATTACTGATATATAATAAAGTGAAATAAAAATACATAATCCATAAATGTAATTATGCCTCATTTATTGTACAAAAAGCAAAACATGCTCATATGAATAAGAAGTAATCACTTCCTATAAGCAAAATTCCCAGTCTTTTATCTTCCCTGTTGGGATCTTTAACCCTATGCTTAACCCCAATAGCAAAGTCTGCTTCTTTGATTTCACAGTATTGTCAACCATACTTTTAATGTTGTGTGGCCCATGTTAACCAGAGTTTAATCTAGCCGTATATAGTAATTTCCTTCCCTCTCATCTAAATTTTATCTGACATAAATAAGCCTGCACCACAAAATGATACAGTCTTGGTTCACTATAGCACTACATCTCTTTCTCTACTATCTCAAAACCGATTTCAGTCATTAGTTTGTGGAGGATGGTGTATTTTAATTAGGAAGATCAGGATCACTGTTTACTGTTGAAAAGACCTTTCTGAATGTAGGGAGTTTATTGTTATCGACGTATAACATTGTACATCCAATACCTTCCTGGTATGGGTGTCACAATGCGTATCTCATTTCAAATACCATAGATACAAGTTTCCTGACACACGAGAGGAGTTCACTGGTATGTCAGGAAACTTGCAATGTCAATCGCACAGATTAAAAGCTAAGGGAACTTTTCACAAAATATATTAAATACCGGTATGTTCAATATTAGACCTACAGTTTTTTCTCACTTTGAAGTCACTTAACTCCCTTACATTTTACAACACAAAATGGTAAAGCATGTTCTGCTATGACATTTTTTTATGCTTAATACAAGTCTTCCAATGTAAAAATATTCAGCTTCTATTATTAATTTCTATTCCCGGAGGAAAATGGTTAATATGATAACCAAACGTTATGACGTATATTTGATTGTTAGGCAATACAGTCACTACATCAAATTATAATACTGCATTAAAATCATAATTATAAATGCTAATATGAACAGTTCCTTACTATAGATTTAAAATATATTTTCTGTTTTTAACAGATTATTTTAGTATGCGGATAAAGCGGAAGTTGAGAAAGGTTCAAGAGCCAATCAGAGCAAACAGAAAATATAGATCCTGTAATCTTGTGATTTTGCTTACAACTATGTCATCTTTAGTTGGGTGGTGTATACTGTAGTGTGATAAAATTAGTGTGTTAAATTAAGTCTCTCTGCAATCATTAATTATTTATTGGTTTAGGTTAGGTGGCTCTAGACCATTAAGCATGAAAAAGATATAAAAAGGAGAGGAAGGTGCCAGAGAACTTACCAATTGGCAGGAGAAGCTGGTCTTCAATTGGTGCTGGCTCTGGTATCATAGAAACACATAAAAAGAAAGAACAATAAAAACGAAAATTTTCGGACAAACTTTGCCCTTTGTCAATCACTTATTAATCAATTATTTATTGGTATTTCTATCCCTATGGGTGAAATTCCTATCTCCAAATCTATCTTCCAGTGCATCTTTAACTCTTCATAGTTTCTCTTATTTTTAATGCTATCCAGTATCACAGTTCTTCTTCTACCAAGTTTTCTTCTTTCTTTGATATCAGAAGTCCTTTTCGTCTCATGGTGTATCCTAACCAGTTGGCTTTTCTTTTCCTTGCAACTTCCAAAATACATATTTCTTCTGATCAATTCTTCTTAAAACATCTTAATTATTACTTTGTATCTTCTCCATTTTCTTCCAGCATCATGTCTCAGAGCTCTCTTAAACATTTCCTTTCCATTCTCCTCAGTGTCCATATTTCATCTCCATATAAAGCATGTAGCATTTCATAAGCTTCTTCCTTAGTTACAAATCTAATTTTCCAGTGAACACAGGCCTCTTTTTAGCTGAAAACAGTTTTGGCCATTCTTAGCCTTTCCCTAATTTCTTTCTTGCAGTGTATCAAGTTTGCTAAATATCAAAATTGGGGTATATTCTCTAGTATTCCATTATCTGTATGAATATAATAGTAATGTAAAATTCCACCAAAGTATAATAAAATGATAAACTCCTGATACAAGAATACATGAATCATCAAGAAAACTTACCTTAATTGTAAATATTGCCATTAATATACTATGTTTAGATTTAAGGAAACTTGACGAGTCACCAGTTTATGACATATGTAAACGTTATGTGACAATAAAGCATTATCTTATCTATCTTATCTTATCCGTGGGCAGATTATCCAATTTGTGGATTACTGTGCACGAGATTTTGAATTTGCTGCCCTTAATTTTAAATTTACCGCACTTTATTTCACATTTCATGCTCTTTATTTTGAATTTCCCACACTTTACTTTGAATTTCCCGCACTTTATTTTGTCAGATTTTTAATATCCCACGCTTAATTTTGTTCATATGCATATTATGGTAGCAATGTGCGGTTAGCCTGAGAAATACTGGTCAAGACCATTACACTACCTACAGAGCATTCTTCTAAACTATATTTCTAAAACTTAGTACGTCAGTTTCTGTTGCGATTTGTGTATGATGTATGTGTGGTTTCCTACTATTTCAGCTGGAAAGCATAGCACTAAAGTACTCTGATTCTCCAGAGGCCAGTGAAAAAATCCGAGAGGACTGCTGTCCAGGAACTCCATATGCTATCTTCGCAGTGCGGCCGAGTGTACCTTTGTTAGTAATCAATCCTCAACCGCAGAGTGGACACTTCACTCACACCATTAGAGTTGGTGATGGAGACTGTGTCACGAAATTAGCAGCTCAGCTCATGAAAGTTGATAGGCATATTAAAGGTAAATGAATATATAGTAAGAGGAAATGTTTGTCTGTCTGTATGCGATGACCAGCGAAATCTACTGAACGCAGAGATGTGAAATTTTAAACGTAAATGTACTGAAGGGTGGGCGAATGCACCTCAAAACCGGATTTTTAATTTTTGCTTTCGTTCACAAGTTATGATGAAAAATGGGCAGAAAACACAAATTTTTTGCACTATCGAAGCATCAGTTTTCAGTAATACCAGTACATTTCAATTGTCAAATCAATTGCAGGTGACTTTGCCTATTTTTGGAAATAAAAGCATTGCAATCACTTGAATTTTGTAAGCCCAGCCTGGTCGATTCATTTGTTTATAATGTCAAGATACGCAGACATCTTAAATTTTCAACATAGAGGCTTAATGAATATAGGCCTAAATGGGAAAACATTGTTTGATTTGTAAGGAACTCACTATTCAGGGGTTTTCTGGGCCAGGGAACTTGAATCTAAGTTTTTGCCCCCTTGCTGCGCTTTCTAATTGTGGAATTCGTTTCAAAGCCAGATTTTTATCTGTTTCATTAATATTTATTGTTTAGTTTAGACCTTTGAATGTTTTGTGTGCAAGTATTAATATATATAATGTATTAATTACTTTGCTCTTAAATTTTAATCTTCCAATTAATTATCGTGGGCGAAGCCGCGGGGACCTGAATATATAGTAAGAGGAAATGTTTGTTTGTCTGTGTGTGATTCCCAGCCAATTCTACACCATGCTGAAATGAGATTAAACAGACCTCACAAATTTGAGGCTGTACAGTGGAAACTCATAACAAATTTTCATATGGAATATACATTGAACTATATAATATTTTTGTTATAAAACCAATATTTCATATAGTTTGATAAAACTTTCCTCTTTTATTTGTCTTTATCAGACAATATTTGCATTTCTCATTACTTGGGAGAAAAAGCTCTTGAATTTAGCTATTGTTGTGTTACAATTCACGGGTGTATGGGCAAAGAGAGTTAAGTCCACTTTCTTGTTACTGAGAATTAGAATGACATAACACAATTTATCTGCCCAACATTGCTTTAGAGATGTAAACCCATGAGGACACATCCATAACTACCGTATGTTTTTGAATATGACTTACAAATGTAGAGAACATTTTTATCTATAACTCTATGGACAAATCTCAATTTTTGAGGATGGTGAACTTAACATCTTATTTTCACCTGTTTTCTTTTAATTGATATTTATTTTAAATGTCTTAAAGTCATCTCTAATTTCAGATTCGAATGACGTTCAGTTCTGGAGATATACTGATCCAGATCTTGGTCCAAGAAGAATACCGGACTTCAAGAAGCCAATGCAAGGCGCCGAGCTTATTGACAGTAGTGCTGTGTTCCATGCAGACATTGAAAACAAGAAAATAGAACTTGCAGTCAATGGCACAAAACTTCCAGTTGGATCGCAGTTAATCTATATAGTTAAGTAATGCACTGCGTACAAAACTGAACAGCTTATGAACATTGTAGAAGTACAGCAGGTATTGTTGGTGGAAACATGAGGCTACAAGACTCGTAGTATTAGTTTAATTTATTCAATACAGCTACCAGTTTGCTTCTTTACAGTAATTAATTTTAGTACAATTTTCTTCTTTTCCCCCCATTTTCAGTATTAAAACTTTTTGTGAAAATAGGAGTCCTGAACTGATAAGAATGTAAGAAAATATGCTTCATAAGATATTTTTAGTAATGTCGCTACAAATAATTATAATCTTAATTAACTGATTTTTGACCAATTGTGTTCTCTTTAAGAGTTATGAATTAACAAAATACTGTCCACTTTCGTTACCAGATATACCGTAGATATAAATTAAAAATTCCACAGAATGTATATTTATATTGAACATTATTGAGACTATAAGAGAAGAATTCCCTCTGGCATAGGGATTTGAACCCATGACCTTTAGCTTTCCATGCCAATGGTCTACCAACACAGCTAATTAGAGTTGATTTACTGTAAAAGATGTAAATGTCTTTCAGCAAGGTTGACCAATTAGAGTAATCATAGGAGAGAGGTTCCATCTGGAACCGTGAATCAAATTCTGACCAGCTTAGTTTGTAGAGCTCAGTTCAGAGGGCTCAGGTTTGAATCCCAGTGTCAGAGAGAATTTTTCTTCTCCATATTCTGTAGACACCAAGTTCTGTAATTGATACAAATAACCAAAAAATATTCCAAGATATGGCAAAGGCCAACAGAACATCTATTTGTTGTTTACTATTACTGTGAAATTTAACAATACTTTTAATGAAAATGGATATTAATTTGTGCCAACCATTTTTTTTTCTTTTTCTAAGGTAAACTATCAGCTGTAGCTGTAACTAATTTTCTTTTAGAATATAATTTGGTTAAAATTTATTTTCTCTCTTCATACTGCTTACAGAAATACCTAATTAAATATTACAAAATAATTTAACACAATGACTCCATTTACTTGTTCAGTCAAAATTTGGTAAGCAAAGCAGTTAATATTTTGTCAATATTGTATTACACGATGCAGAGTAATAAAATTAAATTTCAGTAGAATCACATAATGTAGTGTTTGTTACATGCTTCGAATAACTGAAGTGTGCAGTGCAATATGTCACCATGTGTACATTTTTATCCCTTAAAGATGATTATCTGCCACCATGGGAGAGTTGGTAGTATGGCTGCCTTCCACCATGGTGGCCGGGTTCGATTCCTGTTCGGGTGGGGGATCGTTTGACAGTGGAAAATTTCCTTCCTGAGTTCATGACTGGGAGTTGTGTTGTCCCTTCAGTCCCCTCTCACGCTCAAGGGAATGGCAAATCTCCGCAGTATCACAATAGCCTGAAAGAGCCTTGGACGAGTTGTGGTCATTATCCTATGGCTTCAGGTCTGGAACACGCTTGAATTCTTAGGTTTTAAACTATTTTGTTCCTTGCTAGCTAGCTGTGATATTTTAACACAGTTATTTATTTCATTACCATGTCAGTCACATAAAACCTATAAATGGGTAAATCGTTAAAAACTAAAAAAATGGCTACACTTTTTCATTAAAAATACAATAAAATACTTAACTACTAATATGTAATTACTTTTATTATTATTGTTCTATTAAAAATTACTTTTTAAAAATGTTAGCCTACGTTTTGCATCTTGCTTATTTTTACCAGTACCTTTCAAAAAGAAAATACTGCATCGCATTGTCACTTTGTAATTCCATTGTCACGATCAAGGAAATCATTAGTGATCCAAAAGTGCCCGTTTCTGTAGAAGCAGCAGTGGTTTTATTGAAATTTGCGCTGATTATATCATGCTATGTGGAGAGAACATTTTCTTCCAATAAAATTTTTTAAAAGACAATAGAAAAAGTTTCACCATACAAAACCTAGCAATGTATTTGGCAGTGCAATGCAACAGTGTCTGATTAATTGAAAAATGTTTTCCTTAGGTTTAGTGGAGTTGGAAATGACAGGAATAATTGTGTTCTGTGATCACAGTAAATACCAGATTTAAATTTACCTACCCTCGACTTTCAGATTAATGTACACTCCAGTACACGGAATCTTTCCGATACAATACAACTGGTTTATGTTGGTAAGGGATTCTAAACCGGCTCCACCATGCCCAGGCTCCACCCTGGAGCATATCCTTTCTTTTTTTTCACGATGGTGGATATGGCTAAGAGTCTGTAGATTTGTTGAGGACATAATCATTTCAGAATTAATCTTAACCTTGTTTGATAAGGGAAATAACATGTCTTTTGTTCACTTAAAATGACTATGTGTAATATAGAAGACACTATTTACAAGCCAATTTCATCAACCCTCCAATTGATGTGTGTGTCAGCCTGGGTGGCGCAGTTAGTATTGCGCTGGCTTTCTGTGCCAAAGATTATGGGTTCGATCCCGGCCCAGGTTGATGGCATTTATGTGTGCATAAATGTGGCAGGCCCAAGTCAGTAGATTTAGTGACATGTAAAGAACTCCTGCAGGACAAAATTCTGGCACACCGGGGACAGTCACAGGACTAAGTTGCAGTACATCCCCTTGTAAAATAACCATATACCAACTAATTGATGTGTGTCTTATTCCCCCAATTCTTCGCTCCTGACTCTGAAACCGGCCTGTGCTCATAGGCTAATGTTTGGGTGGCAGACTTTTGACATTAATCCAATACCCGAGTTGGACACGCCTTCCAGCCCCTTTCACCGCTCACCTCTGTCTGAGCATTGTTCATAGGCTAATGCATGTGCTCAGACTTGAACTCATACAAATAAGGGATTGGCTCACCCAGGGAGATTCAATGTTAACTTTAAATGAAGCAAAATACTAGAAGAAACCAGAAGCTTCGGAAAGTTTCCATGCACTCGACTGTACATAATGAAACAACCTGAATCACCATCAAATATTAATAGGCAAAATTAATACAGTTCTTCCCAGGATCTCTTGTATTCTGCTTTTAGCGTTTTAAATTCTTGTTATTCCCAAATAGAAATCTTTCTGCCCTACTTGTAAATTCTAAACTGTACCAACAATTTACTAAAATAAGTATTAAAAAACAGTTACGAAAATGATCTCCTGTTTTGTGAAGTCAAACCTAGTACCGTATTTATTGCTTCAGATGTGAAGGTATATTTATTGATTATACTGTCAACTTCTATGTAACAAGTTAATTTAAAGTTACAAATAATAAACTGTACTTCTGTAAAATTTGAGTTTTATTTATAAAAGGCTGATGTTCACCAGCATCCTTTGCATTAAGACATGAGATTCATACAAATGGTAGCAAGGACTTTAAGTAGACCTCACAAGAAAATATAACTGGTGCAAAACAAGGTGCACACACTTTCTCATACGTGTATGTTAAGCCTTGTGGTATACACCATCCAACTAAAGAATGAAGTAGATGTAAACAAAACCACGTCATTATAGGCCCTTTTTTCTTAACTCTGTTTACTGTAATTGGCTCTTGAACGTTTTACATCTGGCTATTCCGTTCCATTCTCCTTGTACAAAAATAATCATCTGTTAATTACAGAAAATGTATTTTAATTCTACATTACATTAAAATTTATAATTATGATGATTTTAATGCAATTTAATAACAATTTAGTCCACCGCTGTGGCTCATGTGAGAACACAGAATAAGAGGTTGTATTGCAAAGAGCGCATATTCAGTTGTGTCAACTTGATGCAAAGCTTTATTAATTATTGTTCACCAGGAAAGTCTCAGTTGCTATAAACAGTGGGTGGCTTATAACTACCCTTCAGAGATTTCTTTTTAAACACATTCAATAAAAGTTTTATTTATTAGTATAAGCACTTCATGTACAAAATTTAAAGAAAATCATTAGAGCTGTTTTCGAGAAAATCGCAAAAAAACAAACTTTTCTTTCTGTAAAGTGCCATTAAAAATAAGAGAAAGTCATCGTCAATCTTCAGTCTTCAATCCCCAGAAGATATCTAACCGAAATACAAAAGTTTTTCATACGATTTTCCGTTCTGGAGCTAGACTGTTCACAGACACACAGAGACTTGTTTCTGTAAATAGTATTTTTGGATTCAGGGACCTCAAAACATACTTTTATGTTAAAAACTCAACTTTGAATTTCAGGGTCGAACATAATTCTTCTTCTACCTATAATACCTATGATATGGGGAAAGGAAGTAAAAATGAATTTTTCTTTAAGGAATTAAGTGGCTCTGTGATTCAAATGCATGAAGAGAGAACTGCCAGTGCTTCACCCACAACACAATGGGAATGTGGTCCCACAGTTAGGGCTTGTACGACGAACCCCTGATATCATATTTATCTGCCAGATAGAAAACCTATCTGGAAGTTGGCCGAGAATTGCGTATTGTGATCTCCTGACAAAATCTGTCTGGCAAGACAACTTCCAGATAAGCTAGCAGGAGGATGGAGTGGCTGACAAATGCTAGTTAGGAAAGCTTGGTTGAAGCAAGATGGCAGCACCGCGAAGCGTCCTTGACCATCTGAATTTTAGAACTGATGCCGGAAGATTTAATTTACACAAAAATGTCATTTTATGCTCACTTATGAATGAAATAAAATTGCACAAATTGATTAATGCACTTAAAACGATATGTTCTTGTGTAATTCAATTGTAGAAATACAAATCCGAGCTGCCACACCTAGTGGACACCTACCGAACTACAACAAACACACCTCTTTGCTCAATCAGCTAAGGACCATTTTACAAAATTTTACTGCGTTCTTCCCGGTATCAGTTCAGTGGTGGTATTACACGACATCTTCTAGTTAAGCTATCTGGAAGTCACGTATCAGGAGGAATTGTCGGCAGGTGGTAATACGGGTCCTAAATATTCCAGCTCTGTACATAAGAATATATTTCACAAATATTTTTCTCAAACTACTATGGGACAATAAAAATGTTGTTGAGAGGAATACTTTTGTTTGTCTACTAGAAGATTAAGGAATCTGGTGTGTGACGGAAGGAAATTAACTAAGAGTGGGTAACATGAAAATAAGAAAATGGTAGAGACACCATCTGTTAAACTCAGGAGGAAAAGAAAATGCTAAAAAGCAAACAGATGTGTCACCAACATTTTCTTTTTCATTAAAAATGTTTAAGGTTTCATTTTATATGTAATAAATCTGGAAATTATCACAGTACACACTAACTTTTTATAGAGATATAGTATTATTTCTTAACATACCATATTTACCTGAATATAAGAGAACCTCTCTTTTTCCATTGACTTCTGAAGAATTTAAATTTAAAGTAATGGAACTTTACAGAACAATGTACCTAACATAGAATAAAAGTTATTATATTCCAGCTATAGTACTTGCTAGCAATGATATTATAATAGTCTTGTTTTCCAAGAATAGTTGCTGCAGGTACTCTCATACCGTCACACTCAACAAGATACAGCCCCACCCTGGATAGTCAAGATAACAAACATGTTACCATGTTTATGTGTTAAAATAGATTTGAGTCCAATGCCAATTCAGTGTGACCCCGTTAAATGGAAAGTTTTGAGATTTTTGTACTGCTGATTAACTTATTTATGGCAAGAGATCCATGAAATTTGCGAGACACGATAACACAAATTGTTCTCAATTCAACGAATATTTGCGTAATTTAATTTTACTTCCACCCATATTTAATACTAACAATAAGTGGTTTAAAAGTATCTATGATCAAAATCCAAACTAGTATATTATGTATGTTTTGATTTGTTCCCTTCATTGTGTATTTTTCATATTGTATGTGTTTATTGTTTCTTTTTCTATTTTTTTAGTTGTAGTATTAGTTTAAATATTTTACTATTACATTAAATATCTAATATTAGTATTCTAATAAATAACCCCAAAAACAACACTTCTGAATCAGGAAATAATGCAAATTTCACATAATAATGTGAATTTTTCACTGTATCCACCATTTGCTGGGATTTAAATCTCAGAAGGGCAGCATGCTAGGGCATTTAAATTGGATTCCTATTTTGTTAAACTTCGAAAGTGAAAACACTTATATTCCAGTAAATATGGTATATTATTTTACAAGGAAGTTAATTTCTGATTGTATTTGGAGTAATAAAGAAACTCTCTGCCATCAGAAATTACAAGGCTCGTCCATAAAGTAAGTTTCCCTGGGGCTGTTTTCAGAAACAAAACACAATTTCAAGGAAATATTTATTGCAACAGACACAGCCAGTGTTCGGCTATTTTTCAACATATTCACCACCGAAATTGAAACCTTCGTCTTGGCACCAACTTTTGAATACCTGTGTCGAAGTGTGCCAACTGGGATTTGAACCACCTTTGCCTCTCTGTCATTTTTTGTCATTTCATGAGGTGTAGGAAAAGATGGAAATCACTGGGAGCTAGGTCCGGGCTTTAGGGTGAATGTTTAAACACCTCCCAGCTGAACTTCTGGAGAAGACTTGCTGGGAGGTGTTTAAACATCCATCTTACAGCCTGGATTTCCATCTTTTCCTACACCTCAAATAATGACAGAGAGGCAAAGGTGGTTCAAATCCCAGTCGGCACACTTCTACGACACAGGTATTATGTTTCAATTCTGGTGGCGAATATGTTGAAAAATAGCTGAACACTGGCTGTGTCTGTTGCAATAAATATGTTCTTGAAATTGTGTTTTGTTTCCTTAAATAGTCCCAGGGAAACTTACTTTATGGACACGCCTCGTATGTTGCAATTAGCCTACATTCATTTGGAAATTAAATTAACTTGTAAATTGTGCTTTTATTACTTATTATTGTCACATTTCCAGATTTATTGGCTGGAGTAGAAAACACTCTTTTGGACAAGCCACAAACAATGCAATTAGTACATTTATTGCAATTCTGCATACAAAATAGTAGTGAATTCCTCAAAACATTTTGTAACTTTCCTGAACACCATTCACTCGCAATCCTTAACATCACAGCGACTGGAAATTTCAGTTTTGTGGGCACTGGCGTAATAAGGCAACACCTTCCAAATACGGTGACCAATTACAGTTACAGCATGCTAAGTACAATACATACGCAGTGGACTAGGGAAAGTTGCAAATAAACTATTCTTTAAAAATATCTTCAATATCGCACACGTATTCAAACAAAGTGACAGTACAGTTAGCAGTACCTTGGAATGTTATGCTTTTGTCTGCTATTAACAAATATTATATAAGAAGACATTAATAGTTTCTTCTACCTACTAACAAAGAATGCAACACTGGATTTGAAGCATTTGAAACTTTTTCATGTAAACCGTATTTGCTCGAGAAATTAAGCTACATAAATACTGTTACTTTATTAAATTAGTTTATCCTGAGTACCGAGTACTAGGCAATAGATGTCAAAGCTGAACTGGGTATTTCACCTCACAGTTAACACCCGTTACTGAAGAAGAACAGCTGTGTCAATGCAAACATGACTAGTACGTATGAATATATTACGACCCAAAACATGCAAAGCTGCTCGTTTTATGTAAAGCACGTATATCTTTCTTTATCACCACAATAGAAAGCTCATTAAATGAATGGAAAGCTGGTAAGAAATATTAACCATCTTTCCAGTCTCATTACATTATACTGTAGTACTCTTCCTGATCAAATAGCAAGATTTTTCAACTGAATACGAGGGTTAAATAAATAACCGAACTTCTTTTTTATGTGGTAATGAGGCATACTAGTGGCATGCCATTTGCTGATTTTTATCCTTCATAACCTCCCGAGTAACCTCATTCTTTCAAATTATCGTGTTTAGTTTTCGAGTTACTGTTATTTGGAGTGCAAAGTGGTACAGTTTTTGTGGCAGCTTTTACAATGTCTGTTTTACAGGAGCAATGATGCAAAATTTTATGCAAAATTAGGGAAAACGTCTGAACTTTTGAAGCAAGCTTATGGAGATGATGCTCTAGGCTAAAAGCAGTGTTACGAATGGTTCTCCCAATTCAATTCAAGAGTGAAGATGACCTAGACCAAGAATGCCTTCGACCTCCTCACATTCATAAAATCAAGAATTTGGTGCACACAACCAATGTCTGCCAGAGAACTTGTATAGAGGTTGAAATCTCAATAGATTGTATCAAGAGATTTTAACCAAAAAAACTGAACATGCAACGAGTTGCAGCAAAGTTTGTTCTTTGTTTCATCAGGGAATTCCTTGAACAAGCTGACGGTTATGAAACATTCATGCAAAGGATTATCATAGGAGATGAGAGTTGGGTTACAAACAAAATTCACATTGCATCGCTGCTCCAATAAATCAGAAATTGTAAAATCCGCCACAAATACTGTAACACCTTGCACTCAAATAACAATAGCTCAGAAACCTAACGAGATATCAACAATCTGAACAGTGAGGTTACTTGGGAGGTTATGATGGATGCAGTACCTGGTAGTGTGTGAAGAAGACTCAGCATTCAAAGTTGCCAAAAAGAATATGACAATATGACAAATTTATTCAAAGGCTAGAAGAGGCAGTCAGAAGCTGCAGAATTGTGTGAGAAGCTAAGTGAGCTGTGGAATCGTCTTCAAGAGGATTTCTTCATGAGATAATTCGTTTTTATGAGATAATTTTCTGCAAGTGCATAGAGGATCTTCATTGGGGGCTTTAAAATATTGAAAGAAAAAATAAAGAGATGTGATGATCTAAAACGTGAAAACATACAAAGATTTATAACTGAAATACGAAAGGAACTGGAAGATTGGTGGGATATATGCTTGATTAGTGAAGAAAAACACTTTCAGTTTCTGCCATATTCTTCAGACTGCTATACTGAAGACCTTTTTGAGTTACATGAAATGGAAGTGAGGAAGTACCAAAGCTTTTATCAGGATAATGTTGGAATTTTTCTAATGGCAAAAGAAAGACAGTATTTATAGGATAGGTTTTGGAACTTGAAGATAAACCCAATGACCCAGAAGATTATTCCACAATCGTAGTGGTAAGCTTTTACTCGAAGAGAAGGAACATAAGAAGATTCAGAAGGAACTGCCTAAAATGGAGAAGAAACTGTAAAACTGGTTGATGCCCATAAAAAGAATAACAATCAGCCGAATAAGTTCAATGGTCAGCGTGTACAAGACATCATAGAGAATCTGTGATTAATTCATAGTAACAGAAAAGAGATGCAGAAATAGGCTAAGAAAATGGAAAGAATAAGGCAGTTTGAAGTAGAAGTAGTAGAGCACTTGGATTGACCTCTAAACGCAAAGGTGTACATGCAACAACTGCTCTTACTCTTAGTAAACTAGAAATACACTCTTAGTATACTAGAAATATATTTTAAAGCCCCCCTAACTAAAATAATAATTATAACAATACGGAAAACTAATAAATGTACTGCCAATGACATATTGCTAGGATGCTTCATTGCTGCACAAAGAGTGTGGTTATTTTTTTTAACAGACCCCATATCTAGCCTCCAAGTTTTTAGAAAAGCAACAGTGATTACTGAGAAGTTAATCAGATATGAATAGACCTAAAAATCCTCACCTAACCATATCAGTTTCAACCTGCCTTCAAACGTGTACTAAACAGTAGCAACCTCGTCTAAAGTTAATTCTAGTCGTCATTCATACATCTCCAATGCCAGTTGCAATTGTTTTTATCCACCACAAAGTCATTTCCCAGACTTGAAATATCTTTCAACAGAAAAGAGAAACTACTGTCACAGCATATGAAACCTTGGCATGAGAACAGATAATGTTTTACTTGGCTTCCACTTCCTCACTTACCTCGGCTTTAGTGCTACTAGGTTCAGACTCCTTACCATCGCCCAATTCAGTCTTATTTTCACTACTCTCCTCACCATCTGCTTCACCCTTATCATCACCTTCAAAAGCAGGGCCTGGGGAACCGTCTTCACCTTCTAGAACGATCTCCTCTGGGTCTGGAGCTCGGGGAAGAAATTCACTCTCTGGGTACATCTTTGTAAATATTTCTTTTGCCTGGAGAAATCACAAAAGAATATACTGTATTTAAATAAAGAATCTATACATCTGGCACATTGTGAATCTGGGGACACTAGAAAAATTCTGAGAGTAATTTTTTGACAGGAATGGATGGCTTAGTTACACTTCACTTCCTACGACATGTAGCAGTTTATGTCTTTAGTATAAAATCACATATTTTTACTTTAAAAGTACAGAAACGTATCTTCCAGTTTCCTCTAGATACTGGTATACAGTATAACATGAAAATCAGGTAAATGAAGCATAAAAGAGTGTATAGTCAACTCATACAGTAAATTAAATGTATGAAGGTGGATCGAAACATAACGCAGACTATATATTTTTGTTATTTTTTACAAAAAAGTTTAATAGCTACAATTACAAATGAATGCACACATGAAGGGGCACCTTTTGTCTATTTTTGTACATAATTGCCAAGTTTCTCAACACATTTCTCCCATCATGATACCAGTTTCAGAATACCCTGTTCATAGAAGTCCGTTCGGTTGGAGTATAGACATCTGCAGACTGCTGTTTTCACTTCTGCATCTGATGCAAAGCGTTTACCGGCCAGGAATTTCGTAATCACTAATTTCGGGACGATTTTGAGCGTTACACAAGCTCTCGATTTACCCCTACCATGGCTAAAGAAGTTTCACTTCAAAAAATTATTGTGCATTACTTTTCGATCCACCCTTGTAATTCTGAACATAAGTCGTAGATGATTTTACCTGTTTAACTGCATATTCAAAGTCTAAGTCCAGGTCTGGCCCAGAGCAGAGGTAAACATTATTTGGTACGTTGGCAGTAAGGTCACAATCAGATGTTTCTGGACAGTTGAAGTAGAGTGACCATAGCACTTGTGGTTTAAGAGCTGTGGCTGGTTCAGACTTGCCCGCACCTTTAGCTTCTTCTCCGTCTCCTTCCTGCAAATTACAAGAGAGAACAAACATGAAACATCTCATGTATAAGCAATAACATGCATTTAATTAGCAATGCAATGTGATTTCAGACTTTCCCAGCATTGTTGGTGAATTAGGGTATATTGGCAATGGCATATAGGAGGAGGTTGGGCCCACTGCAAAGTTTAATTTGGGCCCTCTACAATCCATGGGTTCAGTAGCATGTCTATGATCATGGAAAGTATAAAATATAAAATTTGCAGGCATTAAAATTTTCCTGTATTATTATTAGCTTCAGCTGTAGTGTTAGTAAAATAGCTCTAGAAGCAGTAGTTTTATCTTTTATTTCATTTATAGTGTAGTATAGTGTAGTTAAGTTCCGACTACTGGTCTCCAGTAGAAGGAACAAGTAGAGTAGGTTTTATTATTTTATTATTATTTTTCTTATTTTTTTCCCCCCCTTTTCTTCTTTCTTAATAAAAGGACATATAGAAAAATAGAATACTGTTCAAAGCATAGAAAAATTTGTCCTTAATATACAGGGTGTTAATGAATAACACCGAAATATTTTACCTGTGTATAAAGGGGACATAGACAAGCAACTTTTATTAGGAGATTTTTGCTCTATGGATTCAATTCTTCCTGTTATAACATAAAATCTCCCAAGGATATTCACGCCACTGACTTCTAATACTTGAAATGATGGGAAACAAAGGAACAGTGAATATTGTGTAGTGGTCGGGTAAATTGTAAAAAATGACGATCGATATCTTACAACTCTGAGGGAAAAAAAGACAAACGAAACATTTTTGTTAGGTCTGGAATTAGGAATAAAAACATAATGCAGTGGCGGGCAATCATGTGATTAGTCAGTAAATTTTGCAGATTATGAAAATCCTAAATTATGGTATAGCTGTTGATGAATTATTAAGAATCAGGTTATTATCGATCACTAGGAAGGCATGAAGTCAATTTAATGAAAATTTTAACCCTATTTCGCTCAATTATTGAAGAACATTCAATAACATTAAAAACATTATCTGAGCACCAAATTTTAAGGACTTTAATGCCCTGTAGCGTACACATTTTACGTCATAGAGCAAAAATGTCCTAATAAAAGTTGCTTGTCTATGTCCCCTCTATACACAGGTAAAATATTTCGGTGTTATTCATTAACACCCTATATAATAATTGCAAAATGAACATTTTTTATAAAGGCAATTAATAAAAGCCATGCGAGTAAGTCCTGGCTTTTATTAAAGATGCCAGGATGAAAGAAATAAAGGACGACTATTATATATATATATATATATATATATATATATATATATATATATATATATATATATATATATATATTATTATTGCTACCTGTTGGCAATACTATTATTATTCTTATTAGAAATAGTACATTGACAGGCAAAAAAAAAACAATCACTGTAAAATTTGTTGTATTTTTAAGATTAAACACAATTCTGATTGGATGTTTATACATTGTTGTTGGTGAGGATGAATTATTATTTTTATTGGACCATTAGCTATAGATACAGCATATCTGCTTTCTTCATTTCTTCACTTTATCACAAAACAAAACAAAAACATCGCAATAGGGCGATTCCAATCTGATAATGTGCACTAGCTTGTCATATTAAAAAATATATTTTCGAACGGGCAGTGTTTTGTACTTAGGGAGGCATGAAACATAAAGATATGAAAGAATTTTTCGAAAATCATGACATGGTATTGATTGCAATAGGTAGGCTTTTCTTTGAAATCTACCAAAAAATAAAATAAAACTGTTGCCAATCTTCATGTCACATCCCAAAAAAATATTATTGCATCATATATTGCGTCAAATATTGATGTATTGCATCATTTCCTTCCAAACTGAAAGGAAACTGTCTCCCTTCGTATCGAAGTGATTCTATCAGTAGGTTTAGTTGAAATTATGCCTCTCAGTCCTGAAGACGTCGCCAAAGCTGTTGCTCTAATTGATGATGGACGCAGCCTCTGTTATCCCGCTGCAACCTTAGGCTCACCATTCACCACGGTGCAAGAGGCAACATGGGGAATTAAGTGTCAAATGTGTCATTAAATTTTAATCTTAAAAACATATACAATTGCAGTAATTTTATTTCAAGCAAGGCCTACTACATAATTTTTATTTAAACTTAATTTTTTAAAATTCCTTTAAGTGATCTGTTTTTTTTTTTTTTTTTTTTTTTTCCTGTCATTATAGTAGTAGTAGTAGTAGCAGTTGTTTAGTGTTGTGGAGATGCTTATACTGCATGAAATGTAGTATCCTCTATTGGAATAATAATTTAATTTTGATAAAGTAAGTAAAGTGTTCCCTATACGGGTCATACATGAACTGCGTTAGGGTTCCAGGAGGTTGAGGCTTCCAGACTTTTAGATATTCAGCACATGAAGGTGGTAAGGTTGTGAGGCTGCCTTTAGCCCCACGATTCCTCCTGGTACTCATGTGTGTTAGAGGATGAGTCAACTCCAGTGCCTTAGTACTACCAAAAGGATTAGGCCAATGGAAACATCTCAATGACTTCAAGGATTAAACCCACAAACTTCCGGTTCGTAGCTCAGTGGCCAGTGTCTCAATCAACTAGGCTACAACATACCCCAGCTGTAGCAGTTGTGCAGGAAATTAGAAAATAAAATATTATTATTTCTTAGATGCTACATACACCGCTTATTACAAATTCTGGCACAGGCACATTGTAAGATCCTGTAGAATCCTTTTGGTGAAGACTTGTTATAGTATTATTTGAGTCAAAAGTTTCCTCCAGTTGGTTTCATGTCAATTCTTTGTGTTCTGTCACACTCAATTCTTAAAATACTGAGTACATTTAATTTCTTTCTTTTTTAATTAACTTAATGTGAATTGACTAATAAACTTAATCACTCCACTTACCAAATTTTTGGTAGAACATGTTTCGCATGCCTTTGCATGAGATTCTTCTAGCAAACAAGGACCAGCAGTTGACAAGTAGTTGAGAATGCATGTGAAGGCATGCGAAACATTTTCTACCAAAATGTTATAACTTCACTGTGAAAGTGCTATCATAACTTTTCAAAACATTTAATTGTGAATGTAACATAGTGCTTAATAAATATGTTTTTATTAAGCTGTGTCTCCATTGATATACATTTAACACCAACATGTTGCAGTTAACATATGTTAAATGTTTATCATCAACTTGTTATGTATACAAGTCAAGTGGTTTGCCAATTAACAACTGACTCCACTACAGTGTTATAGGTTAACATGTGTTGGCGCGGTCATTCAAAAAGAAAACACCTCTGAAGAGAGCAGCCAACATTACAAAATGAGAGTAGTTTTATATACTCGTTATTATCTTCTTTTTAACTGTTTATGACTTTCTTAAATACTAATTTTGTACAGATATCTTGATCTTTTCAAAATAACTATCATGGGCGTACGGTAAGGGGGGGTTCAGGGGGTTGAAACCCCTCCCGAAATATCTGCAATATTTTGAAGAATATAAATCATGGAACGAAATAAATAAATAAATAAATAAAACGGATTCGGTTGTTACATATTTTGCAATTTCGTACATATCAAAGCATTATTTAAGATTTATCCTAATTTATTTAAGATTCAAATTTCAAAACTTTGTGGTGTTGATAGATATTCAGCTTAATAACAGTGTTGTATTACTAGTAAACAAAAATCCCTTTGGAATCTGTCAAATGACAACTCGAATAGGCTACTCCCGCCGAAATCCATCAACCTGTTTGTAAAGCCAACAGTAATCACGAGCTCGTCACAAAATTATCATGAAGTAATCGACATTAATCGGGCTTTTCCACCGGTGGATTTACAGATTACTTTAAAAACGTGGCCTTTGCACCATACAGTATTATGATAATTTTTCAAAAGAAAGTTTTTATTTACAGACTCTAGCTTAAACGAGAAATGTATAGGAATCTTAAAAAAAACAGTTTTAAAGACTGAGCTGCATGTTAATTTATTTCAGTGTATTAATATCACAACGCAACTGTTTAGTAAGTTTAAAAATAAGTCACAATGTGTGCAAGGACATGGAGCTGAGACGACTTTACATTGAACCCCTTCCGAACAAAATTTCACCGTACGCCCATGATAACTATCACATTTTTCAACAATAGAGTATGCCATAAAAATCATTTTAAAAGTAGATGCAATACTATTGAGAACACTGATATTCCAAATACTCACATAATACAAAATGGATGCCGGCAATATTGAGGAAGCTGTCGACTGCATTTTGTTTGCCTGGAAATGCCCGAACCAAAGCCGATTAAGCTGGAGATCGCTTTTCGTTTCCCGGAAATTCCCAAAACAAAGCCGATATAGACCGAATAATCAATTGACTTGACATGTTGTCCATTTTCTCCGGAAAACAAATCAACATCTGAAAATGTTAAGTGCAACACGCTGGGTTTGCATGTCAAGTCAATTGGAACGCGAAATTGCAATATACATGTAATATCAACTTGTTAATATTGACATATTGGTGTTAAATGTATATCAATGGAGACGCAGCTTTAGTCTATTGCAGTCTAATAATGTAAGCGACATGAGTCAAAAATCAAACACTAAAATTCACTTTTACCACCACACTAGAACTAAACTCTGTGGCACTACATCCCTGAAGGGACCAGGTCTACCACCCGACCGCTGCATCATCTACCATAGGCAGATGAAAGGATTGAGAGGCATGTGGTCAGCATGGCCGTTAACGGTAGTTCTCTGACCAGAGCTGCTACTTCTCTATCAAGTAGCTCCTAAGTTTGTATCACGAGGCTGAGTGCACCCCATTCATAGTTGCAAACTCATTTTCTTTCATGGCTTTGCATGATAACCTATTTAATTCCATTTTTCTGGTTTTCATTTTGGGATGGTCCCCCTGAACTGCAGGTCTGCAGGGCCTTCAGTGACGCCATTTCCAGCCAGGTGAATCAGCATTTTTTACTCACCTGTCTTTTATTTGGTGACACTGTTTGTGTGGACTGTGTATCTGTGTCTATACGGGTAACAGTGCCATCTGTAAACTCAATGTGAAGCAGATGTTCAACTGCAGCTTGCAGATCTTCTTTTGCTGTCTTCTGCTGTTTACACGTCATATGTACGACATCTGTAAATATAACAGAACTAGGTAAGTTTATTCATTAAATCACATATGCCAATATTGAAGAAAAGCAGCACTTTGTTTTAAAACTTTCTTTTAAAAAATTAACAGTTTTCAATGAATTGGATCGTTTGTAATCTACAAAGTAAGTTGCAATTGTATGGTGTGCACCGAAATTTACAGTACTGGATTTTCCCCAGCTCAGTGCACATGTCTCTTCATCGGCGTATTGTAGCATTAGCATTATGTGTTCCTAATAGTACAAAAAAGTTGTGCTGTGAGCTTGGAGGTGAAAATGGGTCTCACAAAGCAGGAAAAAGTTTTCATAGCAGAGTATTATTTTCACTCATAAGGAAATGGCTATCAAGGTAGGCAGAGTTTGAAGTTAGTAGCCGAACAATATTGCAAACAATTTAATAATTCAGGACCAAGCAACTCCGGTCATGGAAACCACCATTAACGGCCGTGGGTGTCAGCATGCTGACCACATGCCCCCCAATCCTGTTGTCTGCCTATGGTAGATGACGCAGCGGTCGGGTGGTAAGCCTTGTTCCTTCAGGGATGTAGCGCCACGGAGTTAGTTAGTTAGTTAGCACCAAGCCACACAGTTATGTTGTTTGTTGTTATGAAATTTTGTCATACTGGTATTGTATTGTGTCCATGGAAGAGCAGGTCCGGTAGGCCAGTAATGTGTCCACAATCGGGTTTTGCAGTCATCAAAATAAAGTCTTTGATGAACATCAATGAAATAGAAAATCAACAGTACATTGCTTTGGCGGTTGTTTGAAGACATAGGTTTGGCCATTCAAAATTCTTGCTCAATGTGTTGTTCTCCAACAAAAATCACATTCACCTGAATGGTTTCATCAATTGCCAAACAACTGGCTTTCTTGGTTTCGAGAGGTCAGTTGTTATCGTCCAGAAACCATTACATAGCAAGCGTGTGACAATATGGTGTACAGTGTCAGGAAACAGTGTGCTAGGTCTAGAGAATAATTTGTATATTACTGTATTAATTTGCATAAAATACTGTATATTACGGGTGTACGCCTTAGCGCAGTGGTTCAGGCGCTGCGCTACAAACCGGAAGGTCGCGGGTTCGATCCCCGATGAGGCCGTTGGAATTTTTCAATTGGCCTAATCCTTCTGGTGGCACTATGGCCCTGGGGTCGACTCAGCCTCTAACAGGAATGAGTACCAGGAGCAATCCTGGGGGTAAAGGCGGCCGGTGCGTAAGGCTGACAACCTAATTCAATTCACTACTTAGTGTACCTCACAGTACTGCATATGACATAACTTGTCTGTCTGTGAGGTAGACCATTAGGGCAATTAGTCATAGGAGAGAGGTTCTATCTGGTGCTGTGAATTGAGCTCCGGCTTAGCTCAGTTGGTAGAGCATTGGCGCGAATAGCCAAAGGTCCTGGGTTCAAGTCCTAGTGCCGGAGGAATTTTTCTCCTATAATATTCTCACATAGAAAGTGTTGCAACAAACTTGAGAAACGTGCTTAATTTAGTCCTACATCAAATACATTACTTACTTTTTATGTTTTGGAGAAACTACATTAATACTCGGAAGAAGACGACAAGCAAGAGCCTGAAGAGGTTGTGCGTCCAACTGCCAATCAGAACCCATCATGTCACGTGGTTTTGTTTACATCTACTTTATTCTTTAGTTGGAACTAGTATAGATTACGATTTTTACAAGAATTTTAATAAGGTAATTTATTAATTTGTTCGATATTCATAACAATAAATGCCAAAAAACCTAATTTTGTTGGCTATTGAGAATTTCCGGGAGGAAGTGTTTGCCTTCTCCCTATGACCATGCCATCACATTAACAGCATTGTTTGAGTAATGTTTTCTAATGACCAATAAAAACTCTATAGTGAAATCTAAATGTTTTAAATACAGTAGAACTTCAATTACCCAGTCTAATTGGGACTGGACCCCATCCAGGTAATCAAATATGTAGACAAATTGGGCAAATTATGAAAAAAGGTCATTTCTTATAATAAAAAAGAAACTACACTGTGTAGAAAACATAAGTGTCACATCTTGAATATATCAGGCAGGGACAGTTATTTTGCTGACAAACTGTTGAGTTTATTGGCTAAAAGTTTTGCTCTTTGCAAATAATCAGCCCTGAAAGAAGGTAAACCCAATGCTTGCTTCTGCAAAAAAAAAAACCACTTCAATACAGCCTCAAAGCACTTTAGGTAGTTGGCATCCGGAGTTAGGGTAGTTGGAGTTCTGCTGTATTATCTTCATTTAATATAAAATCAATGACTTTTTGTTAAAAAAAAAAAAAAATTGTCACACAATCACTGCAGTACCCACAACCTGAAGCTAACTGGTGACTTGTCAAGTTTCCTTAAATCTAAACTTAATCTATTAATGGCAATACAGTAATTAAAATTAAGGTAAGTTTTCTTGATGATTCATGTATTCTTGTGCTGAGTAGAAGGCATTGTCCATTAAGCATTTGCGAGCAGTTACTTTAAATTTTTAACTGAGTTTACATTTTTCACACTTTTTGGCAATTTGTTGTACAGTCTGGGTCCATTATGGTTGAAGCTTTGTTCATAAGGTGAGGTATTGTGGCTTGGAATGAAGAGATTTGATTTGTTCCTGGTATTAAATGAATGAAGATGGGCATTTGTTTTTATTTTGCTTAATGACTTCTTGATCTGGACTATGACTTCATAATGTATATGCAAGGTAGGGGCAAAATATTAAGAAGTTTAAAGTATTCTCTGCAACTTGTGGTATTGGATAAGTTCATGATTGGTCTAACTGCTTTTTTCTGTAATGTGAAGATTATCTGTACGTCTCTTGCATTTCCTCATACTAAGATACCATAGCACAACAGTGGCAGGAAATAAGCAAGGTACATGATTCTGGATATGTGTATTAACTAGGGATGGGTCGATACCAGATTTTCTCGATACTCGATACTCGATACATGATTTTTTCCTCGATACTCGTTACTTCGATACTCGATACCTTCAACATTTCCAGTTTCAATAAATAGGTACATTAAAAATTAAAATTTGAGAGAACTGTGTAATACCAACTAAATTAATTAAGTCTGCATATTTAACGAGACAAAATTTAATATCATCAGTAGCCTATAATTATTTTTAAACTCTACATTAAAACTAAAATTAGTTTTTTTAAACAGTCCACTTACAAGATTTTGTTAAAGAATACTAGCATTCTCACTTAATTGCAGAATTACAAAAGTATCGAGCGAGTTTTCTGAAGTATCGTTCGATGCCGATACCATGCAAGTATCGAGAGTATCGAGGACCCATCCCTAGTATTAACATAACTTATTAGATATAACGATATGTACACTTACACATTCCAGGAGGACAAGCATTTGTTGCAGGTCCTACTTCAATCACAGTAACCGGCTCCTTCACTCCATCAATTGGAGGGAACTGAAGTAGTGTTAGTGATTCTTTATCAGCTGGCATAATTGACCTGAAATAATAAGGTAATCAGAATACCACGAAGGACAGTATCCAGAAACAATGATTTTATTTATTAATAACAGATCCATATTCATATAACTTATGGCAGCATGCACCATTCTTGATCAAAATGCAATAACAAAATCCAGAGAATGTGGTCAAACTAATATAGTGGTGAAAATATGTTCCCAATGCAACAAACCCTTGTAGCTGATCATCGTCTTCAGCCAGACTAACTTAGAGATGGCTTGTTACTCTGTCATAGGTAATGACATGAGAGGAAAAAAAAATCACAATCTTGATAATCTTGAATGGAATTTATTTAGATTATTCCAGAAATAAAATTTAACACATTATAATATAATTACTTTCTTACGTATGTTGCTTAACTCATCTCCACTCTATTTTAACAGGATGCACCCATAAATACCAATTAAGTAAGGTAGCTGGGTGTGATGTGAATTCCACAGCAATCAACAGATTTTCATACTGATTTGTAACTTAAAAATCGACATAAACATATTGTGTTGCATAACATACCAAAGAAAATTTTTTTAGCTTTAAAATGGTATAAGATACGCCATGCCATCTACTAACAGAAAGCTAGAACTAAAAGCAAAAAGGAATAGGTGTCTCAACTTGTTTGGCAGCTGTGATGGTGTAAATGGTCTTGTACTTTACTCAAGTCTCACAGCCATAATAGTAGGCTAAGGGGTTAAAACAAATCACTATTGTGTCAAGAAGAAGTAGGTAATGATGGAAATCCAATTGGAAGATTTGCTACAATCCTATATTCTATAGAACTTGCCAAGGAGGTAATCAAAAGCTCGCTGACGTAAAATGGCTTGTATGAAATCATAACTTTTAATCAATGCAAATCAAAATAATCTCAATTTCCAAATAAGTTATATTTTGTTGAAAAAAGATAATATGATTTTATGCTGTTTACCTCCAACAATCCATACATTTAATTCACTTGGATTGGGAAACACAATGAAGTGTAATAACATATAACACATAAGTGGGTGGAGTCTGACGATGGGAGGAAAGGTCCTCTTGAAAGCCGGCTAACTAGTAAGTTAGTTATTTTAATGAAGTAGTGAGTGTTCTTGGTGATAATCCATACATATTAATTATTGCATATTGATACTTTCACTTACTCAATAAGATGAATATCTCTACTTCAGTGCTACTATTACTCTGAATTAACAAATTAAAAACAATTTGTCATGTGAAGGGATGATGTATTTTAATTGAAAAGATCAGATCACTATTTATTCTTGACAAGATCTTTCTTAAAGTAGGGAGCTGATTATGGAAAAAACACAATTTTGCAAATTGCTGATTTAATCACATTGTACATCCAACACTTTCCTGGTACTGGAGTCATGCCCTTATCGACTGCTGACATGTCTTATGAATACTGTAGATGATAGTTTCAGACACTGCAGTGAACTCCAATGTAAATTTCAAGGATTGAAAGTTGAGCGAACTTTTCAAAACCTTTTTACTGCTAACACTGTGCAAAACGGTGGTTCTGAATTAAATTGAAAATTTCTATTATAATCATAAATGGACAAACAATCACAAATAATTTGTCAGTTTTGTTTGAAACTGATTGAAGTTTAGACTGATTTATGCAAACCTGGGAATGAATGTCATCACAACACAACAGAGTTGGTTATAACTGATCAGGTGAGACATAAATCATGATCTGCACGAGAATTTATTAACAGTCTATATTACACTGAACAGGACATGATCTAAATAGGAAAAAATTCTTATCAAGAGTGACTCAAAAACTAAAACCTTTACAATATACACTTTTCACAAGTTACCTTACCTGTCAGTAATGAAAATTCCACGAGACAAACCACCAGAAGGAGCACCCTTGAGAAACTGGGGAGGAGCATAGCCAACTCCCATCACGAGATGAGATGTCTGTAGTCGCTGCCCACCAGACACAATGCCTTGGCAACATTTCTTATCTTCCCCCTCGCTCACAATCACAGCTTCTGCAGCACGTTTTAGATGGTATAGACCTCCAAACACTGCACACAGTCTAGAACATAATGAATTTTGTGATGTGAACATTTTTTACTATGCAAGGGAAGCAATACATCAATGAAACTTCATAAGTGAATATAGTATATTGCGATACAAGTGCCGTAAGCGGTGCATACAGATTGAGGAAAGAGTTTTTTCAATTTCCGAGATCCATTATGCGATTACGGCACGAGTATTACATGGTATTTTTTGCATGATGATTATTTATATCAACTTAATTATATTAATTAAGATATTACCTGAAAATAATATGTATATACATTATTGAAGATAGATTTTTATTTCAGAAAGTGATTCGCATGTGTTGGTTGTTATGGGGACTGAATATTTGTCCTGTTAAAATCGCCACAAACTAGGGGGCCTTGGTTCTGGTCTTCCATAAAGGCATGTATTATGATGGTTTTACTTGCGGCACTTGTGCTTTTTGTAATATTTACCGCACAGAGATTTCTTTTGTTTTCATAGCAACCAGATTGCGTGCGGGAATGTCAAGTTACGATCCACGGCAACAATATTCGTAAGTACCACTAATTAGTTACGTCGTGCAAAAAATGTGTTGAACATCCCTGTACTGATGTACCTACTTGTAGGCTTACCATATTTTTTGCTTCGAATCCAGGATACTTTCACAATTCAATTTCCACTCAATAGAAACTAAACTCCTTGGCGGTGCATCCCTGAAGGGACTAGGCCTACAATCCAACCACTGTGTCATCTATCATAGGCAAATGGTAGGATTGGGGAGTATGTAATCAGCATGCCAGCACCCAGAGCCGTTAAAGGTGGTTTCTGTGATCGGAGCTGCTATTTCTTAAATCAATTAACTCCTCAGTACGAATCACAAAGCTGAGTGCACCCCATTCCAAACCTCCCTACTTCAGAAAAATCCCAGGTACCAGGGATTGAACCTGGGCCTGCGGATCTGTAGCCAACTACACTAACCACAAGACTATGCAGGAGGTAGTTAATAATTAGTATATGAGTACTGTTTCTTGAAGTTCTGGAGGTTAATTTGGTAGGCTGTACCAACAATTGCACTGATTATTTTCTCAAAATGGGATAGAAGCACTGCCTACAAAAATGATTTAAAAAATGTAACATAATGACTGATATTTCTTAGAAAAGTTATTTCTTAAAGTTGTTTGTCAGTTTTATCACAACATAAAATTCACTGTAAGAATACTTTGAATTACATATTGCATTATGCAGCTCCTGGACGGTTAGCACTAGAAAAATTCCCCATGACAGAGAAACCAATTTGACAATAAACTTGTCTGTTCTTTAATAGAATGCATACAGATGTTCAATGACAAGTAATCAAGTTCTTTGACTACACCTAATTCCAAAGAATGAACTATAGAAGTGTTAGTGAACTAGGAAATAGCCCGTGGCTTTGCCACGGTTAAAATGATGCTTAAATACGAAACTTACAGGTATACAATCCTGAAGGCACTGACAATACATTTACAAAAGTCAGCGCTGGCTTCATCAATTTTTATTTAAAATATATCATCGTATACTACATTTTTTGTGAAAACTGCATCAGAATAGTCGAGTAACTTCCCCTGTTCTGATGTGTTTTCCACCTTAACTCTTACATCCTCTGAACGCCTCACTCTCGAAAATTCTACATATAGTTGTCCGTGCATAAACACTGGTTCAGGCAAATAAATTCCGACCTTATCTAAAGTCTGTCCTTGGGACTATTAATTGTCATTGCAAAGGCTACCCTTACAGGAAACTGCCTTCTTGTAAGTTTAAATGGCAGGCCAGTATCTGCAGCTCTTTTCTGTTCCTCTTTTTCATTCTGTTCTATAATCGATTCCCCAATATTTAATCTTGGCCTCTTGGAAGGAACGCAGGCATTATGGTCAACCATGTTTTAATGCTTCCTTATCTGGACCTTACGCTTTTTCCTTCAAAATACGTTCCTATCAGTATGTAGATTACAGAAATTATTTATATCGTAAGTTTTATGCAGTCCCAAAGCCACCTAAACACTGATAATACGTATTGTTTCTCAACTGTTTGTTGACAGATGAATATGATGAGAATTTTATTTGATCAATTCTGTGCAATTTTAAGAAATTGTGTAATGTTTCAAGGGAAGGAATGGTTTGTTTTTTTGATTTTTATTATCAGCGATATTTCAAGCGTTAAACCATCAATATTTTACAGTATGTGCCCGCGGTTTCGCCCGCCATTATTAATTGACTCCAGGATTTTTAAGAAATTTATACTGACAGCGTATTAAAAATGTTTGTGGTTCAGAGCTATGAAAATTGTAAGTAAAAATAAAATTAGAATATTTGTTCAATGTGTTCATTTCACTTAGGCCTTATAAAATAAAGAAATGATTTTCCTAATTTTGTTCTCGTCGTGAAAGTTTACACTGCGAGAGACGAACATCGCCGAGTATACCCGATGTCTCACGAAGCAGGCGAGCGAGCAAGCACGCTATTTAGGGCCGTTGAATTGTATAAGAGTAGATAATACTGTCATAATTCCTCAAACCCTGGACATCTTCCTGGACAGCATAAGAAATCCAGAACTGTCTGAGCTAATCCTGGATGTATGGTAAGTCTACCTACTTGCCAAGTCAAGATAAAATACAGTAGTGAAATAATAGCCTTTAGTGTTAATGTGCTTTTCCCCATTCATGTAAAGCATGATATTTAAATGGATATTGCTAAATTATTCTTAATAGGCTATATTGCTAAGCCATGGTGACAAAAACTGCTTTTAGGCTTGAAATTTCTAGTCATGAATTATAATGGCATTTCACTGAATAATATTTACGATATTTATGAGAATGAAGAAAAGTTTTACCTGCAGAAGCACTGAGGTATTTCTCCACTGCCATACATTGGCCACAAGAAAGGTGTGTTCCCATAACGTCCCAAGCTGTTAAGGAATCTCTGAGTACGTGCTACACCCTCCATACAAGGGGTAGTATCCGAGGCCATTGCAATTGCATACAGCACATAATGCAAAAGGTTTGGTGTCAGCTTCTTTGATTTAAGATATTCTACAAAAGGTTTATCTTCAAAACCTGTAACAACAAAGAAGTATGCATTAACTAAAGCACAAAGACAGCCCTAGAATTAAAAGCCAAGAGAAAATAGCTAGGGCACGAGGTTTGTGACAAGCAGTACAAGGTTGTGACAGATAGCATGAAGTTTGTGACATGTAATGCAAGGTTAGTGACAGGTTAGGTTATGTTAGTGATAGGTAGCTCTAGGTTAGTGACAGGTGCCTCTAATGACAACACCATCACCACCGTCATGTTTCCTCCCCTGCTTCACAATGAGATTGACTCTGCACGCCGCTCCCCATCTCACTCAGTGCAGGGCCGTAGCAAGGTTCTTCTGCGCCCTTGGCGAGTTTGACGAATCTGCGCCCTCCAATACTGGGGGGTCTGAACAATTTTTTTTTTAATTTCTGTAAAATTGTTTATTATTTTAATATAAGAACACTGTTATAATCAAAGAAAACCTAAACCTCAATTTGAAAATGAACTAAGTGTTGAACTTTCAAGGTACTAAAACCTTATTTTCAGATGACTGAACTACTTAAAAAAGAATTAAATAATAAAATCTAGCATCAAAA
The DNA here is from genome assembly GCA_964059195.1 of Ectobius pallidus. NCBI lineage: Eukaryota > Metazoa > Arthropoda > Insecta > Blattodea > Ectobiidae > Ectobius > Ectobius pallidus. The sequence continues at coordinate 161,381,290 of CAXKWD010000007.1, read as the reverse complement.
GTAAATTACATAATAGGCCTGAGGCCTACTAAAATGTTTAACACATTCTTCTCTTCTCTTCTCTTTTTTTTCTCTCGAATAGTTGAACCACTTTCATCTCAATAATAGCATACATTTTAATTTTTATTGTTATATAATTCCCTACTGTTCATGATTTATGTTATACCTGTCAATAAAATACGTTTTAATTAAAGAACGTTGCATAACTGCTTTTTGTTTGTAGACAATCGGTATAATACTACAGATAGTTCACGTGCATTAATTTTTAATAACCTGAAAGATTTCTTCCAATAAAGTGGAATTTTTATCTAAAAAAAGGTGGGATTTTTCATGGTTAATTTTGCGCCCTCTCTGTACCTGCACCCTTGGCGGGGGCCCATCTCGCCACCACCTAGCTGCGGCCCTGACTCAGTGTCATTTCCAGCACCCTAATCTTATGAGTAACCAGTATAAATTATGCCAGGGTCTACTTTTAGGGTGACCAGACATCCCTTTTTTGATTGACTGGTCCTGTTGTCCAACGTAACTTTAAAGGAATGCAGAAGGTAAAAAATTCATTTCTTAATGTCCCGTTTTCACGAAATTTTTTCTGTGTGGTCAGGTGAGAAGATCAGGTTTAATGTTGAAACTCTTGAGGATAAGGTTATGGACAAATCACGTTTCAGTGATTATCTTGCATAAGTTTCTATAATTTTCTAGCCGGAAATACAGAACTCAAAGAAATGTAAAGGAAAGACTGGTTCAGAACTTGGAAGCAGTGAAGTTTAAATAAGATTTTGCCTAAAAATTTTTATTAAGCTAAGACTTAGGCAATGATTTAATAAAGTAAATTGTTTGTGAGATTAGCAAATTATTTGTGAGATTACCACATACATTTTTAGAATAAGTTTAACAGAGAGCGTAGCGAAGATGTAGTTTAAAGTTAATAATTGTTCACTTGATTGGTTTAAATTTTAATTAATTATTAAATAGAATATTTATAAAACTAAACTCCTTGGCACTACATCCCTGGAGGGACTTGGCCTACCACCTACCACCCGACCGCTGCGTCATCTATCCTAGGCAGATAGGAGGATTCGGGGGCGTGTGGTCAGCATGCCAACACCCACGGCTGCTAATGGTGGTTTTCATGACCGGAGCCGCTACTTCTCTATCAAGTAGCTCCTCAATTTGAATCATGAGGCTGAGTGCACCCCTACCAGACCTCCCTACCTCAGAAAAATCTGAGGAGGAACCGGGGATCAAACCCAGGCCGACGGACTTTTAGTCAGCGATGCTAACCACAAGACCATGCCTGACTGTCCAGTTTTTTGCAGTTTTAAAATATGGTCACTCTAGTCAACTTTGTAAATTTTTAAGAAAAAAACTGAGTTTATATACGAATTCTATACTTTCTAAAGAATATTACGACCTCAAATAAGGCCATTTTTTGTGTTTCTAAAAAAAAATAGTGTGCAGATTGTCGAGTTTCATAATTTTCATACAAGTATCTTAGTTACCACTATAGGCAAGCTGCATATGACTGATTTTGTTCAACCATAATTAATCTAAATGTTTGAATTTTGAGATTTTAGATTCACTCTAACAGATGCAAGACCTTCGCATAAGCTGGTTGTTGTTCTTCTCTTCTATGGTAGATGGCAGCGCATGTCATCAATCAAAATGAATCTTAAATTTTGTTATTTCCATGAAACCAACAGATTATGACAACACAAAATTAATTCATTGTAGTATGATATTACAATTAATATGAACAGAAATAATGTTAATTTAAATACAGGATATTTATTATGCAAATTTTGGCTGCTACCCTCAAGGTCTCAAGCATAGGCGTAACGAGGGGGGGGGGTTTGGGGGTTTGAACCCCCCCCCATTGATTAAAATAGAAAAAAATGTACTATTTATTTCATTATTGTGATATATCACCTTTTTTAAAAATCTGCTTATAACTTACTTAATATGAGTTTAAAGCGTGGAAAGCTTAAAACTCGTTATTGTGCATCTTAATTTTTAAAATTTTCCGGGGGGAGGACCCCGGAACAACCCTCTCCAGATGTTATAACCCCCCCATATGGTCGGCCTGGTTACGCCTATGGTCTCAAGAACATTTCGTGTTTGATAATAATCAATATTGCACCAATGTCGAAATGAAAAACAGTGTTGGAATTAGTGACATTATGATACCGTTACATCACATGTAATAAGCATATTATAGTATGGTCAAACAAAAAGTTTGATGTGTACGTGAATTATATTTATTCATTTATAAGAAAGAAACAGGACAATTTCTCAGTATGTTTTAAGAATTTGAAAAATTTTGTTGAACACTTAACACAAAATATGGCAGATATAGTAAAAGCATTCTGAAAAAAAGGATGAAAAACTATGGATTTCTAGGACTCACTGGTAGAGAAATGGCTAGTCATCAGAGCATTAAAGGCACAATCCAAATAAATCTTTGAACATTTATGGGAGCCCACAGACTCTCCATGACCAAAAACTTACATTTCCGCGACCACATCCATGACCAAAAACTTACATTTCCGCGACCACAAAACCGGGGGGGGGGGGGGGGGGGGGGTGTGAATCTAGCATCCTGCGTCCCCGTAGTAAAAATGAGGAATGATTAGCTCAAGCACTGAAAAGAAGACTGCTTACACATCTAGGTTACAACAAACTGGAGCAAAATACATGCTCTTCACATTTTGGTCAGTGGGCTAGTTATTTTCTCTGACCATTCTATATATTTTTTTTTAAAATTCCCTAACTTTTTCATTTACTTTACAAAATTCCCTGATTTTAACTGACCAATTTAAATTTCCCTGACTTTCATTGACTTTCCAGAATGTGGACACCCTGATTTCAAATGTTAATTCTAAAATTCAGTACTAGAAGTTGAAATTGTTATCTGATCATACCTTCAAATTCCTTGGAGCTGTTCTCGTACTCCATGCACACAGTGAGTAACTTCATAAGCATTCGCTTCTCAACGACTGTAACATGATGAGTTGCAAACACATCTGCCCGTGAGCAAGGAACGGGTTCCAGACGTCCATTCAGCCAGGTCAGCACTCTGGTCACACTGCGGAACTCAGCATAGCGTGCAATGTTAGAAGATATCAGTAGTTCAACCAGAGAACCACGAGCAAACAGAAGCTGAAAAGAAAACTCAACAGTTCAACTCCATATAATGAATAGATAAATATATAAGCATTTATGAACCACAGATTATTTGTCTCTGTTGGACATTACATGAGAATATTATAGGAGAAAAATTCCTCCGACACTGGGACTTGAACCCAGGACCTTTGGCTATTTGCGCCAATGCTCTACCAACTGAGCTAAGCCGAAGTTTAATTAACAGCACCAGATGGAACCTCTCTCCTACGACTGATTGCCCTAATGGTCTACCTCATATAATGAAACCTGAAATGTGATATTAGCAGAAGTATGTGACATGAAAATCAAGTAGCATACAATATTTGTCTGAATATACAAGGTATTACCCCTAAAGTTTCCGAAATTTATAAGTGGTGCAAGACCCAGCAGTTGTATGAGAAAATCCAACTAGGTGACACTTCATATATCTCTTGTGAGTCATTGTGTCAAGTGCCTTCTTTCTGAGTTGACACATTTAGTAGGGTAGGAGTTTTTCCATCGTTGTTACATTTTGCTTACATTGCTATTTCACAATAACACGTTGGACTCTGTGCGTTTGTGTAACATTTTGTTTCAAACTCGGAAAAACCTGTGACAACCTTGGAAAGGAAGTCTAGACCATCAGGAAACTGATTTTGAAAGTCCCTGCAGAGAAACAGATGATTCTGCTCCTGGTAGCATTCAATAGTCGTGGAATGAATTTTGCCTTAGTTCTTCTCATGTTGAGTTCATTGGACAAAATCCTCTAGCACATGCCAACAATGTCGCAGACATCTTCAATGGTTGCAAGATCACAGCCTGAACAGCAGCAACGTTTTTGGGTGAATGACAGTCAAATGCTGTCCATCTTCATCAACCGATGTTCGGCCATTTTTAAACTGCTTGAACCACTTGTAAGTTTGACTCTGGCCTGAAGCATTCACTGGATTGCAGAAACGAAGTCTGAACGGGGCCACGGGTTAAAACCATGAGTTGGGTTGCTAAAACGAAGTTTCTCGTAAATCAGCTCGACCTCGACTTCGGCCGCGGCGTGAAATCTCCACCACGCCACAGTCAGGTTTAAAACTGCATCTGCTTTGGTCAGCTGTTGGAGAATGGAAGCCTACGTAGCTTTGCATGAACATAATCGACTAATTGCTCGTTTGAGGATGCTTAATCCGCATCGGAGAATTCTGAATAGGAGTAATCCCTTTGAAATGTACTCAAATGATGAATTCAGAAGAAGATTTCGATTCACAAAGGAAACAGTTCTCGATTTGGCAGAAATACTCAGGCCTGACATAGAACACGCAGGAAACAGGGGTTCTGGCATTTCTGTTGAGTTGCAGATCTTAATTGCTCTGAGGTAAATGAAAATGGGTCCGCCATTATGGGTTTATAGGTAGCATATTTGCCTACCACCATGGCGGTCCGGGTTCGATTCCCGGCCGGGCAGTGGGTTTTTCAGTAACGAAAAATCCCCGGGTTCAGGTCTGGACATCACCCAGGCAAATTATAGGCTACTTTAAAAAGCCTTAAATTAGAAGTGGTGACTGCTAGAATAGGATATAGGGTATTCACAATAGATCTATTACGGTCGCAGTGTTGAGAAGCCGAAGGGCTTACACTACCCCTCATTAATCTAATCTAAAGTGAAAATGGAATAGCATTATTACTATGGTATTATTATTATATCTCACACAAAATTATGTAAAAGCACAATCGAAGTTTGATATTAACCATAGGGGAGTTTTTAAAAAAGAATTAGGCCTAAACTGTAGGCTACAGGCATGTATAAATAGTGCACTGAGGAAAATCTAATTTCAAGTTTTTCTTTCCATTGTTGCACGAAAATACATTGTCAAAAGGTTATGTTGTACTAGCCTCTTGTAAATACTTCTGGTATTCATCATTAGAGTGCAGGTTTTTAAGTTTACAGGATTCCTCACAAGAGTAATTCTTGTATATCCCTAATATTGTAGTTCATAAAGTTGTTAGGCTATAATGGGGCACATTAATTTTGTTGTACGATATGACTTTCCTCCTAGGCTGTAAAATTTAGCCTACGTAAACAAAAATTCAGGCCCTGATTATTTCATTATATTGACCTAAATTGTCACAATGATTCAGACTGCAGTCTACAGAATAAAACTTTATAATTCTTCACCAAGAAAAAACAGGCCAGTGACAGTGAATTCTTAAAATTTCATTTAGTACCGGTACACTAATTAAAATTAAAAATATTATGAAAAGAAAAAAAAATAGTCGTGACCGGGGTTTGAACCTACGATCTCTTGAACCACAGCTCAGTACTTAAACCACACAGCCACGAACGACATTAAGAACAGCGCACGAATGTTGGCAATCTGAAGAGTAAAGGCTTCTCCATGTCGCACCTCGAGAATTTAAATTGTGTTTGTAGGTCTATGTGATGTGATTATATAATATTTATTGTAGTTTTCAGTTCGGAAAAATGGTATGATGATACTGATAACATTAATATCGAAACCTAATTCGTCTAAAAAGAGAAATATGAGAAGAAGAGAGTTTGCAGAATGAATGCAAGAACGGCTTCTCCTACCCGGTCATGACGTCAGTTACAGTGTTGCACGTTCAAAATCTCGACAACGGCCAGACTTCGTTTTAGCAACCCAACACGGACTCCGTCCTTGACCGTGGTTTAATATCCATGGCTTTAAACTTTGAGTTCGTCTTCGTTTCTGCAATCCACCGATTATCTCCAAATGCTTGCTTTAACATCTTATCCATTTCTGCAGCAGTTTTCCTGAGTTTTGAAACAAAACTTGATGCAGATGCACTACTCTCTTGCATCTGTCATTATGAAATTTGCAACATAAGCAACATGCAATAACATAAAGACACTCGCAAACACTAAATGCATTCACTCCTAACAAAGCACTTGGCACATGTAATCACAAGATAAGTATGAACTGTCACCTAGCGGCATTTTTTTGTGCTGCCACTCAGTTGTGAACGACTTATGAATTTCGGGATATTTTGGATGGCACCTCGTAATATCCAAGGCCGACAATATATCCTTCAGCTTAAAATTACATACAACCACTTGCTTAGGAAATAATGTACACAAATAGTGGCTGATCTACCAGGGTCAGTTCTGCATTTCCAAGTCACTGATAACATACAGTCATTTTGACGCCGAAATCCCAAACTACTTACTGATTTTCTTGTATAGCACAACATACTGATAGAAGAATTTATGTTACAAAGAAAAAACATATTAATAAATTGATGCTGTTAATAACTGTGGCGGCAAAATTAATTGCTCCCAAAACTGATAACTGAGTAGTTATTTTAATTCCAATAAAATAAATAATTGTTCAATGATAATGGCTTCATGGGCTATAAACTGAGTCAAATTATCTTATGAAACAAATCTTTCAGTCGCTGTCAGATCTATGGCTTCCCTCAGAGAATTAATCCAGACAGAACGGTGTGGAATTAAATAGAATTCTTGAGTAAACAAAAGCCTGTGATTGGTTGGGAATTTTAAAAATTCATTATCGTATTAAATCCATTACAAGAAATACGACTATGCCACTACCTGGTATATCTTGTTGTTTGAAACTGATGTTTGAAATTATTATTTTCCTTAAAATATATTCTTGCTAAATTACTTTAATTCTTTCATTAATAAATAGTTTTAATTATTTTTAATGGTAACAGGTCTCTTGACAATGATATATATAAAGCCAAGTTATAGTCAAGATTAAGTAATCCATAGATACGTTAATGGGAAATACCCTAAAGTCCCACTTAGGTTGGCTGGCCACAGGATTTGAACATGAACCAACTGTATGCGAGCCCACAATGTTACCAGTTCAGCCACCTTGCTCATGAGTTTGCAGATTCATCAAAACTGCTGCAAGTAATATGAAAAGGGAAAATCTTTTCATTTTATTGGAAAAAAGTAAATACCATATTTACCTGAATATAAGCCACACTATTTTCCCTAGATTAATGCCCGGTTTCTACAAAGTTGTGAATTGACTATGGGTAAATTATCCATGGATAAATTAGTCCCATTTCAACCACAATGATATAATGAGCAAGGCCTTGGAGTTGTACGGTTATTTTAATTCAGAAGGCTTTGATTCTAATTGTTATTGATCCTACAAAGAGGTTAAATTTTATTCAGCCATCCATGAAAGGATAAATTAACCCGAAGATTTACCCTTGGAAAGATCTAGCCCAAGTTTGTAGGAACATTTTTTCTGTCATTTTCATATTTACCCAGAGGGCATTTATCTAGAAACTTGTCACAAGTGTACAGGGGCGGCTACTTAATATGGTAGCAGGTTTGCACTACAACCAAAATATAAGCTTCCAATTTTAGTATTATGTATTTTATAAAATACCAGTCAAGTGTGATTATTATCTGTAGTGTTCTGATTATCTGTAGTCTTAAACGCAAAACTCTATGCACATTCGTGCGCTCTTCATTCTTTATTAAATGCAGAGTGAATATTGTCTGTAGGAGCCTTTGCGTTAGCTGAAAACCAAATCCACTCTGCTACCTATGGCCCTCCAATGTATAAGGATAGGGCATGATAAACCTGTGGCTCCCAGAGGGACGAGGAGGAGGTTATCGGGGTATAAGGCTACATGATGTTAACTAACATTCTACCCCTCCCGCCTGCCGTTGAGATGGAGGAAGACATTTCCCCACTCTTCGCTTCTTGAGGGCTTGTCCTAATCTTACTTTTCTCAAACACTGAGCGGGCGGATCGAGTCACAACAAAGCCAATCAAAGCACGCCAGAACCACCTACTGAACGCGTCTCGCACAAGACTGTTCCTATGTCCCCACAGCTGAGTACTTGGGCAGCTCATAGAGAATGCTCTGTTTCCCGCGAATATTTCCGAGTTCTTTTACATGTATGCCATGTGATTTTTAATCAAATTGTCTCGTCTTTAATTTAATTAAGTGAAACGCTGAGATGAATTCAGTTCAAACTCTCTTGGTTCGTCCGTTTTCAACATTAAACTTGGAAGAAAAGAATGAGGTTAAAAGACTCGGTAGGCCAACACCACATATCAAGATCGCCCAGGTGGTTAAAACTAAAACGAGATCGTTTAACAGGAATTTTAATAGTGATGTGTATGAGAAATATGACTGGATGTGTGGCTGTGGTGTAAATAATGTTCCGTTTTGTTTCCCTTGTTTACTATTTGGTGGCGAAGATGCGTGGACAAAGCACGGTGTAAGTGATTTACAGCATCTTCATGACCGTGCAAAAAAACATGTGTCATCAAAATTGCACATGAAAAATGTTGTGAAGTTTGTTATGTTCGGTAGTGTAAATATAGCACAGAAGATGGATAATGTGTATCGAAGGGCAGTTGAAGAACATAACCAAAAAGTGGCCCAGAACAGGTACGTGCTGAATATTCTAATTAATTGTATTAGATTTTGTGGTGCTTTTGAGTTGGCTCTTCGAGGACATGACGAATCGACACCTCAAATAATCCAGGCATTTTTCGTGGATTGATAAATTTTACCTCCGAATTGGATAGTGTCCTCAAAAATCATTTAGAAAATGCAACAGTTTTTAGGGGAACATCAAAAACGATTCAAAATGAAATTTTAGAATGTATTCTTGAAGTTTGTAGGGAGGAAATATCAAAAGAAATAAGAGACTCCCCGTTTCTTTCAATTATAGCTGATGAGACTGGCGATGTCAATAACATGTATCAAATGGTAATTGTATATAGATATTTAGTAAACTGCAAACCAGTTGAAAGGTACTGGGGGTTTGTAATCCCTGAAGGGCAGAAAGCAGTAAATTTAGCTGCATGCATATCGGCCCAACTTTAGCAACATCTTAAGGGCTGTGAAAATAAATTGATTGCTCAAACATACGATGGAGCCAATGTTATGTCTAGGGCAAAACATGGTGTTCAGGCAGTTATAAAAGAGAAATATAAATCTGCAGAATATATTCACTGCCATGCACACCAATTAAATTTAAGTATGTTACGGGCATCATCATCGAATCCCAGTGTTAGAGTAGTTTTCATAAATCTTCAAGGAATTTGTGCTTTTTTTTTCAAACTCTCCTCAAAGAACTGCAATACTAGACGAAGTGGTACAAAAACGACTGCCGAGGTCAGTTCCTACAAGATGGAACTTTCAATCAAGATCGGTAAATACCATTTTTGAGCACAGGGAAGAATTGATTGACTGCATGAAGTTGATCCAACAAGGGAATCGAGTCACTAATGAAAATTCAATTCTTCAGGCTTCTGGTTTCATTGGTATACTGAATGATGGCAATTTTATTTTTTGGTTAAATGTGTTCCATAAAATCATGCCACATGTTGACATGCTTTATAATCAGCTTCAGAGGAGAGACTGTACTCCATCGTTGGTCCAGAGCAAAATTAATTTATTTGAGCTAGAACTAGTCAAAATTAGAAGCAGTATTGATTTGACCTCATATAGTGAACATGTAACAAATAAATGGTGCAAAAATATATTGCACAAACTTTCTCCCATATACGTGTTAAAGGCTAGCACAGGGAAAAGTAATTTAAAGAGATAATTAAATTTTACTTATTACATTTTCATAAAAACTAACAAATATCTAGAACGGAAAGCAACAGGGTCGATCTTTATGTTCAATGCTTTTACTGTGAAATAATAATAATAATAATAATATCAATGGCAGTAAAACTTCATATTATTAGTACTAATACTACGGGAAAATTCAAATATAAATTGCACCATGGGATGAATCGGTCCCACCCAACCCACCCTCACCGATGCAGTTTCTTTTATACCACGATCTAGCAAATTCTTCTGTCCTCGTATTATGAAGAAACTCGTGATCGGACGTTGGAGGTGTGACGTCATACCGCTAGACGAGAGGTGACAGGCTGACAAACCTCGCGGGAGATATAATATGCCACATTTTCGAAACCTACAAACAGTGTATCGTACATTATTCGAAAATGCAAGGGCGCTTCGCAACGGCTTCCGCCTCCGCTTCGCGCACTTTAACTATGTGGTTAGTGTTATGCATTATTTAGTTATATGTAGAGGGGGATACAAGGCACTTGCGACAATATACAAGGACAGTTGGTCACTCTGCTTCGCTCAGAAACAAAATACATCACACAGTCCATGCAAATGTGAATATCGAATGGGCGGAGCTTATGGAGCGACTTATATTTGAATTTCACCACTACTGCTACTACTTAGGTTATATTGCACGCTTTAACTGCATGTAGGTCATATAACGTGTTTAGTATGTTTGCGTGAACCATTAGTCTATAGTAACAGCTCATTCGCGTCATCTGCATCTATTGTTTAGTGATGTCTTCTTATGTAATATTTAGTTTAAACGATTATAATATCCACTGACATAGCGGCGATGAGTTATGGAAAATAAACAAGTCCTACAAACCCGGCGTTTGCCTTTGCGAACGAGGAAACCATGAAAAACCCAAGTCAATTTGGGCAGCCACGAGGTTTGATTTGAACTCAGGACCTCTTCCCTGTTAGCCTATACCACCTCGCTGTAATTGGTTTTGGCGTGTTCATTACGACTGCGCTAAACTGACTGCATTTGCAACAATAAGTACATTAGGCCTATAGTTTTCTTGTTGCTAGGGGCAACAAAATGTCATTCATATTTCAATTGACATGTATGTTCTGAAATTCGCATTTAAGCCGTCCTTATTTCGTTTTTATCTTGATATCTATTAAATGTATAAAGAAATGTGTTAAACAAAAAATGTTCATTTTAAATTTCTCTACAACTTTACTGTGGTAGGTTTTCATGTATCGCCTACAGTAATGGATATAATCTACAAAAATTGAAAATGGATAAGAGTAAAGTACCCCTTAAGTCATTTTTGCAGAAATACGGATATAGCCATTTTATTGGTCATAGATAAGAGTTTTCAATTTTCAATTTTAATTAAAATCGTTAGAGCCATTTTTAAAAAAATCAAAAATTTTAAAAAAGTTTTCATGAAAAGTCCCCTTAATATTTCAGTTGTAAAGCTAAATTTCTGGGCGGTTTGACAAAATTTCTAAAAAGTCCTTATTTCAAAAAATGAAGTAAATACAACGAGCCGTTTACCCGCTGTGCTTGTCCACAGACGGACAGACGGACAGACGGACAGACGGACAGACGTCATTCCAAAAATACTTTTTTCGGTTTCTAGGCTTCATGAAACATGCTCTCCCGGTGTTATCTCGACTTCGATTTTTTGTCACGATCACAATACTTTCTCTATACTACGTATATGGGAGAAAGTAAAACAAGAAAAGATGAGAAATTAGAGAGAAAAAGGGAGGCAATAGAAGTATGTGATATTATTCTGACAGAAATAAAGGACAGATTCAAGTTTTCTGGCCATTTGGGAGTTGCAAATCTTTTTCAGTCTGACAAATTTGCTGATTATAATGAAAATTTCCCCGAAAAACAAGTAAAATTTACCCTGGAGACCTACAAATTTGTTGAAGAAAAGAAGCTACACAAAGAACTTTCAACCATTTATAGCACTGAAGAATTCAGAAATATTTCAGGAGCTGTCTCATTAATGGAGTTCTTCAGAGACAATAATTTATGTTCCACTTTCAGTGAATCAGTCATGTTACTTAACGTAATTCTAACAATCCCAATGACAACATGTGAGGCTGAACGAAGTTTCTCCACCCTTAAGAGGATTAAAACTTTTCTGCGCAACACCATGTCTGAGAAGCGGTTATGTGCACTGGCCATGCTTTCAATTGAGAGAGATTTCATCCTGAAGATGAGGGACTTCAATGAGCGAGTTATTGAAAACTTTGTCACGAGGAAGGAGAGGAGAGCCGACTTTCTATATAAATAGGTGAGTGTGGTAGAGAATAATTATGCTCAATATTGCTATGCGCCTATTTTCTGTAAGAATATACATTTCTCATATTGGTTTAAAAATAATGTTAATTCACGCAATATAACATTGTGAACTACCAAATTTCAAAGGCACCAGCCGCCCCTGCAAGTGTATGTGATTGCTATCTTTAAATTATTTGTGTTTGTGTGGTGTTATTCTTGTGTAAATTCTGTCCATTGGGTAATTTACCCTTAGGTAATTCGCGAGTTTATAGAAACCGGCCATAAGCCTGGCAAATATGCCTGTGGCTTAAAATCACGTTCAATCCTCTTAGGTGATAATGGTAAAAATGCGCATGTCATAGCTGGTTGATCTACTGCAGCCAGTTCCCTACTTCCAAGCATCACCACCTATCAGTTATCTTGAATCCCCAAAATATTGATATAATAATATTCAATATTGAAAATACAGATATTCCAATTGAAGCACTGTAGGAACTACACAAAATTTGCTTAAGCAAGTGATGTTCATTTTGTGATATGTGTTCTGCATTTTTTGTAATTTGTGATGGCAGTATCACAGAATATTCCTGTACTATGAGCTGCTGAAATGCAAAGAATTGCAAATAATGGTAATTTTAAACCGATAGTAACTGAAAGTGCAGAGTTATGAACAACAGTCAAACTGCGCAACATTTAACATTGAATAGTCATATGAAGTGTACACTACTGATTTATGATTTCTTTTCCATCAGTTTCATTTGATGTTTGATGAAATAAAATTTAAATGTCATAATTTAAGTAATTTGATTTATTATTTCCCTTATTTCAGGACTAATTCACCTAAAATTTGTGTTACTTTAATGTTAGGAAAATGAGGCAGTTCATTATTTCACTTTGGGATTAACTTAATGTTTTTCCTTTACTATAGTGTTAAAAAGACAGATGTGGCTTAAATTCAGGGGTGGCTTGTATTCGGGTAAATATGGAAATACTGTCATATCGTTATACAAACCAACCTTTGGTGCCAGATCCAAATTAAACTTGCGGTATTCCTTTTTCAGCTTGAATTGGCTCCAGTTTTTGGTAGGTCCCTGAACAGCAAATTCTTTGCCATCTCCAGCTTCAGATTTCTCTGGTTCACTTCCTTCACCATCTGCCCTCTCTCTCTCACCTTCCTCTTCCTTCTTTGCATCATCAACATCACCTCCACCCTTTCCGTGTTCATCTCCTTCAGTCTGGGTGTTCTTCGAGAAAGATTCTTCTGGTTCCGCAAGGTCTCTACGAATGCACAAAATACAAAGAACATTTAAACTCGAGTTTATCAAATCACATACAGAATACACATTGCATGAAATCTCTTCTGGCAGAATTGTTCACTTACTACCACTAATTACTGATAGATACATGTAAAAAGGTTGTATTTTTAAGGAAAATGTATTTTTAATCTTCAACATTTCAGTATTATTACTAATTAAGAAAAAGACAACATACAAGTTTTATAGTCCGTACATCAGTGCTTTCTTCTAAAAAAAGGGGTACTCTTGCTTTTGACTTGAGAGAACGTTGCCAGACTTACACACATACTTAGAAAAAAAGTGAAATCACACAATATGCACAAGGTTATATGAACTTAAGTCCTCTGAGGTGGATTCAGTTTGTATACATCAATTCTACCCATAAGCTGCAATTTAGTCTATGATACGCTCATAGGGTTTCTTACAACTTTCACCAGAAGATGCTAAATTTAAAATGAAAAGTAACTACACTCCTATTTTCGAGAGTTGGAACCTGACAGGTTTGCGACCAATCTTGGAACTACTGCGTATAATTATATATATATATATATATATAAGCTTAGTAATTTTCACAAGGGTACATAACCTTAACTGTCTGCTGGCGTGGTCTTGTGGTTAGCGTTGCTGACTACACATCCGTCGGCCCGGGTTCAATTCCCGGTACCTCCTCGGATTTTTCTGAGGTAGGGAGGTCTGGTAGGGGTGCACTCAGCCTCGTGATTCCAAACTGAGGAGCTACTTGATAGAGAAGTAGCGGCTCTGGTCCAGAAAACCACCATTAACGGCCGTGGGTGTCGGCATGCTGACCACATGCCCCCCAATCCTGTCATCTGCCTACGGGAGATGATGCAGCGGTCGGGTGGTAGGCCAAGTCCTTCCGGGGATGTAGCGCCACGGAGTTTAGTTTACATAACCTTAACTCATGATAAACTACTGTAGATAGCCAGATATAGAAAGACATGTACTGCAAATAAGTTCAATTTGAAGCCAAGAGGAAAGGGATGCGACAAACTCTAATACTGAATCAGTGACATCGGCAACATACTCTTCCTTCTCTTAGGTTAGGTTAACATTTCTGTGAAGAAAAATTGTTGGTGACTCACTGTACTCATTTAGTATTAAGTTAATTGTTTAATGGTTTAAACTTCTGTGTAGCAAGTAATTTATATTTTAATTTTAATTAATCTAATTAATCTTTCTCTTAATTTATCTTCTCCCTTGTATTATGTTCTATACATTATATATAAGTATTACTTGTTTCCTTAAATTAATAGATTTAATTTTTGTATATTAAAAATATACTCTCCTTTGTCGTTCTATGTATTTTAACAGATATTTTGTTTGTTTTGTATATGTATATTTCTCTTTTACGTATATTTTTCTCATATTCTGTGTTTGTCCCTACTCTATTACTTTGCAAAGTGCTGCCTATGATGTTATTTTGACTGTCCCTTTATGCGAGCCTTATGTGCTCATTGGGACCCTTAAGAAATAAATAAATAAAAATAAATACTCTTGGTTACCATTGCAGCAGTGTTGTAGAGCTTGCTTGTTTTCCCAATCACAAGTCCCACTTCTAAAAAAATCATCGGATAGGTAACGAAGATAACAATAAAAATGCAAATTATGCATATAGTAACTTTTGTTATTTTGTTTGGCACAGATTTCTCCAGATTTCAAAATTGTGGAAATTAATGATTTTCTACTTTATGAAACTGGAAAAATCTTTAAGGTGTATGTGTACCCCCGTGAAAGCACTGCCACATATTGAATTTCATAATATTTCTATTTCATTTTCATATAGGAAATATTAATTATACCAGTAACTTAATCCTGTACAGTATGAAAATTTTCCTGTTTTATTCCATTCTTTATACAGAAATATATTTTTCAACTAATACCAAGCCTATACTTACTCCATAATATACCACTTTTCTTCAATATTGAAGACAGTTGAAAACTGGTTTCCTGCTTTGATTGATGATTCTCCTTCCTTAGCTGCAGAAGAATAATCCTTTTCTTCAGAGCTTCTGGATGGTTGTTGGCATTCTTCCATCCATTTCTGCAGTCCCTCGAAGTTAAAAGATGCCCACAGACCTCCGTAATACTCATTGCTAAACAAATGAGAAACAATTCAAACTGTGTTATTACATCAGTCTTTCAAAGTAACTACACTGACCGGCAAAAAAAACCGATCACTGTAAAATTTCTTGTACTTTTAAGATTAAACATAATTTTGATTGGATGTTTATACATTGTTGTTGGTGAGGATGAATTATTATTTTTAATGGATCATTAGCTTTAGATACAGTATATCTGCTTTCTTCATATCTTCACTTTATCACCAAACAAAACAAAAAAACATCGCAATAGGGTGATTCCAATATGATTATAAGCACTAACTTGCTGTACATATTGCTAGGTGTTTCATTGTTGTATTGCGTCATTTCCTTCCAAACTGAACGGAAACTGTCTCCCTTCGCACCGCAGTGATTCTGTCAGTAAGTTTAGTTGAAATTAATGTCTCCCACTCCTGAAGACTTTGCCACAGGTGTTGCTAAAATTGATGATGGATGCAGCCTCCGTTATGGCCCATTCACCACGGTGCAAGAGGAAAAATGGGGAATTAAGTGTGAAATGTGTCATTACATTTTAATCTTAAAAACGTATACAATTGCAGTAATTTTATTTCAAGCACTAGGCCTACTACATAATTTTTATTTAAACTTCATTTTTAAAAATTTCCTTTTGTGATTGGTTTTTTTTGCCGGTCAGTGTACATAGATCAGTCCTAAAGTTTTACTAAATTACAGTGTAAGATTAATTCACATTTTAAGACCTGGGGCAATAACTATAAATATCACATTTTCACTACTCTGAGATATTTTGATTTTCAAGTTTGAAACAATACATATTACAATTTTCTGATATTTATATCAACATGATACCATAGCGCTTTGAAGAAGGAAGTGAGAGCTTTTGTGACACACGGTATGTAAAAGACATTATCGTAAATGGGACTGTGCAAAAATAAAGACCATGGTGTGATGATCACTTGTTACGAATTCAGTCCAGCTACACATTAGTAAGACTCTAAAAGTTATTTCTCTGTAGTGCTTTTATTTGTGATTTGTTTCTTAATTTCATAAAATATGAGAAGACTTTATCTTTGAATATAGGCATTATTTGTTATTTATTATTTATTTACTTCCTCAAAGGCAAGCTAAAGGAATATTATCTATTTTTAGCTATTTTATGATTTAAGTACATGAAAGTTAGGATGCACATTAGATTTGAGTAAATAAGGTAATAGAGCTCTAGTCACACAGACAAACCTGGTACCAGACAGCCCCAGATGAATGCAGTAGCCCTCTTCAGACTGTATACAGGACACGACTGTTTGGCAGCACACCTTCACAAAATCAATATCTACACCTCTCCAAAATGTGTTCTTTGCGACCAACAAGAATCAGTTATGGACAGCGATCACTTATCACAGTGCAGACTTATCTACACACTACTGGAAAGCAAGACAGCTAATGGTTCAAGAGCTCCAACAAGCTGGACATTAGCAACCAACCATTGGAAATCTAACTGGATTCAGCAAAAAAAACGGAGTGTTGCAAGGAGATCCCTTAAGTCCTGCACTTTTCAATGCTTTCACCGCAGATGCAGGAGATAAGATAAAAGAAGAAACAAATGTGAGAATACATATACATGCTGATGATATGGCAATAGCATAAGAGAATAAAGAAGAGCTACAAAGAGCAATGGATATTCTAACAGAATGGGCGAAGGTAAACGAAATACAGATAAATGAAAACAAAACAGAACTTTTGGTATTCAGGAATGGGGGAAGGATACCAAACATAGGAGGAATAACCTACAAAGGGAAAGAACTAAAGATATCTAACAGCTTCAAGTACCTAGGGATAACAATGCAAACTACAGGAAAGAACTTCAGAACTCACCTCACAGAGCTAATGATTGCAGCAATAAAAAGCATGAACGAAATAAGGCAAATAAGAGAAATGTCAGTGATGACTGCGATGAAACTATTCCAGTTAAAGGTCATGCCAGTGCTAACATATGGAATTGAGTTACACATCACAACATCGCAGATGGAAAAACTCGAAAAGATTAAAGCCACATATCTGAAGAGAATACTCAGAGTTTCAAATACACGAGATCCAGACTAGCCTACATTTTGACGGGAGAAAGATTCCTCATTGAAGATATAAGATACCACTTTCTATTAAGAGCCACTAGCAGCTACAAAGAAACGAATGGGAGACTAGAACAAAAGAGGGAGAAAATATGGGAGGAATTTTACTGCACGGAGGCTTTGGCAAACAGACCTGGAAAGAGACAAACTACGAACTGAGACACTGGTAACGAGAATGGCGGTACATGGGTTTCACTTCAAAGTGTGCGGCCAAAAGAAAGTACATGAGCCCTGTGAGACTATGCAATAAGCCTTGTGACAGATACCATATACTGAAGTGCAAGAACAGGACAAAATCTATTGTGGAGTACCCCAAAGAGGACTAAATTAACCCTCAATGCACAAATGTGCGCATTTCTTTCATTACAGTATTAACTGGAGTTGCTTTCTGTTAAACTGGATATCCAAAAAACTAAATAATATAGTTTTTAGTTCTCAGTATAAATCTATTCCAATACACCAAATTTCATGGTACTTAACCACATGCTTCAAAAGTTACGTAGGTATGCAGGACTTTTAACTAACCCTGTGTGGGCCTACAGTATCATAAGGCACACTAATTTAATCATTTTGTAACTGGGTTCCCAATGATATGCATTATGTATCCACAGATTTCATTAAAATATTCCTCTACACTCCATTTTATTTGTACAGATAATATTGTGACATGGACCCCAACAACAACTGAAAAAGAACTGTGGTCAGAAGGATGTTAATTTATGAAGGTAACTTATGCTATTCTTATAAAGAACTAAACAAGCCTTATAATCATACATGACGTTAAATTAAAAGCTATTGACCAATTAATGTAGATGTAGATGTAGTTATCTTGTTCTGTAGATCCTGTCTTGAGAGGGACTCAAGGATATAGAACACGTCAGATTACAATACACAAGCAAGTAATAAATAATAATATATAATATACTACACTGTAAACTTATTCAAACTGGAAATACTCATCCATATTGTAGAAGGTGTAAGTCAAAAAATTTCTTGAGATATCCTTTGAAAGATTTGCTTTTTTTTCGAATACATAATAATTTAATGTTGTTTGGAAGCTTATTGTATATCTGTATTGCAGAATAATAAGCGCCATTCTGAAAAAGTTTTGATGCATTAACTGGTCTATGTAAATCATTCCTGTTTCTAGTAGTATGTTCATGAACACTGCTATTAGTTTGGAATCTCTCAATATTATCTACCATATAACACATAACAGAGTATATATATACTCCCCTGTGAGAGTGAGGACTTTTAATTTTTCAAAGAGCGGTTTGCATGATTCTCTCCTTTTCTTTCCACACATTATTCTAATTGCTTGCTTTTGTAACTTAAATATTTTTTCCCTATGGGTCGAGTTACCCCAGAATATGATTCCGAACTTCATTACCGAGTGGAAATTTGCAAAATACACCATGCGTAAGGCATCCTGTTTTAATACATGATTCAGGACTCTTAAGGTAAAGCATGCTGAACTTAGTTTTGGAATTATTATTTCAATATGTGTCTTCCAGTCGAGATGTTGATCAATTTGTAATCCTAAAAATTTGATATCACTAATTTCTTCTATGCTTTGTGTTTGGTAATTAATTACAAGGTTTTGGGTACCGGTACATCTTTGTTTTGTTCTGAATTGAATAAAGTGGGTCTTTTCAATATTAAGCATCATGAGCGTTATGAGCTGTCTAATTACATTTGACTGGCTGCATTAACCTTTCTGAAATGAAAATCAATACAATTCTATGGGGAATATGCACAAACGATTTTGCAGGTGAATAACAAACTAGTTTTCATATGTACAATGACTTGGCTTTGAAATTTCTAGCAGAGTCTGTATCAAGTGATTTAATGTTTCTTATTTTTTACTTCCTCTACCAGAACCATAAGTAGGCTACTATAGGTAAAGGAGGAACTGTGTTCGACCATAAAATTCAGTGTTGAATTCTTAACATGTATTGTGGCAACCTGAATCAAAAAAACTATTTTCAGAAACTTGTCTGTCTGTCTGTCTGTAAACAGCCTAGCTCAAGAATGAACAAAGAGCAGCCCACAATGTAGACAATTCGCAGACGACAAGACTGAAGTATGATGTTTGGAGAACAGTTCCAATGAAAAAAGGCAACAACAGGAAATCGCCTGACATCAGGCCTAGGCCTGATTTCAAGAGTATGAATAAATTTGACCTACTACAAACTGATGACATGTGTGATGAAGATCAAGTAAATAACCTAATCCCTATTAGACCTTATAAATCCAAATCAACTGGAAAGAGGAAAATCAAAATATTTGGAGATAGCCATGGACGCAGTTTATCGTATATTGTTAATGCTTCCTGCTTGAAAACTGAATTCTTCACTAATGCAACAGTGAAACCTAGTGCTAAATTCGAACAGGTGACTTTGGGAATAGAAAAAGACTGTGCTAGTTTGACTAAAAAAGACTTTGTTATTTTAGTTGGTGGAGCTAATGATGTATTTAGAAATGAGACTGATGAAGCAATTAGGACGCTCAAGAAAACGCTAAGTAAACTAACCTATACTAATGTGGTAGTAGTTGGAATACCACAACGTCATGATTTAAATGACTGGTCTATCGTAAATAAAGAAATAGATGTAGCTAACAAAAGGTACAGTAGTATTTGTAAACACTTTAAAAATGTTACCTTTCTAAATGTATCTAACTCTGGTAGAAATCTGTTTACCAACCACGGATTACATTTTAACTTAGCAGGTAAGAAACAATTAGCACATGTAATAAGCAAAATAGTACAGGATAAAGCAACCACAACAAAGTCGAAAGGACATCCTATTGCTTTAGATGGAAGTGGAAATGTTTTTTTAGAATAAGTAACTCTGAGACCACTAGGCCTAATTTTCTCAATAAAAATAAAAACAGGTCTATTCATGCGCTAGATCAAAAAGAGAACCATAACCAAGAAGGATTGTCACAACAAACAAAAAATGTGAATGATGTTTTAAATTTTAATCTACTGTTTTGGAATGTACAGGGCCTTTGTAATAAGATAGATTATCTAAACTTATTATGCTCGACCTATAATGTTCATGTTATAACTATCGCTGAACATTGGCTCAAAGATGTAGATATCCCTTTTCTGGCTGTACCTGATTACGCAATTGCTTCATTCTATGCCAGACCTAATAAATTACATGGGGGTGCAGCGATTTTTATTAAAAATGAAATTGATTATAAAGAAATAGAGTATGTTAGAGAACTATCTATTGAAATGGTGTGTGAGGTAGCTGCAGTAGAGTTAATCAAGGAGAAAATAATTGTGCTATCCATCTATAGACCCTACAATGATGACCCTGTCTTTTTCAACAATTTTTTGAATTGTCTCTATAATATTATTTGTTTAATATTTAAACCTAATTTTAATATAATTATATCTGCTGATTTTAATGTTCAACTAAATTATGCAAATAATTTTGAGAGAGACTTAATTAACCTATTTGATTGTTTTGGACTTAAGATTACTACCTTAGAAATTACTAGGCCAGGCCTAACAAATGTTGGTACATGCATTGACAATATAGTAACGGACATACACAAAACTAAATGGTCATCAAAAGTGATACACACTTTATTATCAGATCATAATAGTATTCTATTAAGTTTCAATGTCAATTCAGGTAAAAATCATGATTATAATATCAGTGCACCAAAACAGTTACTAAGATTAGTCAATGATGATAATGTTAAATTGTTTATCAGTATGTTAAGAGAAATGAATTGGTTAGGGGTATATAGTCCAAAAAATATAGATGATAAATTTAAAGCTTTTCATGACTTGTTTATGTGGGCGGTCAATGGTGCCTTTCCACTAATTACTTCAAGAAATAAAAAAACTAAATCTGATAATAAATGGTACAATAATGAACTACATAAACTTAAAGAACAATGTGACAAGATATACGACTTAAGTAAGATTTTCAATAACAATCAGTTAAGAGATAGATACAAAGTTTTGAAAAAAAATTACAAGCAAGCAATCAAAAATGCAAAAATACAGTATTTTAATGGATTAGTTAAAAACTCAAAAAATAAAAGTAAAACGATATGGCAGATCACCAATAAACTTATAAATAATAACTGTAAAGCACAAGACTTGCCTAGTGAAATAACACCTGATAAGTTTAACAATTTTTTCATAGACCATGTAAATAAAGTCAGTAGTAGTATTCCTATCAGCAATCATGATTGCACTTTCTATATTAATAATTATCCTAGACCAGAAACAAGTTTTGTATTTCAAAAAGTCAGTGTGGAAAACATGTTTACTAAAATTAATCAATTAAATAATAGTAAATGTTTAGACATATATGGCATCAGCTCCTACATTATGAAGATCTCTGCTTTTTATATTAGTGAAGTATTAACTTATATTTTTAACGAATGCTTAATAAATGGCTGTGTTTTTCCTAATAAGCTAAAAAATATCAAAGTTGTCCCAGTGTACAAAAAAGGTGATAGAAAGTTAGAAAACAATTATAGACCGATATCTATAGTACCTGTTATCTCTAAAGTATTTGAAACGTTACTACATGGCCAAATATCAAACTATTTTGAGAAATCAAACATATTTACAGATAAACAATATGGCTATAGACCTCATAGGAGTACTACTAATGCTGTTATCAAGCTTGTTGATCATGTAGTCAATGACTTAGAAAAAGGTTCACTTGTAAGTTTCAGGTCTTTTGATATGTCAAAAGCCTTCGACACTGTCAATCATAGTACTTTAAGTAAAAAACTTTTTTATTATGGATTTGATAAAAATTCAATTAAACTTTTAATTTCCTATTTGTCAAAGAGAATACAATTTGTTTTTAAGAACGGAACTTATTCTAATGGCAGGTTAGTTGAGTATGGTGTTCCTCAAGGGTCTATTCTTGGACCCATACTCTTTAACATATATATCAATGACTTACCTGTAAATATTGATAGCGCAGGAACAAATGGATTGCTGTTTGCAGACGATTTAGGTCTTAAAGTAAGCTGTAAAACTAAAGAAGGAATACTAGACAAGTTAGATTCTAGTTTAATTTTATTACAAGACTGGTGTGCTGCTAATAATTTGTCCCTCAATACAAATAAAATTTGTGATATATCTTTTAGTTATAGTAGAAGTAACTCAAATCAAATAAACCATAATAATACTCTAAAATTTCTAGGAATTTGTTTGGATTCAAATTTATCATGGAATTTCCATATTGATTTTATTATTAACAAAATGGCAAAGGGACTTTATGTGTTAAGAAGACTAAGTGGTACAGTTGACAAAAATATACTGCTCACTGTTTATTTTTCTCAAATACAAAGCGTATTGTCTTATGGTATTACCCTTTGGGGTTCAAGTAGCTATTGTAAAAAAATATTTATTTTACAAAAAAGGGCAATTAGGATTCTCTGCAAAGCCCCACATCGACTCACTTGTAAACCATTATTTACTGATTTAGGTGTATTAACTTTATATTCCCTTTATGTATTACATTTACTCTGTTTTGTCCATAGTCATTTTGAACATTTTCAAACCAATGCAGATATTCACTTACATGACACTAGAAATAAAAACTCTATAAGGATACAACAATACCAATTTAGTAGTTCACAAAAAAACTGGTTTTATGTATCAACTAAGTTGTACAATACAGTACCTACCAAAATCAAATCTTTGTCAAACGCCAATTTTAAATGTAAAATCAAGCGTATATTGATTAAAGAATGTTTGTATAACGTTAATGATTTTTTTAGCATTAACTGGGAATTTTATTTGTAATTTATGTGACTTAAACCAACAGTTAATATATTGTAGGTGTTTTAATTAAGAATAGAATATAGGCTATATTATGTTGAATACTTGCAATGTTATAAAAGATATTAGTAGGCTATAACCATGACGACTGTCTATGCATGTATTTATATGTTTATGACAATAAAGATTCTTATTCTTATTCTTATTCTTATTCTTAAAAAGTATAAAAATAACATTTTATATTTGGTTATGGTATTTTTGGGATGTGACAAGAAGATTGGCAATGACTGTCTCTTACTCCTAATGTGACAGTAGATGAAATAAATTTCAACTATGATTTTCTTAAAAAGGCTTTAATGATTTTGTTTAAATTTTGTACATGAGGTGCATATATGAAGAGATAAATTTTTATTTGAGCATTTTTTTCAAAAACATCTGAAGGATAGTTATATGTCAGGTGTCAATCATAGAAACCTAGTCTTGCCCGATGAACGATAAATCTTGTAACTAAGTACAGAGAGTCTGACTGATTGATGTCACAAAAGGTCTTTGAGCAAGGTTGACAATTATGGGTAATCATAGGAAGCTGTGAGTTGAACTCAGACTAGCTCAGTTAGGAGAGCATTGGGTAGAAGATAGATTTATGCCGTGCTCCAGCCAAGCTCCGCCGTTTTGTTAGGTTAGGAACATTTATATTAGTTTAGGAGCAATACACTGAATAGCGCGAGGTTTATTATGTCTCACATTGAATCTCTTCTGCGACGAAACCCTAAACCCCAACTTCCCAGGCAGGTCCCATTAGAGAGTTTGTGGGAGAAGCCTCGTGCACGGCATAAAACTATTTTTTCCCCGAGCATTGGCAAGGAAAGCTGAAGATCACTGGTTCGAATCCCGGTGTCACAGGACTGTTTCTCCTTCTCATACAACAGTCTTGCTCTGAGCTTTACTTACCTATCAAGATGCAAGACCTTCTTGCCTATTCTGCTAGCAGCAGCAGCAACTATGGACTCGGTCATCCCTTGCAAAGAAGGAATAAGTTAGTGTTAACTTAATAAATAGCAATGTATAAAATCATTAAATGAAATACCGAAATTTTACTGACAATTAAGTACTAAAAAGTCCTACCTAGAATAGATTTACTTAAAATATTGGACAGGTCCAATCCAAAGTCTTCTAATGTTTTTATTATAATGTAGATTAAATTTTACGTTTATTACCTGTTCCCACGACGATAACATCGTACTCAGTAGGTAAATCGTCTTCCATTTTTTATTTATACGATAAAAGCAACTAATTTATATCAAATACTGTCTTATGGGAGTCGTGTTCTAATTTTTTGACATTAGCCCATTATTGACAGCCGACGTCCAATGGCAGTCTGACGATATCCGAGTTTGCCAACCTTTGCTGCCAACTCTACTTCTTACGCATTACCCTCATTACAACTTTTCATTTTTAACTATCGTGGACACCTATTCCACTCGTAAAATTAAAAAAGAACTCATATAATTGTGATTCTAGATGCAGTAGCGCATAACTTCCTGCAGTAATTGCAGGAAAGTCAAGCACAGCTAGATAATTAAAAATATATAAAGAAGGGAAATGAATGAAGTGTGGATGGAATATCTAATAAAAAATAGTTCCGGACCAAAATAAGTATTCAGTATACTGATGATAGACGCATGACGAACAAGTTGTAAAATTTAAATTGCAAGTATCTACATTGGTTAAATTAATTATAACTGGTGTTTAAAAAATCAAAGGAGGAATGCAATGCCGCATGGACGCAGCCTAATCTATGGAGCCGGTTGCATTATTTATATATATAGTCATCTAGTAAATAAATAAGTAAATAAACTAATAAATAAAATAATAATGAATGGAATTTGGCAATGATTATGGGAATTTAAAGGAAAGATTGCGTAAAGGTTGGCGACCCTGATTTGTTAGT
This sequence comes from Ectobius pallidus, assembly GCA_964059195.1. NCBI lineage: Eukaryota > Metazoa > Arthropoda > Insecta > Blattodea > Ectobiidae > Ectobius > Ectobius pallidus. Next base: position 161,356,039 of record CAXKWD010000007.1, on the reverse strand, counting down.
AAAAAAAAAATGAGTTATGGGAACCAGTTACTTTTTTGTAACAGTTACGTTACTGTTCCAGTTACATGAAAATAACTGTTATTTATAACCATTATGTTATTATTTTCATAGTAAGTAACAAATAGTAGTAGTAGTAATAATAATAATAATAATGATGATGATGATGATGATAATAATATATAATTCTTTCATTAAACTAGTACTGAAAATTAATTTCATAAATTTTCATTGATGACATATATTTTAAATTAAGCTAATATTAAAATGCTGTTACGGTCTGAACGCTTCAGGCTCACTTTCAGTGGAATGGCTGAGAACTGACGGGAAGAATAGAAGTTTAGCTGGGAGGTGTTTAAACATTCACCCTAAAGCCCGGACCTTGCTCCCGCAGTAATTTCCATTGTTTCCACGTGATTTAGGTGTTAATAAATATAATGATTTAACTATTATGCTCTTAATTTTTAGTTTTTAAATAATTATCGCTGGGGAAGTCGTGGGCACATGCTATCTTATAAAAATAAAAGGACGTGTTTGTCTGTCACTCATCACGTGATTCTGCCTGCTCCGCCTCAGGTTCATAGTTGTTCTGTGTTTACTCTACTATTACTATAAAAGAGTATTTCTAAAATAGCTTCATCGTTGTAGTGAGTTACGTTTAACATTATTAAGATTGGAAATTTGCAGGGGGGGGGGAATTGTTTGACATTACATTAACTTTTGTTAGACAGAGCATTGACTGTATTTGGAAACTGCATTATTTTGGCATAAAATAAACATACACTAGGTAAGATTGGTACTATAATGTAGAAATAACTTCCACAATACTTCGATCTAGATATATTTCTCTCAGTCTATAATATACAGACATTTATTTTCATGTATTTAAATATTTTTCATAAAACAATGCATTAATTAACGCCCGTTTTTATTGATTGTAAAAAGTAACAACTTCCTTTAGATGTACATATTGTTAAACTTTAACCAACAAATAATTACTGGTTATTGTAGTGTCATAAACAGAGAGATGAATTTTATATTCAACTTCAACTTACCGGTACTTGGTTTCCAAAAAACAGGTTTCAAATGCCCTTGTTCCCATCTTTAGCTTACATCTGAGTGTCATCGGCTATTTATTTTTCCTGTTGGAGGAGGCACAGGAAAAGTGAAGGAAGATGCTAATGGTAAGCAGGAATTTTCAATGAAGCTGCTCTCTAGGAATCTTCTTCCCTTCCTCAGCTTACATCCGACTACAGGCTAATTCTGCTATTTCCTGGACCTGTTGGAAGAGGTGAAGGAAATGTGAGGGAAAGATGTCAATGGCAAGTAGAAATTCTGAATGATGCTATATTAATATCGCTTTAAGTTCAAAATAATTGTAAACAAAGCCACATCACAAGGGAGCACCTCATTGGTTGGTGGCTCTTAATAAAATACAGGGACTGTCCGGAAAGTAATGTCAGTAAGTCAATTACAAGATATTTATTGATCTGAACGGTATAATACATTAAAGATTTCAAAATAGTCCTCCTGTGTCAATACATCGCTTCCAGTGAGATTTTCAGGCATCATTTATGCATCATGGTAGGCCTTTTCCGAAATGTTCTTTGGAGCTTTGGTGCAAGCCTCTTTGACTTTGTCAACTGTCCCAAAATGATGCCCTCTCATGGTGTAACCGTCAATGCCAAATTCTAAATGGAAGTGCTCAAGAGACTCAAACGAATGCATCCGGACCAAGATTGCTGACAATTGGAAACTTTACTATGACAACGCCTTCTTCATGAGCCGCTTCCAAGGTGCTAATGGTTCCCCAGCCGCCCTAAAGTCCTAACATAGCTCCCCCTACTTCTTCTTGTTCCCATGGCAGCATTGGCTCTTGAAATATGCTCTTTAGAAAACCAATTAAAGTTGAGTACAAGATTCAGATCTCTAAATATTTCTAATGTCACTTCAGTAATAAATTTTGCTCTAAAAATGATATTTTAGTGCCAACTTATCTGTGACATGGAAAAATTAATGGAACATCTGTGAATCCACTTCTACATTGTCACGTCATCCATACTACAGAGTATTTGACTGCCATTTAATGAGTTTCACCCTGATTCCAAAAATATTATTTAAAAAAAACAAACAAAAACTAGTCTTTAACCCTTCCATGGCTGAGTAGGGCATAGTGGATACCACAACCAAGCATTTAAATTGACAAATTTTCAGTCATTTTGCAGAATGAATTATTTGACTGGGGTATGATGCAAACCCATGATGGCTTCAATGTTACATTTTCAATTTGAGCTGTTTGTCCCATAACCATGCATTTCAATTAACGTTTCATATTTAAATAGCAATTATTTATTCAATAAAATAATGTACTAGGATAAATAGTATAATATATTATGAGAATGTCTCCACTATAATAATTTAAATCTTATTGAACGTCATTCTGCTATTTTGAAAATTACTTTTATTATGGTGCAGTAAGTCTGGCTTCTGTGCTCAAAGGTCACTGGTTCAATCCTGACCCAGGTCGATGCCATTTATGTGCACAGAAATGTCTCTAGACACAGGTTTGTAAAAGAGCTCCTGCAAGACAAAATCCTAAGTAACAGTACACCCCCCGACTGTTGAATAACCATAACCTGTAATACTACTTTAAAACTTTGCCGTTGTATATGTTAGTGACAGATAAGTTGGACCTACAATATTCAGACTGTTGTACAAAGTTATTGTTTTTGTTACTGTACACAATGTATAGACCACACATATTTTTCATCTGTACATGCTCACACATTCTCAGTATCAATTTCACTTCAAAGAAAAACAAAATAGTAGCAAAAACTAGTAGAAATAATTTACCGCAGTACTCAAGATTAAATCCTGGTTCAGCTGTGTTGTTTTCCATGTAATAACTTATACTGTCTATGCTAAAAAATGGTAAAAATGTATATATTGAAATTATATTTAGTATTAACTAGTGTCAACTAGAATAACATGTTATATAAACATTATTATGAAAAGTATAACTTACTAGGAACAACGATAATAATACAAAAATGGGTCTGTCCTTACAGTGAAATCTTGATGATGAGTTTTATGTCCTACACGGTAAAAATAAATTAAATTTTCTGTTGAATTGTGTGGCCAACAAGACAAGCGCCAAATGAGCAAAGCTGAATTTTCAGTGGAACATGAGATTTAGTCCTCTTATCGTCTATCTGGGTCTGTTTCATTGGAAAGCCAATACAGTAAAACCCCCTTTTTACATTCCTGTCATTTACATTTTCCTGCCTTTTACATCATTTTCTGCTGGACCCATCTTTTATCCTATTCCGATAATACATAGTGTTCCTGTCATTAACAACTTTCAAACAGTTGCATTTCCTGCCATTTACACATTTTCTTTATTGGCAACATTGGTTTTCAATGAAGAACTGCTTTCCCTTAACAAAATTTTCCGCTATGTTGCCAACTCTCTTAGACGCAGTGTCAGTTTTTATTTGTGTTAGTCCAGGTGAAGTTGGTTTTCTTCTGTGCGGGTGCAATTTACTGCTTTTTAATGTATTGTAGTTATTCAAATAGCATAATTCATCCTAATTTGAATCATTGCCAGTGTTTTTGTTTTGCATGATTTTTGGTGGTATTATGAAGTTGAAATAAAACAATAGAAAATGCATTTCTTTGCAATGTGCAACATATTTTGTATAGATAATGTAAGTGTACATAGGTATCTATATTTATTTTCAAGTATTAAATTTTGCAATATATAACATTACAGCTATTACACTTCCTGCAATTTACACTTTCCTGCCATTTACACTTTTTTTAATCAGTCCCTTGAAAAGTGTAAAAAGGGGGTTTTACTGTAGTCAGTGTTCAAGGCTTCATATAGTTTAAAGAGCCATGATTATTTTCTAGTGCAGTTTTTCCCAAACTTTTCATTTAAGGGACGAAGGAACATTCATACTCACAATAAAATAGCACAAGTTTCTTTGTGAGAGCCTAAAGTTATGTTTTTTCATAAGTGATTCAATTTAATTTTCAGAAAGTAATTATTACATTTATTCACAGCAACAGTGGTGGATGCAGAATTTTCTTTCGGGGAGAGATTTGAGGAGATAGAAAACTAGATTATTATTATTTCACATATTTATAAGAGTTTATAAAACTGTAATCTTACCAGAAGTTTTGTTTGAATGTGAAACATGGCCACTTACATTGCAGGAGGAACACAAGTTGAATATTTTTAAAAACAAAGTTTTAAGGAAAATATTTGGACCAAAAAGAATGGAGTTTCAAGGGTTATTGAGATTAATTAAATGCAGCAAGTTAATACAAGCTGGATATGTTGCCTGAGTGGGAGTGGAGAGGGGCATTTATGACCATTTTAATGAAAAGACCAGAAGGAAAATGACCATAAGGGGGAACTGAGAAGAAGATGGGATGATAATGCCAAGATGTAGCCTATCTAAGAGCAACTGATCGTAGAAATTCAAACTGGACACAGTTGGCTACGGACTAGTGTTGTCTGTAGTCTAGAGTACATTACGCTCTCTTATCCAGAGAAATAAAAAATTTAAATACTACCGAACACAGATATAAAAAGGTGCGAAAAATCTACTGGACTGATTCACATTTATAGCCTATTCTTTTTTCAAATTGGGGGGGGGGGATATATCCCCTCGATCCCCCCCTCTGCGTCTGCCACTGCACAGCAAGTTATGTAAGAAAACTTCATAAAAAAAAGGTCTTAATGAAAAGGCCATGAAAACCTAAAATCATGGCTTAACAGCTCAGGAAGTATCTACTCTTGTCATGGAAAGATTGTTCATATTATTATCAAGATTTCACTGTAACTCACGCAGAGATTCAAATAACCATAATTTGTGATGTGTATATTGTTATTTATCAAAATTAATATAAAAATAAATAAGATAAAAAATCAACACATTTGAAAATCAGGAAGCTTTAGCCGAGCTCCAGCATGGATGAGAAAGACTTGACATCCACAAATTAGAAAGTAAATTACCTTATCTACCTCAATATAAGATGACTATGAAGTTAAGATTAATATTTTAAGTTGATTCATTAATTTTTTGCATTAGGCAACTATGAATTGAAATGCAAAGAATGACAAATTTTATATTGGAAAAAGAAAAAGAAATTTAAATGTAAGACACAAGGAACACCAAATACAAACAAACTGATAAATCTGACGTTGCTCATAATTTTTAAAATATAGACCATGAATTTAAAGTTAACATAATATGTTAAAAGCTGTGAAAAACTGGTGGAACTGAAAGTTTGGAAAAAGTCTTTGTTAATAAAAAACAGAAACAACTTCCTAAATTTTGGAATTCCAAAGGACGACGACCTCAATGCTAAGTTGGTAGAAAAGCAGAGACTTCTAACAGTCTTTCACAAACTCGGCAATTGACAACATCTGATGATGTGGATGAATGTCTGTGAAACAATTACTGTTAGGGTTACCAGATGGTTATGGATGGAAAGGAGGACATATATGAGACTAAAAAGACAGGATAAAAGCAGAACACATTAAAATTATTGAATGGCTCTGTTTTTGTAGCTTCAATTTATCTTAATTTAATCCACTGAGCCTGTGTGTTCTTCTTTGTCCATGTTTGAGATACACATTTATGTGATGATCTGATTTCACTATAGGCATTTGTTGGCTTTCAGATAATCATAAAATTGAGAATTTAGGAGGTCCCAGGTTCAAATCCTGTGGCCGGCCAATTTGACATGGGTTTCTCATGGTTTCCCCAGCTGTAAAGGCAAATACCAAATTGGATATTTACATATTCATGAATCATCCTAATCATTTCATCTTGTATCATATCCATTTAAATTAATATCACTTGATGCTTACACCAGGCACAGCTGCCAATCAATAGTTCCATGGCCTACCCATCTGTATAGACACAGATCCCGAACTTCTGATATGGCCTCATAGCTAAAAGGAGTATAAACACAGGTGAAATAATAATTAATTAATTTGAAAAAAATCAGAACATGTTAATTCTTTAAAGCTGAACTTCACAGACACAAAGTACTCCACGGTTAGCAACAGAGACCTACTGTTATGTCCCAGCTTTGCCAATTAAACAATTGGCTTCCTCAACAGAACGGACCTTTTTTGAAGCATTAGTATCTCATCTACACCTTAGCAGTAAACCTGCGTTTTATTTTCTGCATTTATGAACTGAATGCATAAAATACAACTCACACCATAATACGGTCTTAATATTCCGTTACATTCTGGTCATTACTGCCAACAGCAGAATTTAAATTTAAAATGTCCTCCAAAACAAAGAGATTAATACAGGTAATAATAAAAGTGAAATGTGCACAAGTATGCAAAAAGATTAAGATCTAGGTATAAATTAGATTGTGATACAATGCTCATAGACATAATTTGGTAAAATCTGGAAACAAAAGCATCCTTTTTCAGTTAATACAAAAAAAAATACTTACAAAAATAAGGACATATTGCAGGATTTGAAAAATAAATACGGACACCAGGACATCCTTAAAATATATGGACATGTCCTGCTAAATGTAAAGTGATCCCTATACAGACCATGGAGGCCCAGAGGGTTCCAGGAGGTTGAGGATCCCAAATTTTGGACATTCAGCACATGAAGGTGACCTATGTATGATAGCAAGACGTTCCAACTCTCTCTCAATAGCCTTTGAAGAGTTTCAAAATGCAGCAAAGAGCATTGGCCTTCAAATAAATAAGGAGAAAACTAAATACATGAGCAGCAATCCAGAAGGAACATAGTTAGAAGATGAGGTGCAAATAGGAGAGTAGAATACTGGGAGGGTGAAAGCATTTAAATACTTAGGTTCATTGGTGACAAATGAAAATAATGAAAGTGTAGAAATTAAGAGTAGAGTAGTGGCTGGAAATAAAGCCTATTTTGCATTGCAGAATTTATTAAAGAATAAAAACATACTGAGAAAGGTGAAACTTAACATATACAAGACGCTTATCAGACCAGTAGTCCTCTACAGTAGTGAAACCTGGGCACTCACAAAGAATGATGCGCTACTCACAAATACCTGAGAAAGGAAAGTCTTGAGACAAATATTTGGAACAGTGAATGACAGGGGAGTCCGGAGAATAAGAACCAATAAAGAACTTGAAGATCTCTACCAGGAACCGGACCTTACGACTTTAATTAGAATCCAACGTATAAAATGGCTGGGTCATGTTCAAAGGATGGGAGACGGTAGAGAGCCTAAACGAGCGCTGAATGTTAAGCCAGGAGGATGGAGAGGTAAAGGACGACCACATTCCAGACGGTTGGATGGTGTTGAGAATGACTTGAGAAAAGTGGGAGTGAGAAGATGGAGAAGGAGTGGTGAAGAAAGGAATACCTGGAAGGACATTTGTAAGTTCTCCAAGGACTGTAGTGCCACAGAGAAGAAGTCCTGCTAAATACCGGTACAAACATCTGGTAACCCTAAGTACTTCACTTCACTTTAAAAAATCTCACTTAAAACACTGTAAAACTGGGCTGAGCCAGCTGATAGGTCACCAGAAGGGTGGGAGTGAAGGTGTCAATGCATAAATTTAAGATCTCTCATTTTTAAAATTACAAAACTGGGAGAAAATCTCATCTTATATTTGGGTAAATAAAGTATTAAATATACTTAAGTTAGATAAATCACGTAAAAAAAATACTCCCAAAAGGGTCAAATAAATTAATATAAATAGAAGGAAGATTTGCGCACTGGGAACTAACACTTGTTATTAACAACAAACGAGAGTTTTTTCGATTACAGTTTACCTATCCATTGCACTGATTCCACTCCTATCTCACTTCCATTTCAAATACTTTACTGTAACGTTTGCTGAGATCTTTCACAAACTCATTTTTCAGTATCTTCAGGCACCTGGAAATAAGAAAGTAATTTATCATAAATCTGTCAAGCATGACTTCAAAAATCTGATGTGAAACACATAACTTCCTCTACCCAAATAAAAGTTCTAGCTGGGATGGGATATCAATATTGATATTTTGTTTCCTATATCTGATATACTGACATCGGTATTACAGTTCCAATAATAATGTGATATTGATATTGCCTTTCAATAATAGGCTATAAATTTTCCCAATTCACGAACAAGAATAAAATGGATGATGAGAGAGGGACTCATAGAAAAATACACTATTATAACATATTTATTTTAAAAATGGGCAAAATCAACGTTTAAGGCAATATAAAAGAAAAAAATTAATAAAATTATAACGTAAGTGTAATGTATTGAATTGATGGCTATCAACGTTTAATTAAAATTATTTTCAATACAGTGAACGCCGCTTAATGTAATCGCGGATATTGTTATCAATCGGGTAATGTTTTAATTTTTTTGAACTCCCATAAGAATTAATACTCATACATTGAAAAAATGCTGTTTATTGTGAAGAAAGATTTGGTTTATGTTATCACATTTTCCATTTTGCGACTCTATTTTCAAGTAGGCCTACTGTACGTCTTCCAAAATTTCGTTTCTAACTCAACTGTATTGTGTTGTACTGGAGATAGCAATACTGTTCCCAGCTCACAGGATGACCAATTCGAGGGGGTGGCATGACCTAACTTTCTCTTTTAAGCAATAAAACATGTTAAAACATAAAATTGTAAAAAATTACGAAGAAGTTGTTAAAAACCGTGGCACAACTGAATAATAAGATTAAAACTTTAAAACACTTAAGCACCACTTACGTCAAACATAAAATGAGTAGGACATGTCCCAAACATATCCCCCTGACTGAGATTGAATATAACACAGAACTTGAACACATAAAAGAGGTGGCCATTACCAACGGTTTCAATACAAACATCATACACAAGATGTTGAGAAAACACAAAAATAAACAGAACATAAGAGAAGTCAGCACCTTAGTCAACACAAAAGATAGTCAGGTTAAATACAGGAAGTTTACCTTCCATCCGAAGGTGTTTCACAAATTTGACAGAATTTTCAAAAATTACAATATTAAATTGGTGCCCCAGAACAAGTATACTCTTAGGAATTTGTTAAATCACCCGCTGAAGAACTCGACGGAAAAAAATTATGTATCAGGCATTTATAAAATGGAATGCGGAGATTGCCCCAAATCATATATTGGCCAAACCAAGAGGAATTTAAAAACTAGAATGGAGGAACATCTCAGGAATGTAAAAAATGGGGAGATTGATAAATCATCGGTAGCATATCACTGTTGGACCGAAAGCCATCACATTAAAAAGGACATTTCATTACTGAAACGTGTTAGCAATCCAATGGACCTCAATACATGGGAAAACATTTTTATTACAAAATATGGTAACATGGTGATGAACACTGACATCCCACCTGTCAGCGAGGTCATCAAGCTTACCGGCTGGAAGAGAGAGGGGGAAGCAGTACGCAGGGCGGTATCACCAGCAGCCGAGAGTCCGACACGCCAGTAGACCAGTAGCCGAGGATGGGAGAAGGTCTCCCGAAACATGTCCTACTCATTTTATGTTTGACGTAAGTGGTGCTTAAGTGTTTTAAAGTTTTAATCTTATTATGTTAAAACATGTTTCACCCCACAGTTAGCTGCAGCTTTTGATATATGAAGATAACAGTGTTGGCATGCAGTGATGAAAAGACTTGAACAGAAAGGCATTAGGTGTTTCGCTATGCAGTGTTCACCACAGATCAGTATAGACTTCCAAATTACTAGCATGTTTTGGAGCGGACTGCACAGAAAACAATCAACTCAATGATTAGGAGTAATCAAAGGAAATTTTTCAGACCTAGTACGAGGACCTGCAAATGGAAATAGTAGTAGTTATAATAATAGTAATAATAATAATAATAATACTACTACTACTACTACTACTACTACTACTAATAATAATAATAATAATAGTAATAATAATAATAATAATAATAATGCTTACTTGCTCAATAGACAATTCCTAAGCAATCTAAAGGTATATTATCTATTTTATACAACCCGGAGGTTCATTACGGCGCTTAAAAAATCCAAACAATAAAAAAATCAAAGATCCAAAATTTAAAAAACAAAATTAAAAATTAAAAACTCCAAAAATCCAAAACTTAATAAATAATAAAATCCAAAATTTAAAAACCCAAAACTTAATCTCTATATATAAAAGCCAAAACCCACTCACTCACTCACTCACTCACTGACTGATCACAGTTTCTCAAAAACCATAAAGCCTAGGAACGTGAAACTTGGTACACATATTGCTACTAGGCTCTAGATGCGCACTAAGAAAGGATTTCAAAATCTTTGGCCTCTAAGGGCCTATAAAGGCCAAAATAGGGTTGTAAAGGTATGAAATTCACCAAAAGGAATTCATACTGCATGCATACAATCCCCATGACAACATTATTTTTTTAAACTACACAGGTGGCTTTGCATGACACTGGGATTTCATGTAGACCTAATGGATATAAAATTATGAGAAAGGCTATCAATAGAATTCCTATAAATGATTATCAACTATTTTTTTGACATGAAGTAAATTTAGAAGGTCCTGGGTTCTATTCTTAAGAGTTCAACTATTTTCTTATAGTTAGCCTAGGACTGCAATGCAAAAGATAGTAAGTAAAGTGTTCCCTATTACAAGCCATGGGGGCCCAGAGGGTTCCAAGAAGTTGAGGCTCCCGGATTTTTAGACAATAGGCATGTGAAGGTGGTAAGGTTGTCAGCCTTACGCACCGGCCTTCTTTACCCCCAGGTAGTTCACACAATATCAATAGACATAATTTCCTGATTAATTTCTATACCATATTATCTATCTATCTTTTACCTTAGTTTTTACCCAAACTTTTGGGGTCATTTAAGCGACCCATGTTGCCCGGGCCTTACAGGGCCGCGACCTGTCGGGAGAGGGATTATCTATGGCTCACATACATACTTTCATGACCAGACAAGGACATGGAGGGCCTCCCGGATGAGTGATCAGCCAAATGCCGGGGCCACCTCTGAGACAACACAAACATATAGGACGAGATACATCATTCACACACTCACTCTGAACAAGGCGAGGATGGGATGAGGATGATAATGGCTGCCAGATGATATCCGGAGACCACTAGGGCCTAAAGTTCCCAGACATTTGTCTCACAGGTGAGGAAAAATACCGGGAAAAGCTCTACCTAGGTAACTTGTCCCGACCAGTATTCGAATCGGAGCCCGCTGCGTGAGACGAGCGAACGCATCCCGCCCAACTATTTACTGTATGTTTGCCAAAATTGAAACAGAAAGATTAAATTTTTTAAGACATAATCAGAGTAAACTACGGGTGAAGGAGTAAGTTATGTGGAATATAAATACGTCCACCGTATTGGCTGGACGGCTGATGATTTATAGAAGTAGGCCTACATCGACTTTAAATTGTGTTCACTTAACCTATATATACATAAATCTAACAATGCGAAGCATTGATGGGTCATCTAGTAAATAATAAAATCCAAAATTTAAAAATCCAAAATAAAAAAATTAAAAATTCAAAGATCCAAAATTAAAAAATCCAATAATCAAAAATTAAAAAAAAAAAAAAAAATTGAAACTAGTTTTACTTCTGTTGCGTGGCGTTCCACGCACACTTTTTTTTTTACTGATGTAATACTGTTATCGATATTCATATTGATATCAACATGGATAATTTGCTTCTCTACTTCACTTACTTTCTGTATTGTGAGGAGCTCCTGAACTTTGCTATGTCAAAGCTAGGAGCATGAGGCATGTGAACAATGAATCCATTGGGCAGGACAACGAACTCAAAACCCTGGGCTTCCAGTTCCATTATATGTGACACTTTGTTCCACCCAAATCCAACAAATCTTGTGTCATACTCAGGAATGTCTTTCCTCACTACAATGTATGGCTCAAAATCTGGTTCCCATTGAACCTAAAACAAAGTGGACATAATTACTATGAAGAAAATTAATGGGCATAAGACTACAGCATAAGGTGCGTCTAATGGTCCTAAGTAAACTAAAGAATAAAATAAAGTCAATATTGCTGGCAATACCATAATCATAAACTAAGTGTTGTGACGACAGGTTAGCTGCAAATTGTGGCACAGACTGTATATCAGTGTCATCATCATCATCATATGGCGCTACAGCCCGTGTCGAGCTCTGGCCTCCCCAAGTTTCTTCCTCCATTCTTCCCTATTACCACTGGCCAATTTCCAATTCCCTATTCCAAGTAATTGTTTGGTGTCCATGCCAACTGCATCCTCCCATCGATTCCTTGGTCTTCCTTGGGACCTTTTCCCCTCGAATGCTGCATTCATTATTCTTTTAGGTATTCTGTTTCCTTGCATTCTATTTATGTGTCCGGCCCATTGCAGCCTTCTCAAACGTACTATTATATCCAATTCTGGTTCTCTATACATGTGTTTGAGCTCGTTATTTCTTCTAATTCTCCATACACCGTTCTCATTAATAGGGCCATAGATTCTTCGCAATATCTTTCTTTCGAATGTATTTATCATGTCCGCAGCTTTCTGGGTAAAGGTCCAGGTCTCACATCCATAAAGTAATACAGGTTGTATCATAGTCTTATATAATAAAATCTTTGTCTTTCTATGTATCAACCTGGATTTCATGACATTTATGAGGCCAAAGTAGGTTTTATTGGCTAGATTAATTCTTCTTTGTACCTCTATAATTTCGTCATTTTCTGTAATACATGTTCCCAAATATGTGAATTGGTTTACATTCTCAATTACTTGATCTTCTATCAGTAGCTGGTGATGTTGATTTTGTGTGGTCCCTTTGGTTATTAATTGCATTGATTTAGTTTTAAAGATATTTATATTCAGTCCAACTTCCTTTGCAGCTTCATTGAGTGCCCTCACTGTATCTTTCCCTGCCTGCCAAGATCTTGCCAGTATTCCAATATCATCAGCATACCCCAAGATCTGTATGCTCTTATACTGTAAAGTTGAGTTTGTATCCAGTTGTAGTTTCCTAATGACATGTTCTAAAGTTATATTAAAAAGTATTGGTGCCAGACCATCTCCTTGCTTCAGGCCCTGCCTGACTTTAAAAGATTCTGATAATCCAGATTTTGTTCTAACCTGAGCTTCCATATTGCTCATCGTGACCTGGATCAATCTTATTAACTTACATGGTATTTTAAAACCAGCTAAAATGTTATAAAGTTTATTTCTTAAAATATTGTCATATGCTTGACTAAAATCGACATAGACCTGATGGACACTAACATTATATTCTCCACATTTTTCCAAAATTTGTTTCAGTGTGAAGATCTGGTCTATTGTAGATCTACCCTTTCTGAAGCCTCCTTGGTATTCTCCTAGGATGGGCTCTGCATAAATTAATAATTTTTTTCGAATTAGTGAGGTAAAGATTTTATACGCCGAACACAATAGTGAAATCCCCCTATAGTTTTCACATACTAATTTATCCCCTTTCTTATGTATTGGAATCATGATTGATCTCCTCCAGTCCTCTGGGATATATTCCTGTTTCCATACTTGTGATATCAGTTTATAAAGCTGTAATGTTACCATATGTCCTCCAAATTTGAATAATTCTGCGGGTATTCCATCCACTCCAGTTGCCTTCTTATTTCTAAGAGACTGGATGGTTTCGGTAACCTCTTCAATGGTTGGTGAATCTATCGGTAACTCATCATCTTCAAGATCTAATATTAGATCACTATTTGGATTATGAGAGTTCAGCAGATTCTCAAAGTACTGTTTCCATCTCATTCTGATCTTATCTGCTTCGCCTATTATATTTCCATTTACATCTTTACATAGGTCAGTTCTACTAACAAATCCATTCTTTATATTTTTGATCATTTTATAAGCACTATGTGTCCTGGTTTCTTTAAAATCTTTATCTACTTGTAATAGTTTGTTGTTAAAATATGTACGTTTTTTTTGTCTGCAAATTTTGTTAGCTTCCTTTCTTGTCACCTCATATTCGATCCTCCTTTGTCTAGTATTCCTGCTTAAATAGTTTTTATAAGCAACATTTTTGGTGTTAACAGCTGTTCTACATTCATCATCAAACCATTCTATTCTGCTGGGTTTTGGTTGGAATCCTACAGTTTCAACTGCCGCTTTTGTAAGCCCAGATTTCAGTTGTTCCCAAGCCCTTTCAACTTCCTCCACACCGTTATCATCTTCTATCTCCATTCCTGTCATGCATTCCTCTATTGCTGTCTTATATTCATCTACCTTATTCTTCTCCTCAAACAGATTTACATGGATTTTTGGTTCAAATACTGTTTTACTGTTTTTCTGCTTGGAAATTCTGCATCTATATTTAACTCTTACAAGAAAATGATCTGAGCCACTCTCAGCTCCCCTTAGTGATCTAACGTCTAGAACACTAGTTGCAGCCCTTCTTTCAATTAAAATATGATCAATCTGGTTAGTTGTTTCCTTATCTGGGGAGGTCCATGTATGTTTATGTATGTCGCGATGGGGAAAGAATGTGGAACTGATAACCATACCTTTACTTGTTGCAAAATTAATAAGCCGAGTGCCATTATCATTGCTTAACATGTGTAGACTATGGTTTCCTATTGTTCCTTTGTATATGTCTTCTCTGCCCAGCTTGGCATTAAGATCCCCCATTATGAGTTTAATATCATTTGATGGTATGTGGTCAAACACATCTCCCAGTTTGTCATAAAATTCATCTTTTATACTTTCCTCTTTATCCTCTGTGGGCGAGTGACAGTTAATGAGTGCTAGATTAAAGAATTTAGTTCTAACCCTTAGTATTGAAATTCTTTCATTTACTGGTGTAAATTGTATAATAGATCCTTTCATAGATTTTTCTATAATGAAAGCTACTCCAGCATTTCTTGCTTTACTTGTTTTTCCACTACTAAAGACAGTATGTGTTTTCATATCCCATATATCTGTTCTATTCCAGTTTGTTTCTTGTACAGCTAGTATATTTAACTTATAATTCTCCATCTGTTCCATTAGATTATTAAGGGGACCTGTATTACATAAGGATCGAACATTCCACGTACCAAATATCATGTCCATTTTCTTCAGCTTGGTTCGTCTTCCATTGAGCTCCATCAACATCCGAGGCTTCGCTTGGGGTTTCGAAACAGTTGGTTTTATGAGGTAGGGTCGTCAACCCTACGCCCAACCCCCAACCTGGAGGGCCAGGGAATCTGCTGTTAGGGTTACCATTCCTTAGCCGAGTTAGTCCCGTTAATGCGCCGGACTTTCGCATTGCAGCCATTCTGGCTGGTGCAGGATGGGCTGTAGATGTTACCCAGCAACTTTCTCTTGGATTTATCAGGTTCACCTTCTCGGCATCGGCAAATCTCCAAGTACCATCCTGCCAAAGGCAAATGGGGAATGATGTAGATTGGAAGTCTTAAGGATGGTAACTGGGGTATTGAGCTACTCAATCCACCCAATACCCCAGTGGGTGGGGTGGTCATGGTGGGTATGAATGGATTCACCGGTTTGGACAGCGGTCAGCTGCTCCCTTTAGTCGCCTTTTACGACAGGGGGAGATCCCTTGGGGCTATTCTACAAGTATCCCGGCACCCACACGGGGGGTATATCAGTGTACTCGTCACAATCGTAAATGAGGGTAGTGGGAAGCCAGGAATACCACGTCAAAAGAAAGGAATTTTGTCTCAGTGGGGTGGTCTAAATGAAGGCAATGACCTTTAAACAGTCAGACATTGAGCACTGAAAGTCATTTCCCTTGTTTCCACTGTAGAAAGTCATGATTTGAGTATGCAATGAAGAATATAAAAATATATAAGTTTAAAATCACATTAATATTTTCCTATAAATTTTCATCCAAAAATCAAGGTGCGTCTTACGGTTTGGAGTGTCTTATAGTCCAAAAAATATGGTAATAAAATTACTGCATCCAAAAAAGAGCCCTCATTAATATGTAGGTCTATTGCATTTTAATAAATAATCATTTTCATTTTTAACAATAATTTTACTGCATTAAAAAATGTTTGGCCCATGACAACAAACATTATATATTGACCATCCTAAGTAAAGAGTTGGCCATTCCTGATTTAGTGAATGGCATATAACCAACTTTGTACTTACCTTATAGGGGGTTGTAGCAGTTCTCCATTTGCCATAATTTGTTGGTGCATGGCCTTTTGTCCACACGTGATATCGGAAAGTGAAGAGAGTTCCCATGTCCAGCATGTTGAGTAGTTCAGCTTTAGTCTTAGGAAAAGTGATTCGATATCGCTGAGTCTCAAACGCTGGCACCACCAATGCCTGCAATACATGGTAATACTGTACAGTCATCCATAAACTGCATCTCAACAATTCTTTCAACTCATAAAACCAATTATTATAGTTCTTTCAACCTAGGAACCAAAGCTAAAGTACACAGGAATCAGAAAATTACTCTTATGACGTTAGACAGATCTATTGGTTTTTGCTTAGTTGCTGTTCAGGAAAACTAAAGTTCAGATGTATAAAATTTTAGTTAAGCCGGTAATTACTTACGGTGCTGAAACCTGGACACTTTCGAAATCTGACGAAAGACAACTGAACATATTTGTAAGAAGTATTTTGAGGCATATCTATGGGCCAGTGGAAGAAAATGGAGTCTGGAGAAGAAGATATAACCATGAATTATTTAATTCATATAATCAACCAGATATTGTGAGATATATAAAGATCAGAAGGCTGGAGTGGGCAGGACATGTACTATGTGCTGAGGATAGAATGATAAAGAAGATATTTAATATAATGCCAGAAGGAACCAGGACAGGTGGGAAGAAGGTGTGAGAGAAGATGTAAAGATTATAGGAATTAAGAACTGGAGGAGTACTGCACTAAACAGGAAAGAATGGGGAAAACTTCTTCAAAAGGCAAGGCCCACAGAGGGTTGTCAAGCCAGTGATGATGATGATGATTGGTTTTTGCTTACTTTAGCTTTGGTTCCTACGAATGATTAAGCACCCCAAATTTTAAGTACGAACTGTTCATAATCTTTCCCTCTAAGGCCCGTTCTTACGATGTCCAGTTAAGTAGGAGTAAATGTTAACTGACAGTTAATTTTACAGTCTGAGTAAAGTTCCAGTAAACGCTTCTAGTTAAAGTTTACTTCCAGTTAACGCAATCAGACAAAAGTCATAGCAGTTGGTACGAGCGTTTCTCAATTGTTTCTCAGTTTTGCATCTGTTTTCATTGTTTGGTTTGATTTTGTAATGGATAATGAGGTTATGTAATGGCTGATATAAAAAAATAAAGAGACACAGCAAATTCTTTCCAAGTGAAGAATAATTGTTTCTGAATATTATCGACAAAAAGCGTCATAGGCCTATAATTCAAACTAAATAAATACACAGTAAGGTGTGGCCATAAGAGCAAAGCTCAGAAAGACGTATAAGAAAAACCTCTTGTGAAACACAAATTCCTCTGAATTTAATTATAGTATACAGTACACAGCACGGGCAGTAGTGCGCATTCAGTTGTCTTAGCCTAAAAAGGTCGCATAATTTGAGACTAGTTTGTGTATGAAATGTGTAGCTATTAACAACAGGATAAATTACGAGATGTTTTCAAATGAAATTATTAGCTCTTAGCATAACATATTAAAATAATTATATGTAGGCCTATATATTTTATATATTACACAAGTTACCACGTTTCTAACCCCATCCCCGAAGGATGCAAAACCCAAATATAATCTGATGTACGGGTAGAGGAAGCAAACAGTAAACTAATTGATTGTCCAAACTTTCATAATAGTTTGATCTAGTTTTAAACATTTTAAAAATCTTTTTTACATATATTGGCATTGTTCTTTATCACCACTGACATTACGAAAGGAGCTAAATAATTTCATATCTCCATTTTAATTCAGTTCGCGAGAAGTATAACCCCAAAAAATCCTTCGGTTAGGAGTTTACTTGTACATTTTCCTACAGTAAAGATTACTGCCAGTTAAGAGATTTTTACCAACAGTTAACGCCTAACCAGATATTGTAAAATCGAACTATCAGTAAAGTAACCGTAAAAGTAGCCGTAAATATTTTACTGGAGATGGTAATAACGGACCTTAAGAATGTAAAGTTGGGCAATGCATTATGTATTTGTAATCAAATTTATGTCTTTAAATTGCTAAAAAACTGAATTAAATTTATCTGGATTTTTTCTTTTTCTTTTTTTAGTAAACACCATTAGCTCAATTAGTTAAGATAGGTTAAAATCGCAATTAGTTCACAATTGCTCATGCATGCGTATTATTATAAGTCCCTTACATGTAGAATATATAAAACTGAAAAATATCATTGTAAAAAATTTTCTTGTGTCTTGTGTTTTATTCCTTTTATATATTTTACATGTGAGGTGACTTGCGTTTTAAAATACACATGTACGAGCAATTGTGAACTAATTGGGATTTTAACCTATCTTAATTGAGCTAATGGTGGTTACTAAAAATTTTCAGACTTAAGCTCAATCAGAAAAATGAAACTTATTGAAGAACTGAATTAAATTTATGTCACCATAACAAATGTTAAATATTTTGTAATGCAATATGGTCAGATAAGCAATTAAAGAATTGAAAGAACTCTGGTTTCTGGGTTTGTTTGGATTCAATTTCGTTCCTAACAACTAGGGCTATACCGATTAATCGATTAAACATTTAATAGTCGATCAATTACATTTTCCGATTAATCGGTTTAGTCGAATTCTGAAAAACTTTTTTCGAGAAATGGGTCAAATGACCAAACTCCTTTCTCAGTGCCGAGTGAGAGATATTTCAGTGCTGCCGGTATTATTGTAAACAAGCTACGATCATATCTTGAACATTCAAATGTCAACAAACTCGTGTGTCTCAAGTCTTGGCTGAAAAAGTAACCGGAATTGCAAATTTTGTATATATTTTTTCACTAGTTAATTAATAATGGTATTCATTAATTCAGGATTTCTTCTGATTATCTGTAGTGTAGTAGTTATTAAATGTGTAAAACAATATTAAATGTACACTTTGGTTTCGTGTAAAATACCAACCTGTTTGTTGATTGCATTAACTCGATTAGAAATTTTAATCGATTTTCAGCCCTACTAACAACCGATTCCCTCTCCTTCAAATTTTTAAATGTGAAGCATAACTGGAACTGGACACCAGATCTAGCCCTAAACTTTTCTCATTTGGAACATCACATACCTATCTTGCGGTAACTTTTGAAAAATACACGGATCACACATTTAAAAAAATAAGAAATGATTTCAATAAAGTTAATTTCCTAGGCTAGGGCCCATCCAGACCCACCTGTTCATCCTACCCACGCAAATGGACATTCATAGTAAGTCACTAATAATAAAATCAGGTAAACTGATATAACAAAGTGCAGAATGTGTTTGATTAATCAGTGATAATTTCGATTATGATATGCAGGAAATAAATTATTTTTGGAATCAATTTCAGAGTTAAGCTCCAGATCGATTCATTAAGCAGGGCTTACAGAAAAACAAAGGTATTGATAAGCATATTATGTGAAGGAATATGTAGGTAGTGTTATTTGTCATAGCTAACTGTATTGCAACTTCCAAAGCCGTACATGAACACTGTAAAACATTATGTTGTATTCATTAGTTTGTGTTTGTTTATTAATACAGGTAAATTATAACAAAAGTGAAATTTAATACATTAAATTCAAGTCCC
The DNA here is from genome assembly GCA_964059195.1 of Ectobius pallidus. Lineage (NCBI taxonomy): Eukaryota > Metazoa > Arthropoda > Insecta > Blattodea > Ectobiidae > Ectobius > Ectobius pallidus. The sequence continues at coordinate 161,336,334 of CAXKWD010000007.1, read as the reverse complement.
TGGCCTGCCGCTCAAGCAACCAAGTGCATAAACTTAATAAAAGATGTCACTTCCATCATAATATAAATTATCTTAGAGGGCAGCGGTAAATATTTCTTGTTTTTCTTTTACTCTACTGACAGCAACGACGACACAAGTAACAGTTACACGATAAAAGCAGGCTTAGCAGTTTCAAGTGCATAGATGTAACTGATTCAGATACAGGCCCATCCCCATTTACAATACCAATCAAGGTCCATCTCAGTTCAATAGAAACACAGAACCAATAGTTTACTTTTTATTCTTTGATGATTAGATCTTGGAATATAGTGAATATTATCTTCAGTATCAAGATAAATGTTTGATTTTATGCAATATTGCCAGTCTTTTAGAAAACATTTCAGAATTTACATGTTTTTTTAATTTTAAGGAGAATCTGCTGTGTACAGTCATAAAATCTGCTGTGTACAGTCATTAAATCTGCTGTGCACGAAGAGTTATTTTTTTAATACTTTAATACTTATTTGCCCCTGTCCTGGATTCCTATCAGAGGCCTCTACATGCACTTTACAATTTTCAACTTACTAATTTATAATAACATAGGTTAACTAAACTATTTGTAACTTAATCTAAAGAATATTATGAAGAAAGAGAGAAAAAAAAGGTTTAACAACTTAAGAAGAAAAACAAAACTTTGATAGCTTAATAATATACGGAACTCCTTCAGAATAGAGTAGCCAGCCATGTTCTGCCATTTGCGACCATGCCCCTCCGAGCCGTGGGGAACAAAAGAGAAACGATTGGCGCAGGGGTAAAATTTCCCATCGTAGAAAAGATTCAATGTGAGACATAATAAACCCCGCACTATTCAGTATATTGCTACTAAACTAATACAAATGTTCCTAACCTAACATAACCTGTCACTGACCTAGAATTCCATGCCTTTCGTAAAACATTGTTACATGGCACGAACCCCACACTATGCAGAATACTGCTGCTAAACTAACATGACTGTTCCTAACCTAACATAACCTGTCACGGACCTAGAATTCTTAATGCAGAAGCTTTTTTTACCCTTCCACATCTTTCATAAAACATTGCTACAACAGTCGTTTATCTGCCGAATTCAATCGGCATGTAATCATGTTCGTAATATTGGCAACATTGTAGACTTTGTCCCACTTGGTGCGGCCCAGTTATGACGGTGGTCACCTTATTCTCAAGTTTAGCGTAATATACTAACTACACTAACTGCAGTAGGTGTTGAATCCGGGGTTTTTGTGGATTTGTGATGATGAGTGGGAGGTCGTGCCTAAGCATACCACACCTTCTACAAATGCAGTACATTCCCGTGTCCTCACTACCATCTGCACAAAGGGTTAATTTCAACTCATTATATTGCTGACTGACCTTCTTGGCTGAGTCCAAGTTGAGCACTTGTATTGACTTCTTGAGATAAGGGTACAGGCCGTACATTGGTAGGAAGTCAATATCAGTCAGGAAGACGTACGGAGTGTTCACTTGTTGCAGACCAACGTTGCGAAGGAAGTTCACTGGATAAAAATTCTGCGGGGGAGAAAAATACAGTGAATACATATGCCAGAAATTTCAAAAGATTCTCAGACAAAAGCATTAACAAGTGTAACAATAGAATTAAATATTTAGTATAATTTCTTTATATGAAGGCCTATATATAAAATAGTTCTTCTCTATCTTGCATACTGTTTGTTTATTACTTTAATCGTTAAATGATTTCTTATTCTTAATCCAGAGCTTCCAAGGGTTTCTACAGTTATCGGGTGAGAGTACTGATCAGGAAGAGTGAGACAACAATTGGCATGGCTTGGGGATGGCCAATTTGAAGAAGGTCGTTGATCGATGTTAGGCCACACGTATGGGAGCCAAATTTGAGGAAGTACGGTCGCCGATTATTATGCCACACTGTTGGGCACCAAATTTGAAGTAGAGCCCCAGTTGGGTGTCCAAATTTGAAGAAGTTACGGTCGCCGATTATTTCCTCAGCTATTTGTGAAACTCTCTCAGGGATTTCGTGTGGTCGATATTTTAAATAATACACACTTATGATGTTGATTGTAGTTTATTTAAAGCTTGTACGCCGATATTAGCCACTGTAATATTATAATAAAGCTAATGCAATGAGGCGGCAGTACGGGTGAATCTGGAAGACGTCTGTACTCGGCGAGTGGCGATCAAATATTACATTGTTACATGGCGACTGATGAGTGAATAATACGTTTACATGGCGATGGCAGAAGAGTAATGCGTTACATGTCGATGGCAGAAGAATAATGCGTGCTTGTGCTGAAGGATTGCCATTTATATAGCCTCACTTTTAGTTCTCGTGAGCCGCGATATCTCGCGTATAAAAGGGTTTACAACTTTAATCCCATAACTAATCTGGCTCTGCCATTGGCTAATTATTCAACTGTCTCCAGTGTCTTTCTTTGAAAACTCTGTTAAACGGACTCAACGGGGAATTCCCGTTCACAAGCGTTACTGCTATCCCTTAGAGTATGACAGGCACAAGTACAGCGTCATCCTGATTGCAACATGATAAAATCTCGAAATTAAGCTTTTCTGACTTACTAATCAAAATTTCTATATTGAAATAATAATTTCTGAATTAAAATATGCCTATAGGCTATTGTAATATCTTATTACAGCTTCAAAATGCCCCTTAATATAAGGAAACATTAAACTTCCAAGCAGGTAAGTTTAATTTTTCTTATATTAACAACCTCAAAGTAACTCAATAATTTTGATTTTAAGTGGCACACTATTCAAGATTACAAAATTTAAATACAAATAATGATTACATGAGTATACATTGGATATATTACATATGAAGTTTAGAATTAAAGAAAATTATGTTCACTCATATCATGTTTTCCTATCATTTCAAAAATTAAACTTATCCTTTTTCCTATATTTTCCTCTTAATCATCATTATCATGGATATTTATCCTATCTTATTTTCCTTCATCAAGTATTTATTTTATACTTTCTTTCAACAGACCATCTTATATTTAACTAAATTCTTTAGTGATTATAAGGGTTACTATTCGTCTTGAAAATCTGCATTAACTATGAACAATATTATCAATATTTTGTTCTATTCAAAATAACTAAATTAAAATAGAAAAATATAGTGATAAACATAAACATACATACATTACATAGTAAATATCATACTTTTAACAGATAGCTATCATTATTTATATCCCTTCATCGAATTACTACAACATGTGGGGTATTTATTTAAATCATACTTAAAATTCAAACACACTTATTATACCATGAGAATTACATTTACACATTCAATTACTCATATCACCACGACACATGGAAACGCATTCGTATGTCACTCATGACCATACGTTGGATGTAAACAATGATGCTATAGGTTATGGATTAGATTCACACTTTCTAACCACAAAATTTTTAGTTTTTTCAATTCTTTACAAAGATCATAGTGGATGTATTAGTGGAATATATTGGAACTATGTTCATGAAGGCTGGTTAGAATTACGTCATACCATCATGCATTAACATTCTAGCATCGATTAATCATTCGCAAGGGTGTTTTTCACTTTGTTTGGTAATATTACGTGGAGAACTCTCAACACGATCATTCATTCTTATACAATACATAACACTCAACATTCTTTGTTGATATTGGTTATTATTTTGGCGTTGTGCCTTTACCTTGAAAATTCTTTAGATAATTGTTATTCATCCTAGTACAGCAAATTCTATATATGTATCAGTCATAATAGCTTATATCAACATTTTATTTTTCCTCCATCCAGAACTTAAAATTTTTTTTTTATTTAAAATTGATACGGCACTGTAAATAATTTCAAATACATCAGCTATATGTTTATCATCCTCATTTATATTTTCTTTTGACACAGTAATTATATTTATCTTCCTTTGGTAGTTACTAACTTCAATTGTGTATTTCCTATCAAATCAACCTTATATACTTGGCAAAAATTAGCGTGATCAGCAACATTTTTTTTTTTTTTAAGAACCATATTTTATCAATCCTCAGTAAAGTAAGTTAAATGCTATCAATCTTTTCTCTTAAGCATCTCCTCCATGAAATTCTTATTTCCCTTACAATTGTAGTCCCTTAATACGCCACGAACATATTTACTTCACAATAACATCTACTCAACAGTAGGAATAATAATATCGTTGCTTATCCTCACAACTATTTATTTACTTAACATCATGGAACTCTCAACATGATTTAATCATTTATTTCCTGTGGCTATCTTCTATCTCATTCACGCATCTACGGCGGATATATGTTCAATAATATAATTCTTATAGGGAACACTACACTATTCTCTTCCATTAGTTGACACCATCGGAGGGTAATTTATAGAATCTTTACTACTCAATCTTCAGATCTTAAGAAAATGGTTCAAATTATAATCAATCCTATTGATAAAATATTAACTACCTATATTAACTTTAATTATTCAACTTGGTTGTAACAAAATTCATTAATCACGCTGATATCTCATATTCGTTGATATTTTCATTGTGAGGAAAATCTACAATAACATTTTAATTTATTTGTTTTAATTTTGCCGTAAACATATTCTGTTCAATCATGACTTTTCAATTAATGGATGGGTAATCTAACATTTTTCCAGAATGTTGTTACATGCTATTATGTACCTAACCTTTTATTAAAACAATGACATTATTTACATATCCTTATGAATGTATTTCAACATGATCGACATCATCTTTATTTACATCAAGTTAGTAAACCTCATTCCAAGATTTTGGATATGGTATTGTAGGAGGATTTAGATTCCTGATTCTCCATGCACCTTTGTTTATCAACTTTCCTACATTTGATTCATGTTTAGCAATCTTATTGACGTTTCTAAGTTTTTCTGCAAGTGTACTATAACCTTGACCTACATTCCAAAGAATACTATAGTTGTTCCTTTGATTCTTGGCAGTATACTGGTTGAAATTTTCTATTTCTTTCTGAATATTCATCATCATCCAATCTACCTGAACATTCTTTTGTTCTGGGAATCTACTCCAGTCCCTGAAATTTTCTGCCCCTACCTCAAATTTTTCAAAATTTACATTTTGAATACGATCAATATTTCTTAAGCATGATCGAAAATTATCCTGGTTACTAGTTGAAATGTTTGCATTTTTCCTGACACTTACTTTGAAATTAGAATCAACATTCTTTAGATTTCCTGATTCTACATTTTTCCTATCATCCCTATTTTCCTGGATAGCAATTTCATTAATCTCAATATTATCTAATTCTGGAGTCATCATATTATCATTCTTGTATTTGCTATCAGCTGTTTCTAACCTTCCATTAGTTTCATCATTAACCTTGTAATCAGCTGTTCCTGACTCTACAGAAATACTATCCTTGACCTCGCTATCAGCTGTTCCTAACTTTTCCTTAGTTTCATCGTTGACTTCGTAATCAGCTGTTCCTAACTTTTCAGTAACAATCCTATCATTGACCTTACTATCAGCTGTTTCTACATCAGGATTTACATTATTCACTTCTGCTCCTATCTGACTATCTACCTCAGTATCTTTTACTGGAATTCCTTCTGTTACTGGTTTACCTATATACGTATCAAGTTTCCTATTTATTTTTTTCATTTCCTGAAGGGCACTTTGCATTATATTCATTATAACATTCATTTCCTCTCTTGACAACATCATCTCTTGACCCTCAAAATTATTTACTCTAATCTTTTCAGTATTCTGTTCTAAGTTCGCCATTTTTCCTGATCTATGTAAATTTTCGTCACACGCAATTTTCTTCTTTGGAGCACTTAGGTAAATAAAAGGTCTTACTTGGAAAATAGTATGTTTATACTATTTATTGGTGCTTCCCTCGTAGCGAAGAATTCATTTCCTGTTGCGGGCCAGATGTTTTCGTCACGGTCTGTACAGCTAGCAGATCACCGCCTTCGACCTTGATTTTCCGCTGCCTCCAGCCTTCCTCCCGCTCAGCTGTTCCACTCGCTGTTGCTCTGGACTTCCCCGCTGTTATTCCGCGGATGTATCTTCGACACTGGATCTGCGCCAGTTGGGCCGCCAAATTTGATGTAGTACGATGCGTCAGTTATTATGCCACACTGTTGGGCACCAAATTTGAAGTAGAGCCCCAGTTGGGTGTCCAAATTTGAAGAAGTTACGGTCGCCGATTATTTCCTCAGCTATTTGTGAAACTCTCTCAGGGATTTCGTGTGGTCGATATTTTAAATAATACACACTTATGATGTTGATTGTAGTTTATTTAAAGCTTGTACGCCGATATTAGCCACTGTAATATTATAATAAAGCTAATGCAATGAGGCGGCAGTACGGGTGAATCTGGAAGACGTCTGTACTCGGCGAGTGGCGATCAAATATTACATTGTTACATGGCGACTGATGAGTGAATAATACGTTTACATGGCGATGGCAGAAGAGTAATGCGTTACATGTCGATGGCAGAAGAATAATGCGTGCTTGTGCTGAAGGTAGAGTTGGGGAATATTTCTTGTAACTGTTACTTTGTAACTGTTACATGTATGTAACGGTAACGACCTGTTACAAAAAATCAAAAGTAACGGTTACCAAAGCTCCTCCTAGGATATCTTATTTTCGTCTCAACCAAAGGCGGAACCAGAAAATACTGAAAGGAGGGACCGACACAGACGAAAGTTTGCTATTATTTGGAAATCCAAAAAATGGGGGTCCTCCCCCGGGATTTTTTATTAAAAAACAAGGGAAAAACAGGTCGTCCCTTTAGCTCTTCCCACTCGAGACATCTAGATGTGAATGGTGGAACTACTAGCAGTATTGGAAATTCTGACTCCCCCCCTTTCACCACTTCATTACCCTTTCCTACTATTCAATCCGTTTTCTCCTTTACCCTACCTATCTATTCCTATCCTTTAAATTTTCGACCCAAGGAGATCCGAACACGGGACCGCTAGCATATTAGCCCTTCATCTTACCCACTACGCCATCGAGCAATCATTACAATGAGAAGCGAAAATTCATCTATTTAAGTTTAGACATCTGCATGAAATGGCGGAGATTGATCATTTCCTATTAATTGCATTTGTGTGAAGTGAAATAAAATCCCTTTAGGCAGGCCTACAGGCTGAGGTAGATCTCGAAGTGCTTTTGGTTTAATTTATTGTCACTGCGCAGTTCTCTTCTTCTTTACCCTTGGCATGATAAACCCGCAATAATAACTGCAAAAAAAGAGGAAAGAGCACTTTTTAAAACATTCAAATCTCGCCTTATATGAGAGCTATCGAGAAACTAGGTATTGATTTGTAGAGTACTCATCAAGAGCTTTTCAACGATACCCCACAAGACGTGGTTTCAAAAATTTCGAATTTCCATCCCCCACCCCTACTCGTACCCCTAAAACCCCCGAATCGTTACTGTCACTGTGAACTCCATAGGGAGTACTCTAATTTATTCCAACAAAGTTTATCTCTATACTTCATAGGGGCCGAGATATAATTTTTTCAAAATTTCAACCCCCTCCCACGACCCCCCCCCCACTTGGGCCAATTTTGCTCATTAACTATTGGGCCTAGAAATAACATAATAAAATTTGGTTCAAATATCTTCAAAATTACGGCCGCTAGCGTGTAAAGATATAAATATATAAGAATTCTGTATAGTTTCTCCAAATTTCTCAGCAGCTCTCCTTTTTCTCAGGGTTTTTTTTAATACTTTTATTTTTTGTTTTGATTTTTATTTCATTTATTTACTTATTATTATTGTTATTATTAGTTGCGTTGAGAAATTTGTCGGTGTCGAGCGAATGTAACTGGTCTGGAACAAAGTAACGTGTCGAGAGTTACACCCGTTACATTATTTTCACCTGCTCCAGTTACACGGACCCGTTACTGTTATTTCCACCTGCTCCAGTTACACGGACCCGTTACTGTTATTTCCACCTGCTCCAGTTATTCTGACCTGTTACTGTTACTCTCGCCTGCTCCAGTTACTCGGACCCGTTACTGTTATTTCTACCTGCTCCAGTTACTCTGACCTGTTACTGTTATTTCCACCTGCTCCAGTTACTCTGACCTGTTACAGTTAATTCTAATATTTCTGTTACAAGTGTTTTATCCGTGACTTTCGCCTTTCGTTACATCTGTTACTTCCAATATTTGAAAAACAAAAATAATTTAAAAAATAAAAATAATAAAAAATTAAAATAATAAAAAACAAAAAATAAAAAAAAATAAAAAAACAAAAAAATAAGAATAAAAAATAACAAAAAATAAAAAAAAATTAAAAAGTTATTTTCTTAATTATTAATGGGCGTAAAGAGTTCATGCATAGAATTCATGCTGTCTGATCTCATATATATTTCTTGCTTTACATACCACTTAAAAATTTATCAAAATACGATATTGCCTTTACTGGATAATTTAAACTTAGAATGTGGGTATATAGCGTGAAATATGAATTCAATAACTGTAGTAAATTATTCGAAATAATATTGATAATTTTACTACTAATAATAAAATCCCTATAATATAAAGCCACACGGCTGACTGACTGACTGACTCACTGACATTAATGTTTGCCCACTTCCAGATGAGCTAGAAACTTGAAATTTGGTACACATATAGCTTTTAGGCTGTAAACCACAGGAAAATTCCAAAAAGTTTTTTTTTTAATTTTTAGCCCTAAAACCCCCAAGTAAGGGTTCGCTCACTCACATTAACGTTTGCCCACTTCCAGATGAGCTAGAAACTTTAAATTTGGTACACATATAGCTTTTTGTCTCTAAACCACAGGAAAATTTCAAAAAGTAATTTTTTTAATTTTTTGCCCTAAAAACCTCCGAAAAAGGGCTCGCTCACTTCGAGATGAGCTAGAAACTTGAAATTTGATACACATATAGTTATTAGGCTGTAAACCACAGGAAAATTCCAAAAAGTGTTTTTTTTTTACTTTTGGCTCTAAAAACTCCCGAAAAAGGGCTCGCTCACTGACATTACTGTTTGCTCACTTCCAGAAGAGCTAGAAACTTGAAATTTGGTACACATGTAGCTTTTAGGCTGTAAACCATAGGAAAATTCCAAAAAAGTAATTTTTAAAAATGTTTAGCCCTATAACCCCCGAAAAAGGGCTCGCTCACTGACATTACTGTTTGCCCACTTCCAGATGAGCTAGAAACTTTAAATTTGGTACACATATAGCTTTTAGGCTGTAAACCATAGGAAAATTCCAAAAAAAGTATTTTTTTTTTAATTTTTAGCACTATAACCCCCGAAAAAGGGCTCGCTCACTGACATTACAGCTAGAAACTGTAAATTTGGTACACACATAACTTTTAGGCTGTAAACCACAGGAAAATTCCAAAAAGTTTATTTTCATGACGATAATCGATGTTTTTTACATCGATGGAAAACAACTGATGTATTTGCTACATCGATGTTTCTCCCCGACATGGATGTTTTTGTAACAAAAAGAAGATTAATAGGCTATTTTGGTTCTACGATATAATTTTATTTTATTTTATTTATTTAATTTCCCAAAACATTGATTTTTTACATCGATTGTTTTCATGGAAATACTTCTGTTTATTTATGAATTTTGCCTAATTTTCTGATACCATGGCCTTTTTTAAATATACATCGATGTTTTTTGTCTAAATACATCGATGTTTTCAGGCCGATATTATCGTCATATCGATGGTTTCCTCCGATTTTAACCTCGATATTTTAACTATCGATTATCATCCCTAATTGGAAGCTAAATTTGACAACTGTTTTTTATTTCGGGGGGGTCCCTCCCTAGAGCCCCAGCCTTGTCTACGTCCATAACCGTTATGGGGGGGGAGATAAAGGGCATTCCCCTACAAGCGGGAAGTGATCTGGCGATTAACTACGTAATATTCAAGAAAAGTAACAGGTAACGGTTATAAATAACAGTTACTTTCGTGTAACTGTAACAGTAACGTAACTGTTCCAAAAAAAGTAACAGATTCCCATCTCTAGCTGAAGGATTGCCATTTATATAGCCTCACTTTTAGTTCTCGTGAGCCGCGATATCTCGCGTATAAAAGGGTTTACAACTTTAATCCCATAACTAATCTGGCTCTGCCATTGGCTAATTATTCAACTGTCTCCAGTGTCTTTCTTTGAAAACTCTGTTAAACGGACTCAACGGGGAATTCCCGTTCACAAGCGTTACTGCTATCCCTTAGAGTATGACAGGCACAAGTACAGCGTCATCCTGATTGCAACATGATAAAATCTCGAAATTAAGCTTTTCTGACTTACTAATCAAAATTTCTATATTGAAATAATAATTTCTGAATTAAAATATGCCTATAGGCTATTGTAATATCTTATTACAGCTTCAATTTTATGGTCAAGATAAATGATAAAGCAACATTCATTTTCAGTGAAGGTTTAAAAGCTATTTTGTTTTTCGTTATCATAGAAAAAACATGTTGTTCTCGATGAGATGAGAACCGATGAAATCCCGTACACACACATTTTCTGGAAACTGCTCTCTCATAGGGACTATCAAAATCTGTCATGTGGACTCTATGAATTTATCTGTGATATGAATACTAAAATGATGGCCTTCGATGGACTGCATAACACTAAAATGGAGTAAAATGAAATGAAATTTTAAATTAAATCTTAACATTTTTAATGGACAAAATATGGGGAAGCTAGAAACACCAAATTTTGCACACTTATGGCTGTTGTATGTGCCAATATTTCACCAAATTTGACAATTCTATCTGTCCTATAAGTGTGTAAAAAATTACATAATGTGAGGAAAATAAACAAAATTTACTTAAAATTAAAAAAAAAATAAATCTAATTCAATCGAAGCTATAACCAATGGAGATATGACAAAAAGCCACAGGGGCAGGCTTGTAGATGTCTCAAAATCCATTACTGCTGGTGCAATCTGTTTCTTCACACGACTTACCGTTTAGCTACTACAAGCCTTCAAAGAAGGTCTAAACAGACCCTAAAACTGCATCTGCCATTTTGAATATTTTTCAGGGGTAAAAATAAAAAATCATAACTTATTAGAATATTTCTGTCAGTTACAGCTATAAGCTATAAGTATGCCAAATTTCAATTTTCTAGCTCCTCTGGAATTAGGCAAACAATTATGTCAATGAGTGAGTCAAGCCATGCATCTTTGTAGTGTAATGATGATATACTATTTTTAAACCATTACTTGGGCATTACTTGGTAATGGTTAATCAAATTGGCCCAAAATAAATAGGCTTCATCCTAAGGACATTATAAGTGCATATACTAAGTTTCATGAAAATCTGATAAAGAGCATTTGAGTTATTCTGCCTACAGACACATGGACAAGCATTTTTGCTGTCTGCCATACAATCTCAGGAATTACCATTAAGGTATCCATCTACCCCTAAAATCAGAATTTTTCACCAAAATAGCTATTTATGTATCAAGTACGCAAAATAACGCTTTAGCGGACGAATCTAGTATAGCGGCCGAGGCGAAAGCCGAGGCTGAAATACTCGATGAGTCCGCTAAAGTTTTTGCGTACGTGGTGCATACAATATTTTTTAGTAAAAGTTCTATAAATTATATGAAATAAAACAAAAAATACCGTATAATTAATTATAATGAAAGACAGTCAGTCATTTCTTTAAGTTATATTGTCGTGGCCATCTAGATTATAAAACAACAATGACCGTACGTAGCAATAACAAATGTGGTAGTATAGATGCATAATATATGAGTCCCTTGTTTGTAAACAATATTGCATACGAACTAGTATTTATGAAAAACTTGTGAAAATATAAATGATAATTCCAAGCCAGAAACATTGAATTGGAGCTGCTACCAGCAACTTCACGGCAGAAATAGGCTATGAGAAGGGATATATTACGGCATTTAAATGCTGTTCGTCCATGTAAGGAATGTTTTTCAAGTGAACCAAAATGTGAAAAGTTGTTGGCTTATGTGATGTCATGTGATGAAGTGGGCTACCGTGTTTTGCGAAAAATCCTGGTAAAGTTTCTGATTATCATAAAGAAACGTGTTGGCTTAAATTTGTTGTTTTATGACCAATTATATGCGTAAATCCATGTTAAAGTTGGTGTGACTGGTCAATGCCATCTGGGTTTTGTTTACAGATTGCCATGACGACTTTAAAGGACAAGGCTGCTAAAATTGCATTTTGAATGCAGTTTGAATGCACTTTTATGCAATTTTAGCGGACTTGTCCTTTAAAGTGCAGCTTTTCGGCGTGTTACCAGTCCGATAAGCAGCTGTTTTAGAGAGCGTGTACTAAAAAATAATTTTTTTGGTCTTATTAGAAAGCTTGATTTCTTTAGTTTTCATATATATAACATGTTTGGGTTTTCTCTAGTATTGATTGACCAGGCGTGTCCACCTGCGAGTTGAGAAACGTCCAAATACGTGATTACTTAAACTTTAACTTCATTTTCATCTCATTTCAAAATTTTCAGTACTTCTTAACTTTCGGCTTAAGGAAAATGCACTTAGAATTGAGCTATTGACTTCATCCAAACACCAAAATGAAGCTTAAACATATAGCTAGTCTGTATACTAGAATCAAATAAATGAGCCTATGGTAAGGATCTTGACCCCTTATCAAAGGAAAAATATACTATTTTTTTAGACTTCAGGGAGAGAAAAAATTAAACTACCTTTGATACGCACTACAAAGATGATGCTAGTATGTAGAACATGGGGAACATTTAGGTGTAAGAATCACTGTCCTAGCTTAATTGGAAGTAGAGATATGATTGCCGAAAAAAAGACATAATTTTTTTGAAAAAATCTTCCCCTGGTGCCCCCAAATTTTTAATTTTTAGTTTTTATTATTGAAACCCTTTCATTTTATGACAAATAACATGTGACCAAATTTTTAAAGTGATGAAGAGGAAACTGTAATTTTTTATAACTAGGGTTGACGGATACCTTAAGGCATTTAGTAACCCCACAGTAAATTTGATTTTTACTATAGTAAAAGGTCATAACATGCAATGAAAATTAAAAAGTTTACGAAATTAATTTACTATAAAATTTTCAACCTAACATCCTATCACACTGTTTCAAACCTTCCAGTTTTTCCTTCGTAATTTCTGACTGTAATACTTATACACAGAGATATTTTAATCTACGAATAAAAAAAGTTTCTTACCCCTTCTTTATACACCACATGATAACCAATGTTTTTCCTGCCACTCAGAACTTCTGAACCCAACGCATAGCTCAGAAATTGTTGAGCCTCGGCATCAGACATGTACAGAGTGAGGCTTATTGGTCCTGAAAAAATAACAATAAGCATTTCAGGCATAATATCAAACCTTAACGTTTTAACATGTGAATCATCATTGCAAATCAATTATTGATTTCGATAGATCAAATTTAGCTATAAAAAGGTCTATTCAAATAATACGGCTAGGGCTCGGATTCTTAGGTAAATACCGTACAAATTTTGTTTGAGAGTTGAAACTAAGTTTAATGTTCTGGATATCCACACCGGAGCATATATTTTACATTTTTGGCTTGAGTGAAGTTAGATGGTCCGATTTTGGGGAACAAAAAACAGACAAAGGTACAGTCCTCAACAAATAAACCACAGCAGTGCACAAAAAAAATTTTCACTTCATGTCAATAAAATTATACAATGCATTACCAGTGGAAATAAAACAATTACCATTTAATATGTTTAAAAATAAATTTAAATATATTTTAAAAACAGGATGTTATTATACGGTAGATGAATTTTTAGCAAATTTTAAAAAATTAATTAAGAATCTATGCAAACTCGCAAAATTATCTATAACTAACAAATTATTTACTGATGATGCCCTACAATTTTTTCTAAATTTCTTCATTTTCAGGTATTGACATATTGTTTGTATGTATGTTAATATTATGTATCTGTGTGTATGTGTGAGAGGATAATGACGTGTCCTACATCATATGTGTTGATCAATGGATGAATAAAATACTATACTATACTATACTATACTCTGGACAAACTGGAAAGTGCAGAACATAGAATTGGTGTAGAAGACTGCACTTGATTGGAACCCTCAAGGAGCACGGAGGAAAACATGGAAGCAATCAGTAGAAGAGGAAGGCAGAAAGATGAAAGAAAAAGCTGAAAAGAAGTAAAATGGTTGGTGCTGGAGGAACTTTACTGCTGTCCGGTGTTCCACCTAGGAATAACAGTATTTCTTGTGAGGTGGAGTAGTCATTTCTGAACACAAGTCACTTCTTCGCGATGGACAATTTGATGAAGCATGTTGCATACAAGGGATCCTATTTTACGGTGAATGTACTTACTCAATGGCAATAGAAAGCAGGGCTTATGGAAGAACAAAGGTCTAGTTTGATCAGCATATGTGGAGGAATATGTGGGTAGTGTTATTTGTCAAAGTTACCTGTATTGCAACTTCCAAAGTCGTACATGTACACTGTAAAACAATATGTTGTCATGAGAACTGATTTGCATTTGATACATTGAATAAACTGATATATTACCACAAAATAGGCACTAAATTGGGCATTACTCCGGTACCGATCAACCAATTTTGTCCAATATCAATAGGGTTCTTCCCATGGATGCTATAAATGCGTATACCAAGTTTCATGAAAATCCAGTAAAGCATATTTGCGTTATTGCGCATACAGACAGGCAGACATTTCCCTTCCCCCACACAATCTCATAAAGTACCATTCTGGCATTTAATAAATAAATAAAGAAATTACATCACATTTTCAAGGAAATTCATGCCACTGATGGTTCTAGCATGATCTCTGACTGGCAACACTAGGCCTGTAATGTTTATTTTTACATTAGTTTGATAATTACCATTCAAACTAAACGCTTCTTCTATCTTTGTACAATTTCCAAATTTTAAGACTTTCTAGTTACCCCTTAAATGAAGTATTGTGACCTCACCTTCCCAATGCTTGCATAGAGCCTCCACCATTTGCAGCCTATCCATAGAGAGCTGTGCTACAAGCGTTACATCATAACCATCAGCTGAGGGTTCATATTCATAATCTAGGAAATACAAATGTGTTCGTAAACTGTTAACTCGGGCTCTTCGGAACTCGTAGCATGGATCCTCTTCGTTTAACTGCAACAAACAATGGTCATAAGTAGGGCTAGGATTTTGATGAAATTGCATTTTTTTTTCTAGTAACAGCAAAAAAATAGCTGCTTTCTTATCTGTATGTTCTCTGTTAAATGTAGCCTTTTTAAACTTATATGTCAGGTTTTTTTTTTGTATTTTGGTCTCTTAGCCCTTTGCGGGCAGCAATATTTTATCGTTGTGGGTGGAAGGCATTTTAAAAGAAAAAATAAGTTAATGAAAAACCTATTGAAACCACTTTTGCGTCACCAGGTGGTATAAGACGGAAATTTGACAGTAGTTGGATATAGCTGATGATGAAAGGGAAGTCCTATCGAAAACTGGTTACTAATAAGT
The DNA here is from genome assembly GCA_964059195.1 of Ectobius pallidus. Taxonomy (NCBI): domain Eukaryota; kingdom Metazoa; phylum Arthropoda; class Insecta; order Blattodea; family Ectobiidae; genus Ectobius; species Ectobius pallidus. Next base: position 161,320,817 of record CAXKWD010000007.1, on the reverse strand, counting down.
AGGGTTTGGATGTTTATGACCTAAAAAAGTGGAAAATATGACTGCAAAAATGAGCTTAAAAATGACTAAATATGACCCAAAAATCCTAAATGTGACCTTATAAAGAATGTATTTTCTAAAATAAATAATCCAATTTATTATTTATGTTTAGAAAATAGTCGTCGCAAATATATATAATATATAGCATATATATATATACATAGATTGTGGACGACTATTTTGTGAACATTGTGTCATAGAAAATTTCAGCGACAACAGAATGGTATGATTCTAGATTTTAATATACAGAGTATAATTAATGATTTAAGAAATTGTTTTTTAAACTACTTAACTGGTGCAAACACATGTAACAATATTACATTCACATTTTTATATATTTTTAAATCTATGTGATTGGTATATGTGTAATTTTTAGCATTTTAATCTTTTATCATACTGAATTTCTGGACACACATACTATATATTGTAAATAAAATAAAATCCCTAATTGTTTGGTATAACTTAAATGTTTTAGGAAACAACTATGTAACATAATCAACAGCACAATTTGATTTAGTTCACAATAAAACTGCGCTATTCAAACTAATAAATATCTCGTTTTCAGTAACTATTTCCTCATCCAGATTTGACAGTGGTTTAAAGGCGGATCTTGTACGAAATCATTATTTGCTTCTACTTACTTTGCTAAGTTCCCTTTCCTTCAATGAAGTCTTGGTATTATTGCATCCAAACAGTTCTCTTCTTAGAAGGTTGCCATCATACTCCAAAAATGTAAGGTAAAGGTTGCGGAAGAATTCCACATGCTTATTTTTCACTTTAAGCTTTTTGGGAGAATTCCAATGTATGACCTGTTAATAATAAGAAATGCAACATTTACACACAATTCTATAACATTTGTACTTTACTAACTTTTATCAACCTTTTAAAGATTTTACAACGGGTGCTCTTTGATAAAATAAATAATGAAAAGGAAATTGACATTGAATATTTCAAATTTTTATACAGGTTGGCATTAAAAAATCGGCAACCTCTAGATGTGAGGAGTGCAGATTTAAAAAATAAAAAGAAATAATAATAAAAAATGGATAAAGACCAATTATATAATCAAACTCTTTTGTACAATAAACTTCCAGTTTCTTTAAAGCAGAGACAAGGTAGACACTTCAAACGTAACCTCAAACGGCATGTAACAGAGGCATGTATAGAGTAGAAGAATTATATATAACCCACAAAGAAACCTTCAATCAATAACAGATACATGTAAAGGATGTTTATATTTTTAAATTTAACCGTGTAACAGTAAGTCCACTGAGAATAATAGGACCACATCTCAAAAATATATATATATATATTTTTTTTTTTTGCTGTTTTCTAATGGTCCATATGAGATTTATTTGGTGTAAGATGGCCATGCCTGTACTTCTGTTAATTTCCATTGAGAATGCTTATATCCTTACAAGATCCTACCCTTTTTCTTCAGAATACAAAACTTTAACATAGTCTCCTGTGAAATTTAGTTTTTCTTAGTTGTGGCTGTATTATTCTCAGTGTGCGATATATAGTATACTTTTATTACATACTATTGTATTATTATGGTATCTCTTATTTTGGTATCTATAAGGCCCTATGGTTTCAACTCTGCCAGGCAAAATAAAACATTATTATATTATTATTATTATTATAAAGTAGGCCTATTTTGAAAATAATGTTCTGTTATTTTTAAAAATTATTGGTACTTACTTTAAAACATGCCTCGTATTAATTTTGTATTTTTCAGGGTATCGTTTCATGAGGGTTGGCACATAATCAAATAAATATGGTTAGTCACAGCACTTTAGGTTGTGACAAATATAACTCACATTTATTTTAGACTAAGCTATAATTTCTGTCATACCTTGAGGTCTGTGACTTCAGTGTAGCACAGTTCACTACGAGTGTTATCACTAAGTTGAACATTCCACTGGCAGGGCAGGTTGTACACAAGATACGGATGCTGTTTGATGATTGCATTGAATATATCTTGGTCTGCCAAACTGGTTGCAAGCATTGTAATGAGATCTTTCTCTGCAATGAGACGCCACAGCTGTCCCCAGCCCAGCTCTCGCAGTCGCTGCAGCTGAAGGAGAATAACTCCTGTGTTATACCTGCAAATTGAAGTTTATAAATAAATAAAGAGTACAACATACGAGGGTCATCCAGAAAGTAAGTTCCGACTGCTGATAAAGAAAACAAAAACATCAATAAGCAAAAAATATTTATTGCAATATTTACTGAGATTCACTAGCTACTTCTCTACGTAGTCTCCACCGTTATTAAAGCATTTATCTTAATGCTGTACCAACAATGTCCGAATCTTAGGACTTTGCCAACAATGTCTGGAGTCATGAAATCACTGCCGTCTGTACCTCAGCATCATTGTGGAAATGTTTCTCTGCCCGAAATCGCTTCATGCGACAGAAGAGATGGAAGTCACTTGGCTCGAGGTTGGGGCTGTAGGGTGAATGGTCGAAGATCCCTCATCCAAACTGAAGCAACTGATTCTGTGTGGTGTTGGCTGTATGGGGCCATGCAATGTTGTGCAAAAGCATAATGACTCTTGTCAGCATTCCACGTCTCTTATTTTGGATCTCCCTTCTCAGATTTTTCACCCATGTTTCATCACCAGTGACAACATTATCGAGAAACTCATCACCTTTCTCTTCGTACCAATGTGGCAGAGTTCTATGACATGGGCATACAATTGTTGGTGCACCGCTAAGATAAATGCCTTGATAACAGTGGGGACTATGTAGAGAAGTAGCCAATGAATCTCTGTAAATATTGCAGTAAATATTTCTTACTTATTAATGTATTTGTTTCCTTTATCGGCGATTGGAACTTATTTTCTGGATGACCCTCGTACATACTGCAACAGAGAAGAATGAAAAGGGACACAGATAAAACCAGAAGAAAACTGCATGGTAAAATTGTCACTAAAATGTGAGCATTAGCTAAAACCAACATTAGACACAGTCTAGGCTGTCCGGGTAGCACTGCGTCAAGTGTTGAAAGGCCAACATTTCCACAGCCATGTTGCTGTCTTCTTCAGGGCCAGAAGATCAGTGACTAAACTGGGCATCGGGCTCCTATATATCTGTGCGATGTTGCAGAGCATTAGCGGGCGTCCGACCAATCACAGAAGAGGCATCTGCAACATCGCACAGATATATAGGAGCCCGATGCCTGGTTTAGTCACTGACCTTCTGGCCCCGAAGGTCATGGCTGTGGAAACGTTGCCTTTTCAACACTCGATGCATGCTACCTGGACAGCCTAGACTGTGATGATTCCTGCCGCGGAAGCCTACGGACTCAACATTAGATAAGTTAAAGCACATATAAAGTCTAATGAAATTATATCCACTGCTCAAAAACCCCCAATCCGTCTGGAATCAAACTGGAGTGGAAGACAATCATGCTACCAACACCCAAGATGGCAGATCTATAGGAAAATCAGAGTAACTAAATCCATGTACTGTAACAAAACAACCTCAGAAGACCTATGGTCTATGGGTTGATTGATTTAAAATAATACTCACCCTCTACCAAGAGCAGGCCAAGGGCGATGCTTCTTCCACAGTTTCCCCAAATACCAATCACTCTGATTTTCTACAAGACCTATAGCCTGTAAGAAATACAGTATAAAATGAGTTAGATCAAAAGTAAAATAAAATAACCTAGAGATGAGTAATCAAATTACTATGTTTTCAAAAACAAATTGGTTGACCTTAACACACTTTAGACTTCACTTTTACCTGTATTCTGCACGAAATCCGACAGTTGACTAGCAGTTGAAAATGCGGAAAAAGTCCGCGAAACGATCATCCTGCAGAATACAGGTAAAAGTTAAGTATAAAGTGTGTTAAGGTCAACCAATTTGTTTTTGAAAACAGCATAGTACTTCACTGTTAAAAAGTTCCACCAAGATGCTGTTTATTAATCAATTTACTGTTTATTTTATTTACACTTGACTGGACAACTACCTGGAGACAGAATGGTAACACTGGGTCCTACTGTCAATTCAAAACATGATACAATTCCCATTAATCTTTGTGTAAACTATTAGGTCTGTTCGCAAAGGTGAATCATGTACTGTTACGTACCGCGACGCAAGCGCACATTCTGAATATGCTGATATATTACATTATGCGCATACGTTGCGCAGCGAGACCGACAATGTGCGCATGCGTCGTGGTCCGTGACAGTTAGGGATTTGCTTTGCGAACAAACCTATTTTAGTAACACTGTGTAAGTATTATGTAATATTGTAATAGTTAAAGTAGATTTTGTCTCTTTTAGTTGTAACCTTTCTTATAATTATGCATCTTATTTTGTAATAGTATTGTTTTTTCTACCTGTATTTTGTAAATTTCTATTATTGTAAGTACTGTAGTCATCATGGTTGAATGGAAGAGAATGCCTAATGCAGGGATGCCCACAGAAGAGGGTTAAGATGCAGAGTGCGTCATTAATTTCTGAGGGGGGGGGTTTGATAATTTTTGCAAAATTAGCATTTTACATGTTAAAAATAAAAGTTTTTATAACTTCAAAAGGTAACAAAAACTCTTCTAATTCTTTAGAAGTGAATTAAATATATTGTATCTTGAGAAAAGTTGAAAATAAAAATTTTTAACCCCACTTATGTCAATTTATAAAACTGGAATAGATTTGGGAGTGTTACTCCCATCCTTGGCTGGCGGTCGACTGACCAAGGATGGGAGTAAAACTCCTGAAACAAGACATAAGTGGAGTTGAAAGTGTTTTTATTTTCGACTTTTCTCAAGATTCAGCATGCTCCATGGTTTACATCACTTAGTTTTAATTTGTTTTTTAAAATGTACAGTACAACTATATCAGTTAGGCATATATCATGTAAAAGCAGCCTCATTAAATATACTTTTTCAATTTACTCTGTTTTTATTACAAATACAGCAATATCTTTTCCTTGGGAAGTTTTAGAGTAGAACTACTTTTATTCCACATTTGTAAGGGGTGTTACTTTTCATGAGGTTGGAGTGATAGGAAGTCGGGGTTACTTTTCATGAAATGGGGGAGGGGGTTAATTCCACAAATGAATATATTACTTTAGCACTGTAGACATTATTTACCTGCTTAGGTCCGAGTTTAGAGAAAATCTTCCACAGCTCTGCAATATCTGTAGCAAATGTAACATCTGTGTCTAACACAATGGCTTTCTGTAGAGTATCAGGTAATACTTTTGGCAGTGTTAGTTTCATGAGTCCATACACACCGGAGTAGTGCTTGTTTGGAATCCACGATACATCTGGCACTACGTTGTCTGCTAGATAAAAACTCACATCCGCTAAAACAAAATAAAATAAAATACAATAAAATATCTCGGCAATGCAAAAAAATTTCAACACAAAATGTTTAATGACTTAAGGTTTTCTTGGCGTTTGGTCTGAGTATAATGTTCTAGGGTTGATAGATAGGTGAGTGATTGGAAGAGCTCCAACATTTCAGAGGAACAAGCTTCCTCCATCTGCAGGGAGACTGAAGTCTCCCACAGCATTGAGCATTTATGAATTGTTTCTTTACACATTCTTAAATTTTATAAGTAGCTATTCATCAATATAATCATGAGAAGTATATGCAGTCTTACGACCAAAACCTGGCTCTCTTAAACAATCTCAAGTACATGCAGTCTCAGGGGAGTAAGTTATTCAGAGGGGGCTTCAGCTGTTACTGCTTCGTCTAAGTATATACAAAATTCAGCCTAACATCAAAGTTTTACCTAAGCGACTCAAGCTGGCAGGAATGTATAGCTTAGCTTGCTTAGCAAGACTTGACTAAAACTGGCTCTCTCAAATAATCTCAATTGACAGTTGTTGGAGCCTGATAAGTAGGCCTCGGATTCATATGCACTAAAAAGCTTGAATATATGCATGCATTTATCCAGTAAAAAAATGGAAAATATGCACCAAAAAGTGGAAAACATGCACAAAAAATGGCCTTAATTTCTGTGAAAAAATTAATTGTACAATTATATTTGCCACATAATATATTGCTAACATTTTATTCCCTAGCGAATAGTTAATTGTTCTTCAAATATGCATGCAATTAAAAAAAAAAATATGGAAAATATGAAAAAAATATAAATTTGCATTTATAAAACGTGTAATTTTATTCATTCTCCTACTTACATAATTCATTTGCCGAAAGTAGCATCACAATAGGCAACTAGTAGTCTTTCAATGTTTTCTGGAGGCAAACTATGCCTATTGTCCGTCAAAATGAGTTTATACGCCGAGAATGATCTTTCTACATCAAATGAAGTGATTGGGCAGTATTTATACATTGGTGCCAAAGGTTCAGAACAAACATCTGGCAAACATACCCTATTTCCATTTGTAAATCCCACTACCACCAGGTAGATATTTCTAGCAGTAAAACTAAAATGCCGTTCTCAGAAAGTTGCAAATAGAAACTTGGAAGGGATGTCCAAAGTATGTTTAGAGAGAGATTCTTAAAATTGTCCTAAATTTCAACCATATATGTAGAATTATGCTTCTATGTTTAGAATATGCAATAACTCCAATAACTATCGAAATATGCATTTTGAAAAAAATTCGAGCCCTACTGATAAGTTGTATTTTGACCAAGTGTACATTATTTGATTCAAGCATATAACTGAACTCCATACCTTGGGGCACACTCCAAGTGTAGAAGAGTGTTTGAAGAATGACCTGTGCAACAGAATCAGATATGAGGTGGAAATGTAGAGGATTCTTGCTGTAGAAGAGTATAGACTTGATGAGAGTAACAACAGAGCGACTGGAGTTGTAACCAGCACATACAATCGCTACGTGCACTACTTCACACTTTGGCACATCTGCTTCCTGCAAAACAATCAAACCACATTGTAAAACATGATCAGTATTCGAGGTCCTTTTAGAATGGGCACGTTACTTAGCATACTTATGTTAGTGTGTGTGTGTTTTTTTTTTAATCTTACTGAAAATCCTAGTCACTTTTAAAATCATTGGTCAAAACCCAAGCATGCAGAGTTCACGGTTTTGCTGTTTATGCTTTTACTGATTATGAGAGTGATGTTAAAGGCAAAGTAATTAAGCTACTGATCTATATTTGACCGCCGGCGTGGTCTTGTGGTTAGCATCACTGACTAAAGGTTCGTCAGCTCGGGTTTGATCCCTGGTACCTCCTCAGATTTTTCTGAGGTAGGGAGGTCTGGTAGGGGTGCACTCAGCCTCGTGATTCAAATTGAGGAGCTACTTGATAGAGAAGTAGTGGCTCCGATCATGGAAACCACCATTAACGGCCATGGGTGTTGGCATGCCAACCACATGCCCCCAATCCTGCCATCTGCCTATGGTAGATAACGCAGCGGTCGGGTGATAGGCCTTGTCCCTTCTGGGATGTCAGTGCCATGGAGGAGAGGAGGAGATCTAAATTTAAAAAAATTACACCCTTCTCTTCCTTAACATACAAAGATAAAAGTGAGTATACTTTACTGTTTAATGCAAAATATATATTTATATATATTTTTTATTTTCTCATTTTTTGAAACCTGCTAGATGATGTTAGTTTCTTTCATGAGAATTTTAAGGGTGAGACAAGAAGTAAACCAAATCTGAGATAATAAACACGGCAAAACCCGAAGGACTTACTAATCGAAGATAAATGTAGGCTATAAACTGAGTTTTTGTTACTGGTATCCACGATAACAAGAAATTTCATGTGTATTGGTGAACACAGTATTGTACTTAGTATTGGAGAATAAAATCCCTTATCTAAACATACCTGATTAGGGCAACGACTGGGGTTGTCATGAGTAGGCTGCACAAAGTTCTGGGTCGGAGTGTGATTACTGGTGCGCATAGCTGCCACTAAGTGACTTTGAGATATGCTAAGCTGCCGACGCAACAACTGATTCTGCTCTTCCATCTCACGTACCCTCCCAGCCAGCCGTGCCTCCCGACCCGTAAAACCCAGCATGTTGTTTCCATCCACTGAAATTTAAATTCAAAATCATTATTAAACATTCATCTTTACCTGCAACAAGTTTAGAATGCAGTTTAAAGCCTCTGTTGCTACTAGGCGAGCTGCCAAGTAGAAACAGGATGGGTAACATTGCAACAAATAAAATATTATGATAACTTAACCAGATTCCCAGAAGATGGCTGCAGAGCAAGTGGCATTTGAAGGCTTGGCCAGCTTCAGCCATTTCAACTGGCTGGAATCCTAAGAAGCTGGGTCATTCCATGTGACTCACGTTACAGTTAGAAGCAAAATTTTTCTCTAAATAAAATTCTTCTACTAGCTCTCATATAAAACTTATAAAACTCTTTTTTTGTTGTACGTTGTTGCTCGCTACATAACCTGTGTGCAACAGATCTCAGAAAATATGACTTTTAAATATACGGTATTATAACATTTTAAAACCATGTGACAAGTACATTAAAATGGACATCTGAATTGTCAACTTATACATTTTACAGGAATTCTGTTCTTCTACTATGACTTGGAACTTAATGTAGCCATATACAAATAAATAAATAATAGATGCAAAAATAAGCCTTTTACTATAGTAAATTAACGTGAGTTGCATTACAAAAAAAAAATGATGCATGTTACATTTATATCTACAATCAGAAATGTCTGACAGAAGTACTCATATATACATCCTACAGGTACAACAGAACTTACAAGACTTTAGATTTTATTTTTATCGTGGTTAAAAAAAAAAAGTTATGAGTATGACACACATTACATTAAAATAGACACTCCACCTTGTCAATATCTACATTTTATCGTATACAACCAATGCCCGGAATGCTTCTAGCCTTTTATTTCTAAACAAAAGACTAGCATTACATGGAGTAGTGAAATGATTCCAACTTGAAATGAAAAATACATTTATTACATATTATATTCACAATGGGTAATGTGAATTAAGTTTTTAACACAACTGACAGTAGTAGATATATCTCATCTTATATTTTTGTTTTCCACCGAAGCAGGATTACCAACTATGCTTCTAGCCCCTTGTGCATCAGTACAGTGGCTTACGTTAGTGGCAATTAGGTCAGGAACAGTGATATTAGTATTAGTGACATGTACAGCTAGGTTAGTGGCAGTTAGATTAGGAACAGTAATGTTCCTTGTTTACTTGTGTTGGTCACACTGTTCTCAGCATTCTCGCTACGTGATGTCTCATCACCAACATTCAATTAGGAGTTTCTTGTTGGTGAACTGCAAAGTAAATAGGGCCTATGGCAGAAATTTCGCTACTTTCAGACAGATCATGATATAAAAGAAAGCATAGCACTTATGGCAGGTGAGAAAATCATTCAGCAAGACAACATCTCTTCTCCTCAGAATGAAATATGTGTGATTTTGAGTGTTTTATGAAGAGAATCTCGTTTTAAAGTGTGGGGCTCTCTTAGTTGAAACTTTACCCATTTTGTATTATAAACTGCTAAATTTATTCAAGCTGAAAATATTCACGAGAGTTCTTTTGATAGATCTGCAGGTGAAAGATAGTTATTTGCCAGGTGCTCCGCTTACTCTCTAGCAGTCTGGTGCCATGGCGACCTCGGCCCTCTTCCCCTTGACTTCAACCTTCCCCCTACTGGCCGTGTGCCTATATTTCTTAAGTAAAAAATTTTGTACAGATACAGGGTGGGCAGAGCCCTCTTGAAAGTGCCTACCCCCACCCTCCCTGGAGCAACCATTGCTTCATGTCACCAATTTCAAATAAGCAAGTTGCTCTGCCCGACCCTGTAGTATAAATAATGTAAAATACTACTCACATAGTTAAGCAAGCGGAACTGAGGCAGCAGCCATAGCGGAATGTAAACGCATCTGTAGAATAATGTTGAAATCAATAAGACTCGATTCGTATTTTATGACCACTTTACAAAATTCTTTCCGTATTACAATAATATAATTCATTTATTTCAGCTTTTTGCTGACAGATGGCATTGTTAGTAGTTCTACAAACGATCTCTAGAAGTTTTACTGGGGTCCCGTTAGCAAGTTGTGGTGGGCGGAGCTTAACACATGGCAGGTAACTAATTTTTCCTGATTTGCATTTGCGCTGAATAGCCTATATAATACCAGGACTTTAATGTTTTTTGGAACATTATCACATTGCATGGCATGGTCGTCTCATCATTCTAAATACAGTAGTGCATGTATTGATAATCTGTTTAAAAATATGTAAATAATGTATTATATCGGTATATACTCACCATGACGATCTAGAAGTGCATAATACAAGAGAGCTGAAGCGACAAGAGCTCCAAGAAGAAAACTGCTCAACCAGTGTCTTGCCACAGTGCACGGCAATCCATGTCGCTGTCTTCTACGAGGAATCCTGGTATCTGTCTAGGACTATTATTGTTAGCCAACCTGCAAACTAAAGAGAAATGATACAATTAGTAAACCATACAACTTATCACCGAGTTTCACTTTGGTTACAGGCAATGCTTATAGGTTATGTTGCAGCACAGAACAATGTCTTACCTTCTTAACACTACTGCAGCTCTATTATCATGAGTTTAGGAACCTTATTTCGTACAGTATGATAAAATACATTTATGATACACTATTGTGAACGGTGATCAACTCATAACTTGATCTTAATGTCACGAATTCAATCAGAGATGGGCGGATCACAAAACACACAAAGGGGCGGAATAGACTTCATGCGTTATGATACATAAATATACTTTTAAGGAACACACTATAACAGTAACCGTTCTGCTATAGATACTCCTATATTATTGTCACATAACAGATAAATAAACAAATAGAAGAAATTTCTAATCAAAACACATTGTATTGCAATGGTGCAAGAATCCTGCTTTGCGCAGAGCAGAAGCAGAAACAAAAGCGAACCACGTTTAATTTCCCCCAAGGCGGTACATCGTCGACTGTTTTTCCCTCCGCATCGATTTATCGATAATGGGAAATACCAAATACCCAAATACTTTCAATATTGAGAGTATTTGCCTCTACTTACGGTAGGCCTATACTGTTGTTATGTCAAAATAATAATAAATAAAATAATTTATTATATCATAGATGTCAAAATATTCTTTCATAAAAATTAAATACTTTCAAATACCTGTTTTGTTAATCTTTTCTTTTGCCTACTCTTTTCAATGTTTTTATTTTTTTATTCTTTTTTATTTATTAGCCAAATGTAATTGGTTTACATGGCTTTGACAAATACACGAGATGAACAATTTGTACAAAATAAATTTAGGTACACAATTAAACTTAATTTCTAGGTTATGAATTTTGCCAAGTACATGAATTGAACAATATTGAACAAAATAAATTTAAGGTAAACAAAAATACTTAAATTCTAGTCTGTGAACTCACATTAAAAATTAATAATTTTGTATAGGCTAATTTAGGTACTGGAAATAGTCAACTTATCTTATACATATCATAATTTAGTCCTCTCTTTAAATTTGTCTGTTGTATAAAAGGTATTTTCTAACAGGTAAGATTTTATCCTTCTTAGCTTCATTTTATTATTTGTTATATTTTTCAGTGTATCAGGTAAGTGATTGTATAGGTCAGTGGTTCCCAAAGTGGGGTCCGCGATGGTGTTTCAGGGGGTCCGCAGGCGGTTTAAGAAGAAATAAAATATTCCGTAATTTTGAAGTGCTTAACTGCGTTCCCCACTACTTATCTATGTGAAACAGCATTCTCCCACCTCACGTACTTTAAATCAAAGTTTAGAAATAAACAGGAAGTTGAAAGTGACTTAATATTGAAATTATCAGACATTAAACCTAACATTGCAGAGCAAATTAATCAAAAGCAGCTTCACTGTTCACACTAAGGAGTAAACTCTGTTTGTTACCATTGATATTGTTATTTTGTCTATTTTTAATACATTTGAATCAAAGTATTTATTTAGTTTTTTTATTTCAAAACCCAGACTGGGTCCGCGAAATTTTAATTTTTTTTTTCAAGGGGTCCGCGGACTGAAAAGTTTGGGAACCACTGGTATAGGTCATTTGCAAGAATTTCTATACACTTGTTGCCTAAAGAACCTCGTAAAGATTTCTTAAAATTGTTTTTATTATTTCTTGTATAATGATGATGCATATTTTGAATTTTATCCTCTTCATAATTTATTATTGCAAATTTAATATTTCCGTAGATATTTAAGCAGGGCAGTGTGAGCAAATTTTTTGAATATAGTTCTACAAGATATTGTCTATGGTATTTTCTGTATCACCCTAAGTGCTTCTTTTTTTTTAAGGTCTATAGAATAAGAGGCCGCGAATTCCGCGTATTGAGTTGTTCACCAGGCAAGACAGAGTATCTACAAACAGTGGGTAGTTTACAACCACCCTTCAGATAATTTTTTTTGAAAAAAGTTTCAAATAAAAGTTTTAGCTCTTGGTATAAGCACTCCATGTACAACATTTAAAGGAAATCGTTAAAACCGTTTTTGAGAAAATCGTGACAAACGAAAATTTATTCGTGTAAAGTCCCCTTAAAAGTAAATGAAAGTTGTCGCCACTCTTCGTGTCACAGCCTCAGAAGGTACCTAACCCAAATACAAAATTTTGTTTTCGTACGACTTTCTGTTACATGAGGCCGTATTGCAAAGAGCGTGTATTCACAGTGGGTGGCTTATAACTACCCTTCAGAGAATGTTAAAAAAAAAATGTTTCAAATAAAAGTTTTAGCTCTTAGTACAAGCAATCCATGCGCAAAATTTAAAGAAAATCGTAAGAGCCGTTTTCGAGAAAATCGCGAAAAACAAAAATTTCTTCATGTAAAGTCCCCTTAAAAATAAGGGAAATTTGTCCCCAATCTTCGTGTCACATCCCCAGAAGGTACCTAACACAAATATAAAATTTTGTTTTTGTAGGATTTTTCATTCTAGAGCTGTGCTGTTTTCGGACACACAGACAGACCAACACATGCACAGACATGCTTCTGAAAGTAGTTAATTTTATTTACTTATTTTATTCACGGGACATTAGAACGTGTATTTATGTTGAAAACGCAACATCGAATTTCGGAGTCGAACCAAATACTTCTACTACCTATATTACCGACGGTAGATCTACGGGTAAAGAAAGTAAAAAAAAAGTTCGTGATTATTGGGGATTAAACAGCCCATGAAGGGATTTGTTTTGTACATTGCTGTAAAGGCTTGGTGCTTGGTAATTGACCGAGCAGCCTCGAAAGTTAAAATTACGTTTTTAATGCTCTTTTTTATAATAATAGTAATAATAATAGTAATAATAATAGTAATAATATTAGTAATGATGATAATAATAATAGTGATAATAATAATAGTGATAATAATAATAATAATAATGATAATAATAATAATGATGATGATGACGATGATGATGATGATGATGATGATGATGATGATTATGATGATTATGATGATGATGATGATGATGATTATGATGATGATGATGATGATGATGATGATTATGATGACGATTATGATGACGATTATGATGACGATGATGATTATGATTATGACTATTATTATGATTATGATTATGATTATTATTATTATTATTATTATTATTATTATTATTATTATTATTATTATTATTATTATTATTATTATTATTAGAGCGCCTCCTTTTATGCAGTTCATAACGAAACTCTTATCTTTTCCTCTTCTCTCCAGAAATCTAAAAATAAAAATTTATAAGACAATTATCTTGCCGATTGTACGGTATTACATAAATGCGAGACATGGTCGCTTACTCTTCGGGAATCGAAAACAGGGGGCTTAGGAAAATATTTCGTAAGAGAGATGAAAATGGGGACTGGAGAAAACTGCATAACGACGAGCTTCATAACCTTTACACATCACCGGATATAGTAAGGGTAATTAAATCAAGGAGGATGAAATGGGCTGGACATGTTGCGCGTATGGGGGAGGAAAGTCATATCTAGAAAATATTGACTGGGAGACCTGAAGGAAAAGGCCACTTGGAAAGATCTAGACGTAGGTGGGAGGGCAATATTAGGATAGATTTAAGATTTAAGGGAAGTAAGATTTGCGGGGGATGGTTGGATGGAATAAGCATAGAATAGGGTTGAATGGCGGGCTCAGGTAAGCGCGGCAATGAACCTGTGGGTTCCATAAAATAGGTAATATTCCTTTAGCTTGCTTAGGAATTGTCTGTTGTCATTGAGTAAGTAAGCAAATATGTATTATTATTAGAGTAGCCTTGAGACTGACGCTCTTTCGTCAGGCAACTGTTACAATTTAATTAAGTGAAAAGAGGAAGTTTGCATTTTTTCGCGTTTAGTAACTCGATATGTTTTCACGACCCTTACATGCGTAGTTTTATTTTCAGCTGTTTCGTGCTGGAAACATGGACGAGGTCAGGATATGAGAGTTAAGACTGGATAAAAATTGGGCCGAAAGCTTCAGTTCGGATGTGGATGTTGTGGGGTCATCTCAGTATTCAGAGTTCTTCGCGACAAATATCCGTTTGAAGAATCCCATGCTATTTGGATGTGAATGGGAAAACTATAATCATGGATATAAGGTAAGTAGACAAAAACTTGCTTGGATTTACCATGATAAGTTATCGTACAATTTAATTAGGGTTCCCACATATCATGGATAAGGATCCTATTTTACGGTGAATGTACTTACTCAGTGGCAATAGACAATTCCTAAGCAAGCTAAAGGAATATTATCTATTTTATGGAACTCGGACGTTCATTGCCGCGCTTACCTGAGCCCGCCATTCAACTCATATTCTGTGCTAACTCCATTCAGCCATCCCTCGCAAATCTTACTTTCCTTAAATATATTCTAATATTGTCCTCACACCTACGTTTAGGTATTCCAAGTAGTATTTTCCCTTCGGGTCTCCCAGTCAATATTTCTGAGATATGTCTTTCCTCCCCATGCGCGCAACATGTCCAGCCCATTTCATCCTCCGTGATTTAATTACCCTTACTATATCTGGTGACGAGTACAGGTTATGAAGCTCGTCATAATGCAATTTTCTCCAGTCCCCGTTTTCATCTATCTTAGGTCCGAATATTTTCCTACGCACCCTGTTAATTAAAAATTACATTAATTAGGTAATTTTAATCTTAATTATATTGTTTTACATAATAAATAATTAAACGAACAAAACGAATGTTAAGCTGATACATGGGCCTACAGATTCGAAATAAAACGATTAAAATGAACCACATATTCATGACCTTACCCAAATCATGCATATACAATGTTATTATAACGATTGATAGTTAAAAAGCTAAAAATCCGGCTTGGAAGTGCATTTCACAATTAAAGGGCGCCGCCCAGGGACGAAGAAAGACCTCAGATTCTAGTTCCCTAGCCCAAGAAACCTCGCATAGCGAATTTCGTCCAAATCATTCAATGTTTTCCCATTTAGGCATGCGTTCATGGTTCCCTTCTGTCCACCTATGTTAATAAAACAAGAGCTCTGCGAATCTAAACAAATGAATCAAGATAGCAAACGAGCAGGGCCACCTTGAATTAATTCCGCAATTGAATACCTAGTTTCTTGTTAATAGGAGGCGTTGGATGTGTACGGAAACACAAGCCAAAATTAATATTATTTTAGATTTCTGCAAAGAGTATCGAACTGCCTTGGATTTAGACATTTCCTTTTAGACTTTAATCATTCTTACCAGTTGACTATTAACACTTGCCTCTAGTGTAAATAAACTGGTGTAACACAATATCCTTGACCTACTTACTCTATATCCAGGCTGCATTGAGTAGGCTTATATAAACTACTGGGCACCGAAAAACAGCTACTTTTTAGGTAGATTTCGAAGAAAAATCTACCTATTGCAATGGATACCATGTCATGATTTTCGAAAAAATTCTTTCATATCTTTATGTTTCATGCCTCCCTAAGTACGAAACCACCGCCTGTTCAAAAAAAAAAAGTTTTGTGATATATATATATTTATATATATCTTTACACGCTAGCGGCCGTAATTTTGAAGATATTTGAACCAAATTTTATTATGTTATTTCTAGGCCCAATAGCTCGGACAAGTTCGTTAATGAGCAAAATTGACCCAAGGGGGTGGTCGGGGGAGGGGGTTGAAATTTTAAAACATTTATATTTCGGCCCCTATGAAGTATAGAGGGAAACCTTGTTTGAATAAATTACAGTACTCCCTATGCAGTTCACAGTGACAACAACAATTCGGGGGTTTTGGGGGTACGAGTGGGGGATGGAAATTCGAAATTTTTGAAACTACGTCTTGTGGGGTATCGTTGAAAAGCTCTTGATGAGTACTCTACAAATCAATAACTAGTTTCTTGATAGTACTCATATAAGGCGAGATTTGAATGTTTGAAAAAGTGCTCTTTCCTCTTTTTTGCAGTTATTATTGCGGGTTTGTCATGCCAAGGCTAAAGAAGAAGAGTGCTACGCAGCGACAATAAATTAAACCAAAAGCACTTTGAAATCTACCTCAGCCTGTAGGCTTGCCTAAAGGGATTTTGTATGTTGAAATAGAATGGAAAATAAATTAACTGTTCGAAATTCAAAT
Organism: Ectobius pallidus; assembly: GCA_964059195.1. Lineage (NCBI taxonomy): Eukaryota > Metazoa > Arthropoda > Insecta > Blattodea > Ectobiidae > Ectobius > Ectobius pallidus. The sequence continues at coordinate 161,304,230 of CAXKWD010000007.1, read as the reverse complement.
AGGCCTTAGCCTATGCTGTACCAAAAATCATTTCACATGATCTATAGGCTATAGATAAGATTATTTTAATTGGGAAATAAGCAGTATATTTTTTAGTTTATTTTTTCACTTATATGACTAACATACCTGCCAATTCAACACTTACTTAGTTTATTGAATATTTGATGTTTTAAATTGCACATGCAATATTTATGCAAGTTTTAATAATATAATATAATTTAAGTCCTCTTAAATGCCTTTCAAAAACTAGAAATTTCCCTTGAAAAATAAAATTTCGTTCAAAAATTAAAAATAAATTAAAAATTACACAAAAACACAAAACACGGGAAAATGTCTGTCCGTCCGTCCGTGTACGTGGATAACTCAAATGGGCTGTATCGGATTTTCATTAAATTTGGTATACGCATTTATAACATCCATGGGAAGCCTATTGATATTAGACCAAATTGGTTGACTGCTACCGGAGTAACGATTAATTAAAAGTCACATGTTTTTAAATGGAAAATCATGACTAGGCCTATACTAAATGCCACGTTGCTTAATCATTGAGGGCCTTGACTCCAATGCAGTCTGATGTTTGTTTATATCTTTTATCAAGTAGAGAGAGGTACTAAATGAATACCGTTATATACAGAAGGTATATTACTGTGAAATAATTAGGCCTACTTACATTGCCAGTGCATTTTGTGAAATGTTCACATATCTTAAGAATTTCTTTATATCAGTGTATACGAGTATGAATTAAGGTTAAGTATCAAACTAGACATTTGTTCTTCCGTAAGTCCTGCTTAATTAATCGATCTGGAGCTTAACTCGGAGAAAGATTACAAAAATAACTTATTTTCTGCATATCATAATTGCAATTATCACTGATTAAGCAAAAACATTCTGGCACTTTGTTATATCAGTTTACCTGATTTCTTTTAGCAATGGTAATAACTAGGCAACAGTTCGTGGTAAGGTATCAGTTATGACAGCAATTATGATATGCAGAATATTTTTTTTTTTAAATTGATTTCCAAGTTAAGCTCCAGATTTATTCATTAAGCAGGGCTTACGGAAGAAGAAAGGTCTACCATCTCGGCCACCTGGATTTTAACGGTCTAGTTGGATAAGAGCATGTAAAACAATAGTGTTTTTTGTCATAGCTACCTGTATTTTAATTTCCAAGGCCTTATAAGATCACAGTAAAACAATAGCTATGTTGTCAAGATAACTGATTTTCATTTTTTTAAATAAATTCTTTCGAATACGTATATTGCCATACAATAGGCACTAAATTGAGCATTACTCCGAAACAGATCAACCGAATTTATCCATTATGAATAGACGTCTTCCCATGGACATTGTAAATGTGTATACCAAGTTTCATAAAAATCCAGTAAAGCGTATTTGAGTTACCGCGTCTTTTAAATATACACTGAATTGGGGTTTACTCCGGTACCGGTCAACAGATTAGGTTCAAATTCAATAGGGCACTTCTCATGGACGTCATAAATGGGTTTACCAAGTTTCATGAAAATCCGTTACAGCGTATTTGAGTGATGGCGCCTTTCTATGAGAAAGGCGCCATAATCTATTAAAATAGGTACTAAATTGGGCATTAGTCCGGTACCGGTGAACCGATTTGGTTCAATATCAATAGGGTTCTTCCCATCGACATTATGAATGTTTATACCAAGTTTCATGAAAATCCGAAAAAGCGTACTTAGTTATGGTGCTTACAGACGCACGGACAGACAGACAGACAGACAGACAGACGGACAGACAGACGGACAGACATTTTTTCGTCCCCCACACAATCTCATAAAGTACCATACTGGCACTTAATAAGAGAAAGGGGAAAATGTAAAAAAGTACAAGATTTAAAAACATCCAGGACATATTTATAAATTTACACTACTTTTAAGCACCTGTAAATCACACGGCTAGAAGGACAATATGGTTATATTTCACTACAAAAATCTGTCTCTTTGGACAGCAGATTGTTACGATTTCCTTCCACAAACATAACAAATTGGGCAATCACATGGGAAATAAACATCCTTATGATCTGATGCTGTTGATGGAAAACCACTGGACCGATGGATCTTATAACATATACCCAGGGGAAAAATATATTTAATAACCCTCGCCCTCCCATTATTGCCTTCTACATCCCCATTTCATTCCCTAGCATCATCTCAAGCTTATGATCACTCCACTCCCCCAGAAGACAGAAAAATGAATCGTTCATCTTATACAAAAGTCTTTCCTATTTTAGATTGTGGGATTCTAGTGAACTATTTTGCACATTGAATCCCAAACTTTACTTTGTTGCGGAAATAAATCTGAGTTGTTACAATTACCACAGCCTCCAAATAGGCGGTGCTGCCGTTGATATGGCAACGGGGCCCTCAAATTATATAGGGGGCTGATGGACACATCACTTTCTCTACCGCAAGCTTGGGGGATGTAACGAATCTAACTTCACATTCTGCTATAGAATAAGAGGCTGTTTCGCAGGGAGTGTGCATTCAATTCTTTTAGACTCTCGCAAAAAAGTTTGTTCACTGCGCAAGACACCGGAGTCCATGGAAACGATGGCTAGCTTATAACTACCATTCAAAGAATTTTCGCAAAATTATATTTTCAATAACATTTTAATCTATTATTATAAGCACCTAGTGTACAAAATTTAACAAAAATAGTTGAAGCGGCTTTAAAGAAAATTGCGAAAACTGAAGTTTTCTTCACTTAAAATTGTAGTAAAAGTAAGGAAACTTGGTTGGCAATCTTCGTATGACAACTCCAGTAGATATCTAACCAAAACACAACATTTTGTTTTTACACGACTGTTCAAAGACTCAGAGACACACGGACATTTCTTAAATAGAATTGTATATTTGGATTCAAGAGGCCTCAAAACGTATATAACTGCTCAAAATTTGACATCGAATTTCATTAACGAGTGCAATACTGAACCAAATTTCGTCGACATATAGCACCTATGACACGGGTAGAAAATGTAAAAATGATGATTTCAATGAAATTCACAATCAACTTTCACGAAAACATTTTTGACATCCCTGGGTTGTAGAGTTTAAACGAATATCCTCAATTTCGCCAACCACACAATTAATTTTAAGATTTTCAATAATGTTACATGAGCATTTTATCCCCAACGGGTGTAAATAATGACAAAGAAGGTAAATTCAAAATTATTTTTTATATGACAACAGTGTGGCTGAAGTATTTTCTTCGCAATCGGGAGGTCCTAGGTTTGACATGGGGTTTTCATGGTCTCCCCAGTCGTAAAGGCAAATGCCAAATTGGATGTTCAGATACCATTCCTCACTATTTCATCCTGCATCATATCCATTTAAATTAATATCAGTTGAAATCTACTCCATAAAAATGCAGCAATGATAGAAATAATTGACAATCAATAGTTCCATGGCCTACCCTACTGTAAAGACCCAAATCCCGAACTTCTCATATGGCCTCGTAGCTAAAAGGAGTATAAACACAGATGAAGTATAAAGGTAAACCTTCGAACACAATATCATGAAAAAGATATGACTCGAAGAGAGAAAATGACAAGTTATAAAGTCATAAATGTGCCATTAGATCTTTCAAATTTCTCTTATACAGCTTCCTCAATTATAAGCAAAGATTCCTCATTAGGAATCTTGCTTCCTTCGATGCAGATTTTGAGGCTTGAGCATTGTAAAGACTGTAATGACTCGGGATACAGTTACAGTTCATTTACTCTGAAAGCAAGCAACACATAAGCTACTTCTGATTACCACGCCTCTATTCGAGACGAACAATATTCCCCTTCTTCCGATATAGCAAGCTGTTTGCAAGATAAATAGTAATGAGATGAGGAAAATCACAGGAGGCTTAGATAACAATAATGTAAAATGTGATGACGACACCAGCTCAATGTAAATAAAAGCTTCAATTTGATTTTCTGGAAATATTTAAGTTGTCATTACCAATAAAATAACTGCTACATCATATTTGACAAACCAACAAAACAGAAATAGAATTTTAGGTTTTGATTTTTGGGGGGTCCGAACCCCCTGGACCCCTCTTTCCTAATATTCTGTGGATTCTGCTTCCATGCTGTCGATTTGGTAAAACTTCTGCAAACTTTTTATGTCTCGACTGACTTTCAAATAATTGTCTTAAAAGAAAAACACATGACTATGATTATTAATATATATTTTTTCCTTTCCCTGAGAGCTGGGAGAGGGGGGCCGCCCCCGGATATGGGCGCCCATGATTCTAGCATGTTTTCCTTCCGAGATCTGGTGCAGTACATTTCCAATCGGATTGGTGATTCACATTATCGACTTAAAGGGCAATCAGTTGAGGGTTCGTTCCCACAAGGAGCAACTGGAGGGGTAGCTAACGCGTTATGTGTTGTTAATATCCATTATAACATTAGGTGGGCTCCTCCCTGCGGTAAGTGATGATTCAGATGGCCGTGTTTCTCCTTTCACTAATATTAATAACAACACTGCCGGGCCGGAACAAAAGCATAATAATGGTGCATGAATCCGTCCGCACGTGAACGAACTGCATGCTTTGAGACTTGGGGGACTCCTAATGTAATTTCCTAGGGAAATAAAAGAAAATTTGATGTCAGACACCCATATGAGTTTCTCTACATTAAGTCAGGAAACAATTTTCTCGCTTCACATTCTGATTCAGAGGATACATATTTTGAAGCTTGGGCATTCTAATGCCGGTTGTTGACCAAGAGCTAAGCTAAGTTAGTTTAGCTCTTGGTCGATAGCCGGCATAAAGACTGTAATGACTCGGGTTACAGTTACAGCTCATTTACTCTGAAAGCAACACATAAGCTACTTCTGATTACCACGCCTCGATTCGAGACCATACTCTTACAAGCTGTTTGCAAGGTAAATGAATGAAAATCACAGTAGGCTTAGATAACAATGATGTAAAATGCTGGTAACGAAATTGGGAGGCCAAGACGCAACTTTCTCGGCCCCCTCGCTCAGTGATTAGAGTAGTGATCCCTTGAAGGCAGATATTATTCAAAGTTTTGTTATTAGGTGCCAATATGGTACTTTGTGAGATTGTGTGATGGACGGGAAAATGTCTGCCCATGTGTCTGTACACGCGTAACTCGAATAAGCTCTATCGGATTTTCATGAAACTTGGTATACGCATTTATAACGCCCATGGAAAGAAGCTTATTTATTTTGGACCAAATCGGTTGACCCGTACCGGAGTAAAGCCCAATTTAGGGCCTATTTTATGGTAATATTTTGGGAAGAATCTATCAAACGAAAATCAGTTCTAATGACAACATATTGTTTTACAGTGTTCATATACGACATTGGAAGTTGCAATACAGTTAGCTTTGACTAATAACACTACCCACATAGCCTATTCCTACACGTATGCTTATCAAACTTTAGACCTTTGTTCTCCCGTAAGCCCTGCTTAATGAATCGATCTGGAGCTTAACTCGGAATTCGATTCCAAAAATAACTTTTTTTCTGCATATCATAATTACAATTCTAGCATGATAGGGAAAAAGCGAATAAGTCAGAAAACCAAAGTTTCAAGAGAGACAAAAAAAACTTATTTCTACAGCATTGTTACAATATTTAGTTCAGCCCACCCAGATAGTTTTACATACTATCTTACACTAAGTAAAAATATCTGGGTGGGCTGAAATAAATATTGTCATAATGCTGTGAAAATATTTTTTTTTGTCTCTGTTGAAAATTTGGTTTTCTGACTTAGGCTATTCGCTTTTTCCCTATCATGCTAGAATTATCACTGATTAAAAAAAACACACATTTTGGCTCTTTGTTATAAGCTATCGGTTTACCTGATTTTATTTAACAGGACATCTTTTCACGAATTGGTGAGCCTTCAAACGTGGTACAATTTAAATAAAGTTGCCAGAAATAATAGAACGGGAATTTAGATGAACACACAAACACACACATAACAGTGCAAAGGGAGCCATGGATGTGAGAATGGGGGCGACAGACTTCCTCGTTATGGTGGATATTACTATCCTGTTACACGCTCTTGCCAAACCGAGTGAATTAGGTTTAATTGAGACCATTTCTTCCTCCTGTAGATAAACAATTTAAACCAAGCGTCAATAACAGTCTAAAGCTGCTAATTGTAGCAAACTAAATGGGAAGATAATATACTGCAGTTAGTTAGAAAGGAACGTTTACAACGTGACAAGTACAACAGACATAGAACGAAATTTATTCATTTTAAAACTGCATATCGTTTAAATGTGTGATGGCTAGAGACATGGGCGTACGGTAAGGGGGGGTTGAGAGGGTTGAAACCCCTCCCGAAATATCTGCAATATTTTGAAGATTATAAATCATGGAACGAAATTTAAAACAAAACAAAAACTTTCAAAAAATGATTCAGTTGTTGCATATTTTACAATTTCGTACATATATCAAAGCATTATTTAAGATTTACCGTAATTTATTTAAGATTCAAATTTCAAAACCTAGTGGTGTTGATAGTTTTTCAGCTTAATAACAGTAAACAAAAATCCCTTCGGAATCTGTCAAACGACAACTCGAATACTCCCGCCGAAATCCATCAACCTGTTTGTATAGCCAACAGTAATCACAAGTTCATCACAAAATTATCATGAAATAATCGGCATTAATCGGGGTTTTCCACCGGTGGATTTACAGGTGACTTTAAAAACGTGCCCTATACACCACACAGGAATATGATAATTTTTCAAAAGAAAGTTTTTATTTACAGACTCTAGCTTAAACGAGAAATGGATAGAAATCTCAAGAAAAACAGTTTCAAAGACTGAGCTGCATATTAATTTGTTACAGTGTGTTAATTATCACAATACAACTGTTTAGTAATTTAAAAAAGTAATAATTACCAATGTGCGTAAGAACATGGAGCTGAGACGAATTTACATTGAACCCCTCCCGAACAAATTTCACCGTACGCCCATGGCTAGAGATAAGTCACCTAATTTTTGTGTTTGACACTTTAGGAATTGTGTTTATTAACATTACTTACTTAATGGCAATAGACAATTCCTAAAAAAGCTAGAGGACTATTATCTATTTTATGGAACCGGAAGGTTCATTGCCGCGCTTACCTGAGCCCGCCATTAACCCTATGCTGTGCTGACTCCATCCAACTATCCCTCTTAAATCCAACATCCCTTAAATCTATCCTAATACTGTCCTCCCAGCTACGTCTAGGTCTTCCAAGGTCTTTTTCCTTCGAGTCTCCCAGTCAATACTTTTGAGATATGTCTTTCCTCCCCCATGCGCGCAACATGCCCAGCCCATTTCATCCTCCGTGATTTAATTACCTTTACTATATCCGGTGAAGAGTACAGGTCATGAAGTTCGTCGTTATGCAGTTTTCTCCAGTGCCCATTTTCATCTCTCTTAGACCCAAATATTTTCCTAAGCCCCCTGCTTTCGAACACTCTAAGATTATGTTCTTTCCGAAGAGTAAGCGACCATGTCTCACATCCATATAATACCACCGGCAGGATAATTGTCTTATAAATGTTTATTTTTAGATTTCTGGACAGAAGATGAGAAGATAAGAATTTCTTAACTGCATTAATTAACATTCTTAACACGATTAACATTAATAAAATGATAATCTTTGTTCCAAACACTTTTAGGCCAAAATATTGTTATTCTACACTCGCGGGGGGGGGGGGGGGGGAGATATCCTGTGTCTTTGCGAGATTTTAGGTTTTAGTGCGGAATTTTTCTTTTTTGAACGAAATTTTATTTTGTGAATTTAGTTGAATTATTTAACAAACAAATTAATATTAACATGGCTGCACTGTTCAGGATTTGCACCAAAGAAGAAAACCGTGCAATGATCGGTATTTTGTCGTCTGAAGGTGTACCAGGAGCCGAAATCCATCCACCGAAGAGTGGCTGTCGATGAAGTGGCAAACCATATACAAAGAACCATATGCAACCATATGAAGGAAGCGGTGTATAGTGGCTTGCTGCTCAGCCGAAAACTTTTTTTAGGGTATCTGGAGTTTGTGCAACGATGGATCAAGTGGATTGAGAAACAAAAGGACTACGTTGAAAAATGAAGCAATTGAAAGTTTTGTATTGTTGTTGCAATAAATAAAAAAAAAGAGAGTGGGGATATGTATTGAGTTACCCTCGTATATATACAATATATGAGTTTCAAATAAAAAGTATAGAGGGATTGCTTCTCTTCCTTTCTAGTGTCTTAAGCTGGCCTTGTGTGAAAGGATTGAAGCGATTTCATTTTGGAAAAGCTTGGCTTGGTGAATGGTGTTTCGACACACGCGTGATTTTTTGGTTGCTTTTTCAATATTATGGGACGCCTAGCGGATAAGCGCATCTTCTGCCAACAAAAGGGAACTGAAGAGAAGTAGATGAAAGTTGTTTGTGTAGTGTGGCGGCCAGAGATTACTGCTGATCCATACTCTTTCGTCTTGTAGCAGATCCTGTCTGGATAGAGAAGCTGACGCAGCCAGTAAGCTCGGAAATGTATCATTGTGTTTGTGTTTTTACCTCCCATGCCCATTTCATTCTTCTCCAATCTCTGTACTACCAACATGAATTGTACAGCAACGGACTTCTCCCCCTGTATATCGGATATGGAATCCGTGAGGGAATTTTCCATCTTCCAACAATACTCTCTTGTATAGGGAGGCCGAGGATCTTAGTGTTTGTTGCGTCATAACGTATAGAACTATAGAGATAAATCGTTCTGTTTGCCGAGGGAGAGAAGGTGCGATATTTTAACACGGTTTTACTGGTATGATATATATTTTTTAATGTTTTAAAGTAAAAATTGAGTCAGTATTTTCGAGCTTAGGTATGATGTATCAATCGAAATATTTTTAAATTGTGTTTTAACACATCTTGTGTCGAAAAATTTAACTGAATTTTTAGTGAAAGTCCTAGTATTTAATCGCACACTTTATCTTGAGCTAAACACTCCATTTAATAGGTGTTTTCTGTGACAAAAACGCGACCAATTAATATGTATCTATTAATTAAGTGCCAGAATGGTACTTTATGAAATTGTGTGGTGGACAGATGTCCAAATGTTTTTGCTTTGCTTTAATCAGTGATAATTGCAAATATGATATGCAGAAAATAAGTTATTTTTGTAATCGATTTCCGAATTAAGTTCCAGATCAATTCATTAAGCAGGGCTTACGGAAGAACAAAGGTCTAGTTTGATAAGCATATGTGAAGGAATATGTGAGTAGTGTTATTTGTCAAAGCTATCTGTATTGCAACTTCCAAAGCCCTATATGAACACTATAAAACAATATGTTGTGATGAGACCTGATTTGCATTTGAAAAATTATTTTTAATATATTACCATGAAATAGGCAATAAATTGGGCATTACTCCGGTACCGGTCAACCTTTTTTGTCCAAAATCAACAAGCTTCTTCCCATGGACGTTATAAATGGGTACACCAAGTTTCATGAAAATCATATTTGAGTTATCGCGCGTACAGACACACGGATAGACAGACGGACATCGCACAATCTCAGAAAGTACCTTACTGGCACTTTATAATAATTAAGTTGAAACTTTTACAAAATAAACCAAAACCAAGAGAAAACGCATTCTAATGTTGAATTTAACCTGGGGGAACAAGCACAAATACTACATTAAAGTTTCTGTCTCTCTTTTACAGCTCTCGCACTGATGTGTTCATTAAAAACTGCAAAGTTAAATGAATGCATACAATTAAAATACCAGACTGTAGAAATACACACTGGTTACATGGAATGGAGGTCAACGAGGTTTTCAGGCTATTATACCCATACGTGTTCGCAAAAGTGGCTATGATATTTATAAGTTTAACTTATATGACTAATGTCTTTACTATTACTCTCAGTCATTTAAGGTGACTTATACTTACCGGTACTTACTCAATGGCAACAGACATTTCCTAAGCAAGCTAAAGGAATATTATCTATTTTATGGTAACCGGAGGTTCGTTGCCGCGCTTACTTGAGCCCGCCATTCAACCTTATTCTGTGCTAACTCCATCCAACCATCCCTCGCAAATCCTACTTCCCTTGAATCTATGTTAGTATTGTTCTCCCACCTAAGTCTAGGTCTTCCAAGTGGTCTTTTGCCTTCGGGTCTCCCAGTCAATATTTTTGAGGTATGTCTTTCCTCCCCCACGCGTGCAATATGTCCAGCCCATTTTACCTTCCGTGATTTAATTGCCTTTACTATACCCGGTGAAGAGTACAGGTTATGAAGCTCGTTGTTATGCAGTTCTCTCCAATACATATTTTCATCTCTGTTAGGCCCAAATATTTTCCTAAGGAACCTGTGAATGCAGTGCCTTTTTAAAAGTATTTTAAACTGATTTCCATTTTTTTTAGTCAAATTTAAATTTAAACCCTTGTTATAACCTAAAACGATGCTTTGAAAAAAAAAAAACTATTTCACTTATGGACGAGCTAAAACAGTGTTTGTAAAACGTAAAAATCCGTGCCCTAAGTATTATTATTCCCCTGAAAGTCTGTTTCACAGTCGCGGAAACATTCTGTTTTGCACCTCACGGGTTAAGAAACCCTCGTCTAGCCAGTTCGATTGTACAGATTACCACCATTTTGTGAGACAACTGTTGAATAACACGGTTCTAATTTCCCGTAAAATGCACCAACGTTTTATAGCGAGTTCATACCACGAGAGATCTATTTTCATCTGATTCGATACATCGTTTTGTTAAATATGAACATTTTATGTGATGGTAACGTTGCACGTGGAATCGAATTTCGAATACTCTTTCATTCGCTAGGCGTAGTATTTAATGAACTATAAGCCTACACTACAAACTACTAGAAAACCCTCCCAATACACACTTATCACAATCGTACTAGATAATATTATATTCAGACTCACATACGATTCACGACATGTGCAAATTAACTACCGTCTTTTACGGACCATAAGACGCACTTTTTTTTATCTTGAAAACAGAGCCTTGAAAGTTGGGTGCGTCTAATGGTCCGAAATAAATTAAAAAAATTAAAACCATGGTAAATATTGCAGGTAATAACATAATCATAAAGAAGGTGTTGTAAGGAAAGGTTAGTTGCAGATTTTGGCACAGACTGTACATCAGTGCACTTTCCACAATCTTAAAATGAGGGTAGCTGGAATTCACAATGCGAAAATAAGGGACGTTGAGTTCTTTAATACGAAAAGAGTTGTCTCCTCCTTGTCCTGTCACACTTATCGTATGCTGAATTGAGGGTTAGAGGGTGTAAAGTATTTTCAGTCTTTACGATAAATCAGTTCAGTTGTTAAAATTTACGCGATGCCACCTGTACAGAAGAGATTTTCGCACAACGCAGGTTTTAAGTAAGAAGTAATTTACACTGATTCCATGGTACAAGATTATAATTTGTTTATGCAATGAATTATATTATTCCCTTCATAATTTTTAATAGAAACACATTAAATATAGGCCTATTTTCCTTTAAATTTCCACCCTAAAAACAATGGTCCGGAGCGTCTTATAGTCCGTAAAATACGGTATACTATTTCTATGAGAAAGAAATGATATGATGCACTCTACCAAAACATGGACAATACAACTTTCTCATTTCAAATAACTCTGTTACACAATAAGAGAACGTATTGGAGAGAGCGTAATCTGGCTGCATTTACTGTAATAGCTATTTATTTGTCAAGTACGCAAAATAACGCTGGGCCTATAGCGGGCGAATCTAGACGAAATATTGGACGAGTCCGCTAAAGCTATTGCGTACGTGATGCATAGAATATTTTTAGTAAAAACCTCTATAAATTATATGAAATGAAATAAAAATACTGTATAATTAATTACAAAAGGCATAGTCAGCCATTTGTTGACGCCACATTCTCACAGCCGCCTGAATCCTATGCTAATGAACCAATACGAAATTCGGATGTAGATGGCAGTGCGGGTTTCTTATAAATAATACAGCTATGTTGGCTTAGGCCTATATTTGTTTTTACATTCAGCTTCCCTCAGTTAAGGGTTGCCCTAAGACAAAGCGTAATAGAACAAAAATTGCACCACAAAGAAGTGTTTACAAGCATTTACAATAAACATTAAGAAAAACTCACATTAACAACTAAGGCCTAGGCCTATATCAACAAAACTCATGAAATAATAATAACAGAAACTAGAAGACAAATAGGCCTAAAAATCAAGAGAATATTACAGGAGAAAAATTCTCATGTAATGTCCAACAGAGACTATAATCTGTGGTTCATGTATATATATATACGATATATCCATATCCATATTATTAAGTGTTTTGTAAAAAAAAGAACATAGTAAAGTATCTGATTAACGTAAAGAAACAAGTTGCCTTATATATGTTGTTTTATGGACAAGTATTTTGTTTCAAACCCTGTTACGGTTGGTTTAACTGGTCACTGCCAATTGGATTTTGCAGTTGCCATGTCGACTTTACTGGCCTTGTACTAAAAATAGTATTAACTCATACTTATCTAAGTTTGTCATTCCACTTTCTGTATTATTGGAAATATTTTAGTGTATCCAGTGTATTGTACTGAGCACAAGCTTTGCTATTTTTGGTGGCGTTGTTATAGGCTTATACATTTGTAAACATTTTGTTTTCTATTCTTTTTGCAGTAAATTTACTATTATTTATTTATTACTTGATGAAATTTTAAGAAATAACTTACTTTATATGTTTCTATTCCTAAGAAATTTAGAAATTGTACATATGAATTGTACATTGTATGTTGTCTCTTTATGATATTCATATTTTTCTATCTTAGTTGCTTTTGTACTTTAATTTGTATTCCTGAATAATGTAATTTGTTTAAACTCCTGGTTGAGTGTAAGAGAAGGCCTTAAGACCTTAACTCTTCCAGGTTAACTAAACCATTATTAGGTCAACGACCTAATCGGGAATTGAATTCGCGACCTTCCGGTTTCTAGCGCAGTGCCTAAACGATCTACGCCACGGATATTATTTTTTTATAATTATTTAATTTTTACACCTACTTTGGTGGAAAAAACAATGGACAGTGTATGCAGTACAGCCCATCATGGACTTTTTAAAAAATCTTTTTAATATATATTTTTTTTATTATTTTTTAAAATTTACAATAGCCTACGAGTTTACTTGACCATAGTTGCTGTCCATTCGTATCTGTGAACTATGAGAAGCTTTGTTATTGAGTTTTGACCACAAGAGGTGATATTTTTATTTGAAAATGAGCTTGTTTATTGAATTTTTTACTCATACCTGTGTCATGACAGGCAACATTATTTAGTGCCTGAAAGAATTTAATTAAAAGACACGAACAATTCCACAAAACATACTTTTAAATATGGAATTAAAGTATTTCGCTTATGAATCTCACAAGTTATTAATCAATCAAATTTTTCTGAGTAAATATTCTCAGTGATATGGAGAATATTAATCACTCAAATATTCTAGAGCTGTGATACGGAGAAAATTCATGCTTTGTTTACCTATAACTTACTTACTCAACGGCAATAGACAATATTCCTAAGCAAGGAATAGTGTTTTTTAAGTAAGTACCGTTTTGGAATTAAAAAAAGACGTGCAAAGATATCGCAATAATTTTATTTTTACATGAAAGCCTGTACCTTAATCTACTTTTCTACATAATTTCCGTGAATATTGAGGCACTTGTCATAACGTGGCACCAGTTTTTGAATACCCTCCTCATAAAATTCTGCCGCCTGACAATTTCCGGTAATTGAAGTTCTCGGTCACAATGCGATACAAAACACTACGAGAATATTGAGGAAACCAGTCGCACATTGATGAAATTGTAAAGCGTCTGTTTTCTCTCACCTTTTCTTCCACTTTCTGCACCAAATCTTCATTAAAGACCGAAGGACGCCCACTCCGTTCTTCATCATGCACATTTGTGCGGCCATCTTTAAATGCTCTCACCCATTTCCTTACCATTCCATCACTCATAATGTTTTGTCCGTAAACTTCACAGATCTCACGATGAATATCGATCGGTTTTACGCCTTTAGCACTAAGAAATCGTATAACAGCCCGTACTTCACAATCGGCGGGACTCACGATTGTCGGAGGCATCTTAAACACTCAGTAAACAACGTATACAATGAAGAATCAGACTGTAATGGCGTCAGTGCGTAGACAAGAGATGTAGGTAACCATAAAAATAAAATTATTGCGATATCTTTGCACGTCTTTTTTTAATTCCAAAACGGTACTTACTTAAAAAACACGCCTCGTATTTACTTTATGGCGCCCGGGTTTTCTGGGCCAGAGAATTCGAATCTGCCCAAGGCGGCGCTTTCTAATCGTGGAATTCACTTGAACACCGGATTTTTAGCTGTTTCATTAATTATATTAATAGTTTAGTTTAGGTCTATGAATGTTTCGCGTGCAAGTGTTAAAAAATATCTCTATTATCTCTAGAGAACTAGTTCTTAGGCCTTAAATGATAGTAGTATAATCCTGTTTCTGTGGATCTTTAACTTTGTATTGTACTTGTATCAAACTTGTTCTATTGTAATATTGTAAAGTTCAGTTGTATTAATCCTGGTTGAATGGAAGAGAAGGCCTAATGGCCTAAAATAAAACAATTCTAATTCTAATTCTAAATATGTTTGAATTATTTTGCTCTTAATTTTTAATCTTCCAATAATTATCGTGGGCGAAGCAGCGGGGATCTGCTAGTTACCAATAAATGAAACTAGTAAATAGTACTCAAAACTTCCAGCTTTATTGTTCACTGTAATGACGGCTATAGTGTGGGGGGAAGGGCTTAGAATACTGTAGCTCGAATATAAAGTGTTTCAAGCCTAAAATACGACACCGTCAATTTGCGTCAGAAATAACGAATATAAGAAAGAGCAGGCCTAAACAGTTGAGGGTAGAGTAACAGCTCTATATATCACAACTGAATAAAGCTATCATCCCCTTCTCTTCTAGATCGCCTCAAGCAGGGGGAATGGTTCATGACCAGAATGCTTCCTTATCTTCATAATACGCTGGGTGTGGTACTGGGGGAATCATTTATTCTCTCTGTGGAGGAAAACTAGCTATTCTGGAAGAAAAGTCAACAATTCTCTTGGGATGACCTCTCTGAGTGATCTTTGACCAGAGGGCCTGTCAGCGTGACAGTAAAAACAGGAAGATTCCCTCAGGAACTCGCGGATATGGAGTCTGACCAGCCCATATTGGCTGTGGGACCAAACTCAATAACCGGGACCACTGCTCGCCACTGTGTGGGTGGCCAGTGGCGGATTTCAACCAAGCGGGAAGGGTGGGTGTTCTCTTTATCTGACGTTAACTTAACTATAGGGTGTTGATGAATAACACCGAAATATTTTACCTGGGGACATAGACAAGCAACTTTTATTAGGAGATTATTGCTCTATGGATTCAATTTTCCCTGTTACAGCATAAAATCTCCCAGGGCATGGTCGCCACTGACTTCTAACATTAGAAAAAAATGCAAAACAAAGGAACTTCGTTGTTATCACTGTAGTTACGAATAAAATAACTAATGCAGTGACGACCAGTCATGTGATTAGTCTGTAAGTTTAGCAGATTATGCCGGCCCGGGTTCGATTCCCGGTACCTCCTCGGACTTTTCTGAGGTAGGGAGGTCTGGTAGGGGTGCACTCAGCCTCGTGATTCAAATTGAGGAGCTACTTGATAGAGAAGTAGCGGCTCCGGTCATGGAAACCACCATTAACGTCCGTGGGTGTCGGCATGCTGACCACATGCCCCCAATCCTGCCATCTGCCTATAGGTAGATGACGCAGCGGTCGGGTGGTAGGCCTCGTCCCTTCGGGGATGTCGCGCCACGGAGTTTAGTTTTTTATTGAGTTATGAGCACCGAATTGTAACGACTTTAATGCCCTGTAGCATAGGCTACACATTTTACGTCATAGAGCAAAAGTTGCTTGTCGAAGTCCCCTCTATATACCGGTAAAATATTTCGTTATTTATTAACATCCTGTATATATATATATATATGTATATGCGCAATAAAACTATAAACATATATTACTGTCACGTACTGTCCTTTCAATCCAAAGAGAAAACGACTTGAGCCCTGTTTACAAATCTAAAGAGCCGAAGGAAAATATTTTTATCTCCATCTGTAACAATTTGCTCTCAGCAGACTTTCATGAGTATTAGGCTTGCGGAAGCGAAATCTTATTATAAAACCTTCAACAACACGTCGCTAAATCGCTCTACAATAGCCTCAACTCTGCCATGTAGGCAATACAAATCGAAACAAGTTTCGATCTCCGTAATACTTTGAGAGGTCCAAGATCCACGATCCAATTTCCCAAACAATACTGGATCGAGTATTTTTAACAACACCTCGTCCTTTGTAGGCAGTTTATCCTCCAGTCTTTTCAATCCTATTTCCGGAGCTTATCTTAACGTGGATATATCTTCTAGATTAAGTACGTGGTTAGATGTAGATAAGTTTTCATGAAAATACACAATATTATTCCTATTGAATATTACATGAGAATATCTTAGGAGAAAAATTACCCTGGCACCAGGATTCGAACCCGTTGCCTTCGGCTTTCTGTGCCGATGCTCTGCCAACTGACTTACACGAGTTTGTTTTGTATCTACAGATGTAATTTCTCTCCTATGATTACCCTTAATGGTCGACCTTACAGAAATACGAGGCGCGTCCATAAAATAAGTATCCCTGGGACCGTTTACAGAAAGGAAATATTTATTGCAATAGACATAGCCAGAGTTCAGCTATTTTTCAACACATTCGCCACCGGAATTGAGACATTAGTCATACCGTGGGATCAACTTTTAAATACCCGTGTCGTAGAAGTGTGCAGCCAGGGATTTGAGCCACTGTGTGACAAACATCTCCGCCTCTTTGCCATTCTCTGTCATTCCCTGTCATTTCTTTAGGTGTAAAAAAAGATGGAAATCACTGGGAGCGATGTCCGGGCTGTAGAGTGGATGTTTAAACATATCCTAGCAAGTCTTCTGCAGAAGTTCGGCTGGGAGGTGTGTAAACATTCACTCTAAAGCCCGCCCAGCGATTTCCATCTTTTCCTATACCTCACGAAATTACAAAGAATGACAGAGAATGACAGAAAAGCGATGGTGGTTTTCACACACGGTGGTTCAAATCCAAGGAGGCACACTTCTACGACACAGCTATTCAAAAGTTGGTGCCATGGTATGATAAAATGTCTCAATTCCGGTGGCGAATATGTTGAATAATAGCTGAAAACTCGCTGTATCTGTTGCAATAAATATTCAATTGAAATTGGGTTTTGTTTCTGTAAACGGCCCCAAGGAAACTTACTTTCTGGACGGCTCTCGTACACACATGGGCCTATCACATTTATGCACACATAAATACCATCGACCTGGGCCAGGATGGAAACAGCAGCCATCAGCATGGAAACTTAGCACCTTATTCACTGCGCTGTCTATAGAGAAAAATGCTGAGAGAGAAAATTATATTTCTCTGGTACTGAATGTTTTGCTAGAGGGTAGATGCACTATCTTTTGAAACACAAGTTGTTAAATATGCGAAAATATAAACATACAAAAAGCGATAAAAGGGATGTGCAGAATCCCCGGGGATTTCTGGGATCGGAATCACGTAGCAGCACATAATAAGCCACGTACTATAAGCAGTTTTTAACTTCCTGACGACAGCTGACGTTTAATTCTAACCGAATCGAAGAGTCTCCTGCATACGTGTCTGGAAACACATTGTCTCTAACTTGCCATGAAACAAAACAATTGAAATTACCCTTGATATCGAGCTAGTTCATGTGTATTTTCAAACTAGCATGTGCCCGCGGCTTCGCCCGCTATAATTATTACAAAAATTAAGAGAATAATAGTTAAATCATTATATTTATTAACACCTAAATCACGTAGACTCAGATTAGAGTTCCTTGGCCCAGAAAACCCCTGTATAGTGAGTTTCGTCCACATCGAACAATGTTTGACCATATTTAGGCCTTCCGTGTAGGTTGAAAATTTCATAGGTCTATGTCTGCGGGCCTTGACATTCTAAACAAAGCCAAAGCCAACTGTAATTGATTTGGCATTGAAATGTATAACTGAAAAATGATGCTTCGAAAACGCAAAAAATGCACGTTTTCTACCCGTTTTTCACTCATAACTCACGAACGAAAGCGAACCTTCTAAATAAACTAAAAATATAAAATATCCCTTGCCTATCAAACTATTCTAAGACTAGGCTTTATTGCTGTTATGTACGTACTGTGACTATCAAGAACTCGATTACTTCATTAAACAGGGGTACTGAAGATATGGTAGCATTATACTAGAGTGGCGTAACAAAAGGGAATTTAAGAAATCCAAGGAACAAAGAGTCCATTAAATTAATATATTTTTAAATTCCTCCATTGTATTCAATTCGTTCCGATTTCATCCTGAAGCCAAAGAACCGTGTTTTATACGTACTAATTGTGGTCACGTATTATATTTCAAAAGAACCATTGTTTTTCGATTCATCTGAGAACAAGAGCCTTGTTGCCCTAAGGTATTCTACGAAACTCATGCTTAAGCTTCGATATGGCTTGTCTGCGGAAAGAACATGAGAGAGAAAATATGTCTCTATTGTTTCTGAAGTTCTATACGAGAAACCGCGGTCACCGGTGAAAGTAAACTTTTGTTTTATTAGGCCTATGGACTAAATCAGGCTAATTTTAATAAGACACTAGAATTTTACTAGTATAAGCTGTTATTGGCTATCATATAACCACATAAAAATGGTTTAAAGAGTAAGGATTGGTAATGAAATGTCTGAATGTGGATTACATGATATCGAGTGTACCTCAAGGTTCAATTCTTGGACCAATTCTCTTTCTTAGGCCTATATACATTAACGAATTGCACTCGATTGTTAAAATACTGTAATCATTATCTGCTTCACTCTTCGATTGCCATCATATCGCACAGCAGAGATTTAAAGAAAATATTAATAAATGCACTTGGGGTAGTGATTATTTGAGTTTCTGTTTATGGATTATTATTTTTGTATATTATTGTGTTTCTGTTTATGTATTCTGTGTTTCTGTTTAGATATAATTACTCTGTTTTTGATTATATATTAAGATTGTAATGCACTACCACTAGGATGCGGCCTAATTGTAGTAAATAAATTCATACATAGTATACATACATTTACATGTAAGTTATATAGGCCTACAGTTTTGAAACAATTATAAATAAATAAGCTTGCAAGACACACACTTTTCTTCTTGTTAATATTTCTTTAAATTGAATGAGGATAAAAGATGGACCAACATGCATTTTAAAGTAATCTCACCCTCCTTGGTTAAAATTCAAAGTTTATCAATTTTTGTGTTATGTATAATATAGTTGCCTATCTTTAGTTCAGTCTAGTACTGTAGTATTCCCATATGACGTGTATCTTAAATATATTACCATTTTCTTGATAAAATATCCTTTGAATTTATTTTATTTAAGCTTATTGACACAAAATCCTTTCATTTTTTTTACATTTCAGCTGTGTTTATACTCCTTTTAGCTGCGAGGACATATCAATATCAGGAGTTCGGGAAGTGTGTCTATACAGCAGAGTAGGCCATGGGACTATTGATAGTCAATTATTTCTATTATTGGTGTAATGTTTCAAATTTCAGTATGATATGTCCCAAAATGTAAGAGATATGGAATTGCACGTGTGTCAGTGTAAATCTCCCACCGTCTCCCCTTAAAGTTCTATTTTTAATTCAAGCTGTGTAAAAACATTTTGTTTTTACATTGAGGTTTCCACTGCATTGCTGATATTGTTAGAATTGTAGTTTATAGAATCGAGAACTTGTTGCTAACTTTTAACTAAAGTGGATCACATGCAATATGAGCCAGACCACAATGGAAACTTCTTGACGATGCACTTAGCAAGTTTTCCCGGAAATGCATCACGTTCCGTTGCATTAGAAAACTACATACTGACTCTCTCAAATTGAAACTTACAAGAAAGCCTTAAAGAGTAAAGATCACTTTAAGTAGTGTTATTTCCTTTTGAGCAATTCCATCATTTAACACAGGGGTGTCCAACTTCTGTATTATGAGAATATTATAGGAGAAAAATTCCTCCGACACTGGGACTCGAACCCAGGACCTTTGGCTATTCGCGCCAATGCTCTACCAACTGCTCAGCAATGGCGCGAATAGCCAAAGGCCCTGGGTTCGAGTCCCAGTGTCGGAGGAATTTTTCTCCTATAATATTCTCATGTAATGTCCAACAGAGACAATGATCTGTGGTTCATGAATATATCTATTCTGTATTATATTCAGGAATTGATTGGCGGGCCGCACATTATTCAAGGATAAAATTAAACAAATCTTAAATAATGAGATCTCTTCGTGCCTTAACGTTATAAATAGGGCAAGGCATTTAATGACAATAAAATAGTGAACAAAATTCAAAATTAAAAAAAAAATGCATTTATGACCTAAAAAGTGAAAAAATGACCCGAAATTTAAAAAAAAATGACCAATAAATTTACCATTAATAGTTATGATTAAAATGACCAGTAAATTTACCATTAATAGTTATGATTAGTATAAAATAGCGAACAAAAATCAAAATACAAAAAATGCATTTATGACCTAAAAATAATGAAAAAAGACCCGAAATTTAAAAAAATTACCAATAAAGTTACCATTATTAGTTATGATTAGTTTTTTAAAGTAATGAATTGATAGAAACAATTTAATGGATGACAGTGCGTTATATATGAATTTACATTATAAAACACACGTATTTTTGTTACTTGGACACATTAAATTCTCGAACTGACTCACAATAAACATTAAAATTTAATGTTGTGCCAGCACGTTGCTATGGTAGCTCACTGGTAGAGCAGCGGCACGGAGAGCCGAAGATCCTGGTTCAAATCCCGGCTATGGCATTGAATTTTTCAGTCTCACTCAACCTTTCCAAACCCTTCCTCTTACTATATAGACCAGAGAATAAAACAGCAGCCTTAGCAAAATGTATCTACACAAAACACTTCACGAGTTGTTTTAACAGATGGCCGTGAGTGTCGTACGAGGCGCGTTCATAAAGTAACTTTCCCTGGTCCGTTTACAAAAACAAAACACAATTTCAAGTAAATAGTTATTACAACAGACACAGCCAGTGTTCAGCCTTTTTTCAACATATTCACCACCGGAATTGAGACATTTGTCTTACCGTGGGACCAACTTTTGAATACCTGTGTCCTAGAAGTCTGCCGCCTGGGATTTGAACTACCGTGTGACAACCGTCTTCGCCTCTGTCATTATTTGTCATTTCGTGATGTGTAGGAAAAGATGGAGATCATTGGGAGCAAGGTCCGGACTGTAGGGTGGATGTTTAAATACCTCCTAGCAAGTCTCCTACAGAAGTTCGGCTGGGAAGTGGTGTTTAAACTTTCATCCTAAAGCCCGGACCTCCCTCCCAGTGGTTTCCATCTTTTCCTACACCTAAAGAAACGACAGGGAATGTCAGAGAATAACAGAGAGGAGATGTTTGTCACACAGTGTTTAGAATCCCTGGCGGCAGACTTGTACGACACAGGTATTCAAAACTTGGTTCCACGGTATGACAAATGTTTCATTTCCGGTGGCAAATATGTTGAAAAATAGCTGAACACTTGCTGTATCTATTGGAATATATGTGCATGAAATGGTATGACAAATGTTTCATTTCCTTCGGCAAATATGATGAAAAATAGCTGAACATTTGCTGTATATGTTGGAATATATATGTGCATGAAATTTTCTTTTGTTTCTATAAACGGCCTCAGGGAAACTTACTTTGTGGACGCGCCTCGTAAAAAACGTAAAACATAGAAAACTGAGCCTTCAACGTTATTCGCCACATACCTACAATTTATTTATCTAGATCGTGGATATTCTTGTAAAGAGTAACTTGCAGTAAATCTATGTATTTCGCACGGCGACACAGTTTTCGAACCAAGGCGTCCCCGATTCAGCGAATTGCTCGTTTTACTCATGCAAACAGCACAACAGCGCAGACACTATTGTTTATTCGTGCTGTGTTTTGCATGAAAGACTCAGTTTATTGACAAACTAGTTGTGCATATTATTTCTATTTGGTCTATTCAGTTGTATCGTGCTTTCCAGTTCACTAAGCAGTAACCAACTTTATGCCCGGAATGTTGGATTGATCTAAAGGCAACACTATGTCATATTCTGCATTAATCAGGGCTTACGGAAGAACAAAGGTCTAAAGTTCGATAATTATATGTGAAGGGAAATGTGGGTAGTGTTATTTGTCATAGGTAACTATGGCAACTTCAAAGCCGGATATGAACACTGTAAAACAATAGCCTATGTTGCATTAGAACTGATTTGCATTTGATAAATTCTTTATAATATATTACCATAAAACAGGTACTAAATTGGGCATTTCTCCGGTACCGGTCAACCGATTTGGTATAATATCAATAGGCTTCTTCCCATGGACGTTATAAATGCGTATACCAAGTTTCATGAAAATCCTATAAGGCGTATTTGAGTTATCACCCGTACAGAGACACGGACAGACAGATAGACATTTTCCCGTCCACTCTAAGAAAGTATCATTCTGGCACTTAATAAAAATCTTGCACATACGTTTGGTAGTAATTGTGTACTAAATTTACGGACAGACGAAATGCTGAAGGACGTTAAGGGATATGTGGGTAGTGTTATTTATCAAAGCTAACTGCTTTGCAACTTCCAAAGCCGTATATGAACACTGTAAAACAATATGTTCTCATGAGAACTGATTTGCATTCGATAAATTCTTTCTAATATATTACCATAAAATAGGCACTAAATTGGGCTTTACTCCGGTACCGGTCAACCGATTTTGTCCAATATGAATGGGCATCTTCCCATGGACGTTATAAATGCGTACACCAAGTTTCATGAAAATCCGATAAAGCGTACAGACACACGGACAGACAGACAGACCGACATTTTCCCGTCCACCACACAATCTCAGAAAGTACCAATAATAAGTACTTAATTAATCAGCATCAAACAAAATTCTATAAACATCGCATGAAATAGGGCTACGATTGGTTGATGTTGAAGATCTGATCTAACTAGTTTGATAAGCATATGTGAAGGAATATGTCTTGCCTAACTGTTTTGCAGCATCCAAAGCTTTATATGAACACTATGAAACAATATGTTGTCATGAGAACTGATTTGCATTTGATAAGTTCTTTCTAATATATTACCTTAAAATAGGCACTAAATTGGGCATTTCTCGTGTACCGCTCAACAGATTTGCTCCAATATCAAAAGGCTTCTTCCCATGGACGTTATAAATGCGTATACCAAGTTTCATAAACACGGACAGACAGACGGACAGACATTTTCACGTTTACCACACAATCTCAGAAAGTACCAATAATAAATACTTAATTAATCAGCATTAAACAAAATTCTATAAAGATCGAGTGAAATAGGGCTACGATTGGTTGATGTTGAAGATTTGATCTATCTACTTTGATAAGCATATGTGAAGGAGTATGTCATGGCTAACTGTATTGCAACATCTAAAGCTTTATATGAACACTGTAAAACAATATGTTGTCATGAGAACTGATTTGCATTTTATAAATTCTTTCTAAGA
The DNA here is from genome assembly GCA_964059195.1 of Ectobius pallidus. NCBI lineage: Eukaryota > Metazoa > Arthropoda > Insecta > Blattodea > Ectobiidae > Ectobius > Ectobius pallidus. The sequence continues at coordinate 161,280,516 of CAXKWD010000007.1, read as the reverse complement.
AAACCATAAATTACAGTGTCATGGCGGGAAATTACAGTGTCATGGCGGATAGTGACTAGACACGCTGCACGATCGCTCCCGACTTTGTTTAATAGCAGGTGAAGTAATACAACATATAATAAGATAAGTTATCCTTAAGCAATAACCATTGCCGGTTCTCCTTACATAAGTACATTCAGAGGAAAATCATGTCGCAGAAGAAAAGTGTGAAAATGGATGAGTTGGAAACAGTGGTTAAGCGTGTTGTGCAGGACTCTCTCCAGGACGCTGCCATGTTGCAGACCCTTACCAACTTGATACGCGAAAGTGTTACTGCTGCAGTTGTGGCGGAGCTGCAGAAAACGATTGAAGAAAATAACAAGGTAATCGGTGACCTATTAACGACTATAGAGTGTCGCGACAAGAAGATCGAGGCCCTAGAGTACAAGCTAGACGATCTGGAGCAATATCAACGACGACAGTGCCTCAGGATTTTTGGTATAGAGGAAAAGCAGTCGGAGGATACTGACAAAATTGTCATAGAGGTCGGAAAGCAGATCGGCGTTGACATCCAGCTGCAAGATATAGACAGGAGCCATAGAGTCGGCAAGCAGGAGAACACCAATAATAGGCCTCGACCTATCATTGCTAAATTCGTGTCCTACAGGAAACGTAATGAAGTGTTCTCCAGGAAAAAGAACTTGAAAAATTCGGGCGTCGTCATCCACGAAGATTTGACACAGGTGCGTCACAGCCTTCTACGAGAAGCCATCGCGAAATTTGGACTTAAATGTTGTTGGACTCAGGATGGTGTGATAATCGTGAACCTCCAAGGCACCAAGCGACGAGTGACACGCAGTAGTGACCTTAATATAGTGTAGAAGTCGGGAGCCCACGACACAAGGTCTAGCTCTGTTTGATTTCTTTCTAACCCCTTTAATTTTATATACTCTTAAAATTATATACTGACTTTAAATCCTAGTATTAGAGTAATATTTAGACTAACTGTAGAACTATTAGTAATCCGTAGAATTATTAGTAATCCGTAACTTCGTTTCTCTTTTTTTTTTCTCTCTCTCTTTCTATCTGTTAAAATTCGGTTGGTAACATTGACCCACTAAGTCCAGGGAATGTTTCTCCACCTACCCCTGATAATAGCTCTAACAAAAACCCGTTCTCCATCTACCCTCAAGTTCTTTATGACAGTACAGACTTCATTGGTGAAAACAGCGGCCAGCCCACTCCACAGTCCCCCTCCACTTCAGATCTGTTAAAACTCTCCTTCACCCCTAATCCTACTACTCTCAAAATTATTCACGTCAACTCTCAAAGCATACTTTCCCATTTCCAAGAATTCTCTTCTATTGTTTCCGGTCTCGATCTTCACTGTTTACTGCTGTCTGAATCCTGGCTCCAACCCTCCCTTCCTTCCTCACTTGTTGAGCTGAATGGTTTTTCACTTTTCCGCAATGACAGGACGGGTAAGCGTGGAGGAGGGGTCGCTGCCTACATACGAAATGACCTTCACCCAAAAGTTGTGCATGCCTCCCCCTCCGAGTATTCAGCAACCCCAGAATTAATGTTTGTTGAAATCCTTGCCAGCACGCAAAAATGTCTAATTTGCGTAATTTACAGGCCCCCTAAAAGTGGTCAGCTTTCCAATCTAGAAGATGCCCTAATTAATTTAATTCCGAACTATGAACACGTTGTTCTTATGGGTGATCTCAACATCAATCTCCTTAACACAAATTCAACGCTTACCACACAACTAATCAATACGTTTCAGTCTTGCAACATGACTATCCTACCTCTTCTACCGACTCATCATACTAACACTTCTGAGACCTTACTGGATTTAATCGTGACTACTCAACCGCAAAGAGTATTAAGACATGGTCAGATGCCGGTTCCTGGTATCTCAGCCCATGACCTCATTTACATGGAATATTCACTTCAATGCCCTAAACGCCCATCTAAATTAATATCATATAGAGACTTAAAAAACATAGACGACAACCAACTGACTGAAGACGCTAAACAACAGCCTTGGCACACAATTTGGCATTTACGTTCTGTTGACGAAAAGTTAAAAGCATTTAATGATATGATACTCCAATTATATGACAGACATGCACCACTAAAGACTAGACGAATTACACGACCTTCTGCCCCTTGGTTATCTTCGACCATACGAGAACACATGGCTCACCGTGATGCGGCATACCGTACTTTCCGGCGCAGTAAAACCGACGAAAATTGGACAAACTATAAGCAGTTAAGAAACAAAACTACGCAAATGATACGAAACGCCAAGATCCAGCACTGCCATAGATTGATTGACCCCACTACGACTACACGCGACTTATGGAGTAACTTAAAAGCAATGGGTTTAGGAAAACAAAAAAATCAAGCCCATGCTGTCAACATCCCTCTCAATGATTTGAACGAATATTTCACTACCGTACCAACCAATACCCTAGATGACCTCACCAAACAAAATACTATTAATTATCTGTCAACCATACCCCTTCCTCCACACCATGAAAGATTCTTTTTCTCCAATGTAACGCCCTTACAAGTAAAAAAGGCACTCTCCCAAAATAAATCGAAAGCAGAAGGCACGGATGGCATTAATATATTAATGCTAAACAAAATAATCGATGTTATTCTTCCTACCTTAACCCATATTTACAACGCCTCTCTCATCACATCCACCTTCCCGCAACAATGGAAAAATGCTCTCATCCGACCTCTTCCTAAAGTAAATCTTCCAAACACCCCCAAGCACTATAGACCTATCAGTATACTTCCGACTTTATCGAAAACCCTCGAACGCATTGTCCACAAGCAGCTGACTGAGTATCTAAACACTTATAATCTACTTGACCCATTACAATCTGGTTTCAGATCAAATCACAGTACCTCCACTGCCCTTCTCAAGGTCAGTGAAGATATTCGTGAGGCCATGGACCGACGTGAAGTGACTGCTCTAACCCTACTTGATTTTTCGCGAGCCTTTGACACCGTTGACGCAGACCTGTTAATTGCTAAACTGAGGTCACTGCACTTATCCAATGCAGTAGTCACGTGGGTACAATCATACCTCTCAGGACGCCAACAATGTGTTTCTCACAACAATCTATCTTCTTCGTGGCGTCTCGTGAGGTCAGGTGTACCACAGGGCTCTGTATTAAGTCCCTTGCTTTTTGCAATCTATATAAATGACATTTCTACAGTACTAAAACATTGCCGACATCATCTGTATGCAGACGACCTTCAAATATATTTACATTTTCGGCCTGATATAATCAATGACTCTCTTGCAAAGTTCAATGACGACTTAATCTCGATCAGTAAATGGTCAGCAAAATTTGGACTAAATTTGAACCCAGACAAGACACAAGCCATTCTGATTGGAAAAAACAGATTACTATCTTATATTAACCACACGGAACTTTTGCCTGTGACCTTGAACAACGTGATTATTCCTTACAGTAAAACAGTAAAAAATCTTGGGGTGTACTTTGACTCTGACATGACCTGGAATACACAAATTAAACGTATATGTAAAAAAGTATTTTCTATTATGCATGCGCTAAATAGACTAAAAAATTTCCTACCTACTAAACTAAAACAGACGTTAGTACAGTCACTAGTGATGCCACACTTCGACTATTGTGATGTCTTGTTCACCGACCTAAGTGTTGAATTATCCTGTAAGCTACAACGTGTTCAGAATTCTTGTGTCCGTCATATATTCAACATACGTCGATATGATCATGTCTCAGGTTATTTTGAGCAATTATCCTGGCTTCGACTAAAGGACAGACGCCAACTACACTCCCTAACTCTTCTCTATCAAATACTTAATAAATATGCACCTAATTATTTAGTCTCTCGTTTCTCACTGTTATCTTCCCAACATAACCGCGACACGCGATCTCAGAATAACAGCCTACTTTCAATTCCACGCCATCAGACATCTCTGTACTCTGCCTCGTTCACTATAGCCATGACCCGCACCTGGAACTCCCTTCCGCCGGACATCAGGGGTAGTCGGAGTCTACAGATTTTTAAGTCTAAGTTACTGAGGTATCTTCGTTACACAACCTAGGTTAATTTACATTGTACAATATTTTATATCACTTAGCATATATTGCCTAAATTTGTTAATTTCTTAGTTTTAGGTTCCAGTTTTAGTGTATATTATATTATTATATTAGGATTATATACACACACCCAAGTACGAGTATATGTAATTCTTAATTCACTTTGTTTTCTCTTTTCATTATTGGACTCATTATTTTCTTATATTTTAATATTCTATTGCTAGCATCTCGTTACTATTATATATGGTATCTAGTGTATTTGTTTTTTTGTAGGTATTACTTTAATGTATTTTGTATTTATCCTGGTTGAGTGGAAGATAAGGCCCTATGGCCTTAACTCTGCCAGGCAAAATAAAACCTTATTATTATTATTATTATTATTATTATAAAATAGACACTAAATTGGGCATTACTCCACTACCGGTGAACCGATTTAGTTCTTTCCATGGACGTTATAAACGGGTATACCAAGTTTCATGAAAATCCGATAAAGAGTATTTGAGTTAACGCACGTACAGACAGACGGACATACATTTTCCCGTCCACCACACAATCTCAGGAAGTACCATTCTCGCACTTAATAAAAATACTTACATATAAGTTACGTTTGGTAGTAATTGTGTACTAAATTTACGAACAGACGAAATGCTGAAGGGTCAATATTAAAAAGCAAGTTTCTTAATTTATTTCTACAAATCCTCAGTCTTTTTCTGAAGAAATATTGATCAATAGCAGTGGGCACTTACGAAACTTCATGTTGAGGATGAGTCCCCCTAGGAGCAAGTCTCCAATAATTCAATCACTGCTCTCTTCGCTGCTGTCACTTTCCATTTTCTCAAGCTCTGATATGACGCTTCGCTCTTCACTCTTCGATCCTGCGTCCAGTTTTATTTTCTTATTTCCAGTCATTCGTCAGCCTCGTCACTTCTAATCTCTATATATATAAAAGGCTTTGTCCTGACTGACTGAATGAATGACTGACTGACTGAATGACAGGAATCAACGTACAGCCTAACTATAACAGGTAGAGACTTGGAATTTTGACAGTACCTTCGTTTCATAATGTAGGTGCTCACTAAGAAAGGATTTTGAAAAATTCTGATTCTAAATGCCAAAAATTAAATGTTTTTGAAAATACTTAATCCCTTTTTACATAGAATGATCAATTCCAAATCACAGAATATATTGTTGCCAAATGGTATCAGGTGGGCTTGGAAAAAACAAATGAAATGCATTTTTGACAAATAAGAGAAGTTATCAAAATAATTCATGTTATAAATAAATATTACAGAATGAAATCCACTAAAATAATGGAATCACATAACTTTCTCTACCCTGGACATAGAGAAAACAAAACTAGGTATGGTAATGTGTATATTATTATATTATATCGCAGGTTTTTGGAGAGAAAAGTATGAAAGTGATAATGCTTTCTGTTTAATTTCATCCTCAAAACGGCTTTATGGTAACATAAGAGTGGGAAATTTCCCGCCTCGATATTACAATTTTATGTTACAGGAATTTCTGTTTCTTCTCATTTAAACCTCTACCAGGCTTGCTGTGCACTGTACAAGCGATGGGATGCAAAATTCTAGATCCTCTATGAGCCATAAAAACTATATCAAGCGTTTTCTGAGGGAATAGTTTGAGTGTAATAAGTCGCTCTTCCTATTTCAAATTATAAATGCCTATATAAGGACCTAGAATTTAAAATTGAAAATCCTTCATAAGTTAATTTCCAATTACAAAATACAAAACCCGGGCGACGCTGGGTCTTTTAAGCTAGTCATAGATAAGAGGGAACATTGGTTGGACTCCCGATCGGGGCAAATTATCCGTTTAAGCTCCGATCACAATTATCGATATGAAAACTGTTCTCTTGATAACTGAATGTATGTGTGCTCTAACGAGCACAATAGGCACAAACAAAATAGTAGATCTCTATCTAGATTGGCATATTTTCTCGAAAATAAACTTGATTGCGCAGAAATGAAAAACATCAATAAAAGTCTCTACAATTTCCCTAGGTAGAAGAAAATATAACAACGGTATTTTACGATTTCTTTTATCGGCCTCAGAAATTTAAAAGGACAAGCGTTCAAGTAACAGTTATTTGTGTCTCCTAAGGACTGTTTGAAACATACATCAGTTTTAGATGTAGACCAAAATGTGTAAGAGAGTCTTCAACATTAACCAATCGTAGCCCTTTTTCACTTGATCTTAATAGAATTTTGTTTTATCACCATCTTTAAACATAATAAAATCAGGTATTTAAGTTATTTTTGTAATCTATCTCCGAATTAAGCCCCAGATCAATTCATTAAGCAGGGCTTATGGAAGAACAAAGGTCTAAAGTTTGATAGTAAACCTTAATGCTTACTCGTGTACACTGATATAAGAAATTCTTAAAATATGTCAACATTTCACAAAATGCACTGACAGAGAACTCCGCTTAATGTACGTAGGCCAAATTATTTCACAGTAATATACCTTCTGTATTTAACAGTACTCATTTCAATTTGATCAAGGAAATAAACAAACATCTGACTAGTTTGATAACTGTAACTGATCTGAATTTGGTAAATTCTTTCTAATATATTATAACATAAAATAGACACTAACTTGGGCATTACTACGGTACCAATCAACCGATTTGTCCAATATCAATAGGCTTCTTCCCATGGACGTTATAAATGCGTATACCATGTTTCATGAAAATCCGATACATCGTAATTGAGTTAGCGTGCCTACAGAAACACGAACGGACGGACGGACGGACGGACAGACATTTTCCCGTCCCCCAACAATCTCATAAAGTACCATACTGACACTTAATAAAGACATGACCTCAGTAGCATGTATGAAAACATATATTGTTCTTACGTGCTTAATATCCTTGAAGAAACAGAGCTTACTAATATGTTTCACTGGGAAGCTATAGGATAATAAAACGAGGGACATCCACAAAGTAAGTTTCCCTGTGTCCGTTTACAGAAACAAAACACATTTTCAAGATATTGCAACCGACACAGTCAGTGTTCAGCTATTTTCCAGCATATTCGCCACCGGAAGTGAGACATCTTGACATACCCTGGGACCAACTTTTGAATGCTTGTGTCGTACAAGACTGTCGCCAGGGATTTGAACCACAGTGTGACAAAAATCTCCTCTCTGTCATTCTCTGTCATTCCCTGTCATTTCTTGAGGTGTAGGGAAAGATGGAAATCACTGGGAGCGAAGCCCGGGCTGTAGGGTGGATGTTTAAACACCTCCTATCAAGCATCCTCGCTCCCAATGATTTCCATCTTTTCCTACACATCACGAAATGACAAATAATGATAGAGAGGCGAAGATGGTTGTCACGCAGTGGTTCAAATTCCAGGCGGCACACTTATACGACACAAAAGTTGGTGCCACAGTATGACAAATATCTCAATTTCGGTTTCGAATAATATTCGTTAAATATATTGAAATATGAAGATTTTTATTGTTATGTTAAGATTGTCATTCGTGAAAACCAGTTCCTCTACTGAAATTTTCCTGATCAATTTCAAACTTAGAACCTCCTGATGTTTTCACTTCATGTCTGACTTATTACGAGTGTATACGTTTAATCAACGGCATCGACAACAATGGAGCAAATACTCTGGAATAGTTGCACGAGACTCAATTCTCACGCAAATTATAAATCTGTGCCGGACTGCAAAGAAAACAGTTAACAAAATGATTACGCTCATAACTTACTAGTTACTTTATTCCTTGCCCACTATCATGTAAGATTTAGTGAGCATTCACATCGAAGTAGCATAGCATGCGAATCGCACTACGTGGATGCAGGCTGCATATCGAGTTGCATGGTTCACAGTTTTGCATTCATAGCGAAGTAGCGAATGCGACCTGCGGTTTAACGTAAATTATATATTTTCACTCGAACTATTGAGAAACCTATTTAAAATAATGTAATTTACCTAAAGAGGATATATTTTCAGCAATTTTAATCCAGGCTTTTTCCTACTAGTTTCGATTGCCATCTTATCGTACAGTCTACGCATGTACAAATTGTATGTTAAATAACTCTCTTTGCAGCATCTTTGCCATAATCTACCGCTACACAAGCATATGTGTGTTGAATTTTCTTAACAATTAGAAAACAGCTGAAAAGGCAACCGTACGCATGCGTCATCCCGAGTAGCGTCGCATGAAATAAGTTCAGATCTATCTGAAGAAATGAATGTCGCACTCTGCGAGCTGCACTATTGCCACGCTACTTCGGTATGAAGACTTAAACTTGTTTATTTGGGATTTAAAACGAGTAGCGCACAACCTGCATCCAACTATTGCGACTCGCATGCTACGCTACTCCGGTGTGAATGCTCCTTTACATGCAACTCTAAAATGCCCAATACAACATAAAATTAGCGACTACTATCTAGATTACTATTACTACCAATTTGTATGCACAAAGTTTCTCTGTTCATAATTTTATCGAAAACAGCTCTAACGATATTCTATAGCATAAATTTTGTACACCAGGAGCTTAATATTATGTTGAAAAATAGCTGAACAATAGCTGTGTCTGTTGCAATAACTATTTATTTGAAATTGTGTTTTGTTTCTCTAAATGGATCAAGGGAAACATACTTTGTGGACGTGCCTTGTACAATTAAATAGTTATTTCCAGATTTAGTGTGTAAAAAAAAAAAGTAAATTTTGCTTATATAGTCGAATTTGGTTAGTTCGAAATATTGTATAATTCGAATAAACAGTCATTCCCCTTGAAACTTCTGTATAAATATATGTTAAAAAATGCAATTAATTCGAATTTTTTAAGCTTAATTTGGATAAATCGAAGCCAAAATTTGTCTCATGTTAATGTAGTAAGGATTCCAAGAGTTTATTGCTTCCAGGAATTCACAAAAATTCTCTATTTCGCTGAAGAACCCTTGTCGCTAGCAGCCAGCAGGTGCCGTACTAAAGTGTATTTTTAATCACCGTTATCTTCCTCCTGCTGAATAGATGTTCAATGGAATGCAAAGTTCATCCCCTCCGCTACAGTCTTGGAGGGATTCAACACTTCTGTGAAAATTGTAGTGTTCATTCTATCCTCCAAGTGTGACTGTGTTTGAAAATGTCAAAGCGTAGAGCATACTCCAGTTCCTTTATTAAAATTAGGGTTACAGATTTAGTGTGGAAAAAAAAATGGTTTCTTTTAACATCCTAACAACAGGATGGCAGTCATTAAGGTAAGATTCACTATACAATAATTATTATTTATTGCAATGAGTTTATTTTTAACATTTTTACGGCATTTTCGTTTAAAAAGTCATAGTTCTGGTTAATTCGAAATTTGGTTAATTCGATTTGTTTCTAATTCCCCTTGGGGTTCGAATTACTAAGAGTGCACTGTATTTATTTACGAATAAACATTATATTTTACGATACATATTTTTTATAATCCAGCAGACATAAGTTCAAATTCAATTGATCATTTAATCGCTCCTGTATAAATGCACAGGTGTGTCAGAATTACATTCAAATGAAACTTTATCGATAATATCCGCATCGATTATCTAACCTGGACCTTAAATAGTTAAAGCAACGTATGAAGAGGAATTTCAATAACAGAACTTTTGCATATTTTGCGTGCAGGGTAATTGGTTTTGATTTAAACTGAAATCCCAGATTTTCAGTTAGAGAGTAGGTATTTAAAATAACACTATTAAATTTGCTATACCCGTTAACCGTAGAATTTCAACACCGCCACCAAAACTTTTCAATATAGCTCAGATCCGAGTTATTCTAGGAGCGTATTAGCTGTGTGACCTCTTCGGAAAGTATTGGAAATATTTTAATAACTGTAAAATCGGACAACGGAGGCGTAACTTTCACTGAATGCTCCAATTTATTGAGTTCCCAGTTTTTCAACCCACTCTTCGATTCAGACGAAGATATCGGAGATCTGTCACAACAAATTGAAGCAGTCTAGAACGGTTTTATTAGTTAATTACCATTTCCTTTACTCGTTGTAGACCAGGAGGGAAATTAATATTGATTATATTGGACGAGGTCAATTCACTATTAATGTGCCAGATAATGTAGTACAGCATTTCTCAAGCTTTGTAGGATGGAGAATGTGAAATTATTACAAGAAAAGTACTTAACGACCCCGTATTTATCTCTAATAATAATAATAATAATAATAATAATAATAATAATAATAATAATAATAATAATAATAATAATACTAATAATACTAATAATAATAATAATAATAATAATAATAATAATAATAATAATGTAGTAAATGGACGGAAGAATGGAAACAGCAACATCGCGAAAGAGTGAAAAAAGTTTTGGGAAGACAAGAAGAAGACAACTGTTTCACTTGGTCCTAAGCTGGCATAATCGAAAGGAAAATAATAATAATAATAATAATAATAATAATAATAATAATAATAATAATAATTATAATAATATTTTTTTTATTACGGAATATTCCACAATACAATGGTTTTCCTTCATCCCACAACAATCTTTTGCCTCCATAAGTCCCTGTCCATAGCATCTTCTTCACTTAATCCTTTTCTCGCCATACTCCTTTTCACCCCACCCATCCAGCACTCTTTGGGCTTCCCTCTTCTTCCTTTTCCTTCTAATTTTCAATCCAAAATTTTCTTGGGTTCTACCCTCTGTCATTCTGAACACATGTCCATACCATTTCAAGCGTCTTTCTTCTACAATTTCCAAAATATTCTTTTCAACTTGCATTATTTCCTTTATTCTATTATTCCGAATTTTTTCTTTCCTGGATTTTCTTGCTGAACGTCTCCAAAAATCAATTTCTAATACCATTAATTTGTTTTCTTGTTGTCTAGGCCTACTTATGGTCCAAGTTTCAGCGCCATATTACAATTACAATTACAATTTATTACTCCAAAGTACACGAAAAATATATACAAAAGTTGATACACCCCCCGAAGAAGCAGAGCTTGTGTTCGGGGGTGGTTCAGTTATATATTAGAAATACTTATACTAAACAATTACTTTAAAAAAAATGCATAATTTGGAGAAGTATGACAAAATGTTATGTATGAAAGGTTAGAACATGTTCTATTTACAATACAAAGGTACGAAGCAATACAACAATAATACATAACTATTTATTTGTTCAAATTTTAGTAAAAACAAAGAAATTAAGTTCTATCCAAATTTTAAAGTTTAATATGAAAAATGTTATAACAGTAATAGTCGATAACAGAAGTAATAATTATATAAATTTTCTAATTTTAGACCTAAATTGTTTGTTGTTTAAGCTATTTAGATCAGGATGGTTGGTAATAAATGAATTGAATAGTCTTGGGCCAAAACTTGAACAGTGCTTAGCTCCAGCAGTTGTAACATTTTTCGGTTCAAGTAATAAATTAAATTGATTCCTTCGCGTGTTATATACGTGAGATTCTGACTTGTAATTGTCACGATGTTTATGAAAATAATCCAGTATGACGTACTTGTAAATTTGGTCTATGGTGAAAACGTTAAATTCAGAAAATAATAATTTGGAAGAATAGTCAGGAGGCTTAAATAAACAAATCTTTATTATGCGTTTTTGAAGACAAAGCAAAGGGCTGAGGATCGTTTTTGCAACTCCTCCCCACCCAATTATGCCATATTGAATAATAGAATGAATTAGGGCTAAATAAATCGTACGTAAAACATGAGCTGGTAAACATGAACGGAGAATGTTGCACTTTGGAATAATGCCTGATATATTAATTTTTTAGTTCTATGTAAAATATTTTTACTCCATAAGATTGAATTTAGCATTCCTATCTTCCCATCCGTTATTCTTCTTTGAATCTCTAAATTTGTTGTTGCATCCTTTCGTATAATAGACCTTAGAAGATGATAATAATAATAATAATAATAATAATAATAATAATAATAATAATAATAATAATAATTTCTTTGTTAATAAGGAATATTCCACAGTACAATGGTTTTCCTTCATCCCACAACAATCTTTTGCCTCCGTAAGTCCCTGTACATAGCATCTTCTTCACATAACTCTCTTCTCTCCATACTCCTTTTCACTCCATCTATCCAGCACTCGTTGAATTAATGGTATTAGAAATGGATTTTTGGAGGCGTTCAGCAAGAAAATCCAGGAAAGAAAAAAATTCGGCATAATAGAATAAGGGAAATAATGCAAGTTGAAAAGAATATTTTGGAAATTGTAGAGGAAAGACGCTTGAGATGGTTCGGACATGTACTCAGAATGACAGAGGATAGAACACCCAAGAGGATTTTGGATTGGAAAGTAGAAGGAAAAAGAAGAAGAGGGAAGCCCAAATAATAATAATAAAAAAAATAATAATAATAATAATAATAATAATAATAATAATAATAATAATAATAATAATAATAATAATAATAATATGTAGTAAACTGATATAACAAAGAGCCAGATTGCTTTTGTTTAATCAGTAATAATTGCAATTATGATATGCAGAAAATAAGTTATTTTTGTAATATATTTCCGAGTTAAGCTCCAGATAGATCCATTAAGCAGGGCTTACGGAAGAACAAAGGTCTAAAGTTTGATAAACATAGCCGATGTGAAGTATTAAATGGGTAACCTAGTGTTACTTGTCAAATACACCATTAATGTTTACCCACTTCCAGATGAGCTAGAAACCTGAGATTTGGCAGACACCTTTTAGCTTGTCACCGACGGAAAAAATTCCAAAATGTTCAAGTTTAATTTTTTTACACCGGAGAAATTCTAAAGTCTTCCCGCACTTTTTTGGTTTATTAAGGCTAAACGGTAATAGGCTCTAAGGGTGACTATATACACGTGTTCTATATACGATACGGTGTCAATAATAATAATAATAATAATAATAATAATAATAATAATAATAATAATAATAATAATAATAATAAAATAATAAAATAATAAAATAATAATAAAATAATAAAATAATAATAATAAATAATAATAATAATAATAATAATAATAAAGCCTTTCCGAGAACCTCCGGTAGAGCCTCCAACGAGGGAAGCGAGTATTAAGTTCTAAAACTTTTATTTGAGAGATTAGATTAGATTAGATTAGATTGGATAATGGGGGGCTTGAAGAGAGTTTAGAGACTCCCGAACGTCAGCCTAAAAGGCTTATTGTGCTGCCCCTTTAGTGGGGAAGCTCTTGTAGGCTTCATTTCCCAAAGTCTTCCCTGGATATTTTCCAGGGTAGCTATTTGAGAGATACTTTCTATTAAAAAAAAAATGGATAGTTATATGCGGTCATCATTTGCACAAACTTAAGTGGAGATGGTAGTTATCAGTGTCAAAAAATCGATTTTTTTTCTTAGGCTCATGTAATAGAGCATAGGTGAGCAACTGAGGGGAAACGTTTTAGTCCCCATCCCTTGCTGTGACGTAAGAAACCTGTTCTTCATATTCAGTGTCACATCGAAACTGCTTTATGCTGACGTCAAGGGCCACTGTAGTGGGAGAAATTCCCCTACCGCACAGTAACACGATGTGCCACAGATGCGCACCCATGTAATACAGCATAGTTTTGTGAGCATTTTGATACATAGGTCTTATATGTTGCGTTATTATTAAGCCAAGCAGAGCGTCCTGGAGCTTTCTAAAATGAATAAAATACCATAAGGCACGTCATCTTCTTTTCGCTCTCCTGTAAAATTACATTTTTTGTACTTCAGGTATCATTTTATGAAAAGCTATTCATGCTAAAATAATGAAACTTTCAGGAATTCATTATAGATGGATAATAAATCTCCCTTAGCAGAATTATGGGAAAAGTCTTGACTATACAGAATTTTCAACTATTTTTATTTAAAAAAAAGTATTTTTTTTTTAGTCGTGAAGTTTTCATGCAGTAATATTGTACATATTGCTAGGGTAAATAGTAGTACCTATTGTTAGTAAGTTACCAAAGTTTCACAAAAATCTAAGGTACAGAAATTGAATAAAGCGTACCTATGTCAAGGGAAGTAACTGCAAAGCAAAATTATCACCTATGTGTTAAAAAATTATTTCCTACCAAACAGCGAGTTCTAGAACAACCATTCTCTGCTTATTTTAAAGTGCAGAGTGCACTTGCAAAGCATAAAAAAATTCAACTAAATCTGACTGTTAACACCTGAGTTATGGCTTCTTGAACATACACTATATTTTCTATCATTTTACTAGCGGTAACTACCATCTCCCCTTAAGAATTAAGACTTTATGGTAGGGTTTAGGGTTTATACTTAGGGTTTAAGACTTAAGAAGTTGTGAACTACACCTTCTCATGAGGCTGGACAACTGAATATGTGTTCCCTGTAAATGTGAAGTGAGAAAATTATACCGCCCAAAGTTTTTGAGTGTAACATCAGAATTTTTGAAAAATGATAATATTATAGGAGAAAAACTCCTCCTACACTGGGACTTGAACCCAGGACCTTTGGCTATTCGCGCCAATGCTGTACCAAGCTCTACCAAGCCGGAGTTCAGTTCACAGCGCCAGATGGAATCTCTCTCCTAGCCAAAGGTCCTGGGTTCAAGTCCCAGTGTCGGAGCAATTTTTCTCCTATAATATTCTCATGTAATGTCCAACAGAGACAATAATCTGTGGTTCATGAATGCTTATATATCTGTCTAGAATTTTTGAAGTTCAATTATTAAGTGCCAGAATGGTACTTTCTGAGACTGTAAAGTGGATGAGAACAAACACTGTTATTTCTGCTGATTTGTTCTGTAATTAATTCCCTACACTAGAGCGATGTAAAACAGATAGGAGTGGCGGAGATAGATAAAATAATATGACGTTATAAGCACGTGCTGCACCCTGGCGGCAAGTCACGTAAGCGGCGAGTTGACCGCTAGCGCCACAGCGGCGCTGCATCTGCGCCTTTGCTTAGGGGGGATGCAGTACTGGGGTAACTGTCTACAGGGTACGGATGGACGCTGGTGAAGTCCCTTCCAAAGCCCTTTTCCCCCTCCAGTGATTCTCCTCTCTCAGCGGCGAAGATTCGCGGGGGCTACGGTGCCAGTCGATGCCGTCGTCCTGATGCATCTTAGCGGTACTTTTGATCTCTCCCTCCGTATGTGACACCTTCTTTCAAAAAAAGAAGAAGAGGGGAGAAAATAAGAAACTTTTCAATGTTTTGGAAACTAGAATAGTGCAATCCAAACCAGTGCACCTTATAAAAAAACAACTGAAGGATAAAGTGTAGTTTTTCATCGAATCAGTCATTTGTTTTTCATTTAAAGGTTTGGTGATAAAAATCAAAACAAATATTTCATCTGTTTTCGTGGACCTAATATATTCCCTTGTGTTTTCTTCTAATGTGAACATCTATCGGTGACTGTTTTCTAGTACGTGGTCCATTTTTTTCAAGAATAAGAAGAACAGGGAAGAAATAGGGAAACTTTGTAATGTTTCAAGAACTAAACAGTGTAAATCAAAACATAATATGAAAACTTTTTTTTTATTTTAAGAAAAATAATTTAAGGAAAAAAAGTGTAGTTTTCACCTCACCATTCGTCTTCTTTTTCATTTAAGATTTTGGTGCTAAAAACAAATAAAACCTTCAACAGTTTTCTTGGACCTAAGATAGTCCCTTGTGTTTCTTCCAATATAAGTATCTGTTGGCGGCTTTTGTTTGTATTCCATTTCGTGTGTGTGAGCGACCTCCAAAGTGGCACAGTGTTTAATTAGTGTTAGTAATTGACGTATGTACTAGGGGGATAAATTTATCACTCTGATATATAAAGATAACATTAAAATTAATGCTCAGGAACATTTCATACATATTCTTCGATTGAAGTTCTAGTTAGGAGAAAGTTTGATACAGAGACTGTAAATCATCTCGGACATTGCTTTGGCTGTAGAAAACAACATTTTACGCACACTTCTAGCAGATATTAATGCGTAGAGCTCAACATTTCCAAAGCCCATTAACCCAGTTCGTAGACATCTTCAGAAAGAAACTTTTGGAAGCGAACTTCGTTACATTAAAATATAAAACATATACATTCAAAGGATAACTAAATTTTATATCCAGGAAATATATTTGTAAACCTAGTTAATTAAAAATTACCGGAAGTATAGGTAAATCTCAATATAACAAATTTCAGCTTAATAAATAACAATTCTTAATTTTTTATAAGAAAGAACTAAATTTAGATACACTAAGGAAATTAACATCTTTTTCATAATATAGTGAATACTAGTCCGGAAATAGATCACTATAGCTCAGTGTATATTCAAGACTGGTAGCTAATTGCTTAAAAGAAATAAATTAAGGTACATTTTGTATTGAATAATAAACGTAGGTTTAAAATTTCAGCTCCTAAACTTTTTTGCACTTGTGAAGATCAGACTTTGTAGACAGAATTCTAAAACACGTTACTATAATTTCGGGAGGATTTAGTTGGAATAAATTTGGCTGAAGTGGGTAATTTTGGATGCGGATCATAAAGTGAAAACGGAAATATAACAATTCTATTATTGCATTCTAAAGTGGAAACCTGTGAAAGTAGACGCCGATAAAAAAAAAAACTTTTAAAAATACAACTCCGAAGTTATTTTTTAGAAAGTTTGTGTTTTGCTGTGAATGAACATCAGTTTTGAAACTTGATCGCTTTTCTAAACTACTTTTATTCAATTGTGATCTTTTATTTTTTTCCATCAAAAGGAAAGTGTGCTACGTAACTTTTTCCAATTTTTTTTATCAGAAGACTTTTTTTTTTATTAGAGGAACAACTGGAAAGGTTGTCTTGTGAAAAGTTTTGTTCGACAGATCTCCAACTTCTTTTTTCCTTTCTTTACTTGGGATGAATTGATCGATTCGATATAATAATAAAAGAAGTGAAGATATCTATGAATATAAAAAGGTGAATGTGAAAATAGTGAGAGTGAATCCAGCATCAGAAAGGATCCAGTCAGCCGTGCTATAGACATCGTCAAATGCAGAGTGTCATCGCGACGGCGGTGGAAAGATGATGTCATGAATATAAGGTGCGACAAACTGTATCAGATACACCTGGAAGCTGACGTTCTTACTGGTCCACGTCTCTGCAGATATTCACGCCACAACGTGTGCGGATAGACGTCACAGGTGAGACGCATACAGATATATTCTTCCCTTTATTCCGATGTTATTGATATCATGACGTATGGTGACATGTTAATATCGGTTCACACGTCATCTTTTTCGTTTGCAAATCACTGCATAAGATTTAGATTTATTTAAACCAACTGAAAGAAAATCTTTTCGATGCTTGCAGGAATGTTGGATTTAAAATTAATAAAAAAAAAAACTAAATACGTGGCCACGAAACGTCAAAATAATGCGTTGCAAAATATTACAATAGCCGGTAAATAGTCCGAACAAGTGGAGAAATTCAAATATCTGGAAGCAGTAATTACAGATACAAATAAATTAAGACAGAAGTTAAGTGTAGACTCAAATCAGGAAATGACTGTTTTTATGCAGTTTAGAAACTTTTATCTTCAAGTTTTCTATCCAGAAAACTAAAAACGAAAATCTACAACACGATTATCCTGCCGGTTGTATTATATGGATGTGAGACATGGCCGCTTACTCTTCGGAAAGAACATAATCTGAGTGTGTTCGAAAACAGGGGGCTTAGGAAAATATTTGAGCTTAAAAGAGATGAAAATGGGGACTGGAGAAAACTGCATAACGACGAGCTTCATAACCTGTACTCGTCACCGGATATAGTACGGCTAATTAAGTCACGGAGGATGAAATGGGCTGGACATGTTGCGCGCATGGGGGAGGAAACGCATATCTAAAATATATTGACTGGGAGACCCGAAGACCTAGACGTAGGTATAAGGACAATACTAAGATAGATTTAAGTGAAGTAGGATTTGCGAGGGATGATTGGATAGAGTTAGCACAGAATAGGATTGAATGGCGGGCTCAGGTAAGCGCGGCAATGAACCTTCGGGTTCCGTAAAGTAGATAATATTTCTTTAGCTTACTTAGGAATTGTCTATAGCCATTGGGTAAGTAAGACCATCTGAAAGTGAACATGTTATGAGACCCGTTAATGTAATTAGGAAGAAAGCATAAAGAATAAACTTACATTTCCTAAGAGCGATCTTTGAAACACAATACAAAACAATACAATGAAATACAAGATTGACACTATTAATAATAGATGGGTTATTTAAGTTTTTGAAAATATTTTGTTTACAGAAATAAGTATAGATGTTATATCATTGATTATATCTCTGGGCCGCCTGCGAAATCTATTTCGTGATTCTAAAATTTGTTATGGGATTTTTCTCAGCAGGTAAAAGAAAAGTTTGCAAATTTCACGGATCTCTAGCTATAGGATTCGCTAGTTTGCCTTATACTTATTTGTAATAAAATACAGTAGAGTTCCGCTAATGCGGATCTAGGTCATCCGGTTAATCCGGACGGATTCTTTTTTGTACTAAACAATCAATAGATTTTTAATTTCAAGAAGATGTTTTGTTTTGTTAATCCTTCATCAGTTGGTAGATTAAAACTTATGTATTATCAAGTACTGCTTTGTTAAATGCCTATGATGGATTCTTCTAGTCTCAATTATACTATGGAATTTTATTATGGGGTCACAGGTCTCATGCAAAGGATGTGTTCCTTTTACAAAAGAAGGCTTTACGAATTGTTAACGGGCGTGATCCAAAAGCGCATTGCAGACCTATTTGTTCAGAGTTTAAAGGAATGACTGTTTCTTCATTGTATGCATTGACAAACTTAATTGTATGTGGACACGTGAATTCAGAATGAAAAATTCAATGCCATAGCCGGGATTTGAACCAGGATCTTCGGCTCTCCGTGCCGATGCTCTAACCAACTGAGCTACCATGGCAACGTGCCGGTACAACATTCAATTCTCCAACTGACTCACAATCCCAGAATACCACCAGGCGTTCTCAATATGAGATACGAACCTAGTGGCGACTTACAAGCTGTAAGTGCTTATAGACCCGGGCTTTATAGTAAACCACTAGTAGGTCACAGTGGAATGATAATTCTTTCACACTGGCCGTATTTAGGCTAAGATGTAGGCTAATTGTATGTATTTGACCATCAAAATGAATTTGTTTCTGTCGGCGCAGTTCATTCACATGACAGTTGCATTCATCTTAACATAATTGTTCCTAAACCTAGGCTAACGAGGACCTGTGATAGCCATGATATTAAACTTTTTAATCAAGTCCCCATTGACATTAGAAATACACACTACATAAGAATTTTTAAGAATAAAGTAAGGAACAACCTGTATCTTACAATAAACTTTTACACTGTTGTAGAATACTTGGATTGTGATTTTTAATTTTTTCCCATTTAACTTAACTTATTGTAATCTTGTATTACCTAATGGTGACAAATATATTATTATTATATGATATTAAAGCTAAAATGAAGTTCTAGGAAAAGTTACATTTATGGGGGAAAACTTCGATTTTTATAGTGTTCCCCACGTGCATTTTAAGGCAAATTCCATACAATCCGGACTTTCGGTGATACGGACAGGGCCCGGTCCCATCTAACGTGGATTTCCGGGACTTTACAGTAGCGGAAAAATAATGAATAAAAAAAATTAAAATGCATGAAAAATTTACAGAATAGGATTGACATACAAGAAATGCTCTACGGTCCTGATCATTGTGTTAACTGCTTTCTTTGCAGTACGGCAAGGATTTATAATTTCCATGAGAAATTGAGTATAACGCATTCAAGGAACAAAAGCTATTTATATATCTGTCTGTCACTGCGCGATGCCCAGCGAAATCTACTGAAAGCACAGATCTGAAATTTTAAACGTAGATAAACTGAATGGTAGCCGAATGCACTTCGAAGCCGGATTTTTTATTTTCCCTTTCGTTCGCGAGTTATGAGTGAAAAACTGTCAGAAAACGTGATTTTTTTCGCTATCGAAGCATCAGTTTTCGGTAATACGTTTCACTTATTCACTATTCAAATCAATTGCAGATGATTTTCCCCATTTTGGCATAACTCGGAAATAAAAGCATCGCGATTTTTTCATCATATTGCTTGGAATTATCGATGGCTTTGATTCTGTGAACTCACTCTTCGTCAGGCATCTGAAAGTTTCAACATAGACGGAAGAGGGATAATAAATCTTAAACGGTCAAACACTGATCGGTTTGGACGGAACTCACTTTGCAAAGGTTCTCTGGGCCAGAGAATTCGAATCCGAGGTCGTTTTTCCCAAGCTGCGCTTTCTAATTGTGGAATTCACTTCAAAGCAGGATTTTTAGCTCTTTCATTAATTTTATTAATAGTTTAGTTTAGGCCTATGAATGTTTCGCGTGCAAGAGTTAATAATATGTTTTAATTATTTTGCTCTTAATTTTTAATCTTCGAATTAATTATCGTGGACGAATACGCGGGGACCTGCTAGTCGCAAATAACTACAAAACATCACTTTAATTTCAATTTTCAATTTCAATTTATTCACCAGAAGAATTTTGTTACAAAATTCATGGTTTCGTCACTTAAGTCTAATACAATATATGATACAACTTGTTAACACTGAGATATAACAACCTTATATTAGGAGTAAGAAGAAATCTCTCCTTCAAAAAGCATAATGAAGCATAGCTAAATTGAAAAGTCTATGATCTGTATTTCAAGAAATTCATCGACAGAAAAGGGTTGATACAATAACAGGATTTTTTTAACTTTATTTTTAAAAGCATTGTTATAAAGAGCTTTAAACCCATCAGGTAACTTATTATAAATATTTATTCCTTAAAGTGTTATACTATTTAATTATTTTGTGAGCCTATGTTTATTTAGATGAAGATGATTAGCTATTCTGGTTTTATGAGTATGATATTCTGAGTTTTTTTTGTGTACGAAACATGCAGTTTACACTGCATGAAGTGTCAAAAGTTGAACTTTACGCACTGCCATAGAAAAATATATTTTAAAAACAAAATCCATGAAGGATTTCGTACTCTCCAGGCAGAATCTCCATAATTTTTATTTATGACTGAGGACAAAACATACTGGATGGAACCAAAAGCTTCCAGATCAATCCTTGTCAGGCACGTCACACTCTTCCCACAAATCACCGCGCGAAGAGGTGTGCTTTATGGAAAATCTATGCACACGCGAGGGATGTACAAGACAACAAAGGAAAACAAATTTAACAGTCGATCTAGCTGCGCTTCCTATCGCTAATGGGGAAGTCACTTAACGTCTAACTAGCTCTAGTCTGGTTTAGTATCGAGTCCGTTCGTCGATAATTCAGTTGTTGACAAAGTTAGAGAGCGTATCATATCTGTGGTTGTATCCCATTCCAAGGCAATTCCGGTCCGGACTGTGTTTCAGATACTACTGTGTCGATATTGCATTTGAGTAATGAAGCAGTCTATAGACATATGTACTTATTTTTATACACAGACAAGCAGTTACAGGGATATACATCAGAATCCAACATGGTCGATGTTTCCGAAATTTCACGATGTTTTAAAAACGCACAAGAATGTACTGTAACGTGGGTTTTCTTCTTTCTTACATTCCATTAGTTTCTATTAAAACAGGATATTTTTTAAATGTTATACCTTACTTACTTGCTCAATGGCAATAGACAATTCCTAAGCAAGCTAAAGGAATATTTTCTATTTTATGGAACCCGGAGGTTCATTGCCGCGCTTACCTGAGCCCGCCATTCAACCCTATTATGTGCTAACTCCATCCAACCGTCCCTTGCAAATCCCACTTCCCTTAAATCTATCCTAATATTATCCTCCCACCTATGTATAGGTCTTAAAAGTGGTATCTTCCCTTCGAATCTCCCAGTCAATACTTTTTCCTTCTTAGTTTTTTTTAAATATTGAAACATACCTTAGACACACACACACACTCACACACACACACACACACACACACACACACACACACACACACGCACGCACGCACGCACGCACGCACACACACACACACACACACACACACACAGGGTTTTAACGAATAACGCCGAAATATTTTACATGTGTATAGAGGGGGCATAGTCAAGCAACTTTTATTAGGAGATTTTTGCTCTATAATGTAAAATGTGTATGCTAAAGGACATTAAAGTCATTACAATTTGGTGCTCATAAGTCAATAATGAAGCGAAATAGGTTTAAAATTTTTATTAAATTGACTTCATGATTTCTTAATGATCGATTAAAACTTATTTTTATTCATTCATCAACAGTTATATCATAATTTAGGGTTTTCATAATCTGCAAAATTGACGGACTTATCATATGACTGGCCGCCACTGCATTAGTTCTTTTATTCATAACTCCAGTGTTAACAACGAAGTTACTTTTCCTTGTATTTATTAACATGTTAGAAGTCAGTGGCGGCCATGCCCTGGGGGATTTTATGCTCTAACAAGAAAAATTGAATCCATAGAGCAAATATCTCCTAATAAAAGTTGCTTGCCTATGCCCCCTCTATACACAGGTAAAATATTTCGGTGTTATTCATTAACACTCTGCATATACATATACATATATAGGTGCAAATTCATCTGAGTGTCAGTCACAAGGTTGGATGCACCCCGGTCTAAATACCATACCTAAGAGAATGTCTGGGAGGTACTATGGATCTCAGTCAGAAATGCTAACCACTAATGGTCGGTTTCTATAAACTCGCGAATTACCTATGGGTAAATTATCCAATGAACAGAATTTACACAAGAATAACTTTTGAAAACTCAAATAATTTAAAGGTAATAATCACACACACTTGTGGCGAGTTTCTAGATACATGTCCTCTGGTTAAATACGAAAATGAGAGAAAAAATGTTCCTACAAACCCGGGCTAGATCTTTCCAAGGGTAAATCGTCGGGTTAATTTATCCTTTCATGGATGGCTGGATAAAATTTAACCTCTCATAGGATCAATAATAATTTTAACAATGAGAATCAAAGCCTTCTGAATTAAATTAACTGTACAACTCCAAGGCGTGCTCATTATATCTTTGTGGTGATTCTGGAACTAATTTGCCCATGGATAATTTACCCATAGGTATTTCACGAGTTTATAGAAACCTGGCATAAGTCAAGCAGAGGATCAATTGTATGGATCTCTAGTAGCCTATACTACAAAATAAACATAGCCTTTAGGAGACTAACACTGTTATAAACTTTCCGTCATGTGTAATTTAAGTTTCCTGTTGCAGGAAAGTAGAAGCGAATAGTTGGTTATAAACGTTGTTATAGAATTAAAAATGAAATTAACTTTAACATTCCCATTACACTGAATTTTCCCGTCCCTACAGGCGATGCATCTGTTGTGGACGTTTCCAGGAAAGAGTACGTCATATGGTACATGGAATTAATATTCTTTGCTTCGTACATTGTAAATTGTATTTGAAACAACGTTGCAATGGCACATTAAATTAATTTTAACCTGCGCAGTTTAAGTATAATTCATTGGATATAGAATTATTATGTCTGTTACGTAAATCTGCATATGAAATTCCACTCACCAACTCTTTTTATTTTCTGTTTTATCTTTAACTAATCATAGCTCTTTTCTTCTTAAGGGGGGACATACAGCTTTCGGTGAAATTCATAGGTAAGAAATAATGAATTTCATTATTTTTTTTATTAGCAATGAAATGCTCTACAACCTCGCAATCTGACATACTCTTTACTGACTACTTCTACAATTGCATACTATTTTCAATATTAATCAAACTATTACAGTTACGGAATGGCAGCCACATTTCATGCACTGAAATGCAGTTTCCTTTATAACTTTCACAAGTATCAATATTTATGAGTGATTATATATGTATTTCTTAATATCATATGAATAACACTATCTACAATAATTCATTTAACAATAATAGTTAATTTTTTTAAAAAATAATTTTTTATGACAAATAAAAAATGAAAATCATGACTTTAAAAAATATTTGTATTGAAGATATTCCAAAGATTGTGGATGATGTTCTTCATATGATTTTTATGAATGGATAGAAAAAAGAATCACTAAAACATATTGCCATTTGTTGAAATTATCACGGAAACGGCATTTCAGTGCACGAAACGTGGGTGCCATTTTGTAACGATAATTACCCATAACTCTAACAGTTTAATTAATTTTGAAAATTGTATGCAATTGTAAATATAGTCAATAAAGAACATGCCAGATTAAAAGATTACAGAACAATTCATTGCTGAGAAAAAATAATGAATTTCGCCTATTTCTCACCTATGAATTTTACCGAAAGCTGTATGTTCCCCCCTTAACTATCTCTAGCTTCTTTTCTTCTTATTGTCATTCAGTATCTCAACTCTTCTTCAACCAACTTTTCTTATTCTTTTTAATTTTTCCTTCGATTATTCCGGCAAAAGTCCTCTTAGCCTTATGATATGTCCTAACCTGTTAGCTTTACTTTTCCTTACAACTTCTAATATCGCGGGTTTGATGCCCGATGATGTCGTTGGGATTTTTCAATTGACCTAATTCTTCTGGTGTCACTATTGCCTTGGGTCGACTCAGCCTCTAACGGAAATGAATATCAGGAACAATCCTTTGGTACACTTACAGTTCAAATAATAAAATCAGGTAAACTGATGTAACAAAGTGTCAGAATGTTTTTGTTTAATCAGTGATAATTACAATTCTGTGGCTTGGTTCTAAAAGGGCCAATGTCAATTTCTTGCAAAAATGAGATCTATGCATTATTGAGCTCAGCTAGTCTTTATCTTTCGTATAATAAAAGTGACAATGTATGTTGCTATTAAAACACATAATACAGAAACCTTAGAGGACAATGTCGGAAGTTCTCAGCAAAAAATGTTACTTCTACAAAAGCTTCAAAGTCAGTAATCTGAAACGTTTTATGACATTGGCCCTTTTAGAACCAATTATGATATGCAGAAAATAAGTTATTTTTATAATCTATCACTGAGATAAAGACCAGATCGATTCATTAAGCAGGTTTTACGGAAGAATAAAGGTCTAGTTTGAAAAGCATATATGAAGGAATATGTGGGTAGTGTTATTTGTCAAAGCTAATTGTATTGCAACTTCCAAAGCCGTATATGAACACTGTAAAACACGATGTTGCCTTGAGAACTGATTTACATTTGATGAATTCTAATATATTACCACAAAATAGGCACTAAATTGGGCTTTACTCCGGTACCGACCAACCGATTTCGTCCAAAATTAATAGTCTTTTTCTAATGGATGTTATAAATGCGTATACCAATTTTCATGAAAATCCGATAAAGCGCATTTGAGCTATCGCGCGTACAGGCACACGGACAGACAGACAGACATATTTTTCCATCCACCACACAATCTCAGAAAGTATCATTCTGACACTTAAATAAAGGAGGTATGGACAATAAATTAATATAAGTATTTCATAATAATATGATGGAAAACGAAAGAAAAAATACAAATTACGGTTTCACTTGTTTTATAATATAGCCTACGGGTGGATGTGCTGTTGCGAGAAGTTCAACGCGATCAAGTGATAGGGTGTGGTGGTGTTGGAGTTGAATAGAGTTAGTTAATCCCAAGCAGAGCCGTATGATTGAGGTCTCGCAAGTTAGATTCCCGATGCTGTCACTTGCTATTATCAAATGTCATGGAGGCGTGTTCAAGGCTCGCACTGTTTAGTCTGAATGCACGTGTAAATTTACGTTTACGTTCGACCATACCAGTGTGTTAATGAATAACACCGAAATATTTGACCTGTCTTATATAGAGGGGCATAGACAAGCAACTTTTATTAGAAGATTTTTGCTCTAGGGGTTCAATTTTTCCTGTTACAGCATAAAATCTCTCAGGGCATGGCCGCCACTGACTTCTAACATTTGAAAAAAATGCGAAACAAAAGAACTTCGTTGTTAACACTGCAGTAAGAAATTAAACACTAATATAGTGGCGGCCAGTCATGTGATTAGTCTGTAAATTTTGCAGAGTATGGGACCACTAAATTATGATATAGTTATTGATGAATGTTTAAGAATCAGGTTTTTGTCGATCACTAAGAAAGGCATGAAGTCAATTTAATTAAAATTTTAACCATATTTCGCTTCATTATTGATTTATAAGCATCGAATTGTAATGACTTTAATGCCCTGTAGCATACACATTATACGTCATAGAGCAAAAATCTATTAATAAAAGTTGCTTGTCTATGTCCCCTCTATACACGGGTAAAATATTTCGGTGTTATTCATTAACACCCTGTATATAATACACTTATTACATGTGACCTAAAAATTATATAAATTACGATACAAATTTTCATTATAACACAGGTGTTTTGTCGGTTATTATCGAAATCTGGGGAGCAGGATATGAAGATTTTAATATAAAGTCTAGTTTACACGATGACATTAGGTTTCGTAACTACTTCCATGAAAGTGTTTTCGCAATACTAATTACACCGATTTACTTTAAAACCAATTACAGTTTCAGCGTATTTCTCAACTCCAAGTTGTTAAAATCCCATATAAACTTTTGAAACACACATGAGTCCAGGCATTTCACAGTATCCTCACTTCCTACTTTATTATTATTATTATTATTAATATTATATATATATATATATATATATATATATATGCCTATATATATATATATATATATATATATATATAAACGCGAACAGGCCAAACAACTACACAATCTCAAAGTAAGTTACTATTATAGTTTCGTGAAAAGTTGGAATCAGCCGAAACAGCGTAGTGTCGTAACTCATTGTCGCCAGTACAGTGTCATCATGTAAACTAGCCTTTATACTATACTAGCTTAAAAGACCCGGCGTCGCCCGGGTTTTGTATTTTGTAATTGGAAATTAGCTTATGAAGGATTTTCAATTTTAAATTCTAGGTCCTTATATAGGCATTTATAATTTGAAATAGGAAGAACGACTTATTACACTCAAACTATTCCCTCAGAAAACGCTTGATATAGTTTTTTATGGCTCATAGAGGATCTAGAATGTTGCATCCCATCGCTTGTACAGTGCACAGCAAGCCTGGTAGAGGTTTAAATAAGAAGAAACAGAAATTCCTGTAACATAAAATTGTAATATCGAGGCGGGAAATTTCCCACTCTTATGTTACCATAAAGCATTATCACTTTCATACTTTTCTCTCCAAAAACCTGCGATATAATATAATAATATACACATTACCATACCTCGTTTTGTTTTCTCTATGTCCAGGGTATTTTAGTGGATTTCATTCTGTAATATTTATTTATAACATGAATTATTTTGATAACTTCTCTTATTTGTCAAAAGTGCATTTCAATTGTTTTTTCCAAGCCCACCTGATACCATTTGGCAACAATATATTCTGTGATTTGGAATTGATAATTCTATGTAAAAAGGGATTAAGTATTTTCAAAAACATTTAATTTTTGGCATTTAGAATCAGAATTTTTCAAAATCCTTTCTTAGTGAGCACCTACATTATGAAACGAAGGTACTGTCAAAATTCCAAGTCTCGACCTGTTATAGTTTAGGCTGTACGTTGATTCCTGTCATTCAGTCAATCAGTCAGTCAGTCAGTCATTCATTCAGTCAGTCAGGACAAAGCCTTTTATATATATATATATAGAGATTGAGTTTATTTCCTCTTCTAAAAATCCGTTTGTTTCAAGAAAAAATGGTCAAGATCAAGCTTCGGTTTGACCTACGCCATCTATCGCAGTAGACAAGTAACTTACTACGAGTACTAGCTAACAGATGATTGCCGCGGCCAGAAGATTTTTTTGTGAATCTAAAATATAAAAATTCAAACATTTAATTATGGTAACTAAGACATACATTGGAAATTTGATTCAGATACTCCTACGAAAATTATGAAACAAGCAAAGCGAACTTATCCTTATCTTAATAAATCCAATTATAGGCTCGTTGAATGTACTATTATAAAATGTATAACCTGCACTATTTTTAATAGGCTATATATTCGCAGATATCTAGGGTTCGGATGTTTATGACCTAAAAAGTGGAAAATATGACTGCAAATATGACCTAAAAATGATTAAATATGACCGAAAAATCCTAAAATATGACCTCATAAAAGTACCTATTTTCTACAAATCAATGTTCCAATTTAAAACGTTTAATGACACTAAATTATTACATCAGATGAATTCAAGTAGATAACCACTTTTTAACAATAAAACAGATGATTTGCAGTTTTACTTGTAAAGAACTTCTAATCTGTTAAAGGTTCCAGATACCACTGCAACTGTGAAAATATTTTTAAAATTTGTCTATTGGAAGTTGTTAACAGCAAGGAGGAAGAGCTAATTGTGCTATTACTTGACATATCAGTTACAGTAAAATCAAAATATTCGTTACTCTTTTCCGGAAAAAAAAATTAAGTGGGCAATTTAGTGCACATAGCCTACTACATAATTGTGCTCTTTTAGCGAATTTATAACTGAAATATGACGTTAAAATACAAATATGACAAAATATAACCAAGACTATGAAAGTTACCAAAATATGACTTTATGTGCAAAATAAAAACGGTCCGATTAGGATAACAAATGCGCAATTCATGTTTAATTTATATTTGCGGCGAGAATGGATGTCATTATAAAAACATGACATGTAATAAATATCCGAACCGTAGTCATACGGAACCTGTATCGGGATTATACAACTCGCTACTCCTTCCTGATAACAGTATGCGACTGCCATGCACACACTAGACTACACGCATTGCCTCTGTGATGAAGAAGTGGTCGCGTACGCCTGGCGCTGGGCCGCAATGCTGTGTTTTACACAGGGAACAATAAATAATAATTTATTATTAGGGTTCGGATGTTTATGACCTAATAAAGTGGAAAATATGTCTGAAAATATGCCTTTAAAAGACTAAATATGACCAAAAAATCCTGAATACGACCTAATAAAATAGCGTATTTTCAAAAAAATAAATAAAAATTATTTTTATATAGCCTAGATTGTACTCATAAATTTAGAATTTTTCGTTTGTAGTATACTATGTATTGATATGTAATGATATGTAATTATATTTATATTAATCTACTATATCCCTAAACACGTGCTTTGCTCATAAAGGGTATGTTTGGTTTTATATGTTTTAAATGTATTAAATGTGTAATAATAATAATAATAATAATGTAATGTAAGTAAGTAATGTTAATAAAGATGTTTAATGTTTTTTAAAGTTTAAATCGTTTAAAGACACTATAATCTTACATCACATAAATTCAATCGGATAATCACTTTTTAACAGTTTTGGTTATTTACAGTTTTACTTGTAATGAACTTCTATTTTTAAAGAATTTGCTCCTGTTTGCTCACGTCATCAGCTCCAAATACTCGTAATATTTTGTAGACCTTACGTCTCCCTATAAAATATGAACAATTGCATTAATGTTATAATTTAATTTACCTATTAATTTGGCATAAGCATTAAATTAATGAAATAGATTTGAAATTTAACTTGACCATGTAGTACATAAATTGATAATTGCGCTCTTTTACCGAATTTATAACTGAAATAAGACGTTTAATTACAAATATGGCCAAAGTATGACTAAGACCACAAAAATTATCAAAACATGACATTATATGCAAATTAAAAATGATCCGATTAGGATAATAGCGTGCAACTTGTGTTTAATTTGTGTTTTAGGCGAAAACGGAGGTCAGAATAAAAATATGACATGTCTTAAACATCCGAACCCTATTTACTATTGACACTGCCTGGATTTATAAGCAAAATAAAACAAAATAAGAAAGCAAAGAAACAAGAAAATATAAGATATAAGCAAAAACGCACTTACACAAAACCCAAATAAATTGTTAGATTCCTAGAAATCTCATAGCATTCACGGCTGTTACAGTATACAAGAAAATCCGTCCGCATATTTTCTTGTGTGAAGCTCCTTCGTCTGTCAGTGAAATACGATCTGGCAAGTGAAAGTGTTATTTCAACGTCACTGGCGCATGTGAAAAGCAACACAGTTTTTTCTCGATGAATTCCTCTTTAATAACTGTTTCTTTACCGGAAATCTAACAGTGTTCTTTATAACCCGGATTTTTCAGTCATTTCATTAGCCGACAATAGAAAGAAAACCGGTGATAATGACGTATAGGAGTGAAATAAGCACTATAATATTTTAACTCAGAATCTTAAAAGTTATTAAAATACATTTCCAATACTGTTGAGCTCGATCAATGGAATAAAATTAATGTGATACCAGTTGCTCAACTATAATTTATTATAAAATTCGCCGCTTAGGGCACCATCTTCAGGGCATCTTTTTGCTGGCTAGAAGATGGTGCAACATCAACGAAAGGCCTAGGCGACGAATTTTATAATAAATTACACAGACCAACAGCCATTTTGGTGCCTTAGAATTTATACTTATTCTTGGGTATATTTAGGTCACTGGTGCCGAATGTGCCATTAGTTTTGCCCTATCATCTTTAGTTTTGTGAGATATGGTATTACCAATTTGCATATTATTCCATTTTACGTTTGATATAAATATAAAAGTGCATATTTTTAGCTTCTAAATTATGTGAAGAAAAAAGCAACACACTAACATTAAATTAACATTACAATAATAATATAACATGGGGTCTTTCAAAAAATTGACATTATCACATATTATTGTACGGTCGTTTATGACTTATGAGCTGTCAATTTGAGGGGCAAAAAATAATCCAGGTTTTAGTTTTTCTGTACATAGTACAGTTTTCGTCCTACGTGTCCAAAGTATGGTCAAGAATCTTCACTAGCTATATTATCAAGCAATATTTTGTTTCGCTAGACTAAGAGTTCACGAATAAAATCTATAAAAAAGTAGAGCTGGTAGAGAAAAACTGTTTACATAAATGGAATAAGCACACTAAGCATAGCCAAAATCCTGTAAAACATCTGAGACACCAAACAAAAAGTTCTCTTTTGTTGGGCTGTGTTATAGTTGAGGAACTGGTATCACATTTATTTTATTTCAGAATCTTAAAATAAACAGGAAAATAGTTTTTCTATCAGAATAAGCAAAATAAGCACTATAAAGTTATAAATGCTTATCATACAGTGTCTTATGAAATATACATTTCTCTCTGAAAACAAATACGCATTTTGCTTAGAAATGCGGGTTCTAATAAATACTTATAGCCTGAAAGAGACTTAAACTTTAAATTAAAATAAAATGCCGTATTTTATGGACCATAAGACGCTCCGGACCATTAGACGCACCTTGGTTTTAGGATGGAAATTTAAAGGAAAAGAAATTTAATGTGATTCTAAACGAAAAATTTCAAAAGGGAATAATATACTTCATTGAATAAACAAATTATAACCTTGTACAATGGAATCAGCATAAATCACTTCTAACTTAAAACCTGCGTTGTACGAAAATCTCTTCTGTACAGGTCGCATCGCGTAAATTTTAACAGCTGAACTGATTTCTCATGAAAGACTGAAAATCCTTTTACACCCTCTAACCTTCAATTCAGGATACATAAGTGTAACGGGAAAAGGCTGTTTAGAGGTCATTGCCTTCATTTAAACCACTCTGCAAAGACAACTCCTTTTATATAAAAGTACTCAACATTCCTTTTTTTTCTGTGCCAAAATTTGTAAATATCTTATAGTTTACAACACCTTCTTTATAACTATGGAATTCCGGCAATATTTACCATAATTTAATTTTTAAAAAAATATACTTCGGACCATTAGACGCACCCAACATTCAAGGCTCTGTTTTCAAGGTAAAAAAGTGCGTCTTATGGTCCGTAAAATACGGTAATTCAAAATCATCAAATGCCTTGTTTTCTACCTAATAGGCTATAGATTATCTACCTTTTAACCTCATTCTAAAAGCTACTTTAATTTCCTACCTATGTCTCGTTTTGTCAACAGGCGGAAGTAATAGCTTATCGACTCATAAATCAAAGGAAACGTTAAATTACTTAAAGACCTGGCACCTTAATAACGAATCAAGCCCCTGCACGCTTCTTAGTCATATGAACATGTAATCTAGAACATGTAATTCTACTCTTGCGTGCCTCGACTGCACCATGGGGTTAAGTTATCCACGCAAACCGAACAATGAATGAGGTAAACAATGTACAAATCACCACTAAATAACGAAGTAGTAGTAGGCTAATACTCATGTGGTGAAGACTTCTTCGTACACAATTCCAAGGACTGAAGATGGCATAATAAGCCGAAATGCGCATATCCAAATAACATAGTTAACAGCTAGAGTACTAGATACACGGATTCTAAAAAGAATATTGTAGGAAGATAACAACAAAAAGGTTAACTACAAACTAGTGCATAAACAATACATTAATGCATACAGGTATATTTTAATAAGGTATTCTGGACATAAATAATAGACAAATTAACTCAAGTGAAGATAATAGACTAAGTGAATAAGAAAGTTGATTAATAGGCAATATATCTTTAGAATATATACAGTATTATACATGATATTAGACTACATGAATAAGAAAATTGATTACAAGACAATATATCTTCAAAAATAAGTGTACAGTGATATGTAAAATATACATTGTTAATATTAGAATACTGATAAAGAATGATCGGTAAGATTTTGTAAAATAGATAAAATTGTACAATATATAAATTATTATAATTTTTAGGATCAATTAGAATATTTTAAAACTGATATTTTAAATTTTAAGAATAACTTATATGGACTAACATGACATCAGTCGCTATTTTAATCTTCTATCAATTTGACTTGTATGTTTATATGTATAAAAGTTTACAAGAATATAATATTTAATTAGATACCGTGTATCCAGTTAACAATATCTGTTAGTTAATGTTTTGTGGTTTAAGGTGGAACATTTCAAGACATTTAAAACGAAATTAAAGTTTCAAGATCACAATTCCAAGAAGGCAAGTGGTAGAATTTTCATAGGTAATCTCACGAGAGTTGACGAGTTTTTTCTTGTTGTTTCATAAATTTTCTTGAAATAGGCCTAAGTAGTTAATGTGAGTTTTTCTTAATGTTTATTGTAAATGCTTGTAAACACTTCTTCGTTGTGTAAATAATCTCTTTTTCTATTACGCTTTGTCTTAGGGCAACCCTTAACTGAGGGAAGCTGAATGTAAATAAATAACATTAAAATATAACGATGAACATGGGCGTACGGTGGGGGAGGGTTGAGGGGGTTGAAACCCCTCCCGAAATATCTGCGATTTTTTAAGGATTAGGCTATGACAATGTTACGAAATAAATAAATAAACGAATGATTTGATTATTACGTATAGGCTATTTTCTTACATAACACAGCAATATTAAAATAACTCTTGCAAATGTTAATTTCTAAAAATGACTGAATGTTGCTGCACGTGTCATTCTGTTTCTGGCTATTCTGCAGTTGTTTTTTCATATGTTAATTTATAAGTGCCCTTGTTAAATGACTCCGCTGTCAGACGATGAGTATTTCGAGGTTGGTTGCAAACCTGTCAGGCCTCAACTGTCAAAAATAGAGGAATAGCTACTTTTCATTTTAAATTTAGCATCTTCTGGTGAAAGGTGTAAGAAACCCTGTGATCATATCATAGACTAAAATGCAGCTTACGGGGAGAATAAATGTGTAGGAACTGAATCCAGAGGACTTAAATTCGTATAACATTATTAATATTGTGTGATTCCACTTTCATTCTAAATATGTGGGTAAGTTTGGCAATGTTCCGTCAAGTCAAAAGCTAGAGTATTCCTTAAATAGCTTTTATAAAAAAAAAGTACTGACCACAATAAACCTGTTTAGTTATTAAAAATAGTGTAACACGTTACAGAGTGTGCAAACACATGGAGCTGAGAGAACAATACCTAGGTATATTCAACCCCCTCCGAACAGAATTTCACCGTACGCCCATGACGATGAATATACTCTGCAGTTTATTTCGCACATAAACTCATGTTTCTTGCTGTTAGACAATTGTTTATTGAGCTCGTCCTGAAATATTTATGATGGCAAGGGAAGCCGAATTAAATTACAGCTAAATTATAACCACTTGTTATAACAGTGTTGATAATTTTGTACTTGTTTTCACGCTAAGTAACGAAAACCATTAACTTCACTCTTTTTCTATTAAAATGGTACTTAGTGTCGGTGGCAGGCCATTTATCATGAAATTTAATATGAATGTCGCGGAGTTTTGTCCAGCGCCAAGCTGCTCATGATGAAAATATGGGTCTGACGTCATAAGGGAGAACGAGCGACTGTTTTTTTTTCCATACAGGCAAGAGAACTAAAGAGCATTTCTGTGTTCAATAAATGCCATGCTTGTGTCAGAACAATATGGCAACAATGTTAATAATATTACGCGATATATGATGCAGGGGCAATTATTTCGTATCAAATATAGAATTAACAACGCTGTTATTGTAGACTACTGTATAGACTGTTAGATGAACTTATATTTTGTTATAAGCATTCATGAACCACAATCCCTAGTGGTTTTTAAGTTTGAAATCAACTATGAAAATTTCAGTGTAGTAGCTGTTTTCCACAGATGAACATTTTAATACGCGAGTAAATATTTCCATATTTGAAGTTAACGTATTCTTCTCTTATGCATATGTAGCTGAGAAAAGGTTAATAAACCAATGAGCAAAGTGTGACCTATCGGTTTGCGTGACTCACGGCAGGAAAACGAATTTTTGTAAATTCGTGTATTTATACGTATGGAGAGCGTTTACTATATTAGATAACATTATTCTTATTAATGTCAGAGAAAAATGAAATAAGAAAATTACAAGACTGTATAGGTAAGGAACAAAAAAGAGACAATTCATTATATTTTATAGATTTCCACTACTTATTTACCATACATATTAATAATAAAATCAGGTGAACTGATGTAACAAAGAGCCAGTATTCCTTTGCTTAATCAGTGATAATTTTATTATAATTATATATATGCAGAAAATAAGTTATTTTTGTTATCGATTTCCGAGTTAAGCTCCAGATCGATTCGTTAAGCGGGGATACGGAAGAACAAAGGTCTAGTTTGATAAGCATAAGTTATGTGAAGGAGTATGTGGTTAGTGTTTTTTGTCAAAGATACCTGTATTGCAACTTCCAAAGCCCTATATGAACGCTATAAAACAATATGTTGTCATGAGGACTGATTTGCATTTGATAAATTATTTCTAATATATTACCATAAAATGGGCACTAAATTGGGCATTACTCCGGTACAGGTCAACAGATTTGGGCCAATATCATTAGGATTCTTCCCATGGACGTTATAAATGCGTAGGCCTATACAAAGTTTCATGAAAATCCGATAAAGCGTATTAGAATTACCGCGCGTACAGACACACGGACAGAAAGATAGACAGACGGACAGAAATTCTCCCGTCCCCCAGACAATCTCATAAAGTTCCAATCTAGAACTTAATAACAAAAGAAGTAGACCTAAGGTTTAAAGATATCTTAAATACAAAAAGATGTAGGTCAGAATATATTATTAATAGGGGCGGATTTCTATGACATGTCATATTTTTCCCCTTTGCATTATTTCAGGTTTCCGACTAATTTAAACCAGATTCCAAGCATCCTGGTGAAAATGGAACGGCTTTTATTGTGCATGTAACTGCATATTTAAGAAATTTTCAACTATTGTAGCATATTTAGTATGAATATGCATATTCAGGTCATATTTTTGGCATATTTGTGTGCATATTAAAGAAATTTTGAAGTTTCATATCATATTATGTAAATTTTGCATAATAATGATACTTTTTGAGAATTTACAGATATTTTAAATAATTAACACTATATTTTAATAAAATGTATTGTTATGTAACTTAAAAAATATACACAATGTGTAAGTGGTAAAGTCATATTTTAAATTTTATTGGTCATATTTTAATGTTGTTTAGGTCATAAATGTATACATATATCCCATTTTTTAGGTCATAGAAATCCGCCCCCTAATTATTAATATAAATGATTTATGGCCGGTTTCTATAAACTCGCGAATTACCTATGGGTAAATTATCCAATGGACAGAATTTACACAAAAATAACACCACACAAACACAAATAATTTAAAGATAGCAATCACATACTTGTGGCGAGTTTCTAGATAAATGTCCTCTGAGTAAATATGAAAATGACAGAAAAAATGTTCCTACAAACTCGGGCTAGATCTTTCCAAGGGTAAATCTTCGGGTTAATTTATGCTTTCACGGATGGCTGGATAAAATTTAACCTTTCATAGGATCAATAGTAATATTTAAACAATGAGAATTAAAGCCTTCTGAATTAAATTAACTGTACAACTCCAAGGCCTTGCTCATTATATCATTGTAGGTTAAATGGAACTAATTTGTCCATGGATAATTTATCCATAGGTAATTCACTAGTTTGTAGAAACCGGGCATTAGTGACTTATTTAATAGTTCTATATTTATTGAATGTTTATATTAAATTTGCATTAAGAATACTAACTTGATAATAACTATCATGACAATAATATTGTTGAATGCAATATTTTACGCAATGAATGTTACAGTATTACATATACCCTAGATATTCTAGGCGTTGAGGTGCGAGAGATCTCAAGTTAAAACCTAGTGGGAACTCCAAATACCATGGGATTCGTATAGAAACTGGCGGCTCGTGGATAATAACGCAGAGAGGCTCATGGCTGACAGAACATCCTTGAAAATTTTTAAAAGTTCTCAATTAGCCGAATGTTAGCGTTCATACCTTTAATGGAAGCTGTCACGAGTTCATATCCTGACTGGGGCCTCTAAATTCCGATAAATTCATTCGCAGGCCCTGATTTATAAATGGGAAGACTGGACATTTTCGCACGCCAGCAAACCTAGAAAGAGCGGAACGTTTTAGAGGGGGGTATTTTTTTTTAAATAAACTTTATGCGAATTGAATTTAAAACAAATAAACTTGAAACAATGGAATAGCGTTAGATTAAGTTTCAGATTCTCCTTGTAAAATAGAAATAAGGCAAAAAATGTGTTTTTTTGTTTTTTGCTCTAAAAATATTTGTTTTAATATACTTGAAATACACATTCATTACGAACATAATTAAATATAATTATCATTGTGTTTTAAAATTACCAAATATATTAAATATTTTTGAAAAATTTCAAAAATTTACTATATTATATAAGTTACAAATATTTTTGACTTATTACGCAATTTTTATAAATTAAATTACACAAAAATCATGCATTTTACAGCTGAAACATAATTATTTTAATTTTAAAAAAGGTGATTTTTTTATTTTTGTTGAATAGCATAGGTGGTGACTGGATTATTCGCAGTAATAATGCTATTAGAATACTATCAGTTGATATTTGGTTAAAACTCAAATTTAACACTACAACAACTAGGGGCAGAGTAATAGTATATTGCGATACAAGTGCCGTAAGCGATGCATACGGATCGAGGAAAGAGTTTGAAAAAACGAGGCGCTTGCAACGAGTTTTTTTCAATTTCCGAGATCCGTTATGCGCTTACGGCACGAGTATTGCATGCTATTTTTTGCACGATGATTATTTATATCAATTTATTTATATTAACTGAGATATTAGATGAAAACATTATGTATATACACTATTGAAGATGGATGTTATATTTCAGAAAGTGATTCGCATGTGTTTGTTGTTATGGGAACCGAATATTTGTTCTGGGGGTGGGGCCTTGTCTATAAAGATTTGTATTATGATGTGTGTCGTAAGTAAATTCTTACAGCACGGAAATTTGTCTCGTTTACATAGCAACAAGATTGCGTGCGGGAATGTCAACTTACGATCCACGGCAACAATATTCGTAAGTACCACTAATTAGTTAAGTCGTGCAAAAAAAAAAAAAAAAAAAAAATAAATAAATAAATAAATAAAGGGGCGGTTGTACAAAGCTTTGCCCAGAGTGGAAAGTACCTGAAATCGGGGCCTGTTCATTCGTGGCTCCCAATATTAAAAAATAGTATTGAAACCTTAAAAATTGCAGGACTCAATTAGACGGTTATCCCTCGATCTACTTATCACCTGTTTTTTTAATTTTTTATAAATGTCTCTGCATAACAATAAAGTTCATCGACACGACTCCATCAAACGGAAAAGAGTGAAAATATAATCATTGAATACAT
Organism: Ectobius pallidus; assembly: GCA_964059195.1. Classification (NCBI taxonomy): domain Eukaryota; kingdom Metazoa; phylum Arthropoda; class Insecta; order Blattodea; family Ectobiidae; genus Ectobius; species Ectobius pallidus. The sequence continues at coordinate 161,242,218 of CAXKWD010000007.1, read as the reverse complement.
CTCCACTCATATCATATGGAACTGTAAAACGTAATGACGCCATTAGGTGAAGAGTTGGAGCTCTCGAGCGTCATATTCTGGGAAAAAAAGAGATGATTGATGACGCAATCAATACGCTTCCAATTAAAACAAAGCGATAATTTGAAGTATCGTTCCTTTGCGGAATGATTGAGAGGTTGGGACGTGTCACGTCAGGTGGCGACACAGTCTCCTCCTCCAGGGACGCTGTGTGCTGCAGACAGATGACTGATGACCGACTTCATTCTTTCAACTCACGTATTAGCGACGTCAGTGGCGGATCGATTGCACTGAAGCAGTCAAATGCTTTTTTTGGTCTAGTTCTATTGTCTGATAAGTTAAGGGCACAGTTTGGATTATCATACAGCCATTTTTAAAATATGGGAATTTTTCCCTCAAAGAGAGAAGTTATAGAGAAAAAGGAAATAATAAATTACAAGACTGTAAAGGTAAGAAAAAAAAAAAGACAATAATTTTATTTTATGGATTGCCATTACTTATTTACTTTAAATGTTAATAATAACAAAATAACTCTCCACAGGCACTTATTTTTATTGCGATTCTTTCTCCAAAAAAGGACACAATACGAAGTCCGAAACGTCAGAAGACACTAAAAACACGACGCGCCCCAACCCGGATAGCAATTACTATCAGTTTATGTATAACACCGGCCGTGGAAGCCTGTGTACTAAGTTATAAAATTACTGTAATTGGGTGGTCAAAAATAAGTTTAAAACCTCAAATTCTCTGAATATTAAGGATTTAGGTGTATCTGAAGTGGTTTCATTTGTAAAATCTGTCGATTTACTTATTTATTGCATTGAGTTACTTTTTTTTTGCCGTTTTTAGCATGATTTTAACACACTTTAATGCCAAGTAGGCAAGAATAATCAGTTATGTCTATTTTCATTTGAGAAAATATAATAATAATAATAATAATAATAATAATAATAATAATAATAATAATAATAATGTTTTATTTTGCCTGGCAGAGTTAAGGCCATAGGGCCTTATCTTCCACTCAACCAGGATAAAGACAAAATACATTAAAAGGAATTTACAAAAAACAAATACAATAGATATCATACATAATACAAAATGTTAAAAATAAAATAATAATACAATATTGAAGTACCTATATTGAAACATAAGACAAAAATGCGTCCAATAATATGCCAATAATATACATCTTGAGGTACAATTTGGTATAAGATTAAATAGCATTTTTTTTACCAAAATGGCTAAATAAGCACTTCTGGTATCCCTTAAAAGAATGACATTATAATGAGCAAGCTAAGCAAATTCGTAAGTGTAAGTGTAAGTAAGTGTATAAATAGATCTGTGACCAGACACGTGAGTTGTATTTTACAGTAAAAACAGCATTTATTAAAACAGTTTTTAAAATGTTATCAAACTAATGCATACGAATGCTTTTTTTTAAAATAAATGTTTACAATAATCGCAATGTGGTTTCACAAGCGCATTGTTTACACGCACAAAATGTTGTTGATCGTTCAGGCGTGAATTATTATGTTTGTGGTCATTCATGCGTACCCTATATTAGGTTCAATTGAACGAATTATTTTTAATGACTGTTTACCCAGAACGTGCTGAAGTTTGTCTAAACGTTGGAACATAAAATAGAAATAACTATCGTTTCCGCATTAGTTAGATTAATGCCTCCTTCCTCCATATTTACTTGGTCTATTGACTTCATGATTATTAAATTAGGGACGGCCGATTTGTGCGGACGTCCTTGAATATCCGCACAGCATAGAGAATCTATACCAGCGATGGGGAAGAGGAGACAATTATTATTATTATTATTATTATTATATTTCAGATGTTATAAAATATATTTTACGTTAACATTTATATTTACTAGGGCTGTACCGATTAATCAATTAAAAATTTAATCGTCGATCAATTATATTTTCCGATTAATCGGTTTAATCGAATTCTGAAAAACTTTTTCGAGAAATGGGTCAAATGACCCAACTCCTTTCTCTCGCTTCTCCAGCCTTGGCACAACATGTGTCATTCAGCCTAATGTGTCCAAACAATTCTCGTTATTCAGAAACCTGAAGGGTAGTTTAGTCAACAAACTCGTGTGTTTCAAGTCATGGCTGAAAAAGTAATCGGAAATGTAAGTTTTGTATAATTATATTTTTTCACTAGTTAACTAATAATGGTATTCGTTAATTCAGAATTTCTTCTGATTATCTGTAGTGTAGTAGTTATTAAACGTGTAAAACAATTTTAAATGTACACTTTGGCTTCGTTTACAATACCGACCTGTTTGTCGATTAATTAGTCGATTAATCGATTAAAGTCAAGCGTTATCTCGATTAGAAATTTTAATCGACTTTCAACCCTAATATTTACTACATAAACAAGACACTCAAAATTATTTAATCATTCTACCACATCTCTAAATTCAGTTAGTCAATTGTTCATACGTTAAAACTAAACTAAACTAAATGGCTCTACATCCATGGAGGGACTAGGCCTACCATCCGACTGCTGCGTCATATTCATACGTTACTAGACAGTAATTCAAATTTTAGGGAATCTGAACCTGATCCAGATGTTGAAAACTGTATTCAATTTTTTAATTAAAAAAAGTAGATGAAATATCTATATCATCGACGGGGAAGAGAGACAACCTTTATTAGTATTATTATTATTATTATTATTATTATTATTATTATTATTATTATTATTATTATTATTATTACTTATCAGTCAATAAAGTTGCAGGAAACAAAAATCAGGATATACGATAGAAAGTCGTTGGAATGTTCTTCGCAATGCTGGTACTAAATTGGGATCCGGATACAAGGTGCTGTGGGTAAGGGACAATCAAAGATGTGCAAATAGAGATCATTGTTTTATTCGTATTACATATGCACAATAAAGTACGCGTAATATTCGTACTCTTACGAGGTAACAACCTTCAAAATAATCCCCCAAGATTTTTTTTATTCTAAGTAATTTTTTACACTTTCCTCCCATTCTTTAATTTTTGACATGCTTATACGAGACGCATTACACACAGCTGATGGCCTTCAGCGCCTTCCTCATCGTTGGCAAAGATGTGTGGACGCCTTGGAGGATTTCTGGAACTTCTAGAATGAAAGTCCCAGACAGTACCATATCGTCCACCTCGTTCAGTTTAACGGTCTAGTTTGATAGGCATATGTGAAATAATAGTGTTATTTGTCGTAGCTACCTGTATTGCAACTTCGAAAGCCGCATATGAACACCGTAAAACAATATGTCATGATAACTAATTTGCATTTGATAAATTATTTCTAATATACAGTATTACCATTCAAAAACAGGCACTAAATTGGGCATTGCTGCGCTACCGGTCAACCGATTTGGTCCAATATCGACAGGCTTCTTCCCATGGACGTTAGCCTATAAATGCGTATACCAAGTTTCATGAAAAACAGGCAAAGCGTGTTTAAGTTATAGCGCGTACAGACACACGACAGACATTTACCCCTTCCCCACACAATCTTATAAAGTACCATTCTGTCACTTAATAAAATCAGGTAAACTGATGTAAAAAAGTGCCAGTATGTTTTTGTTTAATCAGTTATGACTGCAATTATGATATGCAGAATATTTTTTTTTTAAAAATTGATTCCCAAGTTAAGCTCCAGATTTATTCATTAAGCAGGGCTTACGGAAGAAGAAAGGTCTACCATCTCGGCCACCTGGGTCATTTTAACGATCTAGTTGGATAAGCGCATGTCAATTAATATGTTTTTTTGTCATAGCTACCTGTATTTTAATTTCCAAGGCCTTATAAGATCACAGTAAAACAATAGGCTATGTTGTCAAGATAACTGATTTTCATTTTTTTTATAAATTCTTTCGAATACGTATATTACCATAAAATAGGCACTAAATTGAGCATTACTCCGAAACAGGTCAATCGATTTTATCCATTATGAATAGACGTCTTCCCATGGACATTATAAATGTGTATACCAAGTTTCATAAAAATCCGGTAAAGCGTATTTGAGTTACCGCGTCTTTAAAATATTCACTAAATTGGGTTTTACTCCGGTACCGGTCTACCGATTTGGTCCATATCAGTATACGTCTTTCCACGAACATTATAAATGGGTATACAAAATTTCAGGAAAATCCAATAAAGCATATTTGAGTTATCGCGACTTCTTATATATTAACATAAAAACACTAAATTGGGCATTATTCCGGTACTGGCCAACCTATTTGGTCCAATATCAATAAAGTCTTCCCATGGACATTATAAATGCGTATACGAAGTTTCATAAATATCCGATAAATCGTATTTGAGTTATTGCGCCTTTAAAGTAGACACTAAATTGGGTTTTACTCCGGTACCGGTCAACAGATTAGGTTCAAATTCAATAGGGCACTTCTCATGGACGTCATAAATGGGTATACCAAGTTTCATGGAAATCCGATACAGCGTATTTGAGTGATGGCGCCTTTCTGCCATAATCTATTAAAATAGGCACTAAATTGGGCATTACTCCGGTACCGGTGAACCGATTTGGTTCAATATGAATAGGGTTCTTCCCATGGACATTATAAATGTGTTTTCCAAGTTTCATGAAAATCCGAAAAAGCGTATTTGAGTTATGGTGCGTACAGACACACGGACAGACAGACGGACAGACGGACAGACATTTTTTCGTCCACCACACAATCTCATAAAGTACCATACTGGCACTTAATAATGGAAAATAACTAGAAATCACTTTTAAAATGCATGTAAATCTTACATAATAATGTGGAACTAATAAACTATGATCGTAATCATTTTGTTAAATGTTTTCTTTGCAGTCCGGCACAGATTTATAATTTGCGTGAGAATTGAGTCTCGTGCAACTATTCCAAAGTGTCTCCTTCCAGTCATCCCTCTGCGATTAAACGTATACACTGGTAATAAAGCAGACATGAAGTGAAAACATCAGGAAGTTCTAAGTTTGAAATTAATGAAGAAAATGTCAGTAGAGTAGCTGGTTAACATGAATGACAATCGTAACATAACAGTAAAAATCATCATATTTTAACATAGAACTTTACTCTGCTAATCATACCTTTGCTTGTCTCAAGTTTCAATTCACGGATTCAATTTTTGTTTACAATGATTTTATAACATGCCAATATTATAGACTGACTTACTTACTTTCTCAGTGGCAATTGACAAAGGAATATTACCTATTTTATGGAACCCGAAGGTTCATTGCCGCGCTTACCTGAGCCCGCCATTCAACCGTATTCAGAGCTAATACTATCCACAATTCCTAATCAATCTAAAGGAATATTACCTATTTTATGGAACCCATTCAATACTACTTCCCTTAAATCTACACTACTATTGTACTCCCACCTACGTCTAGGTCTTCCAAGTGGTCTTTTCCCTTCGGGTCTCCCAGTCAATACTTTTGAGATATCTTTCCTCCTCCATGCGCGCAACATGTCCAGCCCATTTCATCCTACGTGATTTAATTAACCTTACTATATTATGTGAAGAGTACAGGTTATGAAAGATATGAAGCTCGTCGTTATGCAGTTTTTTCCAGTCCCCATTTTCATCTCTCTTAATTTCAGATATTTTCCTAAGCACCCTGTGTTCGAACACTCAGATCATGTTCTTCCCTGAGAGTAGGCGACCATGTATTATTATTATTATTATTATTATTATTATTATTATTATTATTATTATTATTATTATTATTATTATTATTATTATTATTATTATCATTATTATTATCATTATTATTATTATTATATTAATTCCTTAAAATTTAATAAATAAAAAATATATTAAACTTGCATTTATAATTACCGTATTTGACGGACCATAAGACGCTCTGGACCATAAGACGCACCTTAATTTTAGGATGGAAATTTAAAGAAAAATAAATTTATCGTGATTCTAAACGAAAAATTTTAAAGGGAATAATGTACTTCGTTGCATAAACAAATTATAACCTTGTAAATGGAATCAGTGTACATCACTTCTAACTTAAAACCTTTGTTGTACGAAAATCTGTGCAGATGGCATCACATAAATTTTAACAACTGAACTGATTTCTCATGAAAGACTGAAAATACTTTTACACCCTCTAACCCTCAATTCAGCTTGCGGTAAGTGTAACGGGACAAAGCTGTTTAGAGGTCATTGCCTTCATTTAAACCACCCGGCGAAGACACTCCTTTTGTATAAAAGAAATGAACATTCCTTTCTTATCGCATTGTATACCCAGCTTCCTGCTACCCTCTTTTTACGAATGTGACAAGTGCAGTGATGTACAGCCTGTGCTAAAATTTGTAACTGTTTTATCGTTTACAACACCTTGTGTATTGCTATGGTATTCCAGAAATATTTACCATAATTTTTTTTGGCGTATTTCGGGCCATTAGACGCACCCAACTTTTAAGGCTCTGTTTTCAAGGTAAAAATGTGCGTCTTATGGGGCGTAAAATACGGTAAGTTACAACGTAAAACTCCTGAGTAAGGGTACGCGCAAGACGGAACCGGGATGGTCGCATGCCGCAGGCCGCATGAAGAATGATATGTCTTCTTACGAGAGTGAACAAGACGCCGCTTGGATGGTCTCTTGCCAGCTATCTGGCCAGGCCGCAGTTTGCTGGTAGAATGCTAGCCCTCTTTTTTCATGCGACCGGCCGCTAGCGTATAGTCTAGATTCAGGCGTTCCACTTGTGCATTTTGCAATCGCTCCACAAACAAAGGACTGTTTATAAGATACATCCTCTGTAATCAGCTCAGACTACCAAAATAAATATTGTTACAACTCAATTGAGGGGTTTTAGAGATCAGTCATGGCTACAGTTACTGACTTGTATGGTTTATATTCAGTATTTTTGTATAATTTATAGTAACCTAATAATTTTATATTATGTTAATTTTCGTGTTGCGGGGTTAAGTGTGTTCGTTTCAACGTCTTCTTGTGCTCTGAAGATTGAATACAATGGTCGCACCAACTCAAGAAAACAATAATAATGATAATAATATTAATGTTTCTATCCATACATTGGTTCTCCATCTCAAACCGTTGAAAAAAAAAATATATCTAATCTATTTTTCTTGCCGAAAAAAGTTTTTACGCCACTTTTTTGGCGAACTTTGTATCCTAGCACCTAAAGTATTAGGTTTACAACGAATACTTTTAGACGAAAAGCTGTAGAGCATTAAATTTACTATAAAATACACATTCAATTTAGTAGCTCTGGGAAACAGTGAAATACTCTTGTGACATATTTTACATGTAACTAATTTTGATGAAGCTTCCTGTAATGAGTTTGAATTCATAAACTCATTGCCATTGTCTTCTGAGTCTTCAAAACCTTATGAATGAGAAGATAATAACAAAGAAATAAAAACAAAAAAGGAGATAATCCAAAAATTTAATCCATAACATGTCACTGGCTACACACTGAATATACAGATGAGCGACCTGCCGGTGAGCTACCAGGCTGCGTCTTGCGCGCACACACTTCATGCTCGGCGCCTGGCTCAACAGCGTAGCGACCAGGAAGGGGACCAACCAGGCTGCGTCTTGTTCGAACCCTAGTTACTGGTACTGCTTGCTGCCGGAGTATGCCTGACTAATCTTAAATAAAATATGTTACTTGTATCTTTTAAGTTAATGATAGCTACGATATTCTTTTTAAAATATTTCGTGTGACAAGCTAGTAGAGAATCTTGTGAACCAGTAATAATTTTATTAGCTTCTTTTTAAAAATAATTTATTATTTAGTGTTGATCAACGAAGTTATTGTACAAACTCGCTACAGATGTTTAAATATGGCTTAGACTTGTTTTAGTCATACACTCAAGTTCAAAAAGTTGGCAAGAAATTATGCTTCCTCGTGTAGTGAAATCATAATATATAATTTCAAAATTTTTATAATTTGTGCGAATATTCTATTCATTCTCTTCATGTTCGATATTGACCAATCTCTCTCACTCTCTCTCTCTCTCTCTCTCTCTCTCTCTCTCTCTCTCTCTCTCTCTCTCTCTCTCTCTCGAATCCTATGCCCCCATGTTGGGGCGAAGGGCCTCCAAGTGGAGGTTTCTGTTTACCTATGTTAATTTTGTTACGCTTATTTTCCTAGAGAGGGAAGAGGGACAGGTGGTAAGCCCATCGCCTTTCTGATATTGACAAATAACGTTTAGTACTTCCTCGGATATAGACCAATCACGATCGTTTATCGTATCTTCTTCTTCTTCTGCCTATCCATTAATGGATGTTGGCGACCACATGATGCATCTTCATTCTATGAACCACAGTATGTAATAGTTGATCTACCCTTGGTAATCCTGTCCACTGCTTAATGTCATCCAGCCAAGATATTCTTTTTCGCCCTCTTCTTCTTTTACCTTCTACTTTCCCTTCTATTATCAACTGTAGAAGCATATATTTAGTATTCCGTAATAGATGTCCTAAGTATGCAGTTTTTCTTCTTTTAAAAATTCTTAGTATTTCTCTTTGTTTGTGTAGCCGTTGCAATATTTCGGTATTAGTTATTCTTGCTGTCCACGGAATTTTAAGCATTCTACGGTAGATCCACATTTCAAAGGCCTCGATCTTTTTTGCTGTTGTTGTATTCAGTGTCCATCCTTCAGAACCATACAGAAGTATAGACCAGATGTAACATCTTACAAATCGAACTCTGACGTTTAAATTTAGATCTGTGCTTGTGAGAACTTTCTTGAATTTCATGAAAGCATTACGGGCATTCTCTATGCGACATTTTATCTCCATGTCTGATCTCCAATCTTCACATAACCATGTTCCAAGGTACTTAAACTTGTCCACTCTTTGTATTAAAGAGTCATTGAACCGGAGCTCTGCATTTAGAAAGGAGTCGGGCTGACGTGTGACAATCATAAAATGTGTCTTTTTGACGTTGATGTTCAGACCTAAGTTTCTACTATACTTTCCTACTAAGTTGACGAGTTGCTGAAGATCATCTAAATTATCAGCAATCAATACTGCATCATCAGCATATCGAATGTTGTTGATGAAGACTCCATTAACCTTTATGCCTTTGCTTATTTCCCCTATTGCTTCTTGAAAGATATGTTTATCGTATAATATACTAAAATATAAAATATATAGGCGAAGCAGAAGTTGGTTACTATAATTTTAGCACTAGTACCATAATATGCTACTTCTACTTCGTGTTTATTTTTAACCAGCAGGTGCCCGCGCCTTCGCCCACGATAATTAATTAAAAGATTACAAATTAAGACCAAAATAATTGGAAACAATATATTTATTAACACTTGCACGCGAAACATTCATAAGCCTAAACCAAACGATTAATAATTAAGGAAAAATTTAAAAATCCGGGTTTGAAGTGAATTCTACGATTAGAAAGAGCAGCATGGGAAAAATAACCTCAGATTCGAGTTCCCAGGCCTAGAAAACCCCTCCATATTGAGTTCGTCCAAATCGATCAATGTTTGCCCATTTAGGCCTATGTTCACTATCCATCTTTCGTCTAGGTTGAAAATTTCAGATGTCTACGTGTCTTGATATTACAAACAAATGAATCGACTAGGGTGGGCTTACAAAATTCAAGCGATCGTGATGCTTTTATTTCCAAGATATGACAAAAATAGGCAAAGCCACGTGCAATTGATTTGACAATTGAAATGTATTACTCAAAACTGGATTTTTTTTGCCCGTTTTTCACCCATAACTCGCGAACGAAAGCTAAAAGTAAAAATCCGGCTTCGTTGTGCATTCGCCCACCTTTCAGTCCATATATGCTTAAAATTTCAGATCTCTGCGTTCAGTAGATTTCGTTCGGAATCGCGTACAGACACAGACAGTCAGATAGAGAGAGAGACAAACTCTTCCTCTTGTTATATGGTAGATCGAATTTTTTTTAAAAACACATCAGAACACAACTTTACGAGATAAAAAAGGATTTATGGACTTATCCCATTTTTCCACGAAGATATTCAATTACTGTTAACTACTGTAATACATCTGGAATGAATGAAGTTAAATGGTTCAGAGGGTTTTATTTGGAAATATAAATACACAGAACTGTATGGAAAGCCATGTTTTAGTGTATTAATTTACAATACCGTTAGTTAAAACATTGCGTGCGGTTGCGGACCATGAGTCCATCAATTTGGTTGACATGTTTCCCATTCATTGTTTTATAAGGTTTCACGTGTTAGCTCATTGCAGGAAAAACCGAGGATCACAAATTTGATGCCTGTGTCGGTTGTAGCAACGGCCCTCCAGCGTTTAATTAATCATAATATAGCCAACAGGATGATTCAAGTATTTAGCACGAAACTTCAGGATGAGACTATTTCCGTGAAACAATTTATATATGAACACTGTAAAACAATCTGTTGTCATGAGAACTGATTTGCAATTGATAAATTCTTTCTAATATAAGGTATTACCATAAAATAGGCACTAAATCGATCATTACTCCGGTACCAGTCAACCGATTTGGTCTAAAATCAATAGGGTTATTTCCATGGACGCTATTAATGTGTATACCAAATTTCATGAAAATCCGATAAAAAGTATTTGAGTTATCGAGAGTACAGCTGCACGGACAGACAGACAGACAGACATTTTCCCGTCCCCCACACAATCTCATAAAGTACCATTCTGGCACTTGTAATATTTCTGTAACGTATTTAATTTCAGTTAATTTTACTGATCAACAACACAAATTTGATCGACATTTATTTGAAAAACATATTAGCACAAAATAAAAGTGGAATTCATCCTATTGGTGTGAGAATGGTACTTAACCATGCGTTAGATGCCAAAAAATCAGAAAAAATCTGACATACTTTAAAGTTAGAAAAGTTAATTCCTTGAGTGAATAACTAGTGGTAAATTTGGTGGGGGTAGTGAAAAGAATAAGTGTATATGTATATTACCTTTCATTAACAAAAAATAATTAATTGACCTTGACAGTAAAGATACGTAATATCTTATATGTATATGAAACTCTGAGTGACTGACTTTTCCTGTAATCCCTAGTGTATCTGTATCTGGTACCCTATGATCCCCAGGTGGGGCGAAGGGGCCTCCAATGGAGGTTTCATTACCTAATAAGTGGATTAGGGAGCATAAAGGACTAACGTGCAATGAATGGCGAGAAGCAATCAAGATGACAGCGAATATATCAGCAGTCCGTAGTGTACCAGGCAGGTCCCAGGACGGTAACCTCTGTAGGCGTTGCCACAGGGAGTTCGAAACCCTTGCTCATGTCCTAGGGGCCTGTCCACATGGTGAACTCCTACGCAATTCGCGTCATCACACAATTAGATCATTGATTGCTAATGCCTTAAGGGACAAGGGTTTTTCTGTTTTTGAAGAAGTGCATGGTCTTTCCAGTGAGGGTAGTACTCGCAGAGTGGATATTATAGCCTTCACTCCTCAGTCATCTGAAGGGTATATAATCGATCCAACCGTAAGATTTGAGTCCCATGAGGATCAGCCGGAGGAGGTGAATGAGGAGAAGAGACGAATTTATGAACCCACTATTAAGTATTACAAGGATAAATACCATCTAACATCCATAACAGTGACAGGACTAATGATTGGAGCACGTGGCACCATCCCAAAACTGCTGTTTGACTTCTCCAAAAAGTTCGGCCTGCACAAAGCCATCCTTACAGAAATATCACTGGTGGCATTGAAAGGGTCTATTGCCATATTTCGCAATCATACCTGTGGACCATGACTTCCAATTTTTAGTAGTTATATACATACTAATTGTTAAAGCTTCATTATTAATTTAATCTGTTTTCTTTTACTGTTTGAATTTATATTTGTTGTTGGTACTCTTTGTCAATGGCAACCTGCAGGTGTTGCAGGAAGAAATAAAATAAAAAATAAAAAAATTTTGATATGCTTATTTTCCGAGAGAGGGTAGAGGGACAGGTGGTAAGCCCATCACCTCGCAACCCCCCTCTGGAAACTAAGTATTTCTTGGACGTGAAAGGGCCGATAAATTTTGTCCAGAGGCTCTAATTTAGGCTTGGAGTTCTTTTACGTGCCGTAAATCTATGACACGGGACCCCCAGCTTAAAGTCCGTGCCCAGGATTTTTACGTCCTGAAAAATCCATCGACCGCGGCCGGGTTTGATCCCGCGCCCTGCGGATCTAGAGGCGGGCACGCTACCTCTAGACCACCGCGGCCGACAATCCCTAGTGTAGGGATTCTATTTAGATGTAACAGTACCTAGATAAATTTGGTTACGCTTATTTTCTTAGGTGGTAAGTCCATCGCCTCACAAAGCCCCCTCTAAGGTATTACTTGGAGGTGAAAGGACCAAGGAATTTAGTCCAGAGGCTCTAATTTAGGCTTGGACTTCTTATACGTTCCGTAAATGTATACGACACGGCCCCTCCCCTCTCCAGCCCTAAGATTTGTACGTCCTGAAAAATCCCGCGACCTTCGGATCTAGAAGCAGGAACGTTACCTCTGCACTACGGTGGCAGACATACATTGAAACGCAGGGGACCTCAAAAGGTGTATTTATGTTAAAAACTCATCTTCGGATTTGGGGGGTCAATTGAGTTCTAGACGGATTGAAAACAGCTCAGAAAGCTTCGGGCCGATATGAAATGCCACCGGAGAGAAATTCTGGTGAGAGAACGCCGATTGATATTTCGAAAATTGTGTTTTCTTCGAACGAAACCTCTTTTAAAATTCACTGTCAATGTAGAATTTAAATGGATTCATCATGTTTCGGGGGAGGTTTTCTTCTAACACCGCGCCAAGATCCTCAAATAACTGTCCATAGTTCCGGCTTAAACTGAAAAATGTCAGGGGGACCCTTGACTTGATAAAGTATAACGTGTTTCGAAAAAGTAAATCTTACTTTAGTGGCATGAACAGCAATGAGACTTCTTCCATATTTTAAACAACAAAATATAACATAATTTATGGTTGAATTACTGTAATTTGCATAAGAAATTCGCAGACAATTTTTTAGAACAGAGTTCATGTCTTTATATAAGTAATCATCAACCGAGGTCATCACTGGGCTTTAAGTTTTAAATCCATGAGAAAAACTTCGGTGAAATAGGAGATTTCCGTAAATGGCAATTCTAACTTGGGATAGAAAATCCTTAGATTTTGTATAAAGCATTGGTCTATTGCGATTGTATCTTTGTTTTCATGCAACTTTTAAGGTGACAAATTTATACATCAGTAGCAGTGATAAGGTTAAAGGCTGAGTTTACTGCATTTCCACTGGGATAAGACACCGCCTGATAGCTTTGTTTAGGCAACCCGCAGTACTCCAAGGCAGGAGAAATTGCCGCCCCAATACTGCGGCAGGATGAAGCAATTATCACAAGCCATTAATAGAATACGACGGGCTAACCAGACGTGTAAGAACTGCAACACAATTTTCAGCACACCGACGACGGTCACAAGCCTAAAATAGCATACAAGATCGTTATTACTATTACATTTTATGATTTTGCATCTTTTTATATGGAAGTTGAAACATAGCTCGAATATATACAAATGAGTATAATGAATTAATTGTTTAAATAAAAACAATTTGTTTTGGCATTATTTTCAGTTTTCCGTCATTTTACACAGATAGGTAGTTTTTTTGGCATTTTAGGTAATTTTAAGCATTTTTACAGTTTTTAAAATAAACTATTACATTACGTGTAGACTCATATCAGGAAATGCCTGCTTTTATGCAATTCAGATACTTTTAACTTCTCGTCTTCTGTCCAGAAATCTAAAAATAAAAATTTTAAGACAATTATCCTGCCGGTTGTATTATATGGTTGTGAGACATGGTCGCTTACTCTTCGGGAAGAACATAATCTGAGTGTGCTCGAAAACAGGGGGCTTAGGAAAATATTTGAGCCTAAGAGAGATGAAAACGGGGACTGGAGAAAACTGCATAATGACGAGATTCATAACCTATACACTTCACCGAATATAATAAGGGTAATTAAATAATGGAGGATGAAATGGGCTGGACATGTTGCGCGCATGGGGGAGGAAAGACATATCAAAATTATTCACGGGCAGACCCGAAGGGAAAAGGCCACATGGAAGACCTAGACGCAGGTGGCAGAACAATGTTAGGAAGTATTGTTTTTGACCCCCCAAATCCGAATAATAATTGGTTTAGTTAACATATCTGTAATATTGTGCTGAAAAAATCAAAAGTTTAAGTGTGAGAACTAGAAAAGTCCCTTGTCATTTTCTGTTCATTAAAACACAACCCTACCCTAATAAACATAAAATGTTAAAATATGTGACTACGGGACTACACTAAAAAGTAAGTACCAAATGGTGAAATGAAATGGTGAAAATAGTTTTGCATTTGGGAGGTCCCAGGCTCAAATCCCGTGGCCGGGCAATTTTACATAGATTTTTTCATGGTTTCCCCACTCGTGAAGGTAAATGCTAAATTGGATATTTACATACCATGAATCATCCTCACAATTTCATCCTGCATCAAATCCATTTAAATTAATATCAGTTGAAATTTACTCCATAAAAATTCACCTATAATGGAAGTAATTCCGGGGTGCGCGGGCAAAGAGAGATAAGTCCGCTTTCTTGTTACTGAGAATTAGAGTGACTTAACACACTATACCAGCCCAACATAGCTTTAGAGATGGATAAACCCATGAGACACACATCCATAACTACCGTGCAATTTTGAATATGACTTACTGGACTTAACACAAATGTAGAGAACATTTTTATCTATAACTCTATGGTCATATCGCAATTTTGTTTTAGGATGGTGGACTTAACTCTCTTTGCCCGCGCACCCGCGAATTGACAATCAATAGTTCCATGGCCTACTCTACTGTAAAGACACAGGTCCCGAACTCTTAATACGGCCTCATAGCTAAAATGAGTATAAACACTTACTTACTCAATGACAATATACAATTCCTAAGCAAGCTATCTTAAATGAATATTATCTATTTTATGGAACCCGGAGGTTCATTGCCGCGCTTACCTGAGTCCGCCATTCAACCCTATTCTGTGCTAACTCCATCCAATCATCCCCCACAAATCCTACTTCCCATAAATCCGTTCTAAGTTGTCCTCCCACCTACGTCTAGGTCTTCCACGTGGTCTTTTCCCTTCGGGTCTCCCAGTCAATACTTTTGAGATATGAGTATAAACACAGCTGAATTAAAAAAAAATTGTTTTTCTTGATAATCTAAAAAGCAATATATTATTCTCTTGCATAAATTGAAGAGGAGAGTTCGGTATTTCTCACTGCCTTCTAAACTGTATTACTCGTGAATACACTGCCTGTTCTATACGGCTAATTTTACGTACGCGGCGACATTACAGATGGCAGCACCTTTCACACCCAGATTGCTTCTTGTTTTTTGCTACTACATTGTTGATTATGTAGTGCTGTCTCGTAATATAGCATAAACTGAATGTTTAAACTTGTATTATTCTAGGTACCGGTACTTAATTGCTATGAATAAAATTTTGTAAAATAATAATTATAAAATTTTGTAAAATAATAATTATAAAATTTACTATCAATACGTCTAATTAATTTATATTTATTTTAATTACTGCTCCAAAATTCCATTTCAAGGTAAGTGTCATATACTGGAATAATATTATGTTCCAAACAAATAACACAAGTATCTGTGTCTTTTTAATGCTTATTCTGACGCAGCAAACGCATAGGAGCAATGTACGGTAAAGTATAGGGCAATGCCTTCTAGACTCTATTACTCGTGTATTCTCGAGACGGCGGTTGTATAGGTGGCGGTGATTGCTGCAATCTGGGTGTGAACTGTGTCGCCTCTACCATAGGCGTAACCAGGCCGACCATATGGGGGGGGGTTATAACATCCGCGGGGTCTGGGGGGTATGGAATATCCCCCAGGGAGAGGGGGGTCCGGGGGTCCTCCCCCGGATAATTTTAAAAATTAAGATGCGAAATAACGAGTTTTAAGCTTCCGGGGGTCCTCCCCCGGAAAATTTTAAAAATTAAGACGCAAAATAACGAGTTTTAAGCTTCCGGGGTCCACCCCCGGAAAATTTTTAAAATTAACACGCAAAATAACGAGTTTTAAGCTTCCCACACTTTATACTTGTAGTAAGTAATTTATGGGCAGACTTAAAAAAATGATACAATTTTCCTTTTTTTAATCAATGGGGGGGGGGGGGCGGTTCAAACCCCCAAAAACCCCCCCCCCCTCGTTACGCCTATGGCCTCTACTGGAGAAACTAGGCAATTGAGCATAGGACAGGCAGTGTAATTCTCGAGACGGCGGTGGTATTTCTATCTTCCAATGGCAGCCTGAAATGAAGCGTTGTGCAAATAGGCCTATAGCGTACCTGACGTAATGGAAGTTGATTCTTTAAACTCGCTCTGTGCCTGGCAGCTTTAATGTGGCCCGCATGCAGATGAACAACACCCACCCAGGAATGCAGAGAGCGCATTTTTGTACCGAGCGCAGCGGCAGTCACACTTTTTACTTTATTTTCCTCGCGACACTAAAAAATGTGCTAAGCTTGGAATTTTCCAGAGGCGAAATATTGGTTAGGTTGGGCAAAATTATTCCTCCTCTCCTAAAAAACATCATTTTTGTGTGTAACTGAAACTGACGATGGAGATCGCAGTCAACAATCAATGTTAAAAAATAACTAAAAAATAAACCCGTTCTGCATATAGGTGACATACATTTTGCAAAAGACGGTTTTTACCGATGTTATATGGGAATGATCAAAACCAGGTGGGAAAGTTTTGTCATGAATAATTTGAAAGGTGTGTAACTCACAGAGAAAACCTAATAAGTCACATGTTACTTTTTTGACGTGTAAACGTTTTTTAAATAGTAGTAGTAGCAGTATGTGTATTATTTCTCACATAATTATTAATTTATTATATAATTATTATCTAATATATAAAGTCGAATGTGTGTTTGTGGGTATGTATGTATGTATGTATGTATGTATGTATGTATGTATGTATGTATGTATGTTTGTTCCTTATACAAATCTACATTTCTTTACCAATTTACACGACATTTTGCACACACACCCAGTTAAGCCCGGGAAGTATAGCTGTCAATATTAAAATTGAAACAAATCAGTCCTTCCCTTGAAAATTATATAATTTCTGTGAATATTCTACTGAAAAAAAAATGAATGTTGTTCAGTTCACATGACAACAGTGTATTGTTTACTTTGATAACATTGGGCTTTGGCGACTATAATTATAATGCTGGACTTTAACGAATTATGATTTCATCGATGTAATATATTGGCGAAAATAATTACTGAAAATGAAATCCACGAAAATAAAGCACAGTGTGATGCAGTCACATAACTTTCTCTACCCACGACATAAGAAATATTTTCTCACTTCACATTTTTATGTCGAAGAATAGGTCGTATTGCAAGGGACAACTTAAGTGTGTGAGTATGCTATATCAGAAGTCTGTAAATAATCCTTTCCCCTTATACCTTATCCATAGCTGTAGGCTTTGTATTAGTTGAGAAATAGGGATGTTTATCATAGGCCCTAAGCATGGGGTGGAACATTTTGAGTCCTACGCTCGCAGTATATTATGTCCCGGGTTTTAGGGGAGGAACGTATGAAAGTGGTACTGCATTTCTCTTTTATTTCAGCCAGAAACGGTTGTATGATAACATGAGAATGAGAAATAAAATTTTCCGTCAAGTCAATACAATCTTATTTAATTTATGTTTCTTCTTATTTCAACCCCTCCCGAGCATGATGTGTAGAAGCAACGGAATGCAGTTTTAGAGATCCTCTATGAGCCATAAAAAGCTATATCTAGCATTTTCTGATGGAACAGTTTGAGTGTGACTATTCAACTCATACGCCGTATGTTTGATATTGACCAATAACGTTAAGCAATTCCTCGGATATAGACCAATCACGGCGGTTTATCTTGCAATATTCTTGTAGGAATCGGGAGGATGGTGTTTTATCGTGATAAAACCGTCTGGTCGTTACTGAAGACGCAAGTATCAGTGTGCAGTGATTGATAGTCACTGCTGCCACCAGGGGGCGCGAAATCAGATTATTTTATACAACGTAACTTGTTTGGAAATTGAAATAATAGAAATGTACATTGATTGTGAACACAATTTCGATTCCGTGCAAGTCAGTTCGTGTGCTTTTATTCTGTTCTGCTGTAGCTTACCTGAATGAAGTTAACTATATCTTATATGCCCTGGTGGTACCGCTGATTACACCAAGGTAGCTCGAATCGATTCATGGATGGTTGATTCACAGTATGCCGTGATCTCGTAACTTTTAGTTTTATTTTTATACAACAAAGCACGAAAGTAATTATTATTTATATAATCCGCTACGTTTTATTCATGGAATAGTCCTAATAAATCCAACTCTAGTTGACGAGTTACATCAGATAAATTCGCTCCTGCTGCGCAGTCGCGAATCTATCGATAAACTCGTCAACTCTCGTGGGATTACCTATGATAAATCTTTTCCTTCATTTCAAGTTCTACATACTGTACATAAAGTCCTTCATAAGTTAATTTCAAATTACAAAATACAAAGCCCGGGCGACGCCGGGCCTATTCAGCTAGTTTCTTATATAAACCATTTTTAAAAAATTGAGCTGTATTTATACTCCTTTCAGCTGCGAGGTCATACAGTAGGGAAGGCCATGGAATTACTGATTGTCAATTATTTCTATCGTTAGTGTATTTTATGGAGTAAATTTCAACTGATATTAATGTAATTGATACGATACAGGATGAAATGGTGAGGATGATTCATAATGTGTAAATATCTAATTCGGCATTTGCCTTTACGACAGGGGAAACCGTGAAAAAACCCATGTCAAGCTGGCCGGCCAAGGGATTTAAACCTGGGACCTCCTGAATGAGAATCCAAGACGTTGCCATCTCGGCCACCCCGCTCGCTATAAATCATATTATTAACATTAATCAGCGTATATTATTAGGGCATTTATTTCAATTTCACGTCATTATTTTGTCATTTTCGTGCCATTTCCTTCCTTATTTCGTCATTTTCATGAATTTATATCGGGTACATTCTTATATTTAAATAAATTATTAGGTAAAAATAATGCTACATTTTTTGTGGGATCTACTTTAAAAACAATTTTCTTCACAGATGCTCCAATCCAAGTTTTTAAACCTACAACATCCTTTCTGCATTTACAGTTTTCACAATTATGTATGAATTTGTCTATAACTTTGTGTGTACATTAATAATTTTCATAAATAAAATATGAGTTTTAGGTATTTTTTTTATAATCATTAAGTAATTTTCTTTAAAATCTAGGGTCATTTTATAGGACTTTTTCAAACAATTTTAGGTCATCAGAATCCGAGCTCTGTTAATAATAAACATTTATGTTCCAGATAGGCCTATATAACAATATTATACAGTGAGTCCCACGCAAGAGTTGGCCAATGACGCGGGTTTCTGTGTCGCGGCGGGCACAGCTCCAACTCCCGAGCGATCGGGTGAAATATCTACGCTAATGAAGCAGCTATCGGTCTAATGATTCAAGTTCTCACATTTACAGTTAAAATTACAATGAAAATAACCATGTACCTCATCACAAGAGATGTTGGAAATGTTTTCCTCTTGCATACGCACAACACTGGCACCTTTTTAGGGAATTTTCTTTCACGTGTGTAAGTTCAGCTTCCGAGAAAGAGTTAATTTCTCTTCTAATGTTCTAATGTGTGGGGAATTGACATATACACTTTATTGTTCAAGTTCCCCCATAAATAATAGTCACATAGGCTATTGTTAGAAGAACTTAAAGACAGTATCACAAGAGAAATTAACTCTATCTTGGAAGCTGAACTTACGCGCGTGAAAGAAAATTCTCTAAAAAAAGGTGCCAGTGTTGTGCGTATTCAAGAGGAGAACATTTCTAACATCTCTTGTGATGAGGTACGTGGTTATTTTCATTGTAATTTTAACTGTAAATGTGAGAATCTGAATCATTACCCCGATCGCGGCTTCCTTAGCGTAGATATTTCACCCGATCGCCCGGGAGTTGGAGCTGTGTCCGCAGCGACGCAGAAACCCGCGTCATTGGCCAACTCTTCCGTGGGACTCACTGTAGTACAAAGTCTAAACCATGTACAGGTATATCAGAAGCATGTGAAATATGGTCTGGTCTTATAACACCTTTTGGCACTTTGTTACCTAGGACTTTATTGCACGTATTTTATTACAGGCAAATATATTTTTACTTTAAATTATGTACCGGTAATAAAAAAACACGATGAATAGTGTCTAGGACATGGGTTCAGTACAAAAAACAAGTAATGGTGGATGTTTTTGTGCATTTTGACGATTTCCTGTTATTTCGTACTTAGCAGACAGTAATGCATTTTAATGCAGTAATTAATGTGCATGAAGAGGGGACTGACAGTCCGCTGAGTCTAGTCGCTAATTCACTTATCTCTTCGCGGTCCGCCTCCTTACGCCACTCACATAAGCACTTGCATGCACTGGAAGGAACAATAGAGTGAAGAGTGACGCGACATCAAGTTAAAAGCGCTTTCAAGTTCCCTATTTACGTGATGTTAAAATGGTTACACCAGAAATGTTTAAATATTAGTGATAATCTTCAGAAGATTATCCCGTACATTATGCGACAAGGCTGCAGGCCCGACGAGAGGGAGGGGCAGCCGGTGCTGCAGCCCCGGGGCCCGGGCCCAAAAGGGGGCCCGGCTGACCAGGTTTTATTTTTTACTTTCTAAATTTACTCTAAAATAAAACTGATTATATGTCAATAAAGAGCTTAAGTTATGTTTTATGTGTTTATTTTATCTGCATTGTCCTGCCATATAACGGTGACACGGAATTATCAGTTAATCTGAAACGGATTAATCTTGAAAAAAAAATGCTATTTTTTAAACATAGAAACACAAATCCTTTTGGACTCAACAGTAGGCCTCACTAACGTTCAGAATTTAAAATCATAATTTTCAAAAGATTAAACTGGTACATAAGATAAAATTGTTCCTAATGAAAACATTTTAATGTATCTTTCCGTTTCCTGCCTGGCATCAGTTAACCGATTTGGTCCAAAATCAATAGGCTTCGTCTCATGGGCTTATAAATGGTAGCCTATACCATATTTTATGAAAATCCGATAAAGCTTATTTGAGTTATCGCGCTTACAGACACACGGATAGACAGACAGACAGACAGTCAGACAGTCCTGTCTACCAGACACCTCATAAAGTACCGGTACCATTCTGGCACTTAATAATTATGTAATATCATTACATAATCTTTTTGTTGCATACATTACTAAAGGGCGAGTTGGGTAGTGAATTTAATATATTTTGACGGGGGCCCGGGAAAATTTTTCATGGGGCCCTTGCTTTCTTTCCACGGCCCTGCAAGGCTGTAATGACATTTAATAAGATACGAATATGTTTATACGACTTTATAGTAAAAAATTACGAGAAGACAATTTTTATAAGCAAATTATAAACAATTATAAAACATTTTTTTTTGTGAAATGTCTTGATATAGGCCTACAGCTTAAAATTAAAAAATAAATTAATATTAAGATAATAAAATTTTCATATCTGAAGGTGTACATGAATAACACCGAAATGTTTTACCTGTGTATAGAGGGGTCATATACAAGCAATTTTTGTTAGGAGTTTTTTGTTCTATGACGTAAAATGTGCATGCTGCAGGGCATCAAAATCAGTAAAACTTGGTGCTCATAACTCAATAATGAAGCGAAATGGGATTAAAAGTTTCATTAAATTGACTTCATGCCTTCTTAGCGACCGATAAAAACCTGATTTTTAATTATGCATCAACAGCTATATCATAATTTAAAATTTCCATAATCTGTAAAATTTACAGACTAATCACATGACTGGCCGCCACTGCATTAGTATTTTCATTCGTAACACCAGTGTTAAAAACGAAGTTCCTTTGTTTTGCATACTTTTTTTCAAATGTTAGAAGTTAGTGGCGGCCATGCTTTGGGAGATTTTATCCTGTAACAAGAAAAATTGAATACATAGAGCAAAAACCACCTAATAATTGTTTCTTGTCTATGCCACCTCTATACACAGGTAAAATACTTCGGTGTAATTCATTAACATCCTGTATACCTCAATGCCAACTCTAAATAAAGAAAGCACTAAGAGAGATCAGAAGCATCGGAATGTTTCCGTGCTCTCGGTCAAAATGAAACTGGCCACGGCAGTGAAAAGAAGCAATTGTGAACGTTCCGTTATTCGGCAGAGCTAGCTTTAAGCCTCCATCAATTTGATGTGGTGTGCAATTTTCAACTGTACTAGAATAATGTTTTATATATATTTTTTTGTTTACAGGTAAGCTGACAAACGTGCATACAGGAAGCTGCCAGGCAAGTAGAAATTAATTACCACTAATCATAATTATTACACGTGTAATACTTATTTACGATGTAATACACATATATTTAACTTTACCTACACTAGGCTCCTTTTGTTAATCGTGTGAGCATTTTGAGTTTTTTTATAACGGTCGAAAGTTGGACGACGTTTTATGTTGTTTTAAACTGTAATTTTTAAAACGAAAATAATTTGATTTCGCTTGTGATTTAGAATAGTTAGATTTCGTATTGTATGAAACCAGCTGAAAACACCATAAACATTTTGAAGTAAAGAATCAATCATAATCTATTTATAAAGAAATGGATATCCCTCTTATAGTTATTGAAGAGATAAACAACGAAGTATTACTGAAAAATCCTTCGCTATGGGAAGAAGCTGCAGGAATTTAATGGAGAGAACAGAAAGTCGTAAGTAATGTTATTAGCGAAATTGTTGTGCTGACTTACGTTTGTGTTTATATAAAAAAAAAAAAAAAAAATCTAGTTTGTGGACCAATTTTTGAATGTTGAAATAGTATATTGAGATACAAGTGCCGTAAGGCACGTTTACGAGTCGAGGAAACAGATTGAAAGCCCGAGGCGCAGCCGAGGGTTTTTAAGTTTTCGAGACCCGTAAATGCCTTTACGGCCCGTGTGTTGCATGCTATTTTTTGCACGACGGTTACTTATATCAATTTAATTATATTAATTGTGATATTACCTGAGAATATTATGTAAATACATTCTAGAAAATAGATGTTTATTTCAGAAAGTGATTCGCATGTGTTTGTTGTTATGGGAACCGAATATTTGTCCTGGGGGCCGTGTCCATAAAGGCTTTTATTATGAAGTGTATCGTAATGAATTATGACGTGGCGCTTGGACCGTAAGTAATTTAACCTCATCGCAACGCCCTTAGCAACACGATTGTGTGGGAATGTCAACTTACGATCCATGTAAACAACTTTCGTAAGTAACACTTACTAGCTAAGGAGTGCAAAAAAGTGATTAATGTTATTTTGATAATAGTAGTAATAGGAGTAATGGATTCTGTGGTGATTAAATGAAGGAAACGGATATTTATTTGTAGGAAAGGGAAGAGAACGACAGTAACATCTGGTGATATCCTTATTATAACGGGCTAGCAATTTCTTCTTTACAGTTAACGGGATAGCATCTATTCTTTATAGCTCAAATGGAAGTTTACTTAGACGGGGAGAGCTCAATATTAGGTTCTTTACTTTGCTGTCACAGAAAAAGAAGCCTACTCTTAGGTTTCAGCATAGACCAAATTTACAAGTACGTCATATAAAGTTGTTTTCTTAAACATCGTGACAATTATAACGTAAGAAGGTCATGAATATAACACACGAAGGAATCAGTTAAATTTATTAACTGAACAATAAAATGTACAACTGCTGGAGTTAAGCTCTGATCAAGTTTCGGCCCAAGACTATTCAATTCATTTATTAGCAACCATCCTGAATAAACTGGCTTAAAAACAAACAATTTAAGTCTAAAATTAGACATTTTATATAATTACTTTTATTTCCTTATTTCTATCATTACTACAACATTTTCAACATTAAACTTTAGAATACAGATATAATAGCTATGTTTTATCTTAAAATCTGTTTAATAGATAGATAGATAGATAGAGATTTATTGCTGGAGACATATTCAATGTATAGCAACGCCAAGAAAATAAAATACAACTTACAACTATAATTAAAACCACTCAATATTATAATACTCTTCAACACTGTAGAGAGGGTTAGTTGATAAAAATCTTCTGATTGTTCTTTTAAAATTACTTAAAATCATTCTCTTTATGATCACCTCATAACTACTAAATAAATTGAATAAATTGAATAAATTCAATGACATCACCTCATAACTACTCTGAGTCTTGCTACATTTACATTTATTTATATATAAATAACTACTGCTTCGAGTAGGATAGTTATGAAGAGATGTGCATTGAGTGTATTTAGACAAGTTATATATTGTTATTGTAATTATCCGTACATATCCATTGTTGTAAATACAACATGTTCTGTCCTTACTGTAAATATAATTAACGCATACTTTTCTATAAGGTACGCCGTGGTGTAGTGGTTAAGGTTGCGCTACAAACTAGAAATGTCGTGTGTTTGATTCCCAATGAGATTTTTCAATTGGCCTAATCCCTCTGGTGGCACCATAATCCTGGGGTCGACTCAGCCTCTAACAGAAATGTTATACAAGTTTATTCTCAATAATTGAGAATAAACTTGTATAACCCCAGGATTATGGTGCCACCAGAGGGATTAGGCCAATTGAAAAATCTCATCGACCTCATTGGGAATCAAACCCACGACATTCTCCTCAATCGACATATTAGTTCCTCTTTATGCTTTTAGTCTATTTTGTCCTTCTGATCTGAGTTCAATCAATTATTATCAATGAATTATCAGTTATCATCATTGCCGTTATTATTAAACAGTGGTGGCGGTAAATACGGCGGAATTAGGCGTATTATATACTTTGCCGGCAGGCAATCCGGCAAAGTATACAATGCCTAGGCCATAGGTGAGCAACTGAGGGGAAACGTTTTAGTCCCCATCCCTTGCTGTGACGTAAGAAACCTGTTCTTCATGTTCAGTGTCACATCGAAACTGCTGTATGCTGACGTCAAGGTCGGCTGTAGTGGGAGAAATTCCCCTACCGTACAGTGACACGATGTGCACCAGTTGCGCACCCATGGCCTAGGCAATGTATAAAATACGTATCAATAATTTCCTACTTTGACGTTAGAATTTAGGCATTCCATACATTACCTAGGCATTCTATTGAATGCCGGATTTCAAACATTGCCGGTAACATATATATTTTATATTGTCATCGAAAAAAGTGAGCAATGACGCACTTCATTTGACGGTAGAGTAAAAAAGAAAAAAAAAGCTCTTAAAAATTCTTAGATTGCGAAAGGATAAATGCAAACGCCAAACCCACTGTCTTTCCTGCTATTGCATGCAAATCGCCAGAGAAGACACTCTAGGTGAAGTGCAGAAGAGGGGAAGATGTTGTCAGTCCCATTGCATGAATAATACGATGGCATTAACTATTCACTATACCAACTCAGCCTCAAGGAAAAAAAAAACTCAGGTTTGGATGGCCACACACCTCTCTCTTCCTTTGCGATGGAGTCGAAATTAAATTTCCCCGGTCTACATCACAAGAATTTCCCACAGATGTTCGTGAAAGTTATCTGGGCCAGACACTCCTCTTCAAGCGAAAGTCCTTTAGAATTATTGACGGAGCAGTCAAGGAAGATGTCTTCCCTATGGTTTAAGTGAGCTCCTTCAGCACAAAAAAGTCAGTGGTGGAAGTCTGAACAGTTCCAAGTGCATTATGGGAAACCGATTCATAAAGACAAATGTAGAAAGGGTTGGAATTGACTTTTTGTTCTCATTGTTTTGAAAATTATGAATTGAGAACTCTATATTGTTCCTATTATCATGTTAATTATTGCTTTTTATTAATAATAAAATAAAAATTATTACTTTTATCACCTTCAACTTTTGCCTTTCTCCCCTTGTAATTTTTCATGATATTATATTTCTTAGTTATTATTATTTTTTAATTTATCTGTGTTTATAGCCTACTCCTTTTAGCTACGAGACCATATCAGGAATTCGGGATTTTTGTCTATATAGTAGGGTAGGCCATGGAACTAATGATTGTCAATTATTTCTATTATTGGCGTATTTAATGGATTAAATTTTAACTGATATTAATTTAAATGGATATGATGCAGGATGAAATGGTGAGGACGATTCGTGGTATGTAAATATCCAACCTTTACGACTGGGAATACCCATGTCAAATTGTCTGAATACTTCCACGTGCATTATGGGAAACCGATTCATAAAGACAAATTTAGAAAGGGTTGGAATTAACCTTTTTTTTCTCTCATTGTTTTAAAAATTATGAATTGAGAATTCTATATTGTTCCTTATATCATTTTTATTAATAAAATAAAATAAAAATTATTACTTTTATCACCTTCAGCTTTTGCCTTTCTCCCCTGGTACTTTTTAATGATATATTTCTTAGTTTTTTAAAATCAGCTGTGTTTATACTCCTTTCAGCTACGAGACCATATCAGGAGTTCAGGATTTTTGTCTATATAGTAGGGTAGGCCATGGAACTAATGATTGCCAATTATTTCTATTATTGGCGTATTTAATGGATTAAATTTTAACTGATATTAATTTAAATGGATATGATGCAGTTTGAAATGGTGACGATGATTCGTGGCATGTAAATATCCAACCTTTACGAATGGGAAAACCCATTTTAAATTGTCTGAATACTTCCACGTGCATTATGGGAGACCGATTCATAAAGACCAATGTAGAAAGGGTTGGAAGATAACGGTGGTTAAAAATACACTTTAGTACGGTACCTGCTGGCTGCTAGCGACTAGGGTTCGTCAGCGAAATAGAGAATTCTTGTGGAATTCCTGGAAGCAATGAACTCTTGGAATCCTTACAAATTAATCCAAATTAAACTTAAAAAATTCGAATTGCAATTTTTTAACATACATTTATATAGGAATTTCAAGGGGAATGAGTATTTATTCGAATTATACAGTAAGTTATTTCGAATTATCCAACGTCGAATTAGACAAATTCGACTGTACAATGTAAAACTAAGTAATAACTAGACCTGGGATTTCAAGGCAAATGCCTATTTTGTTCCTTATGACCTAACGTGAAAATTTTTAAGCATGTGGACATTTCATGATAAATCACTTACATTTATAAAGTTTTATATTGCCCTAAAATGCCTATTTGGACCTTTAGAGCCTATTTTACTATTTTAGTGCCTAAAATGCCTATTTTGTACATTTAAAATAAATTTCAACTTCTGTAATTTTTACAATCTTATAATGGACATCCCTCAATGAAAAGCAGAACAGCAGAGGGTGGGATTTTAACAGAAACATGATTATTCCAAACAATTATTGTCGCTAAGGAATGCTGACTGACGGGGGAGGAGGAGGATTAAGGAGGAAGGACTACTGTGTCAAGTCACCAGTGAAAGAACATCTGTTTAAGTGAATATAGTTAGTGATGAGTAATTTTGCAGATAATTCTGTTAAGAATAGGCATAGGCCTACCACGTTTCTTGCAGTAAGTAAAAAAAAAAAGGTACAGTTTAAGTGTATATTGTAATATTTTAAAGTCTATTTTCTATCTATTTACACATTTAAAAGCATATTTTAAGTGCCTATTTTCTCTTTTAAAAGCCTATTTACTTGTTTTAAAAGCCTATTTTAGGTGCCTAAAACTAACTTTTTTAGAGCCTAAAATCCCAGGTGTATTTTGAGTTATCTAACGCGTCACGGGCCATTCGATAGGCCTGCTTAAGTATTATTCTTTCTGGTTTCTGAAAAGGATCTGGGTAGTTCTACCGGAACACAGAGGGCATTAAAAATATCGAATGAAAAGGAGAACAGTAACAGGTAGACCTACCTGGTTTGTAGCTTGCACGGAAAAGAGAGACATTAGCGTTAACGACCAGTTTGGAGGAAAGGAGTGTAATTTCCTTGAACCACGGAAACGTCAGGAGCAACATTACACCCAGGTCAGAAGAAAAGAAATAGCGTATTGATACAATGCTTGCAGTGCTCTGTGAATTATTACTAGGGACCGGATTCTTAGGTTTTTACCTATTTTTTTCCTTACTCCCAAAACAAAAAGCGATTACACACTTTTTCGAATCATGTCCATAGGATTCACCCACATTAATTCTGTGGCACCTAAAAATACCTAAATGGGGTATCAAAACCTAAATGTACCTAAACGGGATACAAAACCTAAAATATCTAATTTAAGCTACTTTTTTTGTCTTTTTTGTTTGTCAGTTGATAAATCGATATTTTGCGTAGAAATAATTTTTGTCGAGTTGATAGCACCAGCGTTTTGTTCAATCCAATGTCGTCTAGGATGACAGTATCAAGAGAGGAAGTGTAAGAGTACCGGCGTATTCCTTTTAAAATATTCGTACGAACAACCATTGATGACGTCATGTGAGGTTGAAAGTACATTTTGTGCCTTCAAATGTATTCTAAGAGATAACAGGAAGAACTTCACAGTTGAGAATCTTGAGAGATATTTAGTGATATACTGTAACCAGGAAATGTGAGACAATCTTATTTTCACTGCTTCTTTTGATTGTTTATGCTTTCTTTCTTCAATTGTATAATATTGTCCTAAAGCAAGTTTACACAAATTTAAGTCAATTTTGTTAAGTTAAACTTTATACAAGTGTTATGTATTGAATCCTATGTAGCACATTCAAATTCATTAAACCAATTATTCTACCCGAAAACGATATTTTGGACAAAAACCTAAAAAAAAAAACTATTTCACCTAATGGAAAACCTAAAACAGTGTTTTTAAAAACCTAAAAATCCGGTCCCTAATTATTACTATTACTTATTACCAGCACATTATACCATGCCTCTATTTCATGGCGCCTTTACCTTCCTTTTTTCGCACAGACGACATTGACCTGACTTCTGTAGACTTGATTGGAAATGTGTAAAGAGAGGTAAGTCCAAAAGCTTAATTTTGAGAAAATTAATGTTTATTTACGTCTGAATACGTAAGATCGAACAACGAAAATAAATCTTTCGTTATAGATTACAATATTTGTATGTACGGTATTGTAATTTTTTTTTTGCACGACGTAACTAATTAGTGGTACTTACGAATGTTGTTCCGTGGATCGTAAGTTGACATGCCCACACGCAATCTTGTTGCTATGTGCGGTAAGTGTTTCCGTGCGGTTATGAATTTACTTACGGCACATCGTAATACAAGCCTTTATGGACAAGGCCCCCCAGAACAAATATTCGGTTCGCATAACAACAAACACATGCGAATCACTTTCTGAAATAAACATCTATCTTCAAGAATGTATATACATAATATTTCCAGGTAATATCACAATTAATATAATTAAATTGATATAAATAATCATCGTGCAAAAAATAGCATGAAATACTCGTGCCGTAAGCGCATAACGGATCTCGGAAATTGAAAAAAACTCGCCTATTTTCTTCAAACTCTTTCCTCGATCCGTATGTATCGCTTACAGTAGGCCTACTTGTATCGCAATATACTATAAAACTCAACTTAAAAGAAAATTCAGCAGTATTTATAGTCCTTTTAGCTGCGAGGCCTTTTGAAGAGTTCGGGATGTGTGTCTCTACGGTAGGGTAGGCCATGGAACTATTGATTGTCAATTGTCTGTATTATTGGTGTATATTTATGGAGTAAATTTCAACTGATATTAATTTAAATGGATATGATATTAGATGAAATGATGAGAATGATTCATGATATGTTAATAACCAATTCGGCATTTGCCTTTACGACTGGTGAAACCACGAAAAACCCATGTCAAATTGGCCGGCCACGGAATTTGAACCTGGAACCTCCCGAATGGGAGTGAAATACGTTACCATCTCGGCACCTCGCGTGATAAAATTCAACATTATTTATACTCCTTTGAGCATCGAGGCCATATCAGGAGTTCAAGTTCTGTGTGTAGGTCATGTAACGATTGATATGCAACTGTTTCTATTGTTGATGTGTTTATGGCGTTTGTTAAATTTCAACTGACATTAATTTAAATGGAAATGATAGAAGATGAAATGGTGAGGATGATGAAATAGGTTACCCTGTTTTGAGAAAAACCCCGGTAAAGTTTCTGATTATCATAAAGAAACATGTTAGCTTAAATTTGTTGTTTTATGACCAATTATTTGCTTAAATCCATGTTAAAGTTGGTGTGACTGGTCAATGCCACCTGTATTTTATTTATACTCGTAGATTGCCATGACGACTTTAAAATAGGCCGATAAAACTGCATTTTGAATGCAGTTTTATGCAATTTTAGCGTCCATGGTTGCTAAAATGCAATTTTTCGGCGTATTACCAGTCCGACAAGCAACTGTTTTAGAGAGCGTGTACTAAAAAATAGTTTATTATGATTAAAGCTTAAAATTGAACGTACAGTATTAATCATAACCTACCTCATTATGCATGAAAACTTATGAGATAAATTTGGTAATGAAAAGAGAGGTATCACTTAAGTTTAGTGCATAATAAAGTAGGTAATAATGTTAGTAACTTCGGGCATACCTCAGTTTAAAGTGTAAAGAGCGATATCTCAATTACGAAGGAACTTATACGAGGACCGTCCATAAAGTAAGATTCCCTGGGGCGTTTACAGAAACAAAACAACATTTCATGGAAATGTTTATTACAACAGGTGCAGCAAGTGTTCAGCTATATTTCAACATATTTGTCACCGGATTTGATACATTTTTCATACTGTGGGACCAACGTTTGAGTACTTAAGAGATATGAGGAGAAGGCATAAATGTTAAAAACTCAAAATTAAAGTTATTAAAATAACTCATTTTCAACAGATAAGGGTTAATATTAAATATATTTATTACAATATTCCGCCTTTACCCTTAACATATAATACACAACTTATCATGAAAATGTATTTCGGCGTATGCTGCGCCATCTTCAGTTCATATAAGATGTAATGAACACCACAATTCTTCTCAAATAATGTTGTTTATAAAAACAAACTGCAACTTAAAGAATAAATTATACAGCAATGATACTAACTCTGTGGATAAAATGGAAGAAAGTGGAGTTTACAAATTGACGTGTATTGATTTCAAAAAGGTATATGTGGAACAAACTGGTAGAAAATTCAAGCAAAGATTCAGTGAACATGTTTCTGACTTTAAATATGGCAGATTACGCTCAGCGTATGCTAAACACCTGCTTGATAGTGGTTCATAGATTGGATAACTTAAATAACACCATGGAAGTCCTACATATCTGTGATAAGGGTGTTAGACTAAATACATTGGAAAACTTTCAAATTTATAAGAACAGAAATAACATCCTTAATGAAAACATAATTGACCAGAATCATTTATTTGACTTGACTACAACGGTGACCTAGGTTACCAATTAACAAATTTTATAAACAACATTATTTGAGAAGAATTGTGGTGTTCATTACATCTTATATGAACTGAAGATGGCGCAGCATACGCCGAAATGCATTTTCATGATAAGTTGTGTATTATATGTTAAGGGTAAAGGCGGAATATTGTAATAAATATATTCAAAATTAAAGATTTGTGCCATACTCCCTTATGGAACTAGGCCCTTCAATTAATTTCACAATTGAATACGGTGTACACGGAAACACCAGCTCAAATATTATATCAGATGCCTGTACAGACAATTGGGACTGAATTTAACGATGGTAATTTTATGGACAATGTGGAGAGGAAAAAAAGGCTGGAATACTTTTTTTTTTTTTTTTTTTTTTTTTTTTTTTTTTTTTTTTTTTAACGCGTGTGCAATTCATTTTATAACGGGCAAAGTAATAAACCAAAGTAATACAGTTTGCGGAGCAATTAAAACTCTGGGTTCATTGTGAATAAGTACAGTCCATTCTATGCAAAACCATGCGTAGCTCCTCTTTGTTATGCTTATTCGCGGTGTGCCATTTTAAAATATACTATCGGTGTCTACAACACAGCTTCCAATAATAAAATAAAATATTAGCATAGGTAACATAACGAGAGATACGGATTTTATAGACTACTAGCTTAAAAGGCCCGGCTTCGCTCGGGTTTTGTATTTAAACCAATGAATTCTATCGATAGCTGCTCTAATTTGTCAAAGTCCCGTATCATTTATTTCCAAAGCTACCTGTGACCACTGCCATCAATACACTGTCATCTTAAGAACCGTACATAGAATTTGATTTGGATTTGACAATTCTGTCATGGAGCAAGCAAAAAACTATGCACCATTAAGGTAACGAATTCACTATGGCAAAACTAACTGATTTAAAAAAGCATGGGGTAAAAGATCCAATATAAAGTACAATATATGAATGTAATTATTCTTTAATCTAGAAAAAATTAAATTACTGTTTTTCTTATTAGCTAACGCAGTAATTATTATTGTTTAGTTATGTAGATGTGTGAAACACAGAAATACTAAAGTAGTACGGTAAATATCTTCATTTTACTCCAGTTTGATAAAATGAAATAAACTTTAATGAAAGCCCAGATTTATTAGTACTATAATAATATTTTATGAACCAGGTCCCTTGTGTCAACTTATATTTTCCATGTAAAAAGTAAAAGTAATGGTAATAAAATCGATTTCAGAGTTAAGCTCCAGATCAATTCATTAAGCAGGGCTTGTAGAAGAAAAAATATCTAGTTTGATAAGCATTTGTGTAGGAATATGTGGGTAGTGTTATTTGTCAAAGCTAACTCTGTTGCAACTTCCAAAGCCGTAAATGAACACTGTAAAACAATATGTAGTCATGAGAACTGATTTGCATGTGATAAATTCTTTCTAATATATTACCATAAAATAGGCACTTAATTGGGCATTACTCCGGTACCGTTCAACCTATTTGGTAAAAAATCAACAGATTTCGTTCCATGGACTATATGGAAATCATATAATCCATGAAAATCCGATAAAGCATATTTGAGTTATCGCGCTTAAAGACACATGGACAGACGGACAGACATTTTTTCGTCCACCACACAGTCTCATAAATAGTACCATTCTGCCATTTGATAAATAAACTAGGTCACTCATATCCTCAGATGTGTTCTGCGGCTGTTTCATGCTGTAGACATCTTAGCAATTTCTACTTTTCACGTAAAAACTGTGAATACAGCAAATGCTGGTTGGAACTGATGTTTTAAGGGGTACAAATCCCAGGAAGCGAGTGCATGTGACAAGAAACATATATTCCAGGAGAAATTCACCGACATAGTCATGATACTAGATAACATATCACGGGCTCTATTCGGCTGCAAGGGGGAATTTAAAGTAGGGATGTAATCTGAGCCATTCTGCAATGCTTTGAAACACTATCGCATTACGACACAATCAATCTTCCTGAAGTTAGTTTAATTACGAGCGAATTTCAATAAAATCCAGTTAATACTGTTCAATTGCATTAGCTTTGTGTAATGGCGTTGCCTTAAAAAATAGCGATTTATCTTACTTACTCAATGGCATTAGACAATTCCTAAGAAAGCTAATGGAGTATTATCCATTTTATGGAACCCGAAGGTTCATTGCCGCGCTTACCTGAGCTCGCCATTCAACCCTATTCTCTGCCAACTTCATTCAACCACCCCTCGCAATTCCTACTTGTCTTAAATTTATCCTAATATTTTCTTTCCACCTACGTCTAGGTCTTCCAAGCAGTTTTTTCCCTTCGGGTATCCCAATTGATATGTTTTAGATAAGTCTTTCTTTCCTGTGGAAGTTATTTACTTACAAAGTTATAATAAACAAGCAATGAATAATCGAAATAATAATGAAAAATTCAGAATTTAATGTAATACATTTTTAATTTAAAGACTTAAAAAAAACGAAAATCACCTGTATTCCAGAAAAATCTCATATCTCTTGAAGATGAGGAAAAATGCAAAATCATCAATTGTCTGACCCTAGTAATTAGTGTACTATAACTAAACGTTCATTTGACTGAAAAAGGATCAAGAATCAAGGTAAATGCTTTCGGAAGTAAATTACGGCAGTTATAAAGAATTTAGTTCCCAATATGAAAAGAAATAAAAACTAAAATCATGATGTAAAAAGCGAATGATACTGTACCACTACTATTTACACATACAAATAGTAATTCAATGCTCTTAACTTGACTTACTTTATGTGGATCCTCCCAGTAGCCATTTCCTCCTGTGTGTATGTCCATTCATCACCATCTGAAAAATAAATAGTCAAAAGTCAATGGTCACTGATATCGAACTTATGGTCTATTTTCATAGGTGTTCACACTCGAGATTACGAGTTTATCGACATATTTACGAGAACAAAACTCGAGCAAATTTATCTGATGAAACTCATAATCTCTTGTGGGATTTATTAGGACTATTCCACGAATAAAATGTAGCGGATTTTGTAAATAATAATAATTTTCTTACTTTGTTGTCAATAGCCTATTCTGTCAGCCGTACTAAAATAGTATATTGCGATACAAGTGCCGTAAGCGGTGCATACGGATCGAGGAAAGAGATTTTTCAATTTCCGAGATCTGTTATGCGCTTACGGCAGGAGTGTTGCATGCTATTTTTTGCACGATGATTATTTATATCCATTTATTTATATTAATTGAGATATTGGCTGAAAATATTATGTTTATACACTATTGAAGATGGATGTTATATTTCAGAAAGTGATTTGCATATGTTGGTTGTTATGGGGACCGAATATTTGTCCTGTTAAAGTCGCCACAAACTGCGGGGCCTTGGTTCCGGTCTTTCATAAAGGCTTGTATTATGATGGTTTTACTTACGGCACTTGTGCTTTTTGTAATTTTTACGCACGGAGATTTCTTTTGTTTTCATAGCAACCAGATTGCGTGTGGGAATGTAAAGTTACGATCCACGGCAACAATATTCGAAAGTACCACTAATTAGTTACGTCGTGCAAAAAAGTAAATATAAAATTAGCATAGTTAAAATGACAGTTACATTTTAGGCTATTAATAATTAAGTTGTGAATTACTAATAATCTAAAGATTTCTTAAATTCTAATTTTAAATTTGGACATAGATTTATTCTCTAGATCTGGATTAATAATTAATATTAATTTAATATTAGAATTTTTCTTCTAAAGAGAATAAAACAGTTCAATTAATCTCCATCTTGATTTATTAAAATGCACTTTGCAGAATGTTGTTTTATGTGTATTAGTCAACACTTGCTTTTAATCTGATAATGGCGTCTATAAAGAAGAGCAAGTTTCCGCACGAGTATCTCTGGATAGTTGGAAATAAACACCGCGAGTGGCCAAATAACAAATACTGATTGAATTAAAACTTGCTGCAAAGTTTAATGGCGCTTCCACTTGTCAACCGCAGAAAAAAATAATAAGAAAGGAAGACTCTTCCACCCACTTATTAAATTTTCTTCTCTTTCAGCATCGTCATTTCTAAACCCTTCTCAAAGTGGGAAGAGAAGAAAAAAAAAAACTAAAAGATCTGGGATGAAGGGAATTTAATGCACAGAATTCAAAGAAGGAAATTTCTACACTTGTAAAAAAGGCGTGGATTCTGAAATAAATTCAGAAATAGGACAATTACTATAGCCCGGATTTTATGTAATACCAAACTGTAAAATATGTAGGCATATATAAAAATGTAACCGAAATGGGAAAAGTATGTACAAAAATAAGTAATTAAGACAAAAATAAGTTACTGAACATTTTAATTCAGATTTAGTATATTATTCACGTAAATCTGAAAGGAAAACTTCAACACTTTATTGTTTTCTAAGAGCTATATAAAGTTTTAAATGTTTATACGATGTGGTATAGTTTGGTAAGAGGAGTATGAAATAATTTAGAGCTTTGTGGAAATGGTATTTATTTTATGTACCTTGTGTATGAGGATTTGTTCCTACGATATTATTTATGACATTGTTCCCGATTTTAGGAGGGTTAATATATTATTACTTAGTTATTTTGTATTAAAAATATTATTAATAATATGTTTGTTGTGAAATGTAATTATTTCTTATGTGTATCTGCTTTTCTAAAAAATAAATTTAATTTACACCATTGTTTATAATTGTTTATATTTGGAATATATAATTTGAATTATATTCGTTCATTTTAATATTTAATTTCATTTGCAAATCCTCTTACCATCAGGACCAAATTTGTATTTTTAGGTACGTTTGAGTCACCAGGAAGATTGTTAAAAACTTAAAAAATAAGTTTTGTTAAAGCTCAAAGCTGTGCTAGCATAACCAAATAAACACAAATTATTATTTTTATTTGTAGAAAATGATTATTACTTAATTTTTTTAAAATTTCTATTGACGGAAATGTTTACATTTTCAGTGGGTATGATTTCATATTTTAAATAAACATGCAAAATATTTTTTGTGTGAAATTAAACGGCTGATTTCGCTGTTAAAATCTCTGTGCTTCGATGAATATTTTCCGAAATAAGTTATTAAGTGCCAGAATGGTACTTTATGAGATTATGTGGGGGACAGGAAAATATCTGTCCGTCTGTCCGTGTGTCTGTACGCGCGATAACTCAAATACGCTTTATCGGAATTTCATGAAATTTGGTATATGCATTTATAACGTTCATAGGAAGAAGTCTATTGATAACGGACTGAATCGGTTGACCGGTATCGGAGTAATGCCAAATTTAGTGCCTATTTTATGGTAATATATTAGAAAGAATTTATCAACTTCAAATCAGTTCTCATGACAAAATATTATTTTACAGTGTTTATATACGGCTTTGGAAGTTGCAATACAGTCTTTTTACATCAGTTTACATGTTTATATTATAATTATTACTAGTATTATCGGCATCATTAATGTTTACCTGTTGCTATAAATAGCTATCGTCGTGAGCAAATGCCCTATAAGCAGAAAGCTTTATGCGATTCAATCATGTATGTCCGAAGGCCATTTGTGTAAGTTATGATGGCGGTAATGTATGTTCGATACGGTAACAGTGCGTATATATTAATGTCCCTGCAATTTTTATAACTGCTTTCGATACAATATGTCATATTTCATGTACATGTTTCCATTTGTGTGCCGTGGCGTCATTATTATTTATCGATTGTAGCTGGTCACATTAAGGAAAGTATGACCGCGCTGTTAAGTGATATAGCGATTCAATTTAATAAGCACTCATACTGAATTGTTCCATTACACCGATCAAAGTGAAGAAAGTTAGGTTGGGGATGGGACATAAACCATGGTTAGAGCCCAGATTTGTATGAAAATTACTTTTTTAAAATATATTTTAAAGAATGCGTAAATGATATATTTTGCATAAAAATATATAAAATATATAAAATTGAACCTGAAAATTATATATAAAATATATACAATATATATTAAAATAAAATCAGGTAAACTGATGTAAAAAAGTGCCAGTTTGTTTTTGTTTAATCAGTTATGACTGCAATTATGATATGCAGAATATGTTTTTTTTTAAAATTGATTTCCAAGTTAAGCTCCAGATTTATTCATTAAGCAGGGCTTACGGAAGAAGAAAGGTCTGCCATCTCGGCCACCTGGGTCATTTTAACGGTCTAGTTGGATAAGCGCATGTAAAACAATAGTGGTTTTTGTCATAGCTACCTGTATTTTAATTTTCAAGGCCTTATAAGATCACAGTAAAACAATAGGCTATGTTGTCAAGATAACTGATTTTCATTTTTTTTATAAATTCTTTCGAATACGTATATTGCCATAAAATAGGCGCTAAATTGAGCATTACTCCGAAACAGATCAACCGATTTTATCCATTATGAATAGATGTCTTCCCATGGACATTGTAAATGTGTATACCAAGTTTCATAAAAATCCTGTAAAGCGTATTTGAATTACCGCGTCTTTAAAATATACACTAAATTGGGTTTTACTCCGGTACTGGTCAACAGATTAGGTTCAAATTCAATAGGGCACTTCTCATGGACGTCATAAATGGGTATACCAAGTTTCATGAAAATCCGTTACAGTGTATTTGAGTGATGGCGCCTTTCTATGAGAAAGGCGCCATAATCTATTAAAATAGGCACTAAATTGGGCATTACTTCGGTACCGGTGAACCGATTTAGTTCAATATCAATAGGGTTCTTCCCATCGACATTATGAATGTTTATACCAAGTTTCATGAAAATCCGAAAAAGCGTACTTGAGTTATGGTGCGTACAGACGCACGGACAGACGGACGGACAGACAGACAGACAGACAGACACAGACAGACGGACAGACATTTTTTCGTCCCCCACACAATCTCATAAAGTACCATACTGGCACTTAATAACCTGAAAATATATATAAAATTGAACCTGAATTTGTATTAACCCAATTCTTGTCAGGTCATGGAATTTTTGGCTCTTACTTTGAAAGGTTTAATATTATAAGGGAGAATGGTTATTTATGTATTTGTAAAGAAAACCAGACCGTAGAACATCTACTTTTTGATTGCCCACTCTTTGAAAGGAAAAGATTTTCTTTAACAGGACACTTAAACTATTGTGGTGTTAAATATGATAAACCACTCTTAAAATTTTTTTAGCAAGGATTGTTGTTGTAGAGAATTCCACTATTTCATATGTTCTATATTTAAGAGTTGACGATAATTTTATTTAAACTTTAGCAAAACAGGCTACTCTAGTATACAAGATAACAGGTACATTATAAATTGTAATTGACATAAAACTATAGCCCTAACGTACCTTATGGTGAAATAGAGCTAAAAGAAATTGTATATTAAATAAATAAATAAATATATTTTGCAAGTACCACTTTTCCAGATAT
The DNA here is from genome assembly GCA_964059195.1 of Ectobius pallidus. NCBI lineage: Eukaryota > Metazoa > Arthropoda > Insecta > Blattodea > Ectobiidae > Ectobius > Ectobius pallidus. The sequence goes on along the minus strand of CAXKWD010000007.1, from coordinate 161,203,304 downwards.
TCCCGATGAGGTCATTGCTCAATTACAAAATTCTCTTATACTAATACACCAGTTTTATAATACTTATATTATATTAGATATTTAATATAATACTAAAAATATTTAAACTATTATACAATTTAAAAAAGCAGAAAAAAGAAACAAAAAAAACGCACATCACATGAAAATTACACAATGAAGGGAACAAATCAGAACATCTTATATTAATAAAAGGAAGTGTCTGTCCTCCGTCTGTCTGTCCTCCGTCTGTCTGTCTTCCGTCTGTCTGTCCGCGATGCCCAGCGAAATCTACTCAACGCAGAGATCTGAAATTTTATACATAGGCGGACTAAAGGGTCGGAATGTGCACCTCGAAGCCGGAATTTTAATTTTCGCTTTAGTTCGTGAGTTATGAGTGAAAAACTGGCAGAAAACGTGCATTTATTCCGTTTTCGAAGCATGAGTTTTCAGTAATACAAATCAATTACACTAGGCTTTGGCTATTTTTGTCAAACCTTCGACATAAAAGCATCGCGATCTCTTGAATGTTGTACTGTAGCTCACGCTGGTCAATTCATTTGTTTTTAATGAAATTTTCAACCTACACCGAAGACGATTATTATTATTATTATTATTATTATTATTATTATAGGGATAATCAATATTAGCCTAAATATGGTCAAACGTTGTTCGATTTGGACGAAACTCACTATACAGGGGGTTTCCGGGCCAAGGAACTCGAATCTGAGGTCGCTTTTACCAGGTGACGCTATCTAATCGTGATATGTAGTCCACATGATTTAGGTGTTAATATAATGATTTAACTATTATGCTCTTAATTAATTTTTGAAATAATTATCGCGGGCGAAGCCGCGGGCACATGCTATCTTAAAATAATAAAAGGACGTGTTTGTCTGTCTGTCCACGATGCCCAGCGAAATCTACTGAACGCAGAGAACTGAAATTTTAAACATAGATGGGCTGAAAGGTGGGCGAATGCGCATCGAAGCCGGATTTTTAATTTTAGCTTTCGTTCGCCAGTTGTGAGTGAAAAACTGGCAGAATACGTGATTTTAACGCTGTGGAAGCATCAGATTTCAGTAATACATTTCAATGTCAAATCAATTGCAATTGGCTTTGGCTATTTTTGTCATACCGTGGCAATAAAAGCATCGCGATCGCTAGAATGTTGTAAGCCCACGCTGGTCGATTCATTTGTTTAGAATGTCAAGGCCCGTAGACATATGGAATTTTCAACCTACACGGAAGAGGGGTAATCAACATAGACCTAAATATGGTTTAAACATCGTTCGATTTGGACGAAACTCACTATACAGTGATTTTCTGGGCCAAGGAACTCGAATCTGAGATCGCTTTTACCAGGCGACGCTATCTAATCGTGACATGTAGTCCACGTGATTTAGGTGTTAATAAATATAATGATTTAACTATTATGCTCCTAATTTTTAATTCTTGAAATAATTATCGCGGGCGATCGCTTGATTTTGTAAGTCCATCCTGGACGATTCATTTATTTAGAATATCAAGGCCCGAAGACATGAAATTTTCAACCTACACGGAAGAGGGATAATCAATGTAGGCCTAAATATGGTCAAACATTGTTCGATTTGGACGAAACTGACTGTACAGGGGTATTCTGGGCCAAGGAACTCGAATCTGAGGTCGCTTTTACCAGGGGACGCTACCTAATCGTGGAATGCACTCCACGTGATTTAGGTGTTAATAATTATATTGATTTAACTATGCTCTTAATTTTTAGTTTTTAATTTTTGAAATAATTATCGCGGGGGAAGCCGCGGGCACATGCGGGCACATGCTTTTTGTCTGTCTGTCCACGATGCCCATCGAAATCTACTGAACGCAGAGATCTGAAATTTTAAAGATAGATGGACTGAAAGGTGGGCGAATGCACCTCGAAGGCGAATTTTTAATTTTAGCTTTCGTTCGCGAGTTATGAGTGAAAAACTGGCAGAAAACGTGATTCGCGCTGTCGAAGCATCAGATTTCAGTAATACATTTCAATGTCAAATCAATTGCAGTTGTCTTTGGCTATTTTTGTCATACCGTGGAAATAAAAGCATCGCGATCGCTTGAATGTTGTAAGCCCACGCTGGTCGATTCATTTGTTTAGAATGTCAAGGCCCGAAGACATATGAAATTTTCAACCTACACGGAAGAGGGATAATCAACATAGACCTAAATATGGTTAAACATCGTTCGATTTGGCCGAAACTCACTATATAGGGATTTTCTAGGCCAAGGAACTCGAATCTGAGATCGCTTTTACCAGGCCACAATTTTTTAAAGATATTTTTAAACCGCTTAATGTTAGTATTAAGTATATCTATATTTCTAATTTTGTGCAATTATTGTATAGACGGAGCACATTATAAAGAGGGGAATTATTATGAGAGTCAGTGTTTGCATTTGGGATGAAAAGAAGATTTGCAATTTATAAGATCTACTAGCTTAAAAGACCCGGCGTCGCCCGGGTTTTGTATTTTGTAATTGGAAATTAACTTATGAAGGATTTTCAATTTTAAATTCTAGGTCCTTATATAGGCATTTATAATTTGAAATAGGAAGAACGACTTATTACACTCAAACTATTCCCTCAGAAAACGCTTGATATAGTTTTTTATGGCTCATAGAGGATCTAGAATTTTGCATCCCATCGCTTGTACAGTGCACAGCAAGCCTGGTAGAGGTTTAAATAAGAAGAAACAGAAATTCCTGTAACATAAAATTGTAATATCGAGGCGGGAAATTTCCCACTCTTATGTTACCATAAAGCCGTTTTGGGGATGAAATTAAACATACTTTTCTCTCCAAAAACCTGCGATATAATATAATAATATACACATTACCATACCTCGTTTTGTTTTCTCTATGTCCAGGGTAGAGAAAGTTATGTGATTCCATTATTTTAGTGGATTTCATTCTGTAATATTTATTTATAACATGAATTATTTTGATAACTTCTCTTATTTGTCAAAAGTGCATTTCATTTGTTTTTTCCAAGCCCATCATATACCATTTGGCAACAATATATTCTGTGATTTGGAATTGATAATTCTATGTAAAAAGGGATTAAGTATTTTCAAAAACATTTAATTTTTGGCATTTAGAATCAGAATTTTTCAAAATCCTTTCTTAGTGAGCACCTACATTATGAAACGAAGGTACTGTCAAAATTCCAAGTCTCTACCTGTTATAGTTTAGGCTGTACGTTGATTCCTGTCATTCAGTCAATCAGTCAGTCAGTCAGTCAGTCAGTCATTCATTCAGTCAGTCAGGACAAAGCCTTTTATATATATATATAGAGATAACGTGTTACATAAAAAGATATTTCTTTGAGAATATTAATATAATCTATTTCGTTATTAAGTAATTTGTATAAAATCAGCATTGCATAACAATTTCGTCTGTGTGATAATTCAGGGATATTGAAATGCTACAACATAGTTGAATATAATTCAAATTTTGGGTAGGCCTAATAGTTAAACTGTTTGCAATACGTATATTTTAGAAATTTATTTTGAATGGATTGTATTAATCTACTGTATTTAACTGTAGCAAGATTCCAATTGACCTAATCCTTCTGGTGGCACTCTGGCCCTGGGGTCGACTCACCCTCTAACAGAAATGAGTACCAGGAGCAATCCTGGGGGTAAAGGCGGCCGATGCGTAAGGCTGAAACCTTACCACCTTCACGTGCCGAATGTTCAAAATCCGGGAGCCTCACTCAACCTGCTGGAACCCTCTGGGCTTCCATGATCTGTATAGGGATCACTTTACTTTACTTTTTACTTTTGCAGATAATTTGACCAGTATTTGTTAATGCATAGGGTTATAAATGCACATTCCGGGAGGAAATGCATATTTTAAGTTTCAAATTTAAAAAAGTGCATGTTTTACTCTTAAATATGGCAGAGGAAGTTATGCGGATTTCACTGTGTAAACTGTTTCAGTTGCAGGAAGTTTTGTCATAATATCCTGAAACTTTTGTAACTTTAATCAATTATATTTTTCTCATTATATCCTCAAAATAGCATTAAGAGGTCAGGATATATATATATATATATATATATATATATATATATCTTCTAATATATAAAATCGAAAGTTATGTATGTATGTATGTATGTATGTATGTATGTATGTATGTATGTATGTATGTATGTATGTATGTATGTATGTATGTATGTATGTATGTATGTATGTATGTATGTATGTATGTATGTATGTATGTATGTATGTATGTATGTATGTATGTATGTATGTATGTATGTATGTATGTATGTATGTATGT